>OX465418.1:20000-1236245 GCA_950005045.1 Agrotis exclamationis | reverse complement strand
AAATCTTAGCAACCTTAATATCATTTTTAAAGACCTATTCATAGATACCCCACACGTATGGGTCAGTTTTTGAGTTTCAATTCTAAGTATGGGGGGGGTACCCCCAAAAGTTTTTGTTTTATTTTTGTGTGAAAATCCTAATGTGGTTCACATAATACATCTACTTACCAAGTTTCAATAGGATAGCTCTTATACTTTCGAAGAAAAGTGGCTGTGACATACGGACGGACAGACAGACAGACAGACGGACAGACAGACATGACGAATCTATAAGGGTTCCGTTTTTTGCCATTTGGCTACGGAACCCTAAAAAAGAGTGAAAGTGTCGATATTCATAAAATAACCGCTGTCACCAAACTGACACAAAATTATTTTCAAAAAAGATTGTGAAAACTTTTACCTTTCGCCCTCATTTTCCATTTAGTTTTGTTGTAAACTAGATGATGAATCATTAGAATTAGAACTGGAAAAGAAAAATGTGAGGTAAGCTAGGTGGCATTGGTCAATTTGAGAAAAAAAGAAATAACTGTCATTTTAAAAACATGCTGCTGTAGAAAAAAAAAATATAAATTGATCTCAAATATTTATATTATGTTTAAAGATTCTAATTTGATTATGCGAAACCCGATACACTTGTCTAGTAATTTTTGTGTAAGGAATCTATGTATAGACGCCAGCAGGTCAACCTACCCGAATCTGTCAAATTTTATCAATCGAACATTAACCTTCCACTAATGTGATAACTAACTATTGATAAGGTTGATAATCTATCTGTAGGTTGATGTGCTGTCTGTACGAAATTTCAAAACTGTATCATAAAAAATCACGAAGTTATAAGCTTGTTATGTGACTGGGTTGGGCGGCGGATTCAGGTTTCGCATAAACTAAAAAAAAGTGACAAAATGTTTAACATCCATGCAGCGAGCAGAGACAAGTCAGGGTGACGTATGTCAGACCGGTGTGATTTGACATGACCGGCAAATTCAAGTTACAAGATGATAATTATATTTTATTGAATAAATTGTAGATTCAGTAATGATTTAGTTTTCCATTTAACAGTAGGTATGCACATAAAATATTAAGTAATAAGTACTTACCGGTTTATTCTTTGGAATCTCCTCTTGTATGCTATTTTCAAATTACGCTTCTTGTGTATTTTTTTGTCACCCATTTTGATATTATAATAAGAATTGACGACAACTAGTAATTATTATTTACAACGTTATACCTAATTACACTCTTAAATAATCTAATATTTACACACACTATATATAAAACCAAAAAAATCTAGTTGGTCAGGCTATCGACAATTTTTGTTTTGCGGAGAAAAGTGTCACAGGTCCATTCAGCACCGCGTCTCGTCCCGCACTAAATATTGGGCGCCGGAGGGGTGGCTACGCCATTTGCGAGTAGTGATTACGTATAAAAATTCACATAAAAAAAAATAAGAAAGTTATTGGCAAAAATAAGAACAAGGTCCCATCTGCATTAATTAATGTAATATTTTGGTGGCAATTAAAAGATCTTGTGATTGATAATTTAGGAGAAAAATGGTAGTAAGTTATAAAAACAGACGCCACTTTGCGTATTTATTTAACATATTTAAAATACGTTTTTATTTTTTTTTAAAACAAGAGGACATGCTTCATATTGTGTAGATTAATATATATTATTTTGAAAAAAAATCTTGTAAGGGTTACGGAAAAAAAAGGTTCTAACGTACACTAAATGAAGCCCAATTCACGTATATCTACGCCTTAACACAACACTAATGTAGAGCAAGCGCCATCAGGACGTCATTTGCAAGCGGCCAGACGCAAATGGCGTCCTGTTGGCGCTTGTGCTACTTTAGTTTTGTTTTAAGTTTGCCTTAGGTGTGTGATTTCCCATCATACCTCGTGTCCCCGTCTTATACACTGTTCCCCTACCTACTAAGGTCTCAAAGCTAACCTAGTACAATTGAATAAATTATAAGAATGGTTGTGCGACAATCGAAAGGTCAGCAGTTCATATTAAAATGCAGTGATATACTTGAACTTACGTGTAGCAGTCACCTTCACAAGGTTGTTCTAAGGTTTATTGTAACTGTTATTTCTATAGGAATGCTTTATGTACTCGTACTAACAACATGTAACACAGGTAATTAATGTAAGTATTTTATTAGTGTTCATGGTGAACGGGTTCGTGTTTTTTCTGTCTAATCTAAATGTGGTGACTGACTGACATAGTGATCTATCAACGCACAGCCCAAACCACTGGTCGGATCGGGCTGAAATTCGGCATGCAGGTAGATATTGTAAGTTAGGCATCGGCTAAGAAAGGATTTTGATCAATTCTACCCCCAAGGGGATAATCTTTGATAATATCCCGGCTGTCATTTGTAGATCTTTGACAGTCGTTACTATTAGTCAGAAGCTCTAAAAGTCTGACAACCAGTCTTACCATGGGATATCGTTTTACCCAGTTACTGGTTTGTGGAGGTCCGATAGGCAGTCGCTCCATGTAAAATGATATTCAGCTGCATCTGGTTCGACTGGAAGCCGACCACAATTATAATTATGAAAAGGCTAGTCAGATGATGATAATGATAACTATCCGATAAATGATCGGATAAATCCATACTGATTCATAAACGTTTGCCGTTTATGAGCCAAGCAAAAAGAAAGAAGGACGCTTTTATTTATCGTGTTAAAATCATCAAATGAGTCCTCCCACCCAGGGCAGGGCGGAAGGTCTGTCAGACTTGTACTGATTAAAATCCACGGTGTCCTTCAATAGCCCTTTACGTTCCAGGGTCACGGTAATGAGATAAGTCCCGCGACCCCGGCAGGTTTGGCCCTCTAGAGCCCCCGTCATTATGCTGACACTCTTTGAGGCGCGCGTGGAACACAACGCGCCGTCGACCCGGACATGGTCCATGGTCGGACAGCGAGTCGCCAGAAAGGACGCTTAGTGAAAACAAATCAATAGCGCAGGTGGATGATGGAGTCCGACACGCCGGGGCTAAAACTTCATGCAAACGAAGCGCAAGCAGAAGGCAGTTTAGTACAAAGATAAGTTGCGTTTTACTTCATACTTCATTCTCAGCTTTTCTAAGTAAACAAGCAACCCTAACTACAATAAAAAGTGAACGACTGTCTAAGATGTCAATCGACACCGTAACCGGACCGGCACAGCGTCCGGCGCACGTGATGCCTCTCAGCAGAAACAGACCCGGGCACGCTGCCGGCCCCGTGGTCCACACGGATAAAGATAACGTGGAATGTTATTTTTAAGATTGTAAACTCTTGCAAGAAAAAAGTTGTAACGGACTTCAAAAACAACCACAAAAAGGGTAAAATAACCTACAAAATAAATTTTCTTTCAGAAATCGGTGGCTTTGTTTTTTATTTCATTGACTTTTTTGCCACCGACCCCGACACAGACCGATCACCTTTGAAATAGCTTCTTTCCACAAAAAAATAATCATGAAAATCAGTTGATAAACGACGAAGTTATCCGTCGTGAACAAACATAAAAAAGCACATAAATACGGTCGAATTGAGAAACCTCCTCCTTTTTTGAAGTCGGTTAAAAATAGGTTTCCTCTTGGCCCTCTAACCGAGAAGCAAAGAGAGCTCCTCAGAAGGAACTGGAACTCCTGCACATCAACGGAATACACTAAAAACTATTTGGCGTCGGACTCCGAAAGGAAGGTGGACGCTAGCGGCCCTGCCCCCCGCAACAAGTCACAACAAGTCGCAAACGATAATCGTAAACGCTCCGTACTCCCCAATAGATTTTCAACTTTATAGCCTTTATACTTAAAGTTGAAAATCTATTTAAGATTTCCGAGCGTTAGCGACAGGAAAGATCGAAAACGATAAGCAATCTTCACTAGATCTTCAACGTTATACACAAGCACATAAAGTTGAAAATCTATTAAAGCTTACTCAGCGTTTGCGTTTATCGTTTGTTACATGGCTACAGGGCCTAGTCGCCTACCGCATGACGTCTTAAACCGAGAGTAATTCCAGTATCAGAAAGAGACAGAACTATACAAGTCGTCTAGCGCCACCTCGCTCCCACACTGGAATTATGGTGGGCCACCTGGTTTTGCCTACCACCGCCAGTCAAATCGTTCAGCCATCACCGCAGGTTACAGGTAGCTGTGGTGCCGTTGCTCGGGTTAGACCTCTAGGAGGTGAATGTGCTAAGAAAGAAAGAAAGAAAAAGATTTATTGACACACACAGGACAGAACAACAGTAATTATACAGAGATACAATAAGTATACATAAGAAAAAGAAACACAAAGGAAAAACAAAATTATACATATAAAAAAAAGATATACATATAGAAAGGACATTCCCACAACACACAATTTTTTTCACCGATCGCCAACTAACATCACAATACATAAATATATTGTTTACGTACTACTACGTATTTTTCCATTTGCTAGGTCACAAAAATACCTGAGGTGCAAACTCTGAAGCAAAAACATTTTCTAGAAAGACCCTCTACTCAAACAAAACATAAAATACAAACGAAGCAACATCAGTTCATTCTCAGAAAACCAGGGTCACCCAAGGCCACAAATACAAAATATTTACTACTCATTTGTCAACACTAATTATCTCAAATAAGCCTAGTGCGTTATCAGTCGTTATCACGCCTCATCTAGTGCTCTATTTGGGAGGAATTTTTCCATAAGGTTGTGGACACAGAGTCGACAGCGGGGTCACAGTAACCGGGTCACTCAGATACAGGAGTGCAGTGAGATAATTGAACTAAATAGTAGGGTTTGATGTAAACAGATGGATTTACATAATAATAAAAGGCTTGAGTGCAAATAGATAAGGGACTGTCTCAAAAAAGGTTCTGGAACGCAAAGGGCAACTGAAGAAACAGGGTAGTTGCTAGTTAGTCAAGTATATGACAATCCCTTCATTCCACGCAGAGTTGGACTAATTTGATAATTTCTGACACAAAAAGAACAAAAAAGGACAAATAGAGACCAATAGCAATTTTTCAATGATTATTTTTCTGCTGATTTCAACCGTCTTCACATTTTATTTTTATCGTGGTAAAATCATCAAATGAGTCCTCCCGCCCAGGGCAGGGCGGAAGGGACTGTCAGACCTGTACTGACTAAAATCCACGGATTCCTCCATTAGCCCTTTACGTTCCAGGGTCACGGTAATGGAATGAGTCCCGCGACCCCGGCAGGCTTTGGCCCTCTAGAGGGGGCCCCTTCAGATTGCTGACAGCTCTTTGAGGCGCGCGTGGAACACAACGCGCCGTCGATCCGGGCATGGTCCATGGTCGGGCGGCGAGTTGCCCATTACTCGCCGCCAGCATGCCCGCGCCTACGGTGGCCGGAGATCGTCCCGCGACGTCCGACGCCGTGGGCGTCTACCACTGCGGCAAACGTCTTGACATACAAAATCTTCTTGTTAGCGATACATTTTTAAATCGTTGTTATCACTGATAAAAAACTTAGTCGAAATCAACACAACAGGGAAAATCTACAGAACAAAATAATTACTCCCATGTTTCAGTGACGACATAAAATTCGACGACGTATTAAAGTCCGTCGGCGAGTAATGGGCGACTCGCTGTCTGACCATGGACCATGCCCCGGATCGACGGCGCGTTGTGTTCCACGCGCGCCTCAAAGAGCGTCAGCATTATGACGGGGCCACTCTACAGAGGGCCAAAACCTGCCGGGGTCGCGGGACTAACGAATTACCGTGTCCGGAACGTAAAGGGAAGGACACCGAGGATTTTAGTTAGTACGAATCTGACAGTCCCTCCCGCTCTGCCCTGGGTTCGGGACTCATTTGATGATTTTGTCACGCTAAAAAAAATGTGTAATGTCCAAGTTTCTTCAGCCGTTTTTGCATGAAAGAGTATCAAACACCAATCTCAAAACAATAGTAAGATATACGTATATGTCAAGCACACAAGGCTGTCTATAGAAACTTATTAGAGCCGAGCTTAAGTCAGCAGCTTTAATTAATGCCTTTGGTCCGAGTCAGAGGTCAAAGGTCAGAGGTCAGTTCGTTAGCAAGCGCAATATGTATCTACTAGTCTACTCTCTAGTGTTAACGAGTACACAACATACACTAATGGCCATTAAAATAAACTGGTACCAGCATGTAACGAAATGTTTGCATTATTATAAAAAAATCTCTGGTGGATCGATCTCCATAACAGCATTTGTATATACGCAGTAAGTGCGTAGGTGTAATTTTTTTTTTTTTAATAACAACCGAACTTTTAGCCACTTTTAAAAGAAGTTTAAAAACAAGAGACTAACGAATCTACTCACAGCCGATTTCAAAATCGAAAGTATCCTATCATAATACACACGGCAAAAGGGTGGAACTCACTACCTGGGTCCCTGAAAGCATACAACCCACATCTCTTCAACGTTAGAGTGAACAGGCTCCTTCGGGTAAGCTCAAACCATCGTAGACTTTATCACCTCTAACCGAGACTAGAGTCAAAACTAGACCTCATCATCAGCCGGAAGACGTCCACTGCTGAACATAGGCCTCCCCCTTAGACCGTCACGCCGAACGACAATTCGCCACTTGCATCCATCGGTTGCCCGCGACCCTCACGATATCGTCGGTCCACCTAGTGGTCGCCTGCCTACGCTGCATCTTCCGGTCCGTGGTTGCCACTCGAGAACTTTTCTTCCCCATCGGTTGTTAGTTCTACGAGCGATGTGGCCTGCCCATTGCCACTTCAACTTGCAAATTTTAAGAGCTATGTTGGTGACTCTGGTTCTTCGAATATCCATGTTCCGGATTTTACCCCGCAAAGAAAGTCCGAGCATAGCTCTTTCCATCGCTCGTTGAGTGACTCTTAGTCTCTCTAAAAGGCCAGCAGTCAAAGACCACGTTTCAAAGCCAGACCACATGTCATCACTGGCAACACACACTGGTCTGTCTTGAGACCAGACCAGACCAATCTCAAATAAAAAAAAAAAACACAGTTATAAAATACAGTTTCATATATAAATTACCCATGTTTCCTCGTGCGCCCATCATCTTACGTAGTTTTGCCTCCATTGCTCTCCACAACGTGCAGAAAAACATGACAGGTTCTGAAAAAACTTCATTTCATTCATTCATTGGAGGAAAACACGTGGTAAGGCACAGGCTTTATAAAAATAATCTTCTTAGTTATTCTATTGAATGGCTTTGTGAAAGAGATGTTGGCAATCATAGTCAAAGCCATTTATTTCAATTTGACAACTAAATGATATTTTGATACGATCAAAATAGAGGAAACTGATACATTCGTAAGGGTTGCATTATGTTTCTAAGGTCACGGGACTGTCGCATCAAGTAACCGTGACCCTGGAACGTAAATGGGTGTTGAAAGGATCACCTTGAATTTTAGTGAGTACAAATCTGAGCTCTCATCCCGCCCTAGCTTGGAGAACTAATTTGATGATCGTAAAATGATAAAAAGAAGCTTTCTATGTCTTCAGACGATGCTGACATCACGGCTGTAAGCAGAAAAGAAATTTGAATTTCTTTTTCAAACTGCTTAAATGATTTATCGTCTACTAGTTACAGTAAATACACTTCCTTCCATAATAATATCTTTAAGTGCTAGTGACTTTCATTAGGTTCATGAAAAACTTTTCCATTCATTTGTAGATGGCCCAGAAATAAAAGTTATCAAAGACAACATCTGGCTCACGATATCAAAACAAGTCGTCAATCATATCGACCTGAACCAGCGAATGTTCTAGATCGACCTGTAATGTAGGTCTAGATTTAATCTGTGTACTTTACACTGAGGTATTGATTGAAGGGACACTTGTATAAACGTTGCCCCAAACGCGTCTGGGCGTTAGGTGCGTTTACAATAGTTTAAACTCACATACACAAACAGCCAGACATACAGTAACTACTTATTGTAGGTTATAGGAATATTTTGTTTCGCGGGAATCGTACCAGTGATACGAGTACGTAGCGCAGCAAATAAATTGCTCAGTTACTGAACTATAACATACAGCCGTACCAATAAAAAATTGAAGCGCAGCGAAAAATTGAACTTGGTTGCGGGGTTAACGAATTACCGTGACCCCGGAACGTAAAAGGCTATTGAAGGACACCGTGGATTTTAGTCAGTACAAGTCTGACAGTTCCGAGCTCTGCCCTGGGTGGGAGGACCCATTTGATAAATTTACCACGATAAAAAAACGCGTGTAGAACTTTGGACCAATATTTCTCAATATTTGTAATTTTGTTGCCAGCTGAAGATTATTGATTCGCTTTTCATTAAAAGAGCAAAAAGGAAATGATGTATTAATTTAAATTAATTAGCAAACAAAAAGCGAACATAACAATAGTCATTTTTGATCTGTTAAAAACAGGGAGAGAAAATTGTACTGAATTTCATTCATCCTCTAGGGGGAGAATGTGATTTAATTTTTATCGTGGTAATATCATCAAATGAGTCCTCCCACCCCGGGCAGGGCGGGAGGGACTGTCAGACTTGTACTGACTAAAATCCACGGTGTCCTTCAATAGCCCTTTATGTTCCGGGGTCACGGTGATGAGATAAGACCCGCAACCCCGGCAGGCTTTGGCCCTCTAGAGAGGGGGCCCCGTCATTATGCTGACGCTCTTTGAGGCGCGCGTGGAACACAATTTAAAATGTGATTTAAATTTGGAATACTTACCGAAATTTATACTGAACTACATCTTCACCATTGAGTTTCATTATACATCTTTTTGAAAAAGGAATACGCATTTATTATGCAGTTAAGATTATTAAATAAAACTATGAAAACCGACGAGGCCGTATGATGCCTTTCCGACAAAAAAATATTAGTCTAGGAATTTGCCGCGTTTTTGTTTCATTCAAATACATAAACGTTAAGTTTATTTTAATTGTCATTATTTTTAATAAATGCTTATCTCATATTATTATTGTGTTAATTTTTTCGCAAATGGTACGAAAAGTAGAGTATTTTCCTCGGTGATAAAGCTGTCTTAGTCTTGGGTGAACTTAAATCTCTCGATACACTCAGGACTCGTCTTAAATCCCTCGCTTCGCTCGTGATTTAAGTTTATAACACCCTCGCTACGCTCTGGAGTAAACCTCGAGTCCTTCGTTACGCTCGCGATTTAAATCGTCACCCGCGACAGAAGACACTGCTTTATCCTCTTGGTTAATAATCTACTATTTAAGAATCGCTTAATTAATATCACGAAAAAATAGTGTTCATAGTCACAGTGCATATTTATTAAAAAGAGCCTAGACAAGTAGAGCAAACGGTTAACAAAACCGGTCTTCAGTCTACAATAGAAACTACGGTTTTATAAAAGATTTTCAACTTTATCCTTTAGATTCAAAGAAGTTTTGTATTTGCGTAAGTCATCAGTGTAAACTGTTTCTCGTCTAATGATTTGTAATTTTTTTTTAACTATTTGTAAAATAGCTGTAATTGCAATATTTTGTTAAAATGTGAACACCATGTACCTATTTGCGTTTTTTTTTATTTCTTATTATTTTATTTTTTTATAATATTAATTTAGTCTATATTTTCAAGGTGCATTGCTTTCACATTATTTATTTCAAATGATGTTATAAAAATATTGTAAAACATGTTTAAAAAGAGTAAGTATGCAGTTTCTTGCCCATTTTTCTTCATACAACCAGTGGCGTAGCGTGCCATCTCGGCGCCCGGGGCGGGAGACCCATTTTGCCGCCCCCATTCTATAGGTGCTTAATTACATTTAAATTTCACAGGCAATGACAATGATATTTTAGTAAACAGATATGTTATAATCGTGCAAACCGTGAAGACTAGAAAACGTCTTAATTGGGACGTGTTGCTTTTAGTCTGTTTCTCGCACGACTACGAGTGACACGTTGCGCGCTGCTACTTAATTACCATCCAAAATTCCATTGTGTGTATTTAGAAACTGTACCAATTATGATACCAAAGTTAATAAAACACAAGGGATCTCATAACACACGTAAGTACGCAAAATACCTCGATTTATTAGTATATTTCAATTATTTTCATAATATTATATTTGTTCTATCTCTCTCTCTATCTATCTCTGTCGTGATGCCAACGTGCGGAGATTG
Organism: Agrotis exclamationis; assembly: GCA_950005045.1. Lineage (NCBI taxonomy): Eukaryota > Metazoa > Arthropoda > Insecta > Lepidoptera > Noctuidae > Agrotis > Agrotis exclamationis. The sequence continues at coordinate 1,226,137 of OX465418.1, read as the reverse complement.
GTGGCTTGAATAATGTTTGTTTACATTCACGCGCATTTGACAACATCTAGCTGTCATTTTTTTTTTCTTATTGGTTTTATCAAGCTATCCTTTTTACTTGTAGTGAAATGTAATGTGTGAATAAAAAAAAGTGTGTATGTGTGCTGCCACTCGGCGCGGAACAGTTTTTTCTGTTGTTTTGTAAGTGTATAAAATATCTGTATATTAGAATATCATTGGGCAATGAGGTATCTTTTATTGAAGGTAAATTATGATGAGCAGTTTTACAAGTGGATTCTACGGGCCTTATGAGCAGCAAAGTCAGAAATAACTTTGTCAAAATAAATATTTGCAGCCAATTCTTGTTCAGTCGACAATATAGCCAAGTTTGATAGTCTAGCGGAGCTCATAGCAGATCTGAGATAATTTTTTATTAGCTTCAACTTCGAAAACTTCTCTCTCAACTTGCAACACTAATCGCCAAAGTCGAATATATACGAATCAAGATGACTATATTTGGAACCGACATTCCGAGATTCAGTTTTTGAATGTACTGGAGGAGCTCCAGTGGTCCTTTACCTCTTATATCTTCCTCTGATTCAGAACTAGCAACAAACTGCTGGAGACACTTCCGCTCCATCCAAAACTCGTCCTTGTCGATGTCTTAAATACATGGGAAAGATCACACTCGTACTTGCTGTCCAAAAGTTTCGCTGGAAAATCCGAACTTGTCCGATATTTCTTGAATTTGCTGGAATCGAGTCATCGTTTCTTGAATGATCTTGTCCAATGATGCGAACACCTCTGCATCATCATCAAAAGATTCATCGCCATGCATGCGTTTTTTCCTGCGAATTCTTCTCGTTTTGAGTTCGATTCCGAGTTTTTCGCAGTCTTTTTTTTGTGTGGTGAAATCATCAAATGAGTTCTCCCACCCAGGGCAGGGCGGGAGGGACTGTCAGACTTGTACTGACTAAAATCCATGGTGTCCTTCATTAGCCCTTTACGTTCCAGGGTCACGGTAATGGTATAAGTCCCGTGACCCCGGCAGGCTTTGGCTCTCTAGAGGAAGGCCCTGTCATCTTGCTGACGCTCTTTGAGGTGCGCGTGGAACACAACGCGCCGTCGACCCGGGCATGATCCATGGTCGGGCGGCGAGCTGCCCATTACTCGCCGCCGCATGCCTCGCAGAGAGTCTTAGCAAAGTCGATTGCGTATTGGACGAAACGGTCTCTACTTTCCACTAGGAGGGTTTTTAAAGCGCAGAGTTTCTGAGCACACTTATCCACACCACACTTAGTCCTGGTTGCTAAATCTGTGCGTATGACATTGTGTCAGTTAATAAAAGCGATAATGAAGAAAATGGATGAAGACTCATTAAGAATTTCTAGTAATGTTGATTTGGATAATTTTTTTAGCGAGACTAACGAACAGCAATTGATTTTTATATTATAGACTAGCTGATCTGGCAAACTTCGTACCACCTTATTTTTACCTTTTAAACCTTCCCTGGACTTCCACAAATAATTCAAAACCAAAATTATCCAAATCGGTCCAGCCGTTCTCCAGTTTTAGCGAGACTAACGAACAGCAATAATTGATTTTTATGTAATAGACTAGCTGACTGGGCAAACTTCGTACCGCCTCACCTTTTAAACCTTCTCTGGACTTCCAGAAGTAATTCAAGACCAAAATTAGCGAAATCGGTCCAGCCGGGGTGCTAAGACAGGAAACCTCCACGTGCGGCCGTTGACTGGAGTTCCCTCTCGGATACGTCCGGGGGGAAGACCAGTTTTTCGGGCCGGTGCTCCCTGGGATGCGGGCAAAAACTCTCCTTAGGCACTGTGTGCCTAAGGGGTTTCTTTGCCCGTATGCAAATAGCCTGTCGGGTGGACACTCCAACGCGTGTCCCTCTGAACAGCAGAGGGCACAGCGGCGGAGCGGGCTTGCGGACGGTGAGTAATGGGTATGCTCGCCGTCCGACCAAGGACCAAGCCCGGGTCGGTGGCGCGTCGTGTTTCACGCGTCACCGACGGGGCCCCTTATGGGGCCAAATGCCTGCCGGGGTCGCGGATTTTTCTTAATCCAGGATACCGTGGCCCCGGAACGTAAAGGGCATCCGACGGAACACGGGTGGATTTTAGTCAGTAAGAGTCTGACAGTAAGGGCCGGAGGACTCATTTGATGATTTTGCCACCCTAAAAAAAAAAAAAAAAAAAAAATCGGTCCAGCCGTTCTCGAGTTTTAGTGAGACTAACGAACAGCAATTGATTTTTATATAATAGACTAGCTGACCGGGCAAACTTCGTACCGCCTCACCTTTTAAACCTTCCCTGGACTTCCAGAAGTAATTCAAGAACAAAATTAGCCAAATCGGTCCAGCCGTTCTCGAGTTTTAGCGAGACTAACGAACAGCAATTGATTTTTATATATAGGAAGAAAAAGAAGAAGACTAGCTGATCCGGCAAACTTTGTACCGCCTCAGAATAAAACCTTTTAAACCTTCCCTGGACTTCAACGAATAAATCAAAACAAAAATTAGCCAAATCCGTCCAGCCGTTCTCTAGTTTTAGCGAGACTAACGAACAGCAATTGATTTTTATATAATAGACTAGCTGACCGGGCAAACTTCGTACCGCCTTACCTTTTAAGCCTTCCCTGGACTTCCACAAATAATTCAAAACTAAAATCAGCCAAATCGGTCCAGCCGTTCCCGAGTTTTAGCGAGACTAACGAAAGCAATTGATTTTTATATAATAGAAGATTATACTTTGTATTCATCGCAGTGTGGCCGGAGCTCCGTTCAACGTAACTGTCAAATCAGCTGAGTCGTCAAAATTAACGCGCAAATGAAACAAACGCTCGGGAACTCCCCACCCCACGTATAAGTCTCTAACTAACACTTAGGACCTTATACATTTAAACTCATGTTACTTAGACGACTGCAGACTGTAATAAAAAAACGTGTTTTTATGCAGAAATCTTAATTTTTTAATAGCTCAGATAATAAATTACAATCTTTTAGATGCGTTTTCCATAAAAAAGTCAAAATGGCCAAATTGTTAGTTTGGCCCAAATATGTAGGAGCCATCCATATCAACAATGGACGATGGAGGATTGTTGTTTTTTGACTTGTCAGACGTTCTGACACATGAAATGAATGAATCATAGATCTCAACCCGCTTCACCGGCGACATTTTTTTGCCGCCCCCGCGAGCTGCCGCCCGGGGCGGGCCGCCCCCCCGCCCCACCCACGCTACGCCTCTGCATACAACCTACCTTTGCGAATGGGTGTAGATTCAATCCCATCTCATCCCATTTCCTTAATTTTAATATTTCGACGTTTAAAAGTGCCTCTTTGGTGGCCTATTTAAAATAAATGATTTGGCTTTGACTTTGATGATATAAATCTATGACTTTCAAGTTCAAAATAAGTAGAATATTCAAAAGGTAGCTTTGAAATAACAGAATTCCAGCGAAACTCACCATAGTAAGAAAACCAATGATTACCATTCCAATTATGTGCAGCGTCAGTGAGCCAGCCATATTGAATTCCCTGCTCTCCACACAATTCCCTTCCTAAGATAACGAGATTGGATTTCCCAGATTCTCAGTACTCTAAATTAAATCTGAAAATTAACTTTTGCAAAATCTTTCCATGTGAAGCCAATTTTATTTGTGTCTCTATTGAAAACCTTAGTAGAAAGTATCTAGGTACTTAATAAATGTATTGCTTTTTGCGACCCTGATAGACGTACCTAAAGGAAATACTTAAGTAAAAAGAAACATTAAAACCTCTGTATACATTGATATTTTCTTTTAGAAATAATAAAGTGCCTAAAAGATTTTAATGTTTTTCTTGTGTGACATTGAAATAAAAAGCTTCTTGAAATGTTGTGATGTTAATGTTTTATTGGCGTTTGAAAATAATGCTTGTTTAGAAAGCTTTTAAAATTGATGTTTGGGGAACCACCCACAGACGCACGAGGAGGATTGTTCATTATTAAGAGAGCATAACCAGAAAGTTGGCAACGTTGCAAATAGCTGTCAAATATTTACAAGTTTTAATTAATTTGGTAAATTGACTGTATGAAAATAAGAAAAAAGGCTCTGTAGTGCACTAAAACATTGATGTAGGAATGCAATTAAAACACTGAATTTGATGTTGTCACCGTTTCAGGTTTAAAAAAGGCATTTGGAAGGTTTCCAAATACTTTTTTTACATCTAAAACTATTTATTCGTTGTTACGATATTACTTGCATTCCCTTAACAATGTTTTAGTGCACTACAGAGCCATATTTCTAATTTCCATATAGTAACATTGCTAAATTAATTAAAATTTGTTAATATTTGACAACTATGTGCGACGTTGCCAACTTTCAGAATAAGCGCTCTTAAACAAAATAATTACTTTTCTACTGTATCAACCGTATGGAGGGTATCTACAAACAAGATTTTCATTAAAGCTCCCCAACCTTCATAACTTGATATTAGGAAGGATATTATTAATCATAGTAATATCGAATAATAAAAGCTAGATACAAACAACCTACATCATAATAAAACGATCTTTCAGCCCCAAAAAAATATAGAAAATACAAAATAGATATTTCTTACATGTGACGACTGAGCCAGAGTGGTAATTAATTTACCAGATAAATACATTAGGTATCGTGAACCGAACTGTCCCCAGTATTGCCAATATCATTAATATTTGAAAGATCAAGACTAATTATTTTTTCTTTACTGCGTAGGCAGGCGTATTTTTTGCTGTATTGCTTACATACTCCTTTCATCTTTAATTTAATCCCTGCGGCTGCTGCAAGTGCTGAAAACCTCAAACGGCGCAAATACAATGGCTTGACTTCTAGCTATGTATTTGAGCCGTTTGGGGTTGAAACACTAGGGCCATGGGGTCCGAGTGCCCACCAAGTTTTCAAAGACATCGCCAAGCGCATAGTCGCCTCGCGTGACCCGAGGGCTGGCCTATTTGTTGGTCAAAGGATCAGCATTGCCATCCAACGTGGCAATGCTGCCAGCGTTTTGGGCACTTTCTCCATTGACAGCGATGTGGATGAGTTTTTTGACGCCCTATAATCTTTTTTATTTTTGTTTAGTTATTTTTGTAAATATTTTACTTTTAATTTTAGTTTTTAAATGTAGTATGTATTATTATAATCATGTAATAGTTGTATATAAAGCGTGTCGCGGGTTCGATCCCTGAACGTAACAAATATTTGTACGACCTGCAAGTATGTAGTTGTTCTGGTTCAGGTGTTATAAATGTGTTTCTATGTTTGTAAACGCATCCACAAATACAGGAGCAATTCCTAGTTTGGGGAAATGATTATTTTTTAATGAAAAATAAATGAATGTACCTACCACCTTCATTCTCTCTCTAACGCTAAAAATAAAGTTGAAACAGTTAAGCTAATGTATTAAGAAGTAAACGTAAAGGTCGGGCTATCATCGATACCATGATAGATGAGCTAGCTACCCGGTGCTGTGGGTACCCTACTGCCATATCTATCACTCTATTAGGTCATATTATCACAGACTCAGCGTGACTAGCAACTAAGAATTTATTAGACTAGTTTCTGACCGGGACTTCGACTGCGATGAAAAAATATTATAAAATTTGTTAGTAGCTACAATATAGACACTGCACAATAGTTAACTTATTACAATGTAAACTTACATTATTATCGAGCAGTTTACATTTTTTTCATGGGAGATAAAAAAGGGTAAAATCTGTGATTTTGGTAATCGGATCAATACTTTTAGAGATTACTCTAAGTTCTGAAATGTTTCTAAAAATGCGGTTCTGTATCTGTATCACTTACGGGATATCTTCCGTGATTGTGAATTTGATCTCCCGATATTTCGATACTGTTGCAAGCGCCATGATCGCGTATTGACCTTTTTTAGTTACTTATATTATACCATAAGTGACAGTATGAGTTAAATAATTATTTAAGAAATTATGAAAGCTTAAAACTTGAAAACTAACGGTTGTCTAGGACTTAGTTCACAATCAATCCCTAATTGCTCGCTAGTTGGTAGATTTCGAAAAAGAAAATAGTGCCGTTTACCTTTATTCATTGTTTGATTTGCCTTTCAAATTATCACTAATAATACTTTGTGTGCAATAATATCATACCATTTATTTTTGCCTTGTGTTGTCTGTCTGTCAGTCACGGAACGTTTTTATAAATAGATAACCTCCTTCCACATTCCGTCACGTCACTGTATCAACAAATCGTTACAACCCCACGGCGAGGGGTTCTTACATCTTTTTTTACAACCCGCACACTTTTCCTTGAACTTTGACATAACTGTATTGTGAACTATCTAAATGTGTTGTATCCGGGATTATTCCAATATCTGGCAACACTGTCCGTTGGTCTCACGAGGCGTGAAATTAAAATATCTTTATGTTGGTCTGATATTGTTTTGGAAAAATGTTGAAACGATTGTGGATCCGGAAAACTAGAGATTTATGTTGTACGGTTGTTTTTTAGGGCGATCTGTATAAAATAAGGTTTAGTTTTTTTCTTAAATTACTTACTATATTATGTGTCTAACTTTCTCAAGTATGTTTTTTTTGTTCAATTTCATCATTTTCCTTTTGTTTCCTACTACTTAAAACAATATTAATACTTTACAGTTGGTTGACATCAAAAGTCCCTAACAAGCTCATTATTTCATCTTTAAGCACAGGATAACAACACAAAAAATGTAATCTTTTCGCAAACTTACAAAGAAGCCAGTTTATTGTTTAATATCCATCGTTTAGGCATATAATCGAATATTATATAGCCTTGAAGTGTACTACGGCACGAACAAAGAAAACTTTCCGTCATTATTTTTTCTGTTTTCGTCGACAACAACAATTTACCTGAAGGGAGAGTACATACTAAGTATATTTTCTACATAAGGTTCGTTTCTTCCGTGGAAGGCTCATAGGAAGTCTTTGCCTGCTTTTCCGAGACAAAGCGTGACACCAAAAGGCTTTGGACCAAATAAAAGTCGCTGTTTTACAGCCTAGTTAACATTTTTGAATCTCAAAGAGTTTCTGTTTTGAGGAGGGAAATTATTCATCAAGTGTAGCGGGAGAGACTGTCAAACTTGTAGGGGAACAGTGTATAAGACGGGGACGTTAATAATCGCGAGGTATAATGGGGACATACACTCTTTAGGCATACTTAACACAACACTAATGTAGAGCAAGCGCCCTGGCGTCCTGTTGGCGCTTGTGCTACGTTAGTTTTGTGTTAAGTTTGCCTTATGTGTGTGATTTCCCATCATACCTCGTGTCCCCGTCTTATACACTGTTCCCCTACAGACTAAAGACCATCCTGTTTTTAATTGCCTTTTGCGTTCCAAAGCCACGGTAACCTCTTACCATATTTCGACAGTCATGACAGAATGTTAAAGAGATTAGTTAATTTAGTTAGTTACATATATTATATTTTTTGCACCTAGTAGGTGCAAAAAATATAATATATGTAACTACGCTACGATTTAATAATAAACGATTTATGCTGAACAGGCTCAAATATTCAATAAGATCATTTTACATTCAAGATTGTTTTTTCAATGGTATCAATAGACGTTCTGCCCTATTTATCTCGATTTTCAGTCGTTTCGCAGAAAACTTTTTGCCCGTTTGCCGTTTGCATTACAAATTGACATGACCCCTTTAAGGAGTGTTCAAACCTTCTAGTACTCTCTTACCTCGTAAAGCCTAAGATTTTAAATGCAATGATGAACATCGCTTAACATGGCTCCGGGTCGAGCACATTATATTCATACTTCGATTCATATTTCGATAACATACAACTATTTTATTTAGGAAAAAATTACCAAAATGTTTTTCTTTTAATTTACCAAGAGAAGATGTTAGGGCCAGTTTTAAACTTCAAAAAGGAAGGATCTGCATACCCAGTTGTGCATGCCTATACTTCAATTCGGTTTGACATCTTATAGCACTGTCTCGCTATCTGAAGCTGATTCCCCGTTGGTAAGAGCGCACACAAAAGAGGAAAGACATAAGTGTTTCCGTAGATTCCCTACCGCGAAAACGTTTAAGGTTTTCTCACGATGAGTCGTAAAACACTACTGGGTGAGAATTTTCCCTCAATTACTTTATAAGTGCGTAGTAGATGTAGTTTACAGGTAAGTATACGTACAAAACATGTCAGTATCACCAATCAGTATTATGACGGGATCGATCGACATTTGCTGCGTAGGCGTAGACACGTCGAGCCGTAGTGGTGAGCCGCGGAGACAACCCGTCTGTCACGTGGCAATACGCGTTTGAATAGAGAGGGAAGGGTTGAAAATGATGTCGCATGGTTTTTTGTGACGTAGTTTTTACGTACTGTAGAAAAAACTATGTCGTATACTTTGGTATGCCGTGTTCTGCCGTGCCGTGGAAAAAAATGTCTTAAGACTATAAATGCACTGAAACAGGCAGTTCTTGAACGTAAATTAATTTCATAATACATACTAAGTTGTGAAAAGAATAAAGTTAAAAACTCTAGGAATTTCTCCTATAAAGTGAGTGCGTTTACAAACATTTAAACACATTATACACAATCGCCTAGACTCGGAACACCTCAGGTAATACAAATATTTGTTCCATTCGGGAATCAAACCCACAACACGCAGTGCAGCAGTCCAATAGCTCAGCCACTGCCCCAAATCCCCAGCCCATGCCATTAATATTCCCAACCAACGATGTTGTCCTTCCTTAAGCATTCTAACATTTACGATTAAGTATAGTCACCATGAATTCGCATCGAATTCAACAGATGAATCGCAGCTATGCAGGACCGACCGGAGTCAGCAAATACTGCGGGCCACCGATAACGGAACACCCCATCACACTCTGCTTACATAGGGGTGATCCCTGTGTATGTTGTGTGTTTGAGAACCGTGTGCCGGGTAATGAAAGCTTCTGTATGATACAGAATTAGGTATTATGATAGGAACCGCTTGATTAGATGATATTGTGAAATCAGAATGGTATTTCAAGTTTCATTAAAAGAGAATTTGAAAGTACGGCAGCCCAGTTGGCATTGTGGCTAAACGATGGACTGCTGAATTGGGTGTCGCGGGTTCTTTTCTTTCATGGAACAAGAATTTGTTTGGCCCACAGTTTCGGATCTGGCTGGTTGTGTTTCTGAGTTTAAAAGTTTGTTATTCACGCCACTGATTTCGAACCAAACAAACCAAAAAAAAGCCATAAGCTAGGTACTTCTGTTCTTAGTCTGGTGGTAACGTAAATACGAAATGAAAAAAGCTCATTATTTCATTGTCCGGCCATGCTGACCTACTGACATTTTGTAAATAATTGGAAACACGAGACAATGATCAGATTCAAGCAGATTAGCATAATTAATGAAGTAACCCATCCGATACAGTCAGTAAAAGTCTCCTTTATGAAATCCCACTTTTTTAGGTCAATTCATTTACATTGAAGGACGATATCCTATTGGCCTTGCTCTGAATGTTTTATTCAATTACAGATTTTGTGAAGTGAAAATGGTGAATTTGTGGGGTATCTTTTGTTTTATTGTACTCTTTTGTGACTCAGATATAAAAGATAGAGCTTTGAGAAAACTGAAATTCATTTATGTGTTTGATTTTATTATTACACTAGCTTCCGCCCGCGACTCCGTCCGCGCGGATGTCGGTCTTCGCGTGGATGGTTTATTTCTCCATTTTGAGTAAGTCTGACAATGATATCTTATAAATATCTATTGGACCCAAATACGGCTAAGCCTATAATAATTAAGGAGATCTATTGAGCTACTGCTGTTGAGCTCGCGTTCTGTAGTAAGTATTTTTTCATAGTAATTCCGACCTTGTATTTACAAATAACTGATCGGAACAGTAATCAAAAAGGTCGCGCTGAAAAGCACGGTTTAAAATGACACGCATACAATATTAATTCTACGGACGACCGCTCGCCACACTGGACACGTCCGCTCGCATCAAAATTCAGAATTTATATGCATCGCGCGGCGCGGAACGCGGCTCCTTATATAGGAGTCGGGGAGACGTGGCCCGCGTGTGCCGCAAACGGTTCTAGCCAAATCCGACTTTCGGCGCTACAGTTTACGGCGCTGAATCCACTGCGGGTAATGCAACGTGTGTTCGCGGTTCTACAGAACAACGTCTATGAATAAAACTGAAAAATAAGATATTTTTTTTACGTATTTTTCCAGGATAAAAAGTATCCTATTTTATGCCCAGGATAATAAGGTATAATTATACCAAGTTTCATCGAAATCGAACCGTTAGTTTTCACGTGATGCCTGCACATACAGACAGACAGACAGACAAAAATTTTTTTAATCACATAATTTGGGTTTGGTATCGATCCAGCAACACCCCCCGCTATTTATTTTTTCAATATTTTCAATGTACAGAATTGACCCTTCTACAGATTTATTATATGTATAGATGAGTGTATGTATCTTAGTATTAATTAATGTTTGAAAAACTTTCAGACAAATCAGAAAACTTATAAGCAGGTTTAAAAAAAGAATAGCGCCGACAATTGCATTTACAAGGTTTCACATAAATGTATTAAAGGTTAGTACCTACTTCACTACGTTTGCCTAACTGCTGGGCCACGACCCATACGCTTTAGCGACACGCGTTTTACGGCAGTGACTTCAAAGAAATCAAAGAATATAAGATGCTTGGAGCATATATTGCAGTCACCTCACAATGCTCACGCATTGTTGCTTGCGCTTGTCGCTACCAAAAGACGCGTCAAAAGTCTCATCCTGTGAAACCGTGTGAATTTTTTTGTGGTTAAATCAGAAAATGGGACATCCTGCCCTATGTGGAGCGGAAGGGGGACTGTCGGACTTGTACTGACTAAAATCCACGGTGTCCTTCAATAGCCCTTTACGTTTCAGGGTGATGGTTACCTGTTTAGACAGCCCCGCGACCCCTGTGTAAAGGTCCTTAAACTTCTTTTTAATTATAATGAAGGATTTCATAAAAAAAAATGAACAAGAAACAGTACTCAGTCGCAGAAATTAATATTAATTAATTTCTGCGCCAAATTAATATTATTCCACCACTATCACACAACGCCATCTAGTCCCAAGCTAAGCAGAGCTTGTGTTATGGGTACTAGACAACTGATAAACATACTTATATATTTCTAAATACATACATATTATAGATAAATTACACCCAGACACAGAACAAATGATCGTGCTCATCACACAAACATTTGTCCTGGGTGGGAATCGAACCCACGACCTCCGGCATAGCAGTCAGGGTCACTAACCACTAGACCAACAGGCCAGTCAAAAAAGAAATAACCTGCACTACTCACATACTCGTAATTTGACCACAAATCAATTCGATTTGTTGTAAAAAAAAACACAATAAAAGTCTATTTGCCAATATTGACATTAACCAAAGCTTAGGGAAATGTGACAATTTTCCCCGCCACGACGACGACGACGTGGGAACAAGCGCGCGCGCCGATCCCACGGGGGGTGGCGCGTGCGACCGCCGTAATCACTATACTACGGGAATCATTCACCCCCTATATTATTAACCCCAATGATTTACTAAAACCAACCTTATTATTGCGATGCAAAGTTTGTTATCCAATGGAGGATGAGACGTATTACTGATGTGCGAAAATGAATTGTATTTTCGAAACTCTAAGGTTGAACTTTCAATGGGGTTGAAATTCGGATATTAAAAATCAAAAACTTATCGATGACTGATTAAATGATTGGAATGTGTGACAATGGCTGATATGTATTTATGATGGCTGCAGTTTATGTGTTCGCAATAAAATTATGTAGATTTATTTATTGTAGTCACCATTACGGTGATCCAAATTGCTACTAGATTCAAATAAGTATGGACCGTGTTTAAGAGATATGAAAATCAGTGTGGAAAGTTCAAGTGAAGGGAGGTGTGTCTGGTGGGCTAAACCACTTTTATATGTGCCTTTGTGTGACTTTATGTGACTTCAAGTATTTAAACACGAAGTTAGTAGTGTGTCGGATTGTAGACAACTAGACAGACAGATTTAAAAAACAATATAGGTAGGTACTTACTTACGCAAATTCTTAAAATTGTTTAACATAAAAGTCACCGATGTCACATGGCTTTGAAGCTTATTTGACTTTACATATTTGCATTGAGTATTGTGGATATGTACATACATACCTTCTTCTAAAATCATTTGGAAAACAAACATCAATTTGACAATTTAATAGCATAAAGTTAATCACCTATAACAATGCTCCTATTGCTGGCACATAAATAGGCATCCTCTTTATAAGAGGGAGTGGAAGATATATTTCGGTTTTCTTTTTTGCTTCTGTATTCATTCTTATATTTTCTTTCAACGTTCTCGAATAAATTACACAGAGTAATGTACCTGTTGAGCAGTGGCGGATTTGCCCTAAGGCCCAGTAGGCCCGGGCCTTTGGCGGCCAGATATTAGGAGGAAAATCGTGGCTAAAAAAAATCACTGATGATAACAATATAAAAGAAATAACTCAAATGCAAAGCATCTTAATATAGGTATTAAAGGCGGTCGCGTACCTGTTACAAAATAAGGGAAAAAGTCGTGAGTTTATGTATGTATGTGTGTTACCGATTCAAAGCTAGAGTTAAAAGTAGTTGGTAGTTAAATAAGTTTACTGTGAAAAGGCCCAAAGTTCCTGTCTCATATTCCAAATCAAACTCAGGCACTACCTTTGACACAAGAGACTACATAATTTAAGGAGTAAGTTATTGTGAAAAACTAAATAGTTAAATACCACAGCGCAAGCTCTCATTATACCTATTGCTAAGTGGCTTTCAACATGCTTACATGAAAACGCCTAAAGAAATTGTGTAACTAAAAATAATCTTACAACTTGTTACCACATTTAATTTACACATTTTTTATTTTCTGTATTTTACAATGTCACATTAGTTAACACGTTCACGCTACCTATGTGTAAGACCTCTACGTTCTAAAGAGGTCACGTGCTTCGACCCCGACCTCCGACGTACTGGCCCTCGAAAAAAAATAATTAAGTAAAGCCTCGTATTCACGGTAAACATTTTGTTTAGCAACATGTTTGCATAAGCATGTTGCCCAGTTGCTGTCAACATATCGCGGGCAACACTTGTGTTGCGGAGTTGATCACGCCATGTTGTAGAGTTGACGCCCGGCGAACGAAAACATCAGTTTATCAACAAATGTCGACGTGTGTGGACGTATTTGCAACTGTTTATAAACATGGCGGCAGCAATCATAAAATAATGCACTATGTGGAGCAATGATAAAATAATGCACTACTTCCTCGATCAACATTTTGTGTGTGGACAACCCATATTGATTTAAACAAAGTTTCCAGCAGCATTCTCACTGTTCATCAACAACGTTGATCAACTGTTGCTAAACAAATGTTTACCATGAATACGAGGATTAACAGTAAATTAAAGTAGGTACATCGATCAAAATATATTGAAACAAATGGGAAACCGACTTGATCGATCAATTTTGTTGTGTACCTAATCAGCTTAAAATTTTCCCACTGCTGGGACATAGATCTATCTATATCTATATATCTAAGATGCCCCAGTCAGGGTAAATATTCGCACTAGGACATGTCAATTTCCTCCCGACGCAATGGGCGTCTCCCGGCGTTGGCTTTTTTTTTTTTTTTTTTTTTTTATCGTGGTAAAATCATCAAATGAGTCCTCCCACCCCGGGCAGGGCGGGAGGGACTGTCAGACTTGTACTGACTAAAATCCACGGTGTCCTTCGATAGCCCTTTATGTTCCGGGGTCACGGTAATGGTATAAGTCCCGCGACCCCGGCAGGCTTTGGCCCTCTAGAGAGGGGGCCCCGTCATTATGCTGACGCTCTTTGAGGCGCGCGTGGAACACAACGCGCCGTCGACCCGGGCATGGTCCATGGTCGGGCAGCGAGTTGCCCTTTACTCGCCGCCCGCATGCCCGCGCCTACGGTGGCCGGAGATCGTCTTGCGACGTCCGTCGCCGTGGGTGTCCACCACTGCGGGTGGGGCGGAGGGAGGACACTGTCCTCTCCCTCACGCGGCCCGCCTCCTCCTTCGCGAGCATGACTGCTTCGCAGAAGGAGGCGACCGCTTCCCACTCCGTCTCGCCCCGCAGCATGGCCGCAACCAATGCCGGGCGCGAGAGGTCTCCGCCTATCGCCGCCGTGAGGACACGTCGGTGCTCTGCCCAAGCTGGGCAGTCTTGCACCGTATGCTCTACTGTGTCCTCCGGGCGATCTTCGCAGTGGTGACACCCAGGCGTTTCCTCCTTTCTCCTTAGACACAGGTACCTCCCGAAACTTCCGTGTCCGGTGAGGACCTGCGTCATGCGATAGGTCAGGACGCCGTGACTCCTATCCAGCCACTCCTCAAAGAGGGGTCTTACCGCCGCGATTGCGGCGTGCCCGCCCGGCGTTGGCTTGGACGCGAGGTGGAGGATTGCCTCTCCCTTACGAATTTCACCTCCTCTTTCGCTCTTATTCCTGCCCCATAGAAGGAGGTGATTCTGCTTCCCATCCCCCTCTCTTCGTAACAAGAGACACCTTCACATCAGATACAGCCTCAGCTCAATGTAGAACGAATTAATTCAAACTGCGAATGCCTGCTTGAAATCAGAGCTATTGATGTCGAGATTTTAATATGGCTTCCACTGAAAACCTCTTACTGCTTTTTAATAAATGATTTTCGGTAAACAACTTCAATACTGTACTGAGTAAACACCTTTTTATTTTGAAGGTTCGCTAATATACAAACAATTATTCGTGGAAACATTGTGTGGAAACTGGTATGTTCTACTTCTAGAATATCTGTGTCCCAGCTCTAGGAACAAAATTGGTGCTAATAACAAAAAATAAAACTACCTATGTTATTTTTTACTGTTAGTACATAGATTAGATACATCGAAACATTTAAAGAATCAAATTACTCAAAGAAATGTAAAGGCGAAGAAACATGCCAGTTCTAGCAAATTCTAAATTGTTTTCATTGCATGATAGTCTGAAGTGCTATGAACTTCTTCTTCGTCGTTGCACTCTTGGCAGAGTGGTCGTGGTCGGCATTTCAGCTGTAAGTGGCTCGCCTAACAATACGCCGCCATTCCTGTCTGATGGCCGCCTTTCTGGTGCAGACGTGCAGGGAACTGTCCACAGCTGCTTTTATCTGGTCCGTCCATCTCATAGGCGATCTACCCGATACGATCTGCTATAAACTACGTAGGTATAACTTTAGTTATAGGTACCTTAAAATATGTAGATAATATTATTGTTTACGTTCGCTGTATAGATTGAATCCTACGTATAATGAAGCAGAATCTTAACAGCTGGAGCACCTGTACCTAACTATTTTATTAGTATCATAAATAACGTTTCTAGAGATCTAGTCTAAGTTTAGACCTCCAGAATAAGTTCATCTCTAGATACTCTACCGAGTTGTTTGTTTATCCGTCCATCATCTACTATTAATATTCAGAATAATATTAGCAATTCTTTATTTTGCAAAACAGTGATGTAATTTTACTTAGACAGGGACCTAATGCATCCATATTGCACCAAATAAGTTTAGGTAGGTATAATTATGTAATAGGGGGCGAACCAACGAACGGGCGAAAAAATCCAATACCTATCAGTTAGCGTAGCCTGGAAGTCGAACCCAGGACTCAGCAATCGCGTTTGACCCCACACTGGACTATTGACACAGTTTTACTACTTCGGGTAAAACATCATTGTGTTGCAAATGTGAATGTTAGAAATAAGTGGTGTTAAGGTTAAATCCTTAAAGAAACAAGTTGGTAATATCCAAGCTTCAGCAAGCATACAAACTCCAACTTGGTAACCAACAAACAACCTGGAAACTAAATAGTATTCGTTGTACCATGTCATTGTCAACAGTTAACTGTTTCTCGTCCTACGCAGTTGGCAAAAGTCAAGGTTTAAGGTGCTTCATACACAACGGGTGGCGAAGCGGTAACTGCGTACAACTTCTTTGTGCGAAACCTACCTGATGTCGCCCAGCAATGTTGCTGTACGTACACCTCTAAGGTAGACTTTAGGACTTTTATAATTATATATCTTGTCAGAGGGCAAAATCGTTCAAAAGGTTTTTCATTCCGATTTTTAACTTGATTCATCATCATCATCATCATCTCAGCCATAGGACGTCCACTGCTGAACATAGGCCTTTAGATCTCCACATATACCGGCTGGAAGCGAAGTTAACTTGATTGACAAATGAATAAAGGCTATTTATGTCAGTCCATATTATTACATATTATCATATCGATAGAAAATCGTTGTCCTTGTATCGTTGACAAAAAACGCTCGTCTACAAACCAAAAATCGCTGATTGTGTGTGTGTGTGGATGTCTTAAATTGAAGGTCGCGGTGGCGCACCATTAGTGCGTATAATAGAAATCTGTGTACAGATACAAGATAGTAAGGGATTGATGAGTAGGTCATTAGGAGAAAGGAGTTATGGTTGCTATGATATTGATAAAGGGACGGTCGGGCAAGACGAATTAGTTAAGTTTGGTTTAAAAAAAAACAATGTTAAAGTCAAAGTCTTTAATCAGTCTTATTTGTAATAGGAACAATCATTATTAAACTTTAAATAAACAGAACAAAAGATGTAATTGTCTATTTTAAAAAATATAAAATTCTCCTTTTTCAAAATAATATCCATTATTCGTTTTGCCCGCATAGGTAGGGCAAAACGAATTTTACTGTAGGGCAAAATGAATTATGGCAGTTAATTAAAGAAATCATCACAAAAATAAGATCCTTGCCCCATATAGGCTGCATGAGTCCATTCATGACAAGTTTCACAGTCATTTAATCCAGTATTCGATTGGAGGATGGATGTATTGTTCGTGATACATAGACCATGAGGCGCAATCTGTTTCCGGCTTATAGTTGTATACCATCTGAAACAAGTTAATGATATTAAATAATTACTCTATTACTGAAAAAAACACAATATCTAAATTATAATTGATTTATGAAATAAATAACAAAAATTACCTATGCGGATACTATTCTTCTTGCCCTGTTTCTTTTTGCCCGACTAATACAAAAGAAACAAAAAAATATAAATATAAATAACAACATGCGTTATCACTCAGTAATAAATAAAAAAACACACCTAAATATGCACACTTTTAGGGCAAAATGAGATTTAAAACAAGAGTTTAATAAATAAAATAAAAAATGATAAGTATTTACCTTCAAAAATCGTTTTTTTCTCGACGAAAATGAATGTTTGGCACGCACTTCCACATCAATCCAATTTCGCCGCTTATGGTGCACTAAGCGCGACCGGTAGGCAATTCCTGATCGTTCTACACTATTGCCATCTCTTCCTAGTTATTACTCGAGAAATTAATCATTAAATTCTATTTGCCCGCCCCATTCATCCGGCCCGACCGTCCCCTAGCTATATTTTTTAGAAAACGTGCGCTGTCTCGCAAAATGCTAAAAACAAAGTAGATATCTTCATTCTAAAATAGGTAGTTCGTGAATGGCTTTTGACGTTGGTATCTATGTAATGAAGTTGAGGAGTACCTATTGATAGACAAATGGCGACAGCTTGGAGTGATGCCAATACAATGAGTATTAGACCGGACCTCAGTTCATCACTTCTGAGATATTTTACTTCATTTATTAAACTCGTTGCGATTCAAAATCAACATTACACAATCTACACCAAAAAGTTCACGGTCAAAACCAACCACTGCGACATTTACGACCAACATAAAAAGCAGTTTTATTACACCAAAATATCAACTCTTCTAATAAGTAGGTTACTTCTCCAACTCATTCCTGAGGATATCCCCACGGGGCTCACTTGGTGCTTATTTGTTACAATATTTTCTTATTTCCCAAATTGAAAACATGATGGACATGAGCAGAACGTCAATACACATTCTAGTTAACAAGTACTTTAGCAGATTACCCAGTTTCAGACTACAATGGCTTCAAAGAGCAATTAAATATTTTTGCTCATTAAAAACAAAAAATAAATAAGCGCGCACTGGTCGCGTGCCGCGCGCGTTGCACGTGCGTGACGCGCGCCCGGCGTGTGTGCGGCGAAGATGAATCATAGTCATGCTTTATGGATTATAGATTTTATTTTTTAAATGGAATTTGTATGTTCTTAAATGGAACTTATTAACGGAGAAACTATGGAGGAGTAAAATGTGCAAAACTACATAAGGATATATAAATATAGCTATGAAACATAAAAAAATGTTTGAAAAACATGTTATATTACAAGAAGAAGTCTAAAATCAAGCTTTCAGTAAGCTTAAAATTTCCAAAAAGAACAGGTTCCACCGAGATTTGAACTCGGATCGCTGGATTCAGAGTCCAGAGTGCTAACCATTACACCATGGAACCGTTGAATCTGGCCGCTGAAATTGTGAATCTAGTTCTAGATCCGATTGTGTAAATGTTAGATTGTTGCAATTTACAATGATTTGCTATGTTTACAATATCACAAAATCTACGAAGAATATTAAAACAGAATATTGAACATAAAACAACATTGTATTAATAGATTTCCTTGTACAGATTTTGGAACCTGCAAGCAATTCTCGATTTAAGTTTTCACCCTCTAGAAATAAAATAATTATTTCCAATATTCCAGAAGCCAGAAGTAACATACAAAATAAAAACTTCAAATTAGTGCATGACGGATGATATGTTATTGAATTATGCCAATCAAATCGATTATGACAATCCGTTACCATCGATCATCGAATGTGACAGACAATCGAATAGGAAGAGTTGAACATGTGCCGATTGCTAATTATATTTTGTAAAATTATAACAACTCTTGTTCCATTTATTACCTAGCTAGCCAGTCACTGAATATTTTTACTTGAGAGTTCTTAATCTCTCATAAATAAATATTTAGTAAAATTCTTGAATTTACTGACTACTGCTAACTACTTTTTGACTCGACCTTTCTTTTCCTTTCAAGTTGAACAATATTTTTTATATTCGTCTTAGAATTTGCGATTTTGTCACTTTTGTCAATAATTAATCTCAAGGCGTTCTTCAAATAGTAACAAATTTAACTAATTATTTCGAATGGTACCTAGGTAAGTAGGTAGAAAATAGCTTACATAAGTAGATATGATCTGTAAATAAAAAGTTCGGCCTTTTTGGCCATAATTACGTATCTCAAAGTATTTAAAACTACGCAATAATATTGCAGATTCTTCTTAATTACTTATCATATTAATGACATTTGTGTCCCTGTCCGCACGCCACATTGACCACATGAATTATGCGCGCAAACATTACGCACACAACACAAACGTGTGAGCTTTAATATTATAATATTATTCATCTCTTATTGACATATCTGTGTGGACGACGGTCCTTGAATAATATAGTACGACCGATACAACTTGATATTATAATGGACCTGTCATTTGCATAATATGTTGCGGGATTACAAGTTTTGGTCGTAGTTTCAATAATTTTGTGGAAGATTGGTTTATTTTTTCAGGTACATACAAAACTAAGTGTTTCTAAAAACCGTTTTATGACCGGCTTGCAATAGTGCACATCGGAACTTTGATAAGAAACATATACCTACTTACTTATTAAATAAACCATAATTATTAAAAGTAAGTCTACCACAATCAAATCAATTAATATAATTACGTTAGTAACTAATCTCAGTCGTTGATATAATTTTCAGTAAATTTGAAAAAAGCCAATTGAAATGTATGTAGGTATAGTTTCCGATACCAACAGGAACATTATACCTAAATATTAAGGGCGTGTAGAGATTTTAAAAAAAAACTTTGTTTGTAACCTTTGCTCACCAAAACACAATCAAAACTACTCAAACCTGCTACAGTATAACAATCATTATTATTTAATAAAGTAGATTGCATCAAACGTTCCCCTGTCATGTGAACGTGATACACTCCCGACTGACCATACCGTTTTATTGCTCAACAATTAGTTACCGGGATGGGGCGCTAGCCCTATTGTCACATTCGTATCCATGTGACCCTTATCACAAACGAATAAAGTTCAGTTTATATGGTTGCTGAAATAAAATTTAGGTGACAGCCGACAAAAGAATTGACCACACACTGACCTTTCACTTAAACAAGTGGTCAAAGAAAACAATGAGGATCGTGTATAGGTAACCAACAAAGTGCTTTATATTGTCTGAGCAATATACAAATTTAATTAAACTGAGGCAATTTCAGTGGTCAGCCTTAAATAAATATTAATCAAAAACAGGATTTTTGGGACATGAAGCAATTTTAATTGGGTTTATAGTAAAATAAAATAACATGACAAAAACGACGAAAGGAAAATAACATAAAATGTGCTTATATAGAGCCTATTTAAAAGAGCTACGACAGTATTCAACTTATTAATTAAATTTAAAACCGATTTGACCAATCAATGAAAAATGCATTATCATAACTGTACTCGTAAATATACCAGTTGGTAACCAAATAATAAATCAGAAACCCAATAAAAATATGCAATAGTGGAATCAACGAAATTTATAACAGCCAACAAGTCGTAAATTTATAATCAGATTAATTGGAATTGAATCGGTATAATCGAATCGGACGGCTATTCGATGAATGGAAGCTAATGATTGAGCGTGTGTCGTACATTATGCGAAACGCCCCATCACTAAAAGCGCGGTTCTAATTTCAAACGTTCATTATTTTGTTTTTTTTTTCTGTCCGTTTTAAATTAAATTTTCGTTTAAAAAGTTTTCTTTACCTATCTTAAAAAATAAAATAAAAACCGGCCAAGTGCGAGTTGGACTCGCCCATGAAGGGTTCCGTAATAGCAAGCATAGATTAGGGATATAATTATATTGAGATTAATACACAAACAATAAGAATAACTTTGTTTTTCATAGTGTTTGTATGAATGGCAAAGTTATATTTGCGGTTTTTGAAAATGTACTATATCTCAAAAACTGCTAACTGTATCTCATCCAAACCAATTTTCGTTGGAAGTTTTTGTTGAGGTCTACATTATATATTTTTTTTAGATTTATCATTCTCTTATTTTAGAAGTTACAGGGGGGGGGACACACATTTTACCACTTTGGAAGTGTCTCTCGTGCAAACTGTTCAGTTTAGAAAAAAAAAATATCAGTAACCTCAATATCATTTTTAAAGACCTATCCATAGATACCCCACACGTATGGGTTAGGTGAAAAAAAAATTTTTGAGTTTCAATTCTAAGTATGGGGGGCACCCCCAAAATTTGTTTTGTTTTTATTTTTGTATGAAAATCCTAATGCGGTTCACATAATACATCTACCTACCAAGTTTCAACAGGATAGCTCTTATACTTTCGACAAAAAGTGGCTGTGACATACGGACGGACAGACAGACAGACATGACGAATCTATAAGGTTTCCGTTTTTGCCATTTGGCTACGGAACCCTAAAAAGAGGGTTTCGTACTAAATTATTTGCATAAAATTCAGAGTTAAAAAATTCTATTGATTTTAGTGAGATAATACGTAAATCTCATTGGTATTCGTGATGTACAACACTCTTCACGGGGAAGAGAAGGCTCGGGAAATACCGATAACCGGGGTCTATGATCTCTTAGGTATTTGCTGATAATAAAGGTGTGTAAATAGATCCTGAAGATCGTTTCATTCTTAGTTTATTATGTCATTATTATGAATTCCTGTTGTTCGCACTACAATACATTTAAAATGCTATGGTGGGAACTGGGAAGACTTATGTTGTACTAGCTTCCGCCCGCGACTCCGTCCGCGCGGATGTCGGTCTTCGCGTGGATGGTTTATTTCTCCATAGCTTTTGCCCGCGACTTCGTACGCAGATCCTGTTGCTTATGCCAGCACCACGGGGTCGTCAAAATCGAACATCTGATAAGTCTGTAAGAGTTTTGGCCTGTAGAGTCAAATTTTTGTTCATATATAAGTATTCATCGTCATCGAAAAGTTCTAAACTGTTACCGCCTTTACTGCATGGAGGAACTTCCACCTCATGCTACTTTAAAATTATACAGTGAAATTAGTGATAGCTTTGATTTCCACATCAGGTGTTTCAGATCTTCAGTTTTATACGTCAACAGAGAGTGCTCATCAGGCTGAACAACTTTTCTAAGACGTCATTCCTATATATGTTAAAGTGTAGCTGGTCTCTTGGAGTTCCACATCAGGTGCTCCTGATCTCCAATTTTTATATATCAACAGAGAGTGCTCATCAGGCTGAACAACTTTGCTAAGACGTCATTCCTATATATTATGTTATGGTGTAGCTGGGCTCTTGGTGTTCTACATCAGGTTTTCCACATCTTCGATTTTTATACGGCAACAGAGAGTGCTTATCAGGCTAAACAACTCTTGCTAGGACGTCATTCCTGTATATGATATAGTTTAGCTGGGCTCTTGGTGTCCCACATCAGGTGTTCCAGATCTTCAAAATTTGTATACGTCAACAGAGAGTGCTCATTAAACTGAACAACTTTTCTAAGACGTCATTCCTATATATGTTATAGTGTAGCTGGTCTCTTGAAGTTCCACATCAGGTGTTCCTGATCTCCAATTTTTATACGTCAACAGAGAGTGCTCATCAGGCTGAATAACTTTGCTGAGACGTCATTCCTGTATGTGATATAGTTTAGCTGGGCTCTTGGGGTTCCACATCAGGTGTTCCAGATCTTCAATTTTAATACGGCAACAGAGAGTGCTTATCAGGCTGAACAACTCTTGCTAAGACGTCATTCCTGTATATGTTATAGTGTAGCTGGGCTCTTAGAGTTCCACATCAGATGTTCCAAATCTTCAAATTTATTCTCTCAGCAGAAAATGCTCATCACGTGGAACATTTTTTGCTATGGCACCATTTTTGTATCTCTTATAGCTTAGCTGGTCTGTTGCGGTTCTGCACCAGGTCTTCAAGTTTTCAAGATAAATTATAGCCTATATGTTGGCCAGACTTTATATCTATACACCAAAAAAATAATCATTCAAATCCGTCCAGTAGTTTTTTCGTGAAAGGGTAACAAACATACATCCATCCTCACAAACTTTCGCATTTATAATATTAGTAGGATAGGATAAAACTTAGTAGCCGAGTCTTGTGTAGCTATTCCAATTAGGACGTAGCCCGCAAGTGCACAGAAAAATAATAAAGCCGCGGTAGTCATTAACTCTCGGAGAATCTTAACACCGCGATTCAGAAATGCGCGTCATAGGCACAACGCCATCTAGTGGTGAGTGGTGGAACCTTTTTAGAAATCAATGGAGGCAGGCGTGGCGTAATGTTCTACTTGATAATAGGTGTCGCCAGTGGTTCCATAATAAGGTTTGTTACAGATTTTTTTTTCTACGTATTTTTCCAGGATAAAAAGTATCCTATTTTATGCCCAGGATAATAAGGTATAATTATACCAAGTTTCATCGAAATCGAACCGTTAGTTTTCACGTGATGCCTGCATATACAGACAGACAGACAGACAGACAGACAGACAGACAGACAGACAGACAATTTTTTTTTTAATCACATATTTGGGTTTGGTATCGATCCAGCAACACCCCCCGCTATTTATTTTTTCAATATTTTCAATGTACAGAATTGACCCTTCTACAGATTTATTATACTTATTATGTATAGATATAGATTATACCTACCTACCAAAATAAATAAGGTATCGTAGGAGTATTTCTATAGAACCATAACTATGTATTATACCAACGGTAAGTAACTGTGTAAAGTACCATGCCTTACCTATTAATTTCAGGGTTTTGTAAAGCACGTATCAATGATGTAAGTAAAGAATAGCATAGGCTATTAAAAAATAAATATCTTTTTTATCATAACATCTTGCCTATAAAATATTAATTTGTGGCCTAAACAATAAAATAAAAAGTTACCCCATGCAAATGTCCGTCGTACGATTGTTGACAGCCGTAGAAAAGCTTTGAAATGGTTTTAATTGCTTTTACACTTTCATTGTGACGAGTGTTGACATCTATGGAGAATTGAAATTAATACTTTTCTTAATTGTTGCGGTCATTTGGTTTAATTCTTTATGAAGAGTAGAGTGGCGTTATCGGTTTGCACGATTCCAACATTTATTAAATGAAACACTTGCTGGCATGTGCCCTGCCTAGCAAGATGTTTCATTTAATAAATGTACAGACGCCAGCACATCAAGCTACCACAATCTGCCAAATTTCTTCAATAGATTTTCAAATTTATCACAATAGTGGAAGGTTAATGTTCGATTGGTAAAATCTGACAGTTTCGGGTAGGTTGACCTGCTGGCGTCTGTACCTACCTACCTACCCTTAAAATCACATTTTTAATTAAAAAGTTGCATCTTAATACTGTTATAAAGAGGATGGATACATGGGTCTATTATGAGAATTAATTTGCTATCATCAACATAAATAACTTGAAAATAATTATGATAATTTTAATTTACTTAAAATTCATTTTCTCTTGGCTAGCCAAAAGGCAAAGATGAGGCCTAAAATGAAGCGAAACTTACTCACGCAGAAGGAACTGGAACTCATAAGCACCAACGAAGCACAGAGGAACTGTCTGTTTGTTACCGGACACCAACACTGGTGAGACTACTGCCATTGGGATCGCTCAGTCGTCATTTCAGATGATAGGTATATAGCCAGTGGTCCTGTGGTGCTGTTGCCCGGGGTGGACCTTAGGACATGGACCACGACGATCGATCAACGGAAACTAGAAATCGAAGATACTAAAGTAGGTATAAAAAACCGGCCAAGCGCGAGTCGGACTCGCCCAATAAGGGTTTCGTGCAGCAAGTAACATAAGGTAAAAGTTCTTGTAAGTAAATGGTGGTAACTTTGAAAGGTGAAATGCGGTTTACGGTTTATGACGTAAGTATTAAAAAAACTAATTACTTGATCTCGTTAAAACCAATTTTCGCTGGTCGTTTACATGGTAATGTACATCATATATTTTTTTTAGTTTTATCATTATCTTATTTTAGAAGTTACAGGGGGGGGGCACACATGTTACCACTTTGGAAGTGTCTCTCGCGCAAACTGTTCAGTTTAGAAAAAAATATTAGTAAAGAGAATCAATAATCAATATCATTTTTATAGACCTATCCATAGATACCCCGCACTTATGGGTTTGGTGAACAAAAAATTTTTGAGTTTCAATTCTAAGTATGGGGAACCTCGGGGAACCCCCAAAAATTGTTATTTTTTTTATTTTTGTGTAAATCCTAATGCGGTAAGTAACTGTTTTTCTTCCGAATTTTCCAAGATAAATGCCAGTCAGATTCCCAATTCAATGCCGTGCAAAAAGCTCTACTGCTACCACTAGCGTCATCTATCTTTGATATATTTAACCGATAAAGTCAGTCAAGAAAAGCAAGATGGCAGTCCTGTAACTCATTATTTAGTAGTTCAATTTTGCAATAATTATTTGTATTACATATATTACATATTAATTTCTACTACGTTAAATTGTACTATCTTATCATTATTTAAATTTTAATGCAACGGAAACAATGAGGACTAATCTGAGCAGTTCCAAAAATGTCCGCTTGGGCAGCGCCACTGCCTCTGGAGACCTGTCAAACTATCAAACTCTCTACAATGAGCAGTTCCAAAAATGTCCGCTTGGGCAGCGCCACTGCCTCTGGAGACCTGTCAAACTATCAATCAGATTAGTCCTCATTGTATGTACTTTTGTATTTTTTTTTCATTGGTAACCATTTCTTGACAGAGTGACGTCTCGCTCTCGCCTCGCCTCGCGTTTTGTTTTGACAGCAGTCGATTGTCATTATTTCATTGATAAATTGATCGGGTTGCAGGCAAGAATACGACCGCGTAAATACGGAGAACATAAATAAAATTATTGATTTTCGCCAAAATATCGCATTTGTTACGATATTCAATGCAGTGAGAGTGTATAAGAGTAGAGTGTAGTTTCGTGTCTCGATGTCAACACAGTCTAAAACGATGCCGATGTTAGACCTTAAAATGTATGTGAGAGTTGTCGCGGCCGTGTTTTCTGTAAGTAAAATAATATTGTTTTATATTTTTTAAAGTACACATTAATATTCTTTAACAATGCTAATTTCTGAAAATCATTTATATAAGATGTAAGCCTTGCTTGTAATTGGTTTTTGAGGTCTTAAAATGTGATTAATACCCTCATATTTAATTGTATTAAAAATACTCCGTATATATCGCTAGTTCATGCATGATTATCACTGAAAAATCATCTTAATAGTAATCATTTACTGTATGATACAATACAATTTGGAACAACAAACAAACCTAGGACAGGATACAGTATTGTGTACAGTAATATCTTATTCCATGCCTTTACAACTATTTGTTCATAATCTATGCACCTAATTGTAATGAGACTGTGGCATCTTTATTTACTTATCATTTTCCAGTTAACATTATCATTAGTTTATTAGATGTTTCTGTAACAATGATTGTTTTAAAGCTATTGTTGATTAGATAATGTGTGTATTCCTTTGCTTAATTTCTTAATTTAATTACATTATGATTAAATTAATTTTACAGCTTTACATATTAAGTATTAAAGGTATGCTTAAAATTGAAAATTAGAACACAGGACCGGGACAGCTTATGAAGAGAGAGACAAAACCCTACCTTTTTTCTTTATTTGCCCAGCTATGAAATGAAAAGTATCTCTTTTATATTCAGCTGCCTTTATAAAGTAGAAAGGAAATCAATACACAAACTTTTACCATTAATTCGGAAAATGAATCTAATAAAAAAAACACCAGGTTGACCCTTGGGTGCTAACTTTGAATTTTTTTAATCAGTGTCCCTTTCACCCTATTTAAATAATAAATTAATTTAATTGATAATACGGACCACGGTTGCAGAAAGCCATGAGAAGTGGAAAAGTGGAGGGAGGCCTTTGCCCAGCAGTGGGACACTATGGGCTGATATAAATAAATAAATAATTGATAATATATTTTGTAAATGAAGGAGGTGTAAACTAAAACCCCTTTACAGAAATAAATAAAGGAGAAGTGTAGATTTCAAGACTGCAATGTTTAAAGAGGTCAAAGAACTCTCAATGCAATGAGAGTGAAACAATGTTTCAGTGACAACAGCATACCTGAAAAGATAAAATAAATACAAAGATATCTAGATTTCACTATGATACAACAACATCTTTTATATTATTTCTATGAAAATAATCAAAGTATTAATCTTTATTCTACTCTTATTTACCACCAACGTCTGAAACGAAAATAATTTAGTATGTAGTAGTGTATTTTTAGAAAATAGTTGGTTGTTAAAACTGATTAATTTTATAGTGAACTAAAATACAACTCTAACCAAGAGCAAGAGCTATTGCATCCTCTTTTCAAGAAAAACAAATCGTTTTTAAATCTGATAACATGGTAAAAATTATGTGAAACTGACAATACAAGACATTCTCACAAAGTACAAACTTCTTATTTGAGCTGTATAACACAATCATGTATTTTTTTTTCAGATATCATCGGCAACAGCATTTGTGTTTGCACTGATCCGCCTCCTCAACCCAGATCTTTTTTACCTAGATCCTTTAGAAGGAAATGAGATAGGTAATGCGTTAGGTATACTATACTTCCCTACTTTGATAGCTGCTGCATGCCATTCATCACTTCATCTTGGTCTTGCTGCTTCTTTACTCTTATCAAATCTTTGCTACACTATTTATATTCTTTTTTTTTTATTACTACAACTGGAAAGGTTCATTTCTTCCTAATTTGTTTAATGGAGTTTTATTAACTTAGTAAGCAATAAGAATATCAAATGATAATGAATTACAAATAAGACAATGTCTGTAAGTTGATTTAGTTATTTTAATATGATGAATTCTAAAAGTCATTGTTGTGGCAAACTGCCTTCGATATTTTATACTTCATTTTAGAAATGAATGTAAAAACGATAAATCGAGTTTTTCTGTGGCCTTCACAGATTTCAGTGAAATTCGGCGCACGGTGAACTGTGACCTGGGCGAGGACATAGGACTCATAGGAGCTAAATCGCGGTCAAAAGATAGTTGTTAACAAATAGCTCAAATGCTTCACACTAAAAACCTCATGCTTAAAATCTTTTTGTATAACATTAACTGCAAAAACTGTTCCGTCGACAGGTATCCACTACTTCATATCAGGTCTGATGATAGTGTCGAGTGGCATAGGCTTCCTGAACAGCTGCGTGGTGATGAACCGCAGTGCCAGCCACAACTCGGGGAAGAACATAACCACGTGGTTGCTGCTGGACTCGCTGTTTGAGACCACGCGGGTTGTCTACGTGTTTGTGTGTGAAATACTGCTCAAAGGGAAGGGGCAGTTGCAGTTGTATGAGCTGTTGATCAGCGCTGCGCAGTACCGTAAGTATTTTCTTTATTTAACAGCTGAACAGACACTATCTCCCACTGAAACTCCCAATAGCCTTTCCCGAAATATTCCTAGTATCCTATCGCGCCACATCTTATTCTTTCATCACTTTAAGCCATTGTTACCGGCTGTCAATAAAATCGAAGTAGGTATCTTTAAAAATTCTTATAGGTAGAATGCGGTCCGTAAATCACGGCACCCAATCTTACTAAATATAACAGAGTTGTGGATGTTTGAAAGGCAGTCGTTGAAAAGTTGGTATTCAGGTGCGTCGAGTTTGACTGGAAGACGAACTAAACTTGGTGGGAAAGTCTGGGTAGATGATCCAAACCATACTTCATCATTATTTTAAGATCGCTGCAATATATCGTCTGTCATCTCTGGTTCAGCAGATTGCAAGCCATGTTATTATGATCTTTCGCAAAATCTGATCATAGCCCATTTGAAAACAATAAAAAACCTCGTATACTATGTATTTTATGTCTTGTTTCCTGTATTGTGCGCACAGTAATTCCAACTCGTCGTTCCGTCCGGTAATCGAAGCCGCGCATAACGAAACCAATTGCTCAGTAACTGCGCAAATAAAGCCCTCCGTGTCCAATCAACAGGCGTTTACCTTGGGGGGGGGGCTTCTCCACTCACTGCAGACTGCTCAGGAGATTGATTGTTGACCTAAAATAAAGTATTGAAAGGAATTTGTATAAATAGCGGCGGCAGACAACACCGGTACAAGTAACATTCATTGTTGAGGGTCACGATGTTTAGGAACTGTCGTTAAATTAGTGAGTAGGGTTTCAAGACCCCGGAAGCATCGTGATTCATGGCAGTGCATTCATATCCGAGCATTCAAGTAGTTTAGTCGATCTAAGTATGCTCCAATTGTGGATGTAAATACCTTTTGAATTATCTTTCAAGTGTCCAATGTCTGTAGCGAAGCCAGTACGGAATTTGTACTCCAACTCGACTTATCCCTTCTAGGCTTTAGCACGGAACACGATCCAATCATCCGATCCGTACAATAGGATACAATGTACTTTGCCATTCCATAAGTGGAACGTACCTTTGAAGATCGAATCGCAGCTAGGATGCTAAATTGATGCCACATTGAACGACTTTGACGACCAATTTGCACTATTTTAGAATTAATATCTACTCTACGTATTATAGGGCATCCGCACAAACATACTATTCGCTGTTAATTATGTAACTTTTCTATTTACTCGACGCCCTACTGAAGAGTTCGTGCTCTTTATGGCACAAAAGATTAGTGGCCGTGAAAGGTCACACCGTTAGCAAGCCGGTCAAGGTTTATGTGATAAAAAACATTAAGATATTACATATTCTAGAAACACGTTTTAGGTTACTATTTTACTTTATTGGACACGGGTACAATTTAAGCCCACTAGCACCTTAACTTCTTCAATGCGTTTCAATTTTAAACATTCTTCCTAACGAGCGATTGACAGAAAGTTTCTATCGATATCATCGTCAAACGCTCGACACATTAAAACGAATTTAGTGATATATGTTGCCTTAATCAGGCCTGTCTCACTCCGCGGTGTAGGCATAAAACTGCAAGTAGTTGCGGGGCCATTATGTCGTGGCCCATTCACTACGGCTGCCACGCGCCACCCGTTACGCACGCGCTCCGTCTCCTTAATATTTTTGTTACGTTACGTGTAGTTACGCACAAGTTTCTTGCTTTAGGTGCTTTTGGTAAATTAATAACACAATATTATTATGAAGAAAAAAAATATATAGTACATATTTAGTAATGATCAACAAAATTATCTCCCTGCTTGTGAAGTATGGGCTTAACTGATCATGATACCTAATCATGAGGTTACAAGTTTGGAAATGAGGCGAGATACTAATTGGGGGGGGGGGGGGGTGAGCCTACTGGACGACCAAGATAAAAAGACGACACTCTCACTCACCTTAAGCTGAGTACTAAGAATTAAGATCGGTAGAAAGTAGAAAGATGTTTGCGTTGTTGTTTAAAAGTTCTACCTTAGAAAATGGCCACACTACGCATTCAAGGTCAGCGGTCGTAATTCGCTGCGCCACTTTTTTACCTACCTACAAAGACACGCAACGCGGGGCCTGTGACAGTATGCGATAGTAGGTAATTGGTCGGTTACTAGGTTGAGTGCAAAATAATAAGGACTGGCTATTTTGCCATAGACGATAAAAATCTTTTAAATATTATTCTTTTTTTTTGTAAGATAAATGTTCAAAAATATAACAATAATAGGTAGAAAAGATAATAATTATTATTATAAATATTATTCCTCACGTAAGGTGCTGTAGGTACCTACTATTATCATTATGTGCTAACAATCAATAATGTATGTAGTAATCGATGACGAAACCAAAAAGATATAGGCTGATGATAAAAACAAAATTCCTTGAGGAACATAGGTGTTTATGGTAATAATGTAATTTAGCAAATGCATAAAATACGCATAGGTACAGCTTGGCAAAAAAGTCGTGAAAATAATGGTGGCGCCTCTATCGTACATATTGTAACCCTATATAGTGCGGCAATAACGATCTTGATACTTTGGTTTTTTTTTCAAATATTTTTTTTATTAAATGTGTTTTGACGGGTTTTATAGGAGTTCGGGGCTATAAAACAACCGCTCATGACAATCTTCAAGGTTAAGCCATGATTGAAGATTGTCCTGTATGTTATTTGTAGATTTTTACTATGCGTTAGAAACTCAAAAATCTGAAAACGTGACTTTCCAAGTGGCATTGTATTACTCAATTGCTTGGTTGTGGAGATCAGATAGACAGTCGCTCCATGTAACATACTAATGTTTACGCTGCATCCGGTTAGACTGGACCGACCCCAAAATGTGTTGGGAAAAGGCTAGGCAGATGATGATGTCTTTGACGGGTTTTACATTACTTAAATTAAAATAAACCAAATTAACAAATTTCTCTACTCGTTACACACGTTCGCTTTTGTATGTTAATGCGCAAGTAAGTACGTGTGTATATTGATTTTCATTATGAGGAAAAGAAAAATCAATGATTCTTTTAAGTGGTTTTTATTAATAACAAAGTAAATGTGTCTAAAGGTGTCCGTTACCCAGGCCAGATGTTGTCGAAAATGGTCATTTGAATCTTATAGATAATTAGTTTTACGGCTTCTGTAATTGTTGCGCACATTTTTAAATTTGTTGCGCTTATAGTATTTTAATTATTTCACAAAAACATTTCCTGCTGGGGTAACGTTACCCCAGCCAGACCTTTTTCTTTCTAATGGGAATATTTAAATAAATACTAGCTATAAAATTAGTTGTCTAGATGAAGTAAATGTTGTGCCTTATTTTGTATTTATTCTTTCTTCGGTTGCGAAGTTATTCGAGATTTTGCTGGGGTAACGTTTTTGGTTTTGCTAGATCTTTGAAATGGTTAAACGGATTCTTATCATATTTTGTACATGACTTCTTAGGAATCAGTTTAAATTTGTTTTGCAATAAAAAAACCAAAATAATGCATAGCTTAAAGGTTATTTCATTAAATAGAAAAACACTTCAATTGGTCCCAACACTCTCAATAAGAAGTCTAAAGACTTACTTTAAACGTTATTTTAAAGCTTGTAACTGCCTTCAAATGTATGTGAAGTTTCATTAGTATCCTGTAAGTATTTAACAAGTTATGATGATATTCAGTTCTTCACGAGCACGGTCTTGATGCGCGCGGTGTTATTTGGCCACTGGATTGGATATATGAATTGAATGTTATGTCAATTATTAGTTTTTTAGTTCAGTTGTATATCAGTAAAATTTCAGCGTAGTACATTGGATAATTAATGAGATAATACGATTAAAGTCATTAGGAAGTGAATGACCGTGGTAACCCGACCAAGTTTAGGTGGTTACGAAAAAGCGAAAACGCAGAACATTATACTATCTTTTGAAATGTTTAGTATAATACACCTTACAATTTCGGTACAGACGCGTACACTGATAATAATACAATAATATCTGTACTATGAATACATTATTATTATCTTCCAG
The DNA here is from genome assembly GCA_950005045.1 of Agrotis exclamationis. NCBI lineage: Eukaryota > Metazoa > Arthropoda > Insecta > Lepidoptera > Noctuidae > Agrotis > Agrotis exclamationis. The sequence continues at coordinate 1,193,650 of OX465418.1, read as the reverse complement.
TTGCACAAACTTATCAAAAATCACCGATATAATTATGTCGTTCGGTGGGACGTGGGAGGGGTGGGGTGAAGGGGTGTAATACATTGTTTGCATAACGCACTAAAAATGCTCCATAATCACATAATTCATCTTGTAGAGTGCGCGTGCACTTCGGCAGTTCCGTTTCCTGTTTTTGCAAATATTTATCGAGTGCGTGAGAGCTATTATATAATAATAAGTGTGGCGAATTACTGCTAATGTGGAGTGCTTCTTTTGATGATCATAATTATGGTGCGGGCTGCTTGATGAATTCACGAACAAGGTAAGCTTGCATAATGTAACTACAGAAATAGTAGCAAAATTATTATTAATATGTACATGTTGTTAGGTACTTATCTAAAACTGTATTTTTTAAGGCTTAAATATTTGAATTTAGGAACTTGCTTATTATTTTCTTTTTTTCGTACTTAGTTATTACCTGGACTGGAATTCTCAACAATGATAACGACATATTTATCCTTCGCTACATAGTGCCTATAAAACAAAGTCGCTTCCCGTTTGTCTGTCCCTGTTTGCTTAGATCTTTAAAACTACGCAACGGATTCTGAAGCAGTTTTTTTTAATAGATATATTGATTCAAGTGGAAGGTTTTTGTGTATACATTGTCAACATATGACTTGAAACTTGATTAATGAAATTCATGACTTAGCGACCGATTTTTATCCTTATCAATGTCGGGAGCCGGGACTACCGCAACAGGTAGGTAGGTACTTATTTCCACAAACTCCTTGGATATGTAGACTTTAAGAAATCCATAATTACCTTGTTGCGATACTCGCGTTGATATAAACTCGCAAATAGATGACGATTCGAGTTTCAAATATGTATCAACCATTACACATTCCAATATGTGTATATTTAAATAAAAACTGTAACTGTGTACTGTGTATACTGAAATCTATAATTTAAATAAAAAATAATATAAAATTTCAAAAAAGCAAAATTACTATCTGTAATTTTAATCTGTGAGTGTTTTTAACAATAAGTTTATTAATACTTTAAAAGTTCAATTTAAATGATTATTTTACCTGTCAATAAAAATTCTTTAATAATCATGTAGTTTTTTTTTTAACTTGTGTACATGTCTGTACTAAATTTGTAACACTATCCTACAAATTTTAGAAGGTACCATATTGTTCTGCGTTTTCGCTTTTTCGTAACCACCTAAACTTGGTCGGGTTACCACGGTCATTCACTTCCTAACGACTTTAATCGTATTATCTCATTAATTATCCAATGTACTACGCTGAAATTTTACTGATATACAACTGAACTAAAAAACTAATAATTGACATAACATTCAATTCATATATCCAATCCAGTGGCCAAATAACACCGCGCGCATCAAGACCGTGCTCGTGAAGAACTGAATATCATCATAACTTGTTAAATACTTACAGGATACTAATGAAACTTCACATACATTTGAAGGCAGTTACAAGCTTTAAAATAACTTTTAAAGTAAGTCTTTAGACTTCTTATTGAGAGTGCTGGGACCAATCGAAGTGTTTTTCTATTTAATGAAATAAACTTTAAGCTATGCATTATTTTGGTTTTTTTATTGCAAAACAAATTTAAACTGATTCCTAAGAAGTCATGTACAAAATATGATAAGAATCCGTTTAACCATTTCAAAGATCTAGCAAAACCAAAAACGTTACCCCAGCAAAATCTCGAATAACTTCGCAACCGAAGAAAGAATAAATACAAAATAAGGCACAACATTTACTTCATCTAGACAACTAATTTTATAGCTAGTATTTATTTAAATATTCCCATTAGAAAGAACAAGGTCTGGCTGGGGTAACGTTACCCCAGCAGGAAATGTTTTTGTGAAATAATTAAAAAACTATAAGCGCAACAAATTTAAAAATGTGCGCAACAATTACAGAAGCCGTAAAACTAATTATCTATAAGATTCAAATGACCATTTTCGACAACATCTGGCCTGGGTAACGGACACTGTCTAAAGACAAAAGGTTAGTTGTTGCTGAAGCAACAACTAACCTTTTGTCATATTAACCCTTTAAATGTTGAACGGACCAATTGGTCCGCATAACAATTAAAGAACAATTACAAAATGGACGTCCACAGTAGATGATTTAAATGGTTAAAAATTCGACAAGAAAAACAATTGTATCTTTGTAGGTATATATCATATTAAATGGTTAAAAATTCGACTTACAATCTTTTTGACAGTGTAACAGAATTGAACTTTTTGTCTGATCGCGCACAAGTCAAAATCATCCAACTGTTTTTTGGGTCGCCCTGTTTTATGTTTCCCTGGAGTGGAGAAAACGCCCTTGTTTGTTTGCCCTTCCTTAGCAATTCACCGTATGGTACTTACGGATTTACCTAGAGAAAAAAAAAACTTAATTATTTTTATTCTGGAAGTAACACAAAAAGTATCAAAATTATATGAGCGTCCATCTTTTGCAAATAAACATAACCTCTAATTCATCAATGTTTTTCAATGTAAATAACAGTTATAATAATGGTTTATACTATCTATTGCAAGTTTGGACAAACATAATATATCAAATTACTTAAATAAAATAACATATTACCTGTCATTTCAGCAGTTCTTTCATAAACATCGTTGATATTCGATAAAATTTGTCCGGCTTCAAATTCCGCCAAACATCTGGTGTACAACTTATAAATTATCGCTCTAGCGGAGCTGCGAATGGTTTTTCTGTTCATTTTGAGCCCTTTGAGTCACCAAATTCAACACAATAATAAAAAATACACAAAAAACAGCCAGCGATAACATGAAATGACATTACATGTACTGACTAGACGTGACAGTGGGTGAAGTTGCCAACGATGAAATTTTTTAGTACCGTTTCAGGACATTTTTGCCAAGCTGTACCTACCTATTTGTGCCTAAACTCGCAAGTCGCAACCCTATTGAGCTTGACCCATAGTAACCTTTTAATGTCGTTGGCGTCAGATAAACCAAAATAAACTCTCGGGCGTAACCATTCAGTACAATTTTGCTTGCGCACGGGAAGTTTAGGCTATTATAAAAGTAGGTGGGCGGTACGGCTGCCAGTTAAAATGTACTTTATTCTCTCGTATATAGATTTTACATTTGTTTGATTTTTTTTTGGAGTAGTCCTTCTGTACGTATAGTACTATTAATTATTCTATGCCTTAATCAAAAAACATTCAATTGAAATTGTTTTATCTACCTAGCGTATTCTTTCCATGTAGCGTCTATGCCAAGTCTACTAACTCCATTTAAACGTCAATGTTAGACTCACTGCCTATAGATATTGCCTCATCCATTAGGAACATTAAAAGCAAATATCTGTATTGTCTACAATGTTAATGCAAATGTCTTTTAGTAATTGCATATTCAAAATCAAAATCAAAATCAAATATTTTTATTTCACATAGGCCCATGAGGGCACTTATAAAACGTCGACAACAGGTGCTCGGTTCGGGTTGGTCGATTCCATGGAGAAGAACCGGCAAGAAACTCCATGGTTACTCTTTTAAAATATGGTATGTTTTACAAAATGATGGTTACAGTTTTGAATAGGTACATAAATATGTGAGAAAAACGTAGGCCTAGTAACAAGGGAGAAGTCCTTAAGAAAATTAGTACTACAAAAAAAGAAATACATATAATTATATACACACGACCTACAATGTTCTCACATTCACAAAAAAGAAGTATGAAAGAATCTATATAAAAAAGAAAGCTATAAAAGCTGCGTAACTTCTATACTATCTTACAAACTGTAACTAGTCTGAACAAAAAGAGTAAAACCTAAGGCAATATAATATTGCAAAACGAACACAATAAAATAAAAAAATAAAAAAACTATATACAAGAATAAAATAAAATAGAACAATGTTATCCTAACACGTGGATTATAGAAGTTAGATACCTCAAAATAAGTGCTGCTGCTGAGCTGCCAGGGAAGCCACATGTGCAGAATGTACTATTGCCACACATCCTTGTCTTCAACGTAGTCCTTAATTTTGTAATATGCTTTTTTAATAAGGACACGTTTAATATGGGTTTTAAACTTTCCCTCAGTAAGTTCAGTAACTGACTTAGGCAATTTGTTATAAAAACGAATGCTGTTAACAAGGAACGACTTGCTCGTCTTTGCTAGTCTGAATCTAGGTATTACAATTTCGTGTTTACTGCGTGTATTGATATTATGAAAATCGCTTCTAGTCTTGAAGAGTCCTAGATTTTTGCGAACATACAGAATATTCTCTAAAATGTACTGAGAAGGCAGTGTTAAAATATCAATTTCTTTAAATTTCTCCCTAAGAGACTCACGAGGGCCCATTTTATAAATTGCGCGGACCGCCCTCTTTTGTAATATAAAAACTGAATCTACGTCCGCTGCGGAACCCCACAGCAGAATGCCGTACGACATAATACTGTGGAAATAAGCAAAATATACTAGCCTAGCTGTGGCTACATCAGTTAGCTGCCTTATTTTCCTTACCGCATATGCAGCAGAGCTTAACCTACCTGAAAGAGTTCTAATGTGGGCGCCCCACTGTAATTTTGAATCAATAGTAATACCCAAGAATACAGTTTCTGCAACAGCATCGAGTTTATTGCCGTCAAGTTTTAAATTTAGACCCACTTGTTGAACATTTGGTAACGAGAACTTAAGACACTTTGTTTTGTTCGCATTCAGTAATAGATTGTTAGCTGCGAACCATTTTGAGAGAACACCTAGACTTTCGTTTACATGTACAACATCCGTATCTTTTCTATTTATTTTAAAAATAAGCGATGTATCATCAGCAAAAAGAATTATATCTGATAAGTTGGCCATCATGAATGGAAGGTCATTGATATAAACTAGAAATAAAAAAGGGCCAAGAATTGAACCTTGAGGCACGCCCATCTTGACTAGAGACCCAGATGACGTCGCCCCATTCACATTAACTTTTTGCTGCCTGTTTGATAAATAGGAAAGAACAAGGCCAGCAGCTTTACCACGAATTCCGTAATGATGTAATTTACAAATGAGTGTATTATGGTCGACGCAGTCAAACGCTTTGGAGAGGTCACAAAAGATACCAATGGCATCCTGAGATTTCTCCCAGGATTCCAGGACGTGACTGATGAGTTTAACTCCCGCGTCAGTCGTCGATCGACCTTTCGTGAAACCAAACTGCTGACTATGCAGAATTCCATTTGAATTAAAATGTGACAACATCTGATCCAGCATAATTTTTTCATAAATTTTACTTAATGCCGGGAGCACAGATATGGGTCGGTAATTAGAGGGATCACATTTACAACCTGATTTAAAAATTGGTACTACTTTACTATGTTTCATTAAGTCGGGAAACTTGCCACTATCCAAACATTGATTGAATATGCCCATCAGGACAGGAGCAATTGAATCAATAATATCTCCAAGCACCTTGACGGATATCCCCCACAAGTCTTCAGTATTTTTAATATTAAGACTATTGAATGCTTTTTTAATGGTAGCAATAGAAATAGCTGTGAATTTAAAGTCCGGTATGTCCTTAGTAAAGTTGTCTTTAAGAAGGGCCTCAGCTAGCTTTGGTGAGGAGGGGAGAGATTTAGTGACTTCAAGCGGTATGTTTGTAAAGAAATGTTCTAGTGTCTCAGCGACTTCTTGCTTATCAGAAATGGATTTATTGTCTATTTTTAAAGACATTTCATTCTGATCTCGATTTTGTGACTTACCAGTTTCTCTGTTAATGACCTGCCACACAGTTTTTATTTTATTATTGGAAGCATTAATTTTATTACTTATTATTTGAGATTTAGCTTGAGCGCAAACTTTTTTGAATATTTTTGAGTATTTTCTGACATAATTATGAAAAACCAGATCTGAAGTTAAAGATTTTTCATGATATAAATTATATAAGTTATCTCTGCTTTTTCTTATTCCCGCAGTGGCCCATTCACTAAATTTGGATTTACTATTAACTTTAACTTTTTTTACTGGACATGTTTTATTGAATTCCTGACAAACGGTTGAAAATAATATATCATAGTTTTTATTTGGGTCTTGTGTATCAAAACAAGCAGTAGACAGATTGCTAAGAACATTATTATTAAATGATTTCAATTTATTCTTAGTAAGAGGTCTTAATTCTATTGTTCTAGCTAACTGTAAGTAAAATATTCTTACTATGCTTCACTATTGTCGGCTCTAAAAGTTTAAAGATTCGGATACAGTATTAGTTGAGATACAGGATAACACTGATTCATCACTTAACCTAGTCTCAGTTAAATTATCAATAACTGTGTGTAAAATATAAACTAATAAAGAAGCCAGAAAATGCCGACTTCTTCTCGGAAGAAACATAAAATTATGTTCCCGAATCAAAACAAAATCTCTAACAAAATTGTTAGTATCAAAAAACAATAAACGGTCATGATGACGACATGTTAAAAAATGCATCAGGTTATTTAAGCTAGAAATAAATTCATTCTCTTGACTAGATAAATTTTCTGAGTATGGTAAAGCACATAGTATTAATTTGCCTAATTTTAACTTAAGTAGGGTATCAATACCATTGACTATGTCCCTCTTTGAAATACTCAAGCTATTTCCAATTAGAAGTACTACTGTGGATTGCTCATTCAGTTTTGTATGTTGAATTTTGTGAATGATCTCATTAAAATGCAGGTCATGGTAACAATAATTTACTATTTTATGACTGGAACGATTATTTAACAATGAGCCAAAGTTTGCTCCTAATCTATCAGAGAATACAAAGATATTACTTTGAGTGGGCACATTTACAATTTCTAATTCAGGATTAAAAGTAGGTGTATAGGTAGGAGTAACTGCTTGCTGCAACATGGGAGGTGGCGGGGTGGCAGCACAACTACAGGTGAGATTGTTGGTCAGTGACTCGTACCTCTCTGCGCTGTACTTCACCAGGTCCACCAACTCACAGGCCTCTTGCATGCGGTCACTTAACATTTGTTGACTACATTCATATTTACAGAAAATATCCTTTAATGTACTCTCCCTACTCAATAATTCCCTTTGAAGGGTCTGTATGTCAACATCATACATTTGCCTGCTATTTTCTAATTTAATAATACAATCACTTAATTGTTTATTTAGGCAAACATTTTCTCTCCTAAGGTTAACATTATATTTATAGACATTTTGAGTTTTTAGAATTTTCTTGTACCTTTTAATACTTTTCTTGATTTTAATGTACTTCTTAATTTTATTGTGGGTAGTTAGAACGGGACAATTAGTCATGGTATCATCCCCAGTTAAATCAATGGTAACGGTTTGCTCTTCACACTGCAGTCCGGATACACTTCCAATTAGCTCGTTGAACAGGGTATTGGTGTTGGTTACCTGTTCGCTGACTTTGACAGAGTTCATAGTGGTAATGGTGTTATGCGCCTTGCACAATTCCTCTTCCAGCTCTGATATACGTTTCAGTGCCTGGTCATGAGTGTCACGGCATTGCTGGAAGTCTGCCACTAGTTGACGGAGGTGGTGATGTTGGTCCAGTATATCCATGTGCTGAGTGTGAAGTTCAGCAAGCTGGCTTTTAAGTTGGGTGTTTTTGTTCACTATCCTCTCAATTTCTATCTCGCTGTCACCTCGTTCCCGCAGCAGTTGGCTGCACTCATGTCTTGATGACTCCAGTTCCTTCAGCGCTGCTTTCAGTTTGTCGCTCATGTCACGAACAGTGGCACCACGGGTCATCATGATGAAAGATTCACTATGGTAGCACCTGAAATGTGATAAGAGAAGCTGAATATTTGAGGAGAATGTAAAGATGAGTTAATTGGGAAGTTGTTATGAAGTTGGAAATTAATTAGCAAAAACAAAAGATTGAGATTTAGTTAGGATTGGTAAAAGAGAGAAAGAAAAAAAAATGTAGGTACAAGAAGAAAATAAATAAGATTATTTAAAGCTTCTTTGAAGTTTAATTTTCTTAACCTTATCACAGGCTACACAATTAATAGAAATGAATAATAATAATTTATTACACTAACATTTGCAAGTAGATAAAAACTTTTCTAAGGAAGAATTTTTTAAACATGAGATTATGGCAACAAAAGCTATCTAATTTATCAAATTGTATTAAAAAAAAGCTTTTTAAAATTGTAATAGGGAGTATAATGTGTGAAGTAAAGTTTGTGGTGGTATGATTTTGTCTGGGGCAAGTGTTTTCGTCGTCAATTCCACTTCCACAACTTGTCAAGTGAAAAGAGACATAAACGAAGCCGGTGTGTACTGGACGTGGCTCAGAGCCCTGAGCAGTGTTTGTGTTGTGTAGTAATTGAACAATACTGTGAAATTAAGCAAAACAAAGTACTCCCCCGGTTCTAGGAATTCAAATCCAGTCCAACGTTGACAGCCGGCACAATGACTTTGCGAAGTATTGATTTTGAGAATTATCACCGTTTGTATACATAAAAAAACACTATGTGTGACACTTTACACTATAATTTATATAATAACAATAGTTTTATTACAATTAAAACACAATTTCTAATAATTTAAAATATTAAAACTACGAGGTCGTTTTTTCGTGACCTGACAGCCGGTGTTGCCAGCAAAAAAAAAAAAAAAAAAGATATTGACGTGAAGCATAATCGGTCTGTTTCCACTGCGACAAAGGTTTCTCTGTGAGTGCATAGGACCCAGTGCGGGGCCATATCAAGTTTTCGAATTTTTGGTTTACCTTCAGTTTTTGAATCAGTGATAAATAAATTACACAAAGTAATGCGCCTGGTTGGGTTCGAACCCACGACCGACAACTCGTTAGTTCTGCTACCACTGGACCACCTCATTAGTGCTGTATTATACATTGTGCATGTGTTCTTACCACTCGTTTTAAATTTGTTCTGTCCCACTCCCGAACAATATACGAGTAGGTAATCCCTTCTCTCATTCTATGCTATATCCACGGAAAATACCTCTTTTCTATTTAACAATGATTAAAATCTCTGCAGCATTTTTTCTAACCCTCTACTCTTTATTTTCAGTGTTGGACAGTTTTCTCTACTGTCAAATGATACTACGACACTAGTATTGGGCGAACATCTGTAATTTAGGCGTTATTGTAGTAGCCATCCATAGGATGTGTTCGTCCGCCGTAGAGGCTCATCTGCTGCGATTCTACAAGAACTTATAGCAATCTTGTAAAAAGGTTCATTGCATTTAAAAGGGGAAGTTGTCTTCTCCTTGTGTTTGAAAACGATAGGTTTGTTGTGTATTTTATTGATAGTCGGCATTGCTTGGATTTATGTCTGCATTTGTTAAAAATAAAAGGAGTTTTCAAATATTTAACTCAATAGAATTACCCTTGCCATAATTAAGTTGAGCAAAAAAATAATGAGAAGAATGAGTGGGGTAGTGGCGTTTCTAGTGATTCAAATCTTTGGGACTTCTGATTTCAATTCTTATTTGTAAATAGTCTAGTAGCACACTATCTATTTGCACTTTAGCTTCCAAGCAATGCTGACGTAGAGGACATTGTCCAAACATGTATTATAAAATATTATGATTACTCCACTGTAGCTGTGATCGTCGAATATAACGAATCTACGACAATTAGTTTCGATTTTAACTGATTTTTAGTGAAGCAGAATTTGTCTGCGTGTTAAGTTCCTGTATGTCTGGTTTCTGAGGTACATACTCCTTGATTGAATGGAGTTTTGTCTACATAATACATTTATTCAAAGCCTTGCATTACTAATCTTCGCCTTTCTTCAGGTAAGAGGGGTCAAGTTATGCAGGGATTATACTGTACTGTGCTATTTATTGGTTCATTACCGTAGAAAGTTGCGGAAATAATCACTTTGACACTAGATGATGAACATTGATAAAAGAGCTATTTATCTAAACTAAGTCAGAAACCAGGGAATAGGTTAAGTAATTTATGCTTCAGAAACTCGAATTTCCAAATAAGAATGCCATTAATTTGATCTCGCTGTCACTGTAAAATTTTCCACGCTATACATATGAAATCAATGTTATACCAGGGACAATAAACAGTAACTCACACTATGATAGGTTTACCAGGGACCATAAAAGGGCCACTTTAAGGCAATTCGTGGCCTTTTTAGGCGCCCTGAACATTCTGTACTGTATTTTGTAAGTTTTGCCTTGCTGATGTTGTGTACATTCCTTTAACTTTCCCTAAGGCTAGATGTAATGTAGTGAGCAGACTAGTATTATTTAGTTTTAAGTGTTAGATAAATATAATGTAGTTGGTCAGGCGCGGACCCATGGGTAATATACACTCGTTACTGTAGTTGTATAGCTTGGACTTGGAATAAACTGGAATATTATAGGTAAGGCATATATCTGCTTAACTCTCTTCAGGTTACTAGCATGGCGCTATGAATGTTTTTTTTTAAAATTTCCACGAAATATTTTACTCCCGTATTTTGTTTTGGAATTCCGATTAGTTTCAGACTTCTAAAATGCCTTAAGATTTGTATAAAATCTGTATTTGCAATAACTAGTTCTTCCAATAAATACATTCTCGTAGCTATAAGGATTGCCTTCCTGGTTATAAGGTCCGCGTCTGCCTGCAATATTATCTTCCCACCGAATTTTAAGTATTCATACTCCTGCACTGAAATCCTCATAAGTATTATTTTTTAACTAATTTACTAGTTTCTTCTTTTTGTATAAGTTTATGAATCTTTTTTATCTGTGATCTTTCGGTTGTTTTATTACGTTTTGATTTTATAAAAAAGAAATGCTTCTAAAAAGGTTTTGTAAAAGTTTTTAAGGATTGATTTGTAAGAATCTAAAATACTAGTCAAAGTAAAGAGATTATTAAAAAAAAATTGTTAATTTGTTTTGAGGTTTAAAACTAAAAGTTGATGCATTTCATTGGCTAAGTAGTCATGTTTGTAAAGTTGTGTATAATTGTATAGATGCAGAGTTCTTGACCGATTTGTAACTTCGTTGAACGAGAAATAAAATCAAGTTTTTTATAATGAATTAATCTTTTTATTTCAGTGAGTTGTCTGTCCAAAAATATAATGCGTACGCAGCTATTCAACACTCTTCAACAGGCTACAGAATTACAAAGTGCACTTCCATCGTACTCTAACAAACTATAATACAAGGCATTAGGCTGGCTGCACACCGAGCGATACACAACAACGTTATATATAAATAGTTCGTTGTTTAATTGAGCTAATTGACTTTGAGCTATTTATAAAAAAAAAAACAAATATTTTAGCATTGCCTATACTGACTTAAAATTCCATTAAAAGACAATAAATAACTGTAATGTAAATAAGAAATTGTTTATAATATGGATAATAAAAACACATACGATGCCAACATTTCTCATTCAATTACTTCTACTTTTCTTGGTTCAAATCTAGCTTTTTAGACGGCATCGATTACGTAGGTATGTGCATTATTTTATCCATCCTATCTTATAGAAAAATAATTCAACTAGGTATCGATTTTTGTCGTCGTAATCATCAAACTAAGCGACAATTCGCACCAGTTTGATACAGCAACCATACAAGTTAATTAATTTTGTTGACAAATATCGCGGGATTCGCTGCTATTTGGCTAAGGTTAAGGAATATTCAGGAAAATATTATCACTTGGTGTACAGCCAGTAAATCACAAAACACACGCTGTATAATGAAAGCGGCGTCGCACTCCAACAACAAACTTACTAGAACGCTTAACGAAACACTCGTCGAACAACACTATACTGTTTTGTTCGATAATCAACCTTGTTGCAAACGATTTATCGTCTATAATTGCTAGTTAATTTCAGGAAAAGGTACAAAAATACTCTGGAACTACGAAGAAGAATAGGTAATATTATTTTCAGATTATTCTTACTCGATTTCGCACTGTAAATCATTTGCAACAAGGTACATTTCACATTCGAATGTCAATAATAGCACATTTATGTTAGTCAATAACAACACTAGTAGTTATTGCTATTTTGTCATCCATATTCAGCCTATTTTAACCTAGATTTGTAGTTACAGTTCTTAAACTTAAATATATGATAACTTCTTCAAAAATTAGATTGATTACAATGTTAATTTCCCAAAATTTGAGTAAAAATCGAATGAATAAGTTCATAAATGTTGAACTGAGTGTACAAAGCATGTGACCGCGGTCCAAGCGAGTTTCGTAGTAATCAAATATTAATATAATTTTACCCTGTACATTTTACACAGACGAATGTTTTTTTTTTCTTCCAATTATTTGATTATAGGCCGGTTGAATTGAGTCGGCAAAATTTTGAAAACACCACTCATTCATATTTGATCGATACTGAAAATTTTTGTCATATTGTAGCATTACCTGCCGACTCACATTTTTTTTAATTACCTGCAAATTATCCATGTCATAAACCATGCCGTTTCCAAAAGTCAAAAGACGTATTAGCACAAAATATGCGCGAGCAATTGATTGTTAAATTTTACAAAAGTAATACTGTTAATACATTAATTTTGTTCGATTATTTAGTCCATAAAATGTTGCAAAAAAGCTTGCCTGCTCCCAGATTTGTGGCATACTTATATTCTAATACAATATTGCATTAAAAATATAATAAAATAGCCTTTCACCTGAAAGCAGATCATTATCAGCACACAAGTTCATTCTCCACTTGACCCAACACGCAGCACTCTGCCACAATGGCACAAAAATATATCGCGGATCTTTTAAACTTCATTGACAAAAGATAGATCTCTAATATACAACTATTGCTTGTAGTAAGAAAATACTATGTTTTTATTTATATTTAATGGCACTTCTAAAACTTTTGTATTATTTAATTTCAAATCGATGAAGTTGAACACTAATATTTGCGAAATAGTCTATTAAGTATGGCAGAAGAGAATCGAGACATTTATACATGAAAACAGCTATCTATGTCCAGCTCAAACAATCACTCGTTAACGCTAGTATTTCATAATATTTGCTAATTATTTTACATTATTACAATGTAGAAATGCATAAAATCTTGTGAGAATAGAGTAAATATCCTTAGAGGATAATATTGCTACGATCTGTACTATGAGAATCAGACGGCACGCGGGGAATATATGGGAGTGGAGCCCGGAACAGTAATATTATACTAGGTATTAACAACTGAGTATGGGGAGGTATTAATATTGTATGAACGTGAATGAATCATACTGCCCCATACACAATCACCTCCACTTCACAATGTAACTTGTATTATAATTATCTTTCAATAAATTCATCTCACAACCCACTACAAAGTCGTAAACAATGTACAAATTGAGTGAATAATATAATCTAATTACAATATATACGTATATATAATACAGTTTGCGAGATACATCTGAGATCTAAAACATAAGGAACTTAATAATAACGTTCGAACGCAATACACCAAACAAAACGCAACGGTTCACCTTCAAATTATTTGTTACATTATAGTAATATCTACAAATAATATTGTCATGAATTTAATACAGTAATCTACAAGGCGGGTGTGTATTTTCTTTACCTTAGAACGGGAAAGCAAGTCTATTCAAATTCATTATTGTTATTAATTGTCTATTAATTCCGTGAGACGATTAGACCATGATTGCATAACAATAATCTCCTCCCAAAAACTCACACTAGATTCTACGATAGAGAAAATACACAAGGCTGGCCACATTTCTCCAAGATGTAATGAACAGTGGAGAGTGGCGCCGCCTGTACCGCGGGATATGTTCCAGCAACGTGTCGTGTCCTTACGTTACTACGCTACATTACACTACATAACGATCTATATTAACAAGCTAAGATATAACTATGGAGGCCGCACACACGCGGACTCACCAACTCTCATTGTATTTGTGACACGCATGGAGAGGACGCACGATTGAACTTGACCTACTAAAGTTATTTTACCTGTAACACAGCAAACCAAAATAAAAGTTTATGTGACGAGAATAATGATATTTCCAATTAAGGTTGATGCTCAAGGGTAGCCCGCGAAATTCAAAATTTCTTGGGTTTTTTGCAATTTGCAGGCCAGTGCTAGGTTGTATGATGATTAAAATATTGATCGCGCTTGTAAGACGTATGTAGTTACAGAATTATTATCATCGAAATCACCAATACAACCCTCCAAGTTCATAAAGCTTCAGGAACAAAAAAATAACTTAAAAAGTCATTCCTGAAGCTTTATGAACTTAGAGCGTTATATTGATGATTTTGTTGATTATAGTTCTGTAACTACATACGTCTTACAAGCGCGATCAATATTTTAATCAACATACAACCTAGCACTGGCCTGCAAATTGCAAAAAACCCAAGAAATTTTGAATTTCGCGGGCTGGTTGGAGCATTCCCCTTAAGGCAGTTTTGTATTACGCAGACAAAGACCATCGTGTCTATGACAGTGATGCAAAATCAAAGAGGAAATAACTTCCAGGACTGTAATTGTGGCGCAAGCAGGAATTAATTATGTCGCAAGGATTGTTTTATAATTGTTCATCAATAACATTTTTTTCATAATAATAAAATGCCAGTATTTTGGCGAAAATTCAGTAATGTAACCCGAAACCTTTTGATCACGGAAGGAAATAAAGAGTTTGTCAACTTCAATCGTGCGTCGAATGGTAGAAGTAGTGAGCACACAGCGAACATTCCACACAAATGGCACGATATTTGGCCAATAGCAAGACGAGAATTTTTTCAAAAACATTAGGCCGAATCGATCCTAGTAAATGGTTCAAGAGATAATTTAGGAACATACACAGTCGTATCTCGAACTTTGGCACCTTCTAATGAGAAGCACCTATAGTTGTACATGGATACTTTGGCGCGGGATCTTAGAAGGACCAAAATGATCTTATTTTTTAAAATAAATATTTCGAAGATAACAGAGTTATTTACGTCTGAAATCAATATTATCTCTAAATATAAATTCTGGGCTATCTTTTTTTGACGGCTGCTTGTGATTGACAAATTCGCTCATTGATTGATTACACACAAAGATCGGGTTCAAGATTGCGACCGAGATGCAATAATATTAATTTCTGGCATAAACCGCCAAAATAACCATGTAGCACCTAATTGAATGTCGACTATAATGAGGGCGTTTGAAAAATGATTTAGAAAACTAAGCTAAGAATTTTGACTTTAGGCGTACTATTTGTACATTTGAGAGAGTGGAATTAATTCCCTTACTTAAATCCGTATTCCAGAGTTGTAAGACGGCTCCGGTCAGGCTCCGGGTCCTACGGCGTAGCGTCGCGGTGCTGCGGCGTAGCGTCGCTGTTCTACGGCGTAGCGCCGTAGTGCTACGGCGTAGCGACGCTGTGCTACGGCGTAGCGACGCTGTGCTACGTCGTAGGTCGGTACTAGGGCGCTAGAAGTTCTGCTGTCGCTTGCGCTTGAGGTGTATGGCGTCGAGTATGGGCTGCCTCTTCCGTGTGTACCGTGCCCGCAGCAGCTCTATCTCTGCCTCCATCTCCTTGTCCAGCGAGGCCATGCGAGCCTCCAGCTCGGTCACCGACAGCACGCCCAGCTGTGGGAACACAACGACATTATGCGAACTACGTGCGACACAGATTTACAACGGATAGAAAATTAGTTTTATTTCTATAATTAACGTGTAACTCATTCCTAGGACACAGGCCGCCCCTTGATGAGAAATAAAGGGACATACAAAAATAATTTAAAAGTATAGTTAAAAGTTAATAAATTATCACCAACTCAGCCATGAAACACCCACTACTGAACATAGTTCTCTTGTAATATTAAACTACTTAATTGAAGCACACACAAAATATTAATCAATATAGACTTATGCAACAAATATTCAACATGTATGCTAGATTATATTATAGATATCTACTATTACCAATACACACAGAGGTAAGCGGTTAGTGACGCACATGAATCGTTATTCACACGATAAAGTATCTTTTGACACCTCCAAACTAAAACATAGTAAAATCGAACATTTCAAAGAATTGCAAAAACCAACATTGAAATTACGTCAGAAACTTGTGTTATTTTCTATGAATGCTCTAGTTTTGTTTATTATACCCTTATTTTATGTTCATGCAAGCGTACCCTCATCAAAATCTACTGTGCAATCACCCCCTTCACTTAAAACCTCAACATTTTAGTCAAAAAAGTATTAGTATCAATAACTGTAAGGAAGCTTAACCATGGCGCGATGCGACCGATTCCAACTACAAGTGAAAATCAACTTTACCACTACGGTATTTATGCCATAATATGCGCTGTTATATACGGGTAGAAGAAAAACAAAACACGATCGCCACGTCAAGTCAATCGAATTGCATCACTATATCGTAGTAGCAAGGTTGATTTTCACTTGTAGTTAGAATCGGTCGAATTGCAATCGCATCACGTCATAGGTAAAGTCCCCAGTAGCCAGTACATAGTGTGGAGGTGTAGTGAGTGGTCCCCCGCTTACGTCTGTAGAGCGGCAGTAGTGACACCACGTGCAGCTGACTTACGAATTCGAAGTTCCCCTCCTCTACGAACGCTCGCTGGAACGATAGCGCGGGGTTCGTCGACGATTCTGTTTCTGCGTCGATACTGGAAACCAAAAATATTAATATACAGAACTGTTTTCATGTTCATTTGAAATTAGGACTGATTTATTTACAACTTCACACTTGGATAGCTGACAGCATCGTTCAAAAATCGATGGCAAAACGTACTGACAGTGTTGTCCACTGATAGATGTAATGGACATCCTAGATAGTGCAGTGTTATTACTGATATTATCGTCCATGAGCAAATGACATTGAACATGTCATACACATTTTAGCACATGCCCACCGCACTATTCACAAAACACTGCAACTGCAGAAGGCCACAATCAACAGAACAACAGAACACGACCAGAAAAGCACCGAGACAAAGAGACTCGACGGCGTTCCGGAGAATTAATTTAACTGCCTAAAAGCTTGCAACTCTGCTACAATATTAATCAGAAAATAATAGCAGAGGAGTAGCAAAACAGGTAGGTAGTTTTCACTTCCCTCAATATCAAACAATTTATCTACCAGAAACATATGACACAGACATTCCTGACAGTATCATCTTTGAGAGCCGCAGACGTCAGACGTGTAACAGTTTCATGTAGTACCTGAGCCTCCACCATGAGTTGTCATTACGATACTCGATCATACGTATCGAGCGCGTTTGTCGCTCTCATTGGTTGAGAGTTCATACAACCTTGGAGCGGGCCAATGAGAGCGCCAAACGCGGTCGATATCGATGATCGAGTATCGTTATGACAACTCATGGTATGGGTACAGACAACGACCATTTATAACTAGACGCCTCATGCACGAACTGACTAACGAAAATTATTCTGTCAAGTCGCTGAGGTACGACGTAAGCGAGGGAGACGGGGTACTGCGTTCTGATTGGCTAACTCAAGGTCAGTGCGACGAGGGGACTCACAGGAGTGGCCGAGTCACGACGGTTATAAGATTTTTTTACCTAATGTGTTGACAGACATCGGTCGCCTGTGATTAGGAGTCTAGTTATATATGGTCGTTGGGTACAGAGGTCCTTTCTTACCTGACAGTATCGTCGCTGGCTAGTCTGGTGTGCGGTGTGAGAGTACCGTTGGTGGGCGCGCCGATGTTGAGGTGGTTCACTTCCTTCTTGTCGAAGTGCTCCAGGAACAGAGGACGGTATTTTGGCCTGTTTGTGTCCATTGGATCTGTGTCGTGACCTGAAGAAATAAATTGAATTATTAGGTAAAGTAATTAAATCATAATTATATGGGGTGTAACAGTTGTGTCTGTAGTTCTTCATTACATACACATATAAAAAAAGACTGTGATGTAGTGATCATAAGTGTGCATAAGCTGATATATTTTTTTGTAGCAGTAGTAATATTTTTTAAAATCGAAAAAGAAATAATAAAATAATATACCATCACAAAACAGATTTCGATTTTTCAGTCATCGGAAACTTTTTTTGATGTGTGTGAAGTGGGCGAATTCACTGGCAACGACTACTGACCCTTTGTATGTCGAAATTATCTCACAGAAACATAATACAGGGACAAAAGAAAGATATTCTATGTGTTAACCAAACTATAAAAAATCTCAATACTAAATTTAATCCAAATCCATTCAGTATTTTTTGTGTGAAACAGTAATCATTCATAAAAAATTCTACTGAAGACTGAATACAGTGTAACAGAAAATAATTCGAAGTTTTCCCATTAAAATAAAACACTTACGTTTCATAGTGGCGAGGTCTGCATCAGGTTCATTGATGACCATGGTGCCGAGGTCCGCGGCCAAGTCAGCTGTAGCGTCTCTCGTGGGTACCAGTGTACCGTCTCCTCGCTGCTTCATTGTCGCTTCTTCGTAACCCTCACCCTGGAAGAAAACAAAAGTATTTTTCCCACGTTTTTATACACTCACTTTTCTTGTTTGTTTGTCGTTCCGGTTGGACTTTTGCAACTCAATTTTTTATGAAGATGCTCTGATTAATTTGAACCACACTTATTTGCCACACTCACTGAAGAAGTCTTTGCCTTTGTCCATCAGTGAGGATTGGAGGGTACTGCAAATTGTAACATAAACTAAACGACTGGGCATTTGGAAGGCGAGTAATGGGTGACTCGCCGTCCGATCATGGACCATGTCCGGGTCCGGCATTGTGTTCCACAGACGCCTCAAAGATCTGTCAGCAATACAGGTCCTCCATAGAGGGCTAAGCGCCTGGAACATTAAGGGCAATATTGAAGGAAAAAGATGAACTTTAGTCAGTACGAGTCTGATAGTTCCTTCCGCCTTTCGGGAGGACGCATTTGATGATTTTAGCCACCTGTAAATAAAAGAACAGATGACTTATAGAGAGTAAACTCACGGCAGCAAAAGCCTTAGCGTTGTTGGTGTGATGTTGTGCGTTCCGGAACACTTGTGTCTCTCGTATCTCCCTGGCCTCCGCTATCATGGTGCTCAGTATACTGGGGTGCTTCGTGTTGCCTACGTCGGAAGCTAAGAAGGACAGGTAATCAAAATTAATGGGTGTGGAAAATAAAGACCTAAACTGCCATGGTAGCTTCTGTAGCCGACAGTACTTGCAGTCTGGTTAATTGTCCCACATAATAAATGAAACCTAAATTAAATAAAAGTTCCTGATAGTTTAGATTTTTCGTCTCAAGTCAATTTCACAATGTTCAAAAATGATCATGATTGTAGTTATTCCGAGTCTTGGTGATGTACGAGTTAGACCAAAACGTCCACGATTTAAAAGAAATTCCTATTCCTGGACAATATGTAGTAGCTACATATTGTTCAGACACGAAAAAAGAACATCGCTGATATAATATTAATTCTTTTATTACATATTTTGTGGAAAAAAATATTGCAAGCAGTTCCTGCTTAAGTTACACTTATTTTTCGTCATTGGAAAGAAACTACAAGCTAAACTTAATAGTCCGTCTAGTGGGGTGTAACACATAACAGTCACCTATAAACTCGTGTGTGAGCAGGTACTCCGCGGTCGCTCGCTCCTCGGGGTTCTTCACAAGACACTGACTCACGAAGTCTATGAACTCTGGCGACCATTGATCTGGCTCTCTGGAAATACACAACATTCATACATTACTATTTTATCCTCATACATTCTTTGACACTCGAATAAAAGATGTGAAGAATCAACTTCAATATATTATGTTTATAAAATAAAAATAATTTAAATTAAACAAAGTTTTGGAAGACGTAACGTAGACAGGTCTTAGGGTCCCCCCACATTTATCGACGCGGAATCGGCTTAAGACGGTCAAGAAAACCTTTATGTCAACGTAATAAGGGTGTTACTAATGCCATTCGCATCGGCTTGGCTCGGACGACGCGATCCGATGCGAATGGTATTAGTAACACCCTTATTACGTTGACATAAAGGTTTTCTTGACCGGCTTAAGCCGATTCCGCGTCGATAAATGTGGGGGGACCCTTATGCGACAAGTCGGAGATTAACGGTCAGCGTGGTGGTATAAGGGGGAGGTCTTTGTTCAGCAGTGAACGTCTTCCCAACTGATGTTGATTAAAAACAAAGTAAAAAAACCAATAGAAAGTTTGAAGACCGTTTTCAAATACAGTTTCGATTTTCAGTTATTTTGATGGACTGGAGATCTTTAAACGCCTTGATTTTAAAACGATCAAGCGTATTTTGCGGTATGGAGAGTGAAGTTGGTAGTGAATCCTCACCTAAACGACGGTGGTGGCTTGGTAGGTATCATGAAGATGGCCCTCATGGGGTGGATGTCCCCGTAGGGAGGCTTGCCCTCGGCCATCTCCAGCGCGGTGATCCCTAGTGACCAGATGTCGGCCACACAGTCGTAGCCGATCTCCTGGATCACCTCGGGCGCCATCCAGAACGGTGTGCCTATCACTGTGTTGCGCTTTGCCATCGTGTCCTAGAAGAATAGGAAAATGGTAAGTGATGTGAGATTTCCTGGACTAATAACCCAGAAAACCAGTGTAGCGGGTATATTTGGTGCAATCGTGATACACAGACAATCGATCATTATTTTTTGCTTTATGCCGAATAAATTTTAAAAATAATGAGAACAAATATCGCAGAGAGATTGTAAGATAAAAATAATCAGCAGAATCTGTCGTGAGAGCGGATGTGTTACGGTCGTTTTAAACTAATTTTATTTTAATGGCAGACCATTAACATTGCTCTCTGTATAATTAGGAGATTATTGCCGAGTAATGGCGTCTTTTACAATTAATGAGCGAAATAGATAACCCTATTCTTCTTTAATAGGTATTTAAATAATGGAATAGGATTACAAAAAAAATATTTGAGTCGAATTTTTTCTTTTCTGACGTAAACCAAAATTGACGAAGATACGACACTTTTAAAATAAACAATACGTCACGATTGGACTCTAGTTTTGATGCGCTTTGTATTTATAAAAATATTCATAGATTTACCAAAAACAAAATATGTCTATTATTTATCATAATAACTAACTATATTTGCAATTCTCTGGACTTGTCTAAAATTCCACAATAACATCAATACAAAAAATACAAGAAAATCCTCCACAAAAACAAAACACAAACATTAATCTCACCGTCAACTGTCCAGCCACTCCGAAGTCCGCCAGCTTGGCGTGTCCCTCCGTGTTCAACAATATATTCCCGGCTTTAATGTCGCGGTGGATCTTCCGCCGCCGGTGAAGATACTCCAGGCCCTTCAGTGTGTCGCACAGGATCGTGGCTATCTCGTCCTCTGATAACGTCTTCTTACGAAGCCGCATTATGTCTGATACGGAACCCGCGCCGCAGTACTCCATTACGATCTGAAATAGGAAGGGTGTTGTATTTGTGAGAATTGACACGTTTTGGAATTGGATGTTACACTCAGGCCCAGTTTTTTGATTAATAGTTAAACTAACTATAGTTATAATTCCATTTTTTTAAAAAATGGTTAAGAATTTAAAGGATTTAACAAATAGTGTAACTACTGATCAAATAACTCGCCTTTAGCCACCATTCGAACGGGCGCTATGTCTAAACTTTCCGTTTAGCGGTGAGAGTTTAAAAGTGCAGCAGAAGGCTAAAGAATACCGCATTAAAAAGCGTCAGTTCGAACGTATTCTTACTTTAAGATGGGAAGATGAGAAGCAAGAATGACGTTTTTAAACCTATACTGCGTCAAATAACATTAATTGGCGAAACTTGACCACAAGTCTCCACCGCAGTCTTATGAACACTGGTAGCGGTCTTTGACCTCATAATCCGCTGTTGTTACTTAATTATACTTAAGTAACAACAGTGTTCTATAGTTTTATAATGTTCATTTTATTTTTATTTTTTGTAACTACACGTCAACAACGCATACTAGAGTTGATTCGTTTTATGTATTTCAAACCAACCCTATTGTATTCCACATTGAGCTTTAAGCCGACAAATAATAACAAGCAAATAAAAACAGTAGGTAACCAAGAAATTGTTTGCCTTTGGGATTTATGGAGATATATTCTATGAATATAAATAACAGCTTTATTCTTGAACAACCCTATTTAGTAGGTAAGTACTCTTTTATCTATACGAAATAACAAGATGAAACACAGCAAAAGAAGAACTACTATACGCTACTGAGATTCAATCATCATCATCAGCCGGAAAACGTCCACTGCTGAACATAGGAGATTCAATCATATGACAACAATAACACCAATTGTACCACCTAGCACCTACGCCATCCAACAAGTGACAACACCTTAATTCACAGGACGCAATAACAAACCCAAACTGTGCAATTTAAAAATGTAGGCCAGCTCTCCAGACCACTTGGTAGCATTTCACTTAGGTTTCTAACTCCCTAGGTTTCATTTCTCCCTAGGCTTACGACCTATGTTTGGACTTTGGACGTTGAAGAAATCGATCGTGGCTTAAACCTTGAAGTTTTCCCAATTAAAACGTCCGTCTGTCGTCTGTCTGCCGCCTAATTAGTAGAGACACTTGATAGATAGTTCACGACAATTGGGTTCCCTAAGTATTTAGGCTAGATAAGGATCGACAGCGTATTTTACTGAGACATTTAACTGATTTTATAAAACTTTTTACTTTCTGTTCATATTTCAGTCAAAGTAAAAAAATAATAATTAGGGATTACCAATTATAAGAGACATGAATGCAAGGAGCATGTGAACGCTTATTAATATCTGCCTAACCTTTTCCCAACTACGTTGGGGTTGTCTTCCGATCTGTACCTGCATCCGTACCTGATGCAGCTGGATATTTCTTTTGAGTGACTGCCTATGCCACAACCCAGTATAGCCTCCACAACCCAGTAACTGGATAATACGATACCTTTTTGGTAAGGCTGGCTATAATCTGATTTTCGAGCTTCTGACGAACTAACGACTATCATAGATCTAAAAATGACAAACCGGGACCAACGGTTTCCAATGCAAGGAGGAACAGGTGAACATTCATTCATGTTATTTTAACAGGGTCATTAATGACATCATTTATCTTTTTAGCTTGGCTCCATGAAGGTGAAATAGATAATGAGCAGTCACTGGAGTGTACAGTATACTCTAGTAAAGTGTTTGATATCAGCTTCAGACCCCCCGGAGTTGCTAGTTCATAAAAACGTGTTATCGCTCGTGTGATTAACTTCGTGGAGTTATTATGACTAACATCTTGCAGTTATGCTGGCGTTAGTCATCCTTCCGTGTAAAAGAATGTCAGTGAAACAATTGCACAGCTGTGGAAACTATAAACTGTAAGCGTAATAAACATTGTAGGTTTCCTACTAAGAAAGATTAAACATTACTAATAAAAAACAATTGCTTTTTCAGGATAACTAAACTACTAGCATCAAATTTTTATAGCCTATGATTTATACATAATTAATTATTATCATTTTATGTTTAAGTGTAATACTAGCATCAATGTAAATCCATCGATCCGATCTATCTGAAGAAGAATGATAATACTCAAAACTTGGTGTAAATTCAGCCTCAAAAATTGCGGATATCGCCAGTAATTCAGTAAGACGGCCATTTTCATCATAGTACCTAGTCATCACATAGCCCAGAGGATAGGTCAACGTGTCTCCGGAACGCTCCGTACGAATTACGATCGTACCACCAAATTATGAGAGCGAGGGAAGACTGTTCATCTTTTTTTCCAGAGTCGATTGCTAGCCTCTTCCGAATTGGATGGAAGAATTTTGAACAATCGGGAGGATGTGGATTCAAACAAAAAACAAAACAAGCTAATCTATGACAAAGTAAAGAATGTACTATAGCCTCACTTCACAACAATCATCCACACTATTCAAACATAGCAACAAGATGAGCGATCCTTATCCACTTACTAAACATATTGTGACCTCTGAATGCCTCACCCATAGGTCTGTGTTCTTGAAGTAACTGCCGTAGTACTTGACCACGTAGGGGCTGTCGCACTGCTGCATGATGGAGATCTCCTTGATGATCTCCTGCAGGTCGGTGTCCACGGGCACCTGCTTGATGGCCAGCACTTGGCCGCTTTCTTTGTGTAATGCCTGGAAGGAGAACATTTCGATTGAAAATGAAGTTTAACCAAAGAAACTCGGATAACAAAAGTATTGACAAAAACATAAAACCAAAGATTTTTTAAATCGTAAAATTGATTCTTTCTTTTCTTTATCTGGTCTCCCATATTTGCTGACATTAAAATAGGCGTAGTACTTGCAACTAAAGTCTTATTTTACTGATATATGAATAATAGTATGTGATATGTTTAGAGTGTACTGTCGTCCTCAAATCGTTAGGCGATTATGCTATTAGAGCCTTAGCGAAATTGGCATAAGTTTGGTGCTACATCTTTTTTTTTTCTAGGCAAGCGTGCACCACATCTTCGCTTACCATCAGGCCAGATAATGAACGCGAAACTACCGGTAAATAGAAAAAAAAACGTAATTTGATAGAAGATTATACTGTCACGAAAACAAAATTACTTACAATACTATAATTTCTATAGTGTCTTCAGTAGCGCAGGAAATAATACTACAGAAACTGTTCATTTACAATTGAATAGAATTTAGGGATCCTTGTAACTGAGTGGATTGTGGCGTAGACGCTAGCGGGTTACTAATGAGAGATCCATTAATTGTTTATTTAATCAGTATACAGGCGGCCTTGAGTCTAGGAAGATGCTAAGATGAAATAGATTGGAATTTACTGACATTGCTCTGTCTTAGTCTGTGAAAATGAATGTCCTTGAATTTACAAACTGATTTAGTTAAGTGCAAATAAATAATTATAATAAACCTCAACGTCATCATTTATGATTTAAAAGACGTCTAGGCTTAGGCCGATCAGACGTCGTCTCGTCGATTGGTCCTATGCTATGCATCCTTTGCAGCTACTTTCCACGACCGTACTTTGCATATAGGTATCGCTAAGAAAATCATTAAGATCAGAACGCCAGAAACTAAATATTGCATATACTTTTAGTACATGAAATTTCCCAGACAATGAGATTTTCATAGTCTGAGTGTACATAAAGAGAGTATATTGTTATTTTCGTTGCTTGTACTGTTGCATTTTTCATGAATTCGTAAGGCTTCTTGGCTTCTTTGACATGCTCTCAATAAATAAACTCTTGTTAATAGGATTTATTGTATGTTGCTTGCGATAGTGCATTGTTGTATTAACTTTTACATTTTTTATATATTCATCATCATCATCATCATCAGCCGTAGGGCTTCCACTGCTGAACATAGGCCTCCCCCATAGATTTCCCATAGGACCGGTTGGAAGTTGCTTGCATCCAGCGAGATCCTGTGATTTTCATCAGATGGTTGTCCAACTTGCAGGTGGACGTTTTATATGACAAATTAATGTAAGCATTATAGTATTTATGTATACTTACATACATTATCATCCTATTTATCATCCTATTAAATCATCCTTTTATTGATATTTTTCTTGTGACACTTATGTCAAATGTCAAACTGTCGTTTTCTTTTTCTGTTTAGCTTAGTCTATGATGCTGCTTTTTGGTTTATATAATTTAGTTTATTTTTATCAAATTGATTTCGTTGAAATATTGTATTTAATTCTAATTTAATTTTATATTATGATTGTACTAAATAACTTAATTCTAAATTTTACTTATGAAATTTACGCACACGAAGGAGGTCTGATATGGTCGGGTTCCTCTACATTTGAAGAAACTAATTTGAAAATAGAAAAGAAGACTTATTTTGACAACGAGCTGATGGGTATAAAAGCAGAGGCCGTTGGCAGAAGAGGGCTCTTCTAACTCTTCTATCTCAGACTGTTGAACAGTGGCTTTTCGATCTCAGACTTCTGTCCAGTGAACACTCTATGTGCAGTGGAGACTATATCTTAGTTTTTGTGCAGACGTCTGTCTAACTTAGCCTTCTTGGCAGAATACTATAACTTGCTGGAGTCTATCTCAGCATTTGTGGAGTCGACGGTCTACTTCAGTCTTCTCTCTACCTGCTGCTGTCCTGCCTGTTGAGGCCAGTGCGTGCTGCATACCACCTGTCGGCGGCGGCGTTCTAACTCGGCCCTTTGTGCAGTCGACGGTCTACTCCAGTCTTCTCTCTACCTGCTGCGGTCCTGCCTGTTGGGGCCACTACCTGCTGCGGTCCTACCTGTGGAGGCCTCTTGCTGGAGGTCATTACCAAGGCCTAACCTTCTGTGCGTGACGGTGAACTGTGTAGTGCTGAACTGTGTTTTGATATCATTCTTGTATTTTATATTCTAAAATAAAGTTTAATTTGTTGTGTAAAACTAAACCATTATCATCTTATTAAATCATCCTTTTATTGATATTTTTCTTGTGACACTTATGTCAAATGTCAAACTGTCAGTTTCTTTTTCTGTCTAGCTTAGTCTATGATGATGCTTTTTGGTTTATATAATTTAGTTTATTTTTATCAAATTGATTTCGCTGAAATATTGTATTTAATTCTAATTTAATTTTTATACTATGATTGTACTAAATAACTTAATTCTAAATTTTACTTATGAAATTTACGAACACGAAGGAGGTCTGATATGGTCGAGTTCCACTACATTTGAAGAAACTAAATTTGAAAATAGAAAAGAAGACTGCTTTTGAAAACGAGCTGATGGGTATAAAAGCGGAGGCCGTTGGCAGAAGATGGTATTCTATCTCAGACTGTGGAACAGTGGCGCTTTTCGATCTCAGACTTCTGTCCAGTGAACACTCTATGTGCAGTGGAGACTCTATCTTAGTCTTTGTGCAGACGTCTGTCTAACTTAGCCTTCTTGGCAGAATACTATAACTTGCTGGAGTCTATCTCAGCATTTGTGGAGTCGACGGTCTACTTCAGTCTTCTCTCTACCTGCTGCTGTCCTGCCTGTTGAGGCCAGTGCGTGCTGCATACCACCTGTCGGCGGCGGCGTTCTAACTCGGCCCTTTGTGCAGTCGACGGTCTACTTCAGTCTTCTCTCTACCTGCTGCGGTCCTGCCTGTTGGGGTCACTACCTGCTGCGGTCCTACCTGCGGAGGCCTCTTGCTGGAGGTCATTACCAAGGCTTAACCTTCTGTGCGTGACAGTGAACTTTATAGTGCTGAACTGTGTTTTGATATCATTCTTGTATTTTATATTCTAAAATAAAGTTTAATTTGTTGTGTAAAAATAAACTGTTACAGTTGGGGAAATATAGTATTTATGTATACTTACATACATTATCATCCTATTAAATCATCCTTTTATTGATATTTTTCTTGTGACACTTATGTCAAATGTCAAACTGTTGGTTTCTTTTTCTGTCTAGCTTAGTCTATGATGCTGCTTTTTGGTTTATATAATTTAGTTTACTTTTTATCAAATTGATTTCGCTGAAACATTGTATTTAATTCTAATTTAATCTTTTATATTATGATTGTACTAAATATCTTAATTCTAAATTTTACTTATGAAATTTACGCACACGAAGGAGGTCTGATATAGTCGGGTTCCTCTACATTTGAAGAAACTAATTTGAAAATAGAAAAGAAGACTTATTTTGACAACGAGCTGATGGGTATAAAAGCAGACGCCGTTGGCAGAAGATTCATTCTATCTCAGACTATTAAACAGTGGCTCTTCTAAGTCTTCTATCTCAGACTGTGGAACAGTGGCGCTTTTCGATCTCAGACTTCTGTCCAGTGAACACTCTATGTGCAGTGGAGACTCTATCTTAGTCTTTGTGCAGACGGCTATCTAACTTAGCCTTCTTGGCAGAATACTATAACTTGCTGGAGTCTATCTCAGCATTTGTGGAGTCGAAGGTCAACTTCAGTCTTCTCTCTACCTGCTGCGGTCCTGCCTGTTGAGGCCAGTGCGTGCTGCATACCACCTGTCGGCGGCGGCGTTCTAACTCGGCCCTTTGTGCAGTCGACGGTCTACTTCAGTCTTCTCTCTACCTGCTGCGGTCCTGCCTGTTGGGGCCACTACCTGCTGCGGTCCTACCTGTGGAGGCCTCTTGCTGGAGGTCATTACCAAGGCCTAACCTTCTGTGCGTGACAGTGAACTGTGTAGTGCTGAACTGTGTTTTGATATCATTCTTGTATTTTATATTCTAAAATAAAGTTTAATTTGTTGTGTAAATATAAACTGTTACAGTTGGAGTATTTATGTATACTTACATACATTATCATCCTATTTATCATCCTATTAAATCATCCTTTTATTGATATTTTTCTTGTGACACTTATGTCAAATGTCAAACTGTCGTTTTCTTTTTCTGTCTAGCTTAGTCTATGATGCTGCTTTTTGGTTTATATAATTTAGTTTATTTTTATCAAATTGATTTCGTTGAAATATTGTATTTAATTCTAATTTAATTTTATATTATGATTGTACTAAATAACTTAATTTTAAATTTTACTTATGAAATTTACGCACACGAAGGAGGTCTGATATGGTCGGGTTCCTCTACATTTGAAGAAACTAATTTGAAAATAGAAAAGAAGACTTATTTTGACAACGAGCTGATGGATATAAAAGCAGAGGCCGTTGGCAGAAGAGGGCTCTTCTAACTATTCTATCTCAGACGATTGAACAGTGGCTTTTCGATCTCAGACTTCTGTCCAGTGAACACTCTATGTGCAGTGGAGACTCTATCTTAGTCTTTGTGCAGACGTCTGTCTAACTTAGCCTTCTTGGCAGAATACTATAACTTGCTGGAGTCTATCTCAGCATTTGTGGAG
The DNA here is from genome assembly GCA_950005045.1 of Agrotis exclamationis. Lineage (NCBI taxonomy): Eukaryota > Metazoa > Arthropoda > Insecta > Lepidoptera > Noctuidae > Agrotis > Agrotis exclamationis. Next base: position 1,164,912 of record OX465418.1, on the reverse strand, counting down.
TCGACGGTCTACTTCAGTCTTCTCTCTACCTGCTGCTGTCCTGCCTGTTGAGGCCAGTGCGTGCTGCATACCACCTGTCGGCGGCGGCGTTCTAACTCGGCCCTTTGTGCAGTCGACGGTCTACTCCAGTCTTCTCTCTACCTGCTGCGGTCCTGCCTGTTGGGGTCACTACCTGCTGCTGTAGTGAACACTCTATGTGCAGTGGAGACTCTATCTTAGTCTTTGTGCAGACGTCTGTCTAACTTAGCCTTCTTGGCAGAATACTATATCTTGCTGGAGTCTATCTCAGCATTTGTGGAGTCGAAGGTCAACTTCAGTCTTCTCTCTACCTGCTGCGGTCCTGCCTGTTGAGGCCAGTGCGTGCTGCATACCACCTGTCGGCGGCGGCGTTCTAACTCGGCCCTTTGTGCAGTCGACGGTCTACTTCAGTCTTCTCTCTACCTGCTGCGGTCCTGCCTGTTGGGGCCACTACCTGCTACGGTCCTGCCTGTTGGGGCCACTACCTGCTGTGGTCCTACCTGTGGAGGCCTCTTGCTGGAGGTCATTACCAAGGCCTAACCTTCTGTGCGTGACAGTGAACTGTGTAGTGCTGAACTGTGTTTTGATATCATTCTTGTATTTTATATTCTAAAATAAAGTTTAATTTGTTGTGTAAATATAAACTGTTACAGTTGGTCGTTGGGGAAATATAGTATTTATGTATACTTACATACATTATCATCCTATTTATCATCCTATTAAATCATCCTTTTATTGATATTTTTCTTGTGACACTTATGTCAAATGTCAAACTGTCGTTTTCTTTTTCTGTTTAGCTTAGTCTATGATGCTGCTTTTTGGTTTATATAATTTAGTTTATTTTTATCAAATTGATTTCGTTGAAATATTGTATTTAATTCTAATTTAATTTTATATTATGATTGTACTAAATAACTTAATTCTAAATTTTACTTATGAAATTTACGCACACGAAGGAGGTCTGATATGGTCGGGTTCCTCTACATTTGAAGAAACTAATTTGAAAATAGAAAAGAAGACTTATTTTGACAACGAGCTGATGGGTATAAAAGCAGAGGCCGTTGGCAGAAGAGGGCTCTTCTAAGTCTTCTATCTCAGACTGTGGAACAGTGGCGCTTTTCGATCTCAGACTTCTGTCCAGTGAACACTCTATGTGCAGTGGAGACTCTACCTTAGTCTTTGTGCAGACGTCTGTCTAACTTAGCCTTCTTGGTAGAATACTATAACTTGCTGGAGTCTATCTCAGCATTTGTGGAGACGAAGGTCAACTTCAGTCTTCTCTCTACCTGCTGCGGTCCTGCCTGTTGAGGCCAGTGCGTGCTGCATACCACCTGTCGGCGGCGGCGTTCTAACTCGGCCCTTTGTGCAGTCGACGGTCTACTCCAGTCTTCTCTCTACCTGCTGCGGTCCTGCCTGTTGGGGTCACTACCTGCTGCTGTAGTGAACACTCTATGTGCAGTGGAGACTCTATCTTAGTCTTTGTGCAGACGTCTGTCTAACTTAGCCTTCTTGGCAGAATACTATATCTTGCTGGAGTCTATCTCAGCATTTGTGGAGTCGAAGGTCAACTTCAGTCTTCTCTCTACCTGCTGCGGTCCTGCCTGTTGAGGCCAGTGCGTGCTGCATACCACCTGTCGGCGGCGGCGTTCTAACTCGGCCCTTTGTGCAGTCGACGGTCTACTTCAGTCTTCTCTCTACCTGCTGCGGTCCTGCCTGTTGGGGCCACTACCTGCTACGGTCCTGCCTGTTGGGGCCACTACCTGCTGTGGTCCTACCTGTGGAGGCCTCTTGCTGGAGGTCATTACCAAGGCCTAACCTTCTGTGCGTGACAGTGAACTGTGTAGTGCTGAACTGTGTTTTGATATCATTCTTGTATTTTATATTCTAAAATAAAGTTTAATTTGTTGTGTAAATATAAACTGTTACAGTTGGTCGTTGGGGAAATATAGTATTTATGTATACTTACATACATTATCATCCTATTTATCATCCTATTAAATCATCCTTTTATTGATATTTTTCTTGTGACACTTATGTCAAATGTCAAACTGTCGTTTTCTTTTTCTGTTTAGCTTAGTCTATGATGCTGCTTTTTGGTTTATATAATTTAGTTTATTTTTATCAAATTGATTTCGTTGAAATATTGTATTTAATTCTAATTTAATTTTATATTATGATTGTACTAAATAACTTAATTCTAAATTTTACTTATGAAATTTACGCACACGAAGGAGGTCTGATATGGTCGGGTTCCTCTACATTTGAAGAAACTAATTTGAAAATAGAAAAGAAGACTTATTTTGACAACGAGCTGATGGGTATAAAAGCAGAGGCCGTTGGCAGAAGAGGGCTCTTCTAAGTCTTCTATCTCAGACTGTGGAACAGTGGCGCTTTTCGATCTCAGACTTCTGTCCAGTGAACACTCTATGTGCAGTGGAGACTCTATCTTAGTCTTTGTGCAGACGTCTGTCTAACTTAGCCTTCTTGGTAGAATACTATAACTTGCTGGAGTCTATCTCAGCATTTGTGGAGACGAAGGTCAACTTCAGTCTTCTCTCTACCTGCTGCGGTCCTGCCTGTTGAGGCCAGTGCGTGCTGCATACCACCTGTCGGCGGCGGCGTTCTAACTCGGCCCTTTGTGCAGTCGACGGTCTACTTCAGTCTTCTCTCTACCTGCTGCGGTCCTGACTGTTGGGGCCACTACCTGCTGCGGTCCTGCCTGTTGGGGCCACTACCTGCTGTGGTCCTACCTGTGGAGGCCTCTTGCTGGAGGTCATTACCAAGGCCTAACCTTCTGTGCGTGACAGTGAACTGTGTAGTGCTGAACTGTGTTTTGATATCATTCTTGTATTTTATATTCTAAAATAATAAAGTTTAATTTGTTGTGTAAATATAAACTGTTACAGCATATAACTTCAGAACGGCTGCACTTATTTGGCTTATAGTGTTTCTAATTTACAGGACACAACATGGGCATAAAAAGAAAATTTAGATATAAAAAAAACGAATTCCCTTTTTGTTTTGGGGGATGAAAAGTCATCAAATGAATCCCACCCTGGGTAGAGCGGAAGGGACTACCAGACTCTTATTGATAAAAACAAGCCTGTTCCTTCGGTTGCCTTTTGCATTCCAAGGCCGTGGTACCCTGTTAAGATAATCTCGCGACCCCAGAATTATATAAACAGGGTAAGTCATTAGTCATGTGCAAAAGTGTGAAGCTGGGGTAAGTCGCTAATTCTTAATAAAATTGTAGGAACACAGGTTACAGCCCGGATATCATATATCAGACACAGATTGGTCCTTCAGTAAGTATTTGTGTGGCGGTGTCAGTGCCCAAGCCTTGAAGTAGAACTAAATTGGTACTTTAATTAACTTGAAACAGTTAAACAAGAACAAAACTGGCGTCTAATTAGTAAAGTTTTAGAAACTAACTTGAGGAAACTTTTATTAGTTAAGTTCGTGGACATCATTCTTTCACCAGACACTTCCTATAGTACAGTCTATTTATCTGAAGTCGGATTACTGTACGAACCAGAAAAGGTTAGAATTGATAGTACGGTTACAATTTTCCTAGTAAAGCTAGACTTCCCGCTCTTCGTTTTTGAAGTTTCTTAAAAACCAGGGTCACGGGACTGTCTTATCAGGTAACCGTGACCATGGATCATAAAGGGCTATTGAAGGACCGTGGATTTTAGTCGGTACGAGTCTAAAAGTTCTTGCCGCTCCACCCTGGGGTGGTACCACCATAAAAAAGCTTCTTAAAAAACTTGAGAATCAAAAGTACAAGCATAAAATTCTATAACGTTACCGCTTTTTTATGTTAAAATCATCAAATGAGTCTTCCTGCCCTGGGTGGAGTGGAACAGACTGTCAAACTCTTACTGACTAAATGATTTTTAGACGATCCCACCTATAATGTTACCCCTATAGGAATACAGGCGCTCTCTCTGATGCCACCACGCGGGCTTAGCATTTGACACAATGAAGTCGACAGCTAAAGTCAGTCGTTTATCGCGAAATTGGACTTGACGGCGACTGAAAAAATATAGAAAAATCCAGAGATAGCCCACCATTCATATCACCACGTCACATTGGAAGATCCTCCCTTTTCAACGGATTATCGAGGAAATTCGCACCCCGATATTTCTAAACGTAGATGCCATATGTCTTCGAATTGAGTGGACAATGAGCCCACTCCGGCTCACCTTATAAACGCTGCCATAGCTCCCCTCGCCGAGCTTGCAGATGATGTCGAACACCTCCTCGGGCTGCCGCGTCAGGCTCTCCTCCGAGAGCTTCTTTAGCTCACTGCAACAAACAGACATTGGCGTCAGCATCTGCGTCTCATGTTGATAAGAACTTAAATTATTCTTTAATTCTTCAGAACAGGGGTGGAGATTTCAATACACTTTGCAATAGCATATTATTATACCAGTTGAACTAAGTCCCACTAAAAAACACGATCATCAATACCGTCCGTCTATTGCAATTCATTGCTTGGGGATACGCCCTGACTGCGAACCAGTAGGTACAAACCACTAAGTAAAGAGCGCAAATAATATTGCTAGATATTTTAATATTGATGGGTTCTTATAGCAGTATAGTATGCAAACCAACACGTATACGCAGTCAGACCTGCTCATATCGCCTTAAAAGCAGTAATTGCAGCATATCAGGTATAATATAAATATGTTGAGGAGTACCAGGAAAAAAACAAATTTAAACATATTTTAGTGGATCGGTTTAAATCTAGTATGCTCAACACTAATACATCTCCGACAATCTAAAGGCCAAAGTTCAACATATTATCAGAGACAGCATCGACAAATTATTGTCCGTTTGTTCACTCATATCTTTATTGAGTTACCCGCTTGTCAATAAACTTTGCTGTAGAAGTTACAACTAAATAAAAACAATTGTATATCGACAATCGACACGGTGTTAACGAACTTTTATCAAATATGGGTGTGACCCCCTCATACGCAGTTCATCAATTGGCCCTAAAACTATAACGTAGAATAACTGACGGGTTCTTTTGTACTGATATGATTTTATTGCCCTGTTTTTTCTCTTTTCGTGGACTTAATCTTTTAATTTCCCAACGATAGTAGTTGAGAAATTAAAAGATTAAGTCCACATTCGTCCACTGCTTCAATTGTTCTTTGATTTTATTCCACGGCCCATTGCCACCTTATCCAGGATTAACACGCAATCGTTTATTTACCTTTAACTGTTCAGTAATTCAGGAGGAATACTTACATTATAATGGGCAACGTGAAATAAGTGTAACCTGTAACGTGTGGGCCTCTAGCCCCATTTAGCTTTTGAGACATGGCAAAGCAGAAAAAAGATGTAAAATTAAACCAGTTCGAAACTTCCGATATACGAAATGGAATGAAGTTTACCCTAAATAGAGGAAGGAAGGGGATTAATACCAAATAATCAAATATTACACTGAAGGCAAAATTTATTAAAATAACCAGGAGAATAAACTAACGTTTGCAGAAGATAGAAAAGAAGAAATGCTTCATAAAAGTAATGTGCCGACGGAAATAACTTGTTTATTTATTATTTAAAGGTCAATAGACCGACTCAGTAATTTTGCCCTGTAATACCCGTCCAAGAATAGGTTTCCTGAGAATTTCGTTTCGCGTCCAAGCGGGCTCTAGGCAATTCTACGGATCTTAATATAAATGTCAGGACACTGTGTAACGTTTCTATATGGGTTATTCAATGAATTCAAATATATAATTCAGGACAATTCAATTTATTATTGGAAATATTGAATTCTATGAAGTTGCCGGAAAACCACTGAACCAATATTTTCATATTAACTATTATATTTAAATCAAGTCGTGAATACTATCGGAAACGTGACAGAATACGCGGACATGTTAATGTAAATATTTTTATACACAATATGACATCATGTTTATTAAATGATCTTTCAGAAAATAGAGCAAGAGGAACACTACTGATTTTGTCAAGACGATAAGACTGCCACGATTTCCTTGATGACATCTAATATCGATATAAATTGAAGTAAGATCGATGTAAAAAGATCATAAGCGAATTAAGAAGTCAAAGTTTCTGCAATGCATTCTGATGACCCAGGTTATCAATGAATATAATGTTATACGAGCGAGAACAGCTATCCAAACAATTTACATTACAATACAATCCGAAATACAGAAGCTGAATAGTAATTAAAACTAAAACGAGACATGGAATGCGACACATGCTAATTACAGTGCATTGTGATGATTTACAGGCGATATTAACGACTGCCATGCCGGCTTTATGACGCATGTTGCCAACACCTGGATCACTGGTGTCCAACGTGAATGTGTTCACTATGTATACGTACTAGGCAGCACTTTCCACTTGAAATAACAAATTGGACCAAAATCTCATTACAAAATATTAATACGACGAGTTAGTACTAAATTCTGAACGAAAGGTAAAAGGTCGTACAAGTTTATTTCAGTTTGGTGTCGAAAATAGTTTTAGTTACCAAGATGACTCTCCGACTGCGTTTAGATGTAGACAGCATTCGTCAACACTTGAATATGTATCAAGAGTCAAGACGCTGATATTTGTCAGCAAAATTGATTTATGCAATTGGGTTTGCAACATTAAGTCTTTGAAAATGTACGAGTATGTGACCCAAAATCCTAATTGCTACCGAATCTAGCAATTAGGATTTCTGGCAGTTTTGCCAAACCTCTAGTTTGCCTGCTTCCCTCATTCATAGCGGGCATCAATATCTTAAAAAGAGAATGTAACACAAGCTGAAGATATATTTCCCCATTTAATGGCTATCGAATTAACAACACTATCTAGTATCTAGGACTTGTGAAGACAACAAACGCGGGAAGCACTCACGACGTAACACGAATAAGTATGCCAAGCATTTACTACGACGAGTAACACGTGATTAACTATATCCGCCTATTCCATATATGAATACAATCGAGACTATTCCTATACGAATTTTGCATAGAGGTTACTCGGTTTAGCTGTGCCAATAAAGAGCTTAGGTATTTCCCTAAAAAGGAGGTATTTTCTAAAGTAGGTATTTTTTTTCCCTCTCACAGAGAGGAGGCCTGTGTGCCAGCAGTGGGAACATTTATAGGCTGATGATGATGATATCCCTAAGCGGAAGGCTTCTTCCAACTAATTTCGGCGAAACTACATCATTTTGTGAATCCTTGAGCTGCGAATGCTAAATTGTAAGGGGAAATAGAATTAGATTTTGATATTATCAACGTCGAGGAATAGATCAGGGTTAATATCAAAAGTAAAAACAATAATCCAAGTGAATATTGTCAAAGAAGAATCTTCAGTTTCTAATAAAACAACTAGATGGGACGATAATTCTGATAAGCTTGTAACAGACAGGAAACAGTCTAAATGTAAAGCAAGTATGGTTTTTGCAGCATTTTACCGTATTAGCGAATAATATGTCCTACTACTTCAATGTAAACGAAACAGCTAATAAATTCTATGTGCCGTCCTGCCGTGCGTGCAAAAATGCTGATATGAATAAGAATTCGGGAAAGTATTGTAGCATATTACCGGCCAAAATTTCTTAATTGGACGTTGGTTTCAGGATAATCATTTACCTGCTACTTAGTAGGCCTTTTAAACACCTACGCCCTCAAACTAGGTTTTCCATCTGTCATTAGTGATTTATGTGAACTTTTGAAGTTTGGCGGGTCTCAAGTAAAATTCTTTTGTTACGACTGACTAGAACTAGACTATCCAGAATTCCAGTGACAGTAGAAAGTTTTGCTACTTCGATTGTAAGACACAGTAATCGGTATAAAATGTGCAGTTGAAATTAATATCAAAATTCAAGGTAAGTACTTTATAAGGTATTTTGTTCGTGAGGAAACAAAGCAATCCTGTTTTCATTGATATACCTATCATCTGAATAAATAAAAATCGCTCATAATATTTGTACATCTGTTTAAATAAATGAATGTAGATAAATCTATTACTATGATTGATTACTGTTTATTGTAGCTGATGCCAGACAATAATGAGCGGAGGAATTGAATAGGCCAATAACCAAAAGTAAGAGAAAGGTCAGTAGAAAAGCTCCATTCATTAAGCGTATAATGATCATACCTACTTGTTTGTAACATGCTATTGCTGTCACTACAAAAAGTATTGCTTTTCTAAATACGGCAAGCCGCAAGGAATCCATAATGATCAAACATTCATACAACTTCCTTAACAGCACGCAGTTTTCTTGTTGGACGTAGAAATGCAAAAACACGCCATGCTGAGTTGGCATATTTTTGCATTATGAATGCGGAAAGGAAGTGGCACTAGACTTGGAAACCACTTCGAATGAACAGTAAGTTTCTGCACTTTCTACGGAAGGGAGGGCAAGGTCGCTTTCCTTTCCAAAGCGATTACTTCTCTAAATGAAATTACTATTTGTACTCTTTTGAGAGAAACAACAATACTCAAAAAGATGCAATACAATCATCCTCAACACATTGTCATGTAAACCGATGTAGAACGAAATCTTATCAACAACATTGCTTATTTAACGAATTCTAGGTCAAATCTTACCTCGAGCACATGAAAATGTCAAAACAAAGGGAGATAAATGGACGATCATTCTTTGTTCCATTGTTCTCACTTAACAATATTAATCCCATCCAATCCCAATAATAAGTCAACACATCCGTATCGTAACGTCGCGTCGTCGTACGTGCAGTATTAAAAATTGGCTGCCGACCGCTTAAGGAAAACAGGTTCCGAAGTCCGGGCCTATTGCAAGGGAACGGTGATTCATGCAAATATTATTTTCCCTTATATGCAACAAAGCGAAAATAAGCACACAATGTTCAGAATTTGTTCAAAATAACGATCTATTTACGTACAAACACTGTGCAGAGTGGGTATTTCGAGTAACACACTTGTAATTGTCAGAAGAGTAATCTTGCAGATTTGGGTTTTAAGCGCGGAGAAATTGTGCGAGATTAAAGTCTGATGTACAAGCTGTTTGTAAAGGCTCTTTGAAGAGTAAAACTTCAAAATTTTACCAAATTCTCTCGGAGAATAACTTAGAACTTGAATTTCTTTTGACTCTAAATCAGAAAGTGTTCACCCATTTGTGAAGTAAAAAGAGAATTTCTGGTAGACATAGTCATAAATGCACCTGTCCAAGCTTAATCACGACGTTATGGAATTCAGCGAACAATGGAAGAGCTCCATATTATACATAATCTACGGAATAACAATTGCATAAATCTAAGCCGCGGAGCAGTTAACGCAGTTTTAAGACTTTTAAGCAACTAATCTTGGAATCTTACACCCACATTTAGTTCACTAGATCTGTACGAACTCGGGAGCCAGTGAAGGAATGTTATTGTATGGGGACGTAGAATGTTTGCAATGTTTATTTTTGATTCCAATAATAAGCTTGACAGGAGCGGATCGTGCAGACTGTATGGTGCTAGCGGATTTGTTTTGTACACAATCAATTATTTGTGCATACGGCATGTATGTATGGTATTCAACAGTGACTTTGCACGTCTTTAGTCAAGGACTAAGAGCTAGACTGGCGAAAATTATTTAGATTAGGAGTCAAGCAACTTCAAATCTATATTCATAACGTGTAAAAATGTTGGCATTGCTATGAGTTTTCCTCATTTTGTATTGCTATATTTAGTTAACATGTAATTAGTAATGTCTGGACAGCAACAGGTCATTTCCCGGATCATCTAGTGCGTGACTGTAATGTGTATAGATTTGTTACAACCTTCACGCAAGATAGCATTCTTCCAAAGTAGTGGGAAAAGTCACGCATTGCATTTTTTACTTTGGGTTTCAGTACAAAGTTGGAACAACCCAGATACTCACCCCTGGGGGCGTTGTGTTTCGTTGGCGCTCATTCTGTCGGCGCGTCGTTTCTTACAGGTATTGCAATTTAAGGTGGGGGCTCCCCCCTCCCATACACCGCTCTTCCAAAACACCAGTCTACCCTCACTATTAGGGATGCATCGATACGCCTTTTCGCCGATACGATACCGATACCGATACTCTTATAAAAATATCGGCGATACCGATTCCGATACCGATACGCTTATTGTGAATTAAAAAATTAAGATAAAATAACTAAATCACAAGTGAGATGTAAAAAGTAGTGACATAGGGTTATATTAGATACAGGTCGCGTCATGTAAAAAGAACGCTGGCGGTCATGCTGCGCATAGGCGATTTATCGGTCTATTTGGTGGTTTGAGGTAGGGCGCGGGGCGGGTGAGCCACGCGCTGCATGTTTGCCGGTGCGCTATTGGTTCGTCAGTTGAGCTTTGCTTCCCGCGCAGAATCCACATCCAATAGGCACATGCGACACTGTACCCATGCGCAAACACATCCCCACCACTTTCTTCCAGCGTTCTTTTTACGTGACGCGTACTATACATTTTAGTAATTAAAATTAACATTTATAAGATTTTTGTTTAAAAACAAAGTACATAATCATAAATTTTTCGGAGAAAGGCGATTTCACAAGGCTGTATAAGACCTGCGCTGGAAAATAGTCTCTCAGATTCCACAGAACTCATTTGGAAACTAAAGTACTTCTGCGCAATTTTTTTCAAGTTTTGTTATAAGACGCGATTGCGCCAAACGAATGAATCTGCATCTCTCGATATATTGGGAGCCCTTAGGTAGGTATCTCTCGACTTACACTACATTTCTAAATTAAAAAGTATCGTTGAATCGGTCATAAAATATCGTCGATACCGATATATCGGCTAACCCGATGTATCGCCGATATATCGGTATCGGTATCGGTATCGGATGCATCGCTACTCACTATCCATGAGGGGCTTGCATCTTTACCGTAGTCGTAGCATCTTTTTTATACGTCTCTTGATGTCTCTTTGATATCACCTTTTCTGCTATTAGACTTACTACAAACGTCGCTAAAATCCATAAATTTTAATGTATTTGTAATGTCACTGTGTTCAGAGAATCTTGAGTTACACGCCACACTTTCAGTAAAAAACATCGATGCACAAACACGACCGAAACTTTGTTTATCGTGTAAACAGTCACCACGTCTCTATCTATAAAATGGGGTTACGGCACATGTGGTGTACACTAGATAGAGTTATCTTTTGAAATTGATCGCTGTTTAGACTCGAAACATCGGGGAGTAACTAAAACTTTAGTCCATTAAACTTGAGCTTTCGTCGACGATTCCGAAGCCAAGTATACACGCACTTCTCACAATTTACGTAACCAGTCAAGTCCACGGCAATCATCCAAAAGCGATGAACAAGACTTTAATCCCAAAATAAACACATGCGTATCCTTTCAGGGCTAAAACCGGCGAGGAGGCGGGCGACAGCGCGTCTGTCCACTGCGACAGCTTTTACGTGACTGCTTTTGAATATGTTCGGCAACAACCCAGCATTCCAAGTTCTACTGATCTTGCTCTGAGCGGTCAGACAGGACTCTGTACATAGTAATCTGGATTTTGTAGGAATTCAAGCGGCAACACTACAGTTAGCTGTCGAACAAAAGGTGTTTCACAAAGGTGAAAAAATCAGGTTACTTAACACCGCCGTGTTTGTTCACTGCATACCTAATATCAAACGTTTCATTAGCAGTTTGCTACAATCGAGTTAACGAACTGGCCAACACTTGATAATTTCAAGTGGGCCATTCTGAGATTATTTAAAAGCGTGTGAGTGATTCATCCGAATGACAAGAAAATCCCAAATATGAGTAGAGAATGTTCTTGAAATATAATATTTTCGATAAAATAACGAAAACACATAAATCACATCACAACATAAAGTTTTTTAAGACGATGGTGTATGTCGCGTTAAGGCGGCGGGCCCGCTCGGCCGGGTGGGCGGCTCTAGATAAATAAAACCGCGTGTTGGTCTGTCTATAAATAATACGCAGATCCTGCTCGTTACATCGACACTGTGACCTTTTTATTGGTATACAGTTAACGTTCATTAGTCAGAATTACAGTAACATGTACTGTTGTTATTATTGTTACTGTAATTCTCTCATCCGTCTTCCTCCTTCACTCTATTTATGATAATAGGCTCCCTCGTTTGTTTGTTGCTTTACATTATAATAGACTGTATATTTACAAAGATCTTGAGGTTTCGTTGGTTCTTTTTTGATATTTCATCTGTTACTTCCTGTCCTGACATCTGCTAGTTGGAGCACAACTATATGTATAAAAGAGACGTTGATAATATAGATTTCGATCCCGCAGTGCGAGTGAGTGCATAACTCAAGCCTACTACCTATTAAGTATTCTGTGCTCAAGCTCGACTTAAGAGAATAAGGAAGTCGAGCATCTGAAAGGTGGAACCAAACATTTTCGTATGCTCTAATTGGAATTATGAAGTGTTCGTATGAAGAGTTTATATTTATTCCAAGATGTCACAGCATACCGCTTATGTTTGACACATTTGACTGGCCTGTTGGTCTAGTGGTTAGTGACCCTGACTGCTATGCCGGAGGTCGTGGGTTCGATTCCCACCCAGGACAAAAGTTTGTGTGATGAGCACGATCATTTGTTCTGTGTCTGGGTGTAATTTTTCTATAATATGTATGTATTTAGAAATATATAAGTATGTTTATCAGTTGTCTAGTACCCATAACACAAGCTCTGCTTAGCTTGGGACTAGATGGCGTTGTGTGATAGTTGTGGAATATTATTATTATTATTATTATTATTTAAGCTTCCGTTTGTGGTATTTTTGCGTCCGCAATTCATCGTCCAATGAACTTGGTGAAGACAGACAGTCTACCGATACAGAGCCTATTACAGACAATCGTACAGCGGCCATGAGGTTTTATTAATTTAATTGGCATCACGAGCAGACTATGGAACTGCGATTTTTTATTGCATCTAGCCCAATCAAATAGTTCATATTCTGGGTCAGATGTATGTGGCCATGAATTGGAAATATAGCCGCAGACATGAACCGCCATGTAAAAAGAGCACTCACTTTCTCGTTGGAACGAGACAGGTCAGCCAAGATCGACGACCCAGAAACTGAACAAATAAAGCCGTTCATAATCCCGCTTTTCGATATACCCCCACGCGATCCGCCAACTATTCGCACGTGAACCAGTTTTGCAAGCGAACCAGTAAAATAAACGTTTTAATGCATTTGATGAATGGTACTCTGTTCAGTACGCCTGAAAATAGATAAACTGTATTATTACTGAAATATTTCTTAACTTAAAGGTGTAAGTTGATTCTCCAATAAGTTTTGATGACAAGTTCTAGTCCCAATCTTCAGCAGTACGTTTATGGTTTCCTTGAAAAATAAATTTTGTCAGATTTTTAATGGACGTCACAATCTTGCGGGTAAGTAGGTATTACTATTAATTAATTCTATTTTGTCAAGTCATGTAGGTGTTTGTAAAATAATATCATTATTTTTTACATCAAAACAAGTGCATTCTTGTTCCAATTTCATTAATTTAGGTATTAATGCCAAAAGATTTTTAAAATTTTCTGAAAATATATCCCTCCCTATGTGTGGGTTTTATTGTGTTCTATTTAATATCAACGGCACTTTCAAGGCAAGAATCTTTCCTCATTTCTTTATCAACAGCCAGTATCCAAACAACAATATGTTTAATCCACAGAACAGATAATAATTATGTTCTGTGGTTTAATCCATATTTTGAACAATATTTGACTCAAAAAATCTTGGTTTCGTGATAAATTGAATCACCCTACGTAACAATGGGCTCTATCTAGGCTATGGAGACACCGATGGTCGCTGACTCACTGTGCTCGGCCGCCGTGCCCAATAAAAACAATAAGAAGCGCCATTAATAATGCAGAATACTTGTACGTAATCGCCTGGACATGAAACAAGGGACGTTTAAATTATAACATCAATCGATATCATCACACCTATGTTCCCGAAGGGCTTGACAGAGGTTTACCTTTTACAGGACCGAGAACCCAAACTCCTGGCTCCTGGCTGAGAAATTCCTAATGGAAAAACCCTATAGTAGGTACATAATAGGTATATCCCGAATCGATGTTGTGTAAAAATCCCGACATACCTACATCGAAAAGGTGCGACTGTGCTGGAAAACTGCATCGTGGCGCTTACGATAAGGGACTCCTTATCACCCTAATACACATAATGATTGTGATTATGAACTTATCAGCTGATTGGCTGTGTTTACATAAGCAGATTGCCACCTTGGCATTGGAAATGAATGATTCAGTTATTCTGGAAGAAGTAGGCGAGGGAAAATATATGTAAGTAGTTTCGGTAAAAAACAGCGGCAAAAAAGAGGCAAAGCACTTGGCAGTTTCTGGTCTGATGTAAATAATGACTAAACTGGAAAAGACTAAATTAAAAACAATTATTTTAAAAAATGAAACAAGTTTTAAATAAATCTGATCTAAAATATGGGTGGTTCGTGAACACAAAAACTGAGAACAATGGCGATGATATGCCAGCTTCCCGCGCTCGGAAATTCTCAAGTGTTATTCTGCAACTTTTAACAAAAATAAGTGTTACCATACAGCCAATCCTAAAAATGGAAAATCCAAACTGTTCATCTCCTAGTTAGATAAACTAGTCTGCAAAGCTCACGGCAGCGTGTAATGCGATTACCTATTTCAATTACCTAGGTACCCGTCGTTTGCCTGATTTGTGACCGTTTCAATTTGTTAACTTGATAAAAAGTTTTCGTGTTTCTGGTCTAGCAAAAGGCTAGGATTTAAAGTTTTATGTTAGTATTTTATTCTTCTTTATTCACGAACATATTGCTGTTCGGGTGAATATACGCTATTTGAATTCCAATGGTCCATGGACAAATTTTATGTTAAACTTATTATATCATTGTTTCTGTATGCTTAAACAATAAATAATATGGTCTTTTATTTGTCCCACATAGTCTATTTACGATAATTGTTTAATTTGAGGCAATAATAGTTTAAAATAGTTATAAATGTATACTCCTCTGGCCTCCCCATTACTAAATTATAATGATTTTATGGCCAGAAACTTTAAATACGTATGCCATTATGTTTTTTTTTAAATATGATCATTTGCTTTTATAAGCATTGTAACATATTTTATCAAAATACACCGTAAAAATATTTATTAATATATTAAAAAAAAAACTTATTTTCATGTCACGTTACAATATTGTCACTTCATCTGGCGAAATTCAAAGAAGTAAAATTTGACTTAAAACCGCAACGGTACGTTTTTGTCGTTGAACGATGAACGTACAACAGTGTAAAGTTAGAAGCAAGGACGTTGAGAAAAACTCCAATAATATTGCGTCTGTTTGCGATTCACTGTAGGAAAGCGTGTTTGTGCCAGTCGTTGGAGTATTTCCTTTGGTAAGTATATGTTTTTGTGTTTTATGGTTACGAAATTGTATATTTGCACAATGCAATGTTTATTGTGTGTAGATGTCATGTATTCCGTTAAACTGTAGTCAAAAAGCAAGTGATGTTGTTTTTGTAGGTTATGTGCGATTTTGTCACTTCTCTGGCGTCACTTCTCTGGCATATTTCATACATACGCGCCAGAGAAGTGACAAAATTTAATTTCGTTAATATTTAATGTTATAAGGTTTCATTTCATTTGTTCTAGATACTCGAGTTTAATCGGATATCATGGCGAATGTTAAAAAGGAGCAAACAAGGGAAAAGAGGTTAGAAAAAAAGCGTCAAGCAGAAAAAATACGCTACCAAAGAATTAAAAACGATCAGGTTAAAAATGCTGAATTAAAAGAAAAAGAAAAGCAGCGATATATAAAGAAAAAGAAAACGAAAAGATTAAGGGCATAAATGATACGACTAAAAGGGAACAAAGGGCTGTTAGAAAAATACGGAGAGAGAAGACCAATGAAGTCAGTTAAAAAACATACGAGATCGCGTAAAGCTACAATCTACCCGAAACTATCCAGTTGAACATCACGTGTGTCTGATAATGAAGACCAACCTCCACTGCCACAAAATAATATCGCTCTGGCTGCTAAAAGGCGATCTCTGCCAATAGTGTCACTCCTTTGGTAACACATTTTCCTCTGGTGCTTATAAAATCCAAAGAAATGGAAAAATCTTCTGGCCCTCATCATTACAAATTTAAAAATAGTGTCAAGTAGAGAAATTATCAATATTGAATAGAACAGATTACATTTCCTTCAGGGACACAAAAAAATCAAATACCGTATATTCACCCGTTCCGCATTTACTTAAATGACTGTTTTAGATAACTCTTTGATATTACTATTCAAAAGAACTGTTGCAAGCTGTCTGTACTGATTCATTAGCTGAAGTAGGTACGAGTGTACTTAACTACAAACGTGTACAATGGGGTCCGCATACTCTAAATGAGTATTAAATACGGCAGAATAGTCCTGCAAACGGGCGGTGCCGGTGGGTTGAGCGACCCCGTACCGAGCAAAATCGAAGCGATGCCTTTCGGATATCGACTCATTCATTGGGCCAAATAAAACGAAAACAAACGACTCGCGTATAAAACTCCGTATTTATTGTTATTGCAAAAACTGGTCTCGAGTATGAGCAGGGAAAGTAACTAATTAACCGGTACCTGCATAACTTGCACATAAGTGCAGTTGCAATAGTGGGGACTTAGCTTTTTAACGCTCAATTCTTTGAAGAGGAATGTTTTATCTTGCATCTTCTTAGCCTATAGATTATGAAAATCTACATAAGCTCAGCTCATATTAGAACTACGGCGATGAAATGTAATTGGCGTGATTGTGTCCTCTCCTTTTATATGTAGGTAGGTAGCTGCTCGCGCGCATACCGGCACTTAGATACCTACGACTCAATCTGGAATGTTAAAATGTAACCGACTTCTAAAAAAAACAACCACTAAAAAGGGTAAAATAACCTACCAAAAAACTTTTTTTCGGAAGTCGGTGGCTTTGCTTTTGTTATTTCATTAATTTTTTTGACACCGACTTCCGAAAAAAAGTTTTTTGGTAGGTTATTTTACCCTTTTTAGTGGTTGTTTTTTTTAGAAGTCGGTTACATTTTTTTAAAAAAACTTTTTTATTTTACCCTTTTTAGTTTAAATATTCAACCGAAATTCTTGTCAAAAACATAATTTTCTTACTTGTGCACTAGAATTTTATTATCCTTAGCACTGGTTATAACATCGCCCATGTACACAATAAGCAAGAACACCAAAATAAATTATTTTTTTTGGGACCAAATGGCAGGTATACTGCATCGAACAATAACCCATATGGGTCATTAGTATAAATGAATTAAGTCCAAATACAAGATAGCTGCTGTAAACCGTTGAGGAGTTCACTGAACTGTTCTTCGTCTTCATCATCAGTACCCTAATGACAGTTACAACCCATCTAGGTGTAAAGTTCTCATCAATATAAATGAATTAAGTTCAAACACAAGGTAGCTACTATAAACCGTTGAGGAATTCCCTGAACTGTCCTTCGTCTTCGTCATCAGACCCCTATTAACAGTTACAACTCATCTAGGTGTAAAGTTCTTATCAATACAAATTAATCAAGCTCAAACACAAGATAGCTGCTGTGAATCGTTGAGGAGTTCCCTCGACTGTCTCTCGGCTCCATCATCAGATATACTCCAGACCTTTATTAAATTGTATTGCTTTGAAATACTTAATAAAAAAAAAACAATTTACTAAATCAGTCGACGCCTACTTACTGTTAAGGAGTTGTTGAACCTTCCATCATCAGCTCAGCTACATGAGATGATGATTACTATACGCAAGTACTTAAATTACTTCATAATATTTGCGAAAAACGATGTGTGGGCCTATAAAATTTGAGGGTTGCCCTCGATTTCTCCAGGATCCAATCATCAGATATTGAAATGGTGACAATGGGACCACACGGGAAGCACCAGCTTTCAAATAAAAAAAGAATCATCAAAATCGGTTCACCCAGTCGCAAGTTATGAGGTAAAAAAAAAATGCAGTCGAATTGATAACCTCCTCCTTTTTGAAGTCGGTTAAAAAGCCGGCCAAGCTGGAGATACGGACGACATAGAACGTTTTTGCCATTTGGCCACGGAACCCTAAAAAAAACAAGAATATTTTCTATTTCGATATTCTTATGAAATTAACGATAACTACGACCCTATAATAATAATAATGTTCCACAACTATCACACAACGCCATCTAGTCCCAAGCTAAGCAGAGCTTGTGTTATGGGTACTAGACAACTGATAAACATACTTATATATTTCTAAATACATAAATATTATAGATAAATTACACCCAGACACAGAACAAAATAATGATCGTGCTCATCACACAAACATTTGTCCTGGGTGGGAATCGAACCCACGACCTCTGGCATAGCAGTCAGGGTCACTAACCACTAGACCAATAGGCCTGCTTAATAAGCATTATGGTAGGAGTCCAGGAAAGGCAAGGCAACACCTGCTCACGATTCTTACTTACGTAACTGTAAACGCACGCCGGTATATCTTTGCCTGTCCCCTTATTATAGAGGGCGCCGGTCATATGAAGGACTTTGCCATTCGGTCGTATCGACGGAAGTGCGTGTGTCGGTATGCGTTGATAAAAGCCATAGCCCTTATCCTTTTTCCTACTATTGTACTTTAATCGCAATATTTCATTAGCAAAATTGTTAAGTTACTGTCACTGTATTCATTTATATTTCATGAGGATAAATGTGAGGATAATATAATCATTGGTGGTTTGGTTGTAAAGGGGTATGACAAGAATTGGCCCGACTCATGTTGTTTCGAAAAGAATTTCTAAATTAAAGATAATTCATAACATAAAACATATAATAATGTGAGAACAAAATCATTAATTTAATTAATCATTTAAAAGTTTATTTTATGTTAACATTAAAGTATTGAGTGGTCAACTCCATACAAACATTTCTTTTTTCGGTGTACTTCTTATGGAAAACTAATTATACCATTTTAACTCTATAATTGTTTTCCTTTTTAATGATAAATAGTTCATCTTTGCTGGGTTTATGGGCCGAGACTTCAAGGGAAACTTGGCAATATATTTTGAATGTTGTATTATAATTCATGAGAAATCATGTTCAGCATATTTTTTAAAACTTCCTCATTCAGCTGTATTTTGTGCATGGCATTTGGTGTAGCAACACACCACAATAATAATTAAATAAGCCTTTAACTAAAGTAGCTGGAAGAAACTAGACAGCCATGACACAAAGATGCCAGGAGTGGAAAGATATGGGTGGCCAACGTTTGGAAAAGAAGAAAAATAAAACACTAGTCCAATAATAGACCAGAATTAAACAATTGTTGCAGAAACCAACATCGAAGCCATTCAAAAAGACTGTATGGTGGCCAATGTGTCCACTATGGACCACTAAACCATTGTTCAATCCCTTTGAATATGAATGAATTTCAAAGTAATTATGATGAAGTCACTGCTATTGATATTGCTCAACCAATCAAGTGATACAGGGTAACACAACACCTAGAATTACTTCACGGCTTCTTAAATTACATTGGCTAATAATGGAAAAAGTAGCATTGATTTACAATATCATTAATAAGTTTGTATTATTGGATTGGATTTCAACCTCTTTTTTACCAAAAAGTATGTAGACTTTGCTATATTGACAGAAACTAAGTATTTGACATAATTCTAGTACATTATTTTGTTGTGCTATGAATGTCACCCAGATTGTATTTTTTGCAATTTAAATATTAATTTGCAATGTGTTGAGACATTGAGGTTTGAATATTTAACTTCAAGACCAGAAGAACTATTATGAACTCCCATAGAAAATAAAACTTGAATAAAATTAGAAGGAGCCAATGATAAGCACTTGTCTGAAACCGAGCAATAAGTAATTTGTCTAATCTTTTGAAGCTAATTTGTGTTAATTAATAAAGCTTTCCGTTTTTTGAATAGGTAATAGCTTAGTACTAATTTGTTCCAAAGTTGCTATGGCAGCATGAAAATGAAAATCCTGAAACCTGTAACCATTCTCATAATTTGGTCTAAAAATAACAGGCCACGAAAGTTGTTCTCATTTTAAATACTGACAGAAGTCAGTAAACAAGTTTCAATAATTTTACATGAATTTTACAAAAACGTATATTTTCCGATACAACTTCTTTAATAATATAATATTAGTACTGTATTAGTGAACTAATATTAATTAGTTACTTGCTATTAACGAAGCTCTTGAATAAGAGTTTTGTTTTTTTAGGTTCAAACAATTTCATATGTTAAGAATGAAACGCGGCACCGGAATAACTGTAAAATGATAAGTTCCACCTTTGTCAGGTAATAACAGAAAATAATTTAATTGATGGATGTAGTTTATTGTAACGAAATAGTAACGAAGTATCTTACCTCTTCGACGACATTTCCGTCATTTTCGCTATAGCACTTACTGAAATCAACAACTAGATACACAAAGAAAAACGTTCATTATACTTGTATCAACACTCAGCAATATTAACTCGGCACATGTTTTACAAAATGGTGAAATACAAAGCCGTAAAATATATATTTTTGAACAGAAATAAATACGCAAGCACTGCACATGCACCGCTTGAGTTTTTTTTACTGCGACAGGCACAGATAGAATATTCTTAACTGTCAACGTAGGAAATTCAGCCCATTTTACGCTTAGTCCATAATTATTATTTTTTTAAATGCTTTTATTTTATCTAATTTGACGCTTCCAAATTCTAGTTTTCATTGAATGTAAATATAAATACTTGGATATAATAGAATGTTTAGAATTGAATCGTGAAAATATGTAAAGCAGATAGGTTTATTTCCTTGTTAAATACTACTTATAAAGGAACGAAGTTTTTCGCATCGTTGCTATGGTAATCGTGTGTTGATAACAAAGGCATGACCAATCAATGGCCATTTTCAAAATTCCTGTGTTTACTGTCAAAGTGTCAAATTACAATGCAACCGCGAATGTGGGATAATTATTGATCAAACCGCTGTTGTTAATCGTCTGCTAAATGTAAGAGTACTCTGTGTGTTACGGGCAAGTTCGAGCAAAATGTTTAAGAACACGTTTCAGTCCGGTTTTCTTTCCATTCTTTACAGTATAGGCAGCAAACCTTTGCAAATTTGGGACAAAAAGGTGCGAAATGGGCACATCAAAAGGATCACGGATAACGATATACAAAGTCTTGTACTAGAAATAGTTGGTACCAATGTTAGCACGACTTACATTACGTGTCCCGCTGATCCCAAAAAGACGCTCGGTATCAAGCTGCCCTTTCTGGTCATGATAATAAAGAATCTGAAGAAGTATTTCACATTCGAAGTGCAGGTAAGCCTAACATTATTTCCAACCAGCTTAATCTTCTTTTTATTCGGAACAATCATAACAAATTATTTGTAATCACAGGTTATAAAACTTTATTCTAACCTCAAATTCTTGTACTTACAGGTTTTGGATGATAAGAATGTACGAAGAAGATTCAGAGCCAGCAATTACCAGTCTACAACTCGAGTGAAACCTTTTATTTGTACTATGCCCATGCGTCTCGATGAAGGCTGGAATCAAATCCAGTTCAACCTGGCTGATTTTACCAGAAGAGCTTATGGAACTAATTATGTAGAAACGCTCAGGGTACAAATACATGCAAACTGCAGAATCAGAAGGGTATACTTCTCTGATAGACTGTATTCAGAAGATGAACTTCCAGCAGAGTTTAAATTATTCCTACCAATTCAGAACAAGACTAAAACTGCGGTGGCAACATAAAATTAATTAGTGTACAAATACAATCCTGTAATGTTTTTAACTTAGTAAATGTATTTTTAAGTCTATTTCTTTGTTTTATAATGTATTTATATATTAAAATGTACAACTCTACCACTACACCCTATAGATATGTTTACATGTTACTATTTTATATGTATACCTATTTAACATTCAATAAAATTGCACAAAATCAAAGCTGCATAAAGTTTTTATGACAAAGTCCCTTCCTAAATCAATAATAGGTTAACTCGCGTGTTCACAGTCTAATCTAAAGGCGCTCCCTCACGGGGTCGCGGGACTGTCTCAACAGGTAACCGTGACCCTGGAACAGAGTTGGGCATTTTGTAATCTAACTACGATTACATTTTGTAGTTAGTAATCATGATTACTAACTACAATAATCGAAAAATGTAGTTAGATTAAATTCAAATTCATTGTAGTTAGATTACTAACTACAAAATGTAGTTAGTAGTTAAAATTTTTGATTACTAACTACAAATCGTAGTTGCAATCACGATTACGTGATTACCTACTTTTTTTAACTACATCTTCATACAGAGTATTTTTTTAGTGTGTAGATATTGGTGTTATGCAGATTTTTTTTCTGTCGCTTCTTTTTCTATTTTTAATAGAACACATTTCCATAGATATTTTAAAGAGTTTGACAGACTGACCGAGTCTGACAGAGTCTGACAGTCTGACCGAGTCTGACAGTCTGACCGAGTCTGACAGTCTGATCGAGTCTGACAGACAGTCTGACAGTCTGACCGAGTCTGACGGAGTCTGACCGAGTCTGACATTCTGACCTAGTCTGACAGTCTGACCGAGTCTGACAGTCTGACCGAGTCTGACAGTGTGACCAAGTCTACCAGTCTGACCGAGTCTGACGGAGTCTGACCGAGTCTGACAGTCTGACCGACTCTGACAGTCTGACCGAGTCTGACAGTCTGACCGAGCTGTCTCTGTATTTGAACCTGAGTATGACTTTATTTGACTCTTAATGCACGGCAAGTATAGAGCGATTCGCTGTCCGACAATGGACCATGCCCGGGTCGATGGCGCGTTGTGTTCCACGCGCGCCTCAAATAGTGTCAGCACAATGATGGGACCCCTTTTAGAGGGCTATACCCTGGCGGGGTCGTGGGACTAAACAGCAACCTTGACCCGGGAACGTAAAGGGTTATTGAAGGACGCCGTGGAGTTTAGTCAGTACAAGTCTGACAGTCTTCTGCCCTGCCCTGGGTGGGAGAATTCATTTGAATATACTTCGCTAAAAAAAGAAAAATAAGGCTATGGTCAGCCACGTCAATCAATTGTACGTCTAGTCGCACGCACACAAACACCGTGCCGAAGTCTGCCGAACTGAAACGACGTTAGACGACTTTTTTTAATTTTTTTTAGCGTGGTAAAATCATCAAATGAGTCCTCCCACCCACCCAGGGCAGGGCGAGAGGGACTGTCGGACTCGTACTGACTAAAATCCACGGTGTCCTTCAATAGCCCTTTATGTTCCGGGGTCACGGTAATGAGAAAGTCCCGCGACCCCGGCAGGCGACGTTAGACGATGCCCCCGCATCGTCTAAGGTTAGGTCTAAGGTGTTTTCGTAACGGAATTTCTTCATGAACGGCCTTCTCTTTCTCCTCCTCCTCCTCCTCGTCATCCTCATACTCCTCCTCTTCCTTCTCCTTCATAGCCTCCTTCACCTTCTCCCTCTCCTGCTCCTACTTCTCCTCCTCATTCTACCATCCTCCTTCTCCCCTGCCCTCCTCCTGCCCCTCCTTTGCCTTCTCCTTCACCTTCGCGTTCACCTTCTCCTCCTCTTCCTCCGCTCACCTCCTCCTCCTTCTGTCCCTCTTTCTCCTTCACCTTCTCCTTCTCCTCCTCCTCATTCTGCCCTCCTCCTCCTCCCCTGCCCTCCTGCCTCTCCTTCGCCTTGTCCTTCACCTTCGCCTTCACCTTCTCCTCCTCCTCTTTCTCCGCTCACCTCCTCCTCCTCCTGCCCCTCCTCTTCCTTCACCTTCTCCTTCTCTCCAGCTCCCCCTTCTTCGCCTCCGTCACCTCTTCCTCCTCCTCCTTCACCTTATCCTTCTCCTCTTCCTCCTCCTTTACATTCTCCTCTCCCTCTCCTTCTTCTTCTCCATTTCCTTCCGTTTAGAATCAGTAAGAAAAAGTAAATTGTCTTTATGATGCTGAAGTCTCCCGAACTGAAACGGCGTTAGACGATGCGTGGTGGTATGTTTTTGTCTTGGGATTTTTTCTTGATTCGGTCGTCGCGCCGCGCCGCGCTCAGAGCCCGCGATAAAAGCTATGCTATAGCTTAAAAAAGATAGTTAGATTACTTACTTTTGGCAAAAGCAGTTATCTAATGTAGTTATAACTACATGTAATCGTAACTACATGTAATCGTAACTACATGTAGTTACAACTACTTTTGCCAAAAGTAATCTAACTAAAATAATAATACTAGGTTCTCGAATGGAGACCACGCACCGGCAAGCGCAGCGTAGGACGTCCACCCACTAGGTGGGCAGACGATCTTATGAAGGCCACAGGTTCACGCTGGATGCAGGCCGCTTACAACCGGTCCTATTGGAAGTCTAAAGGGGAGGCCTATGTTCAGCAGTGGACGTCTTGCGGCTGATATGATGATGATGAATCTAACTAAAATACGATTATTAATTCGAGTCAGTAAAATGACATTTCCAATGTTCAGTACCCTGAGCACGAGTTTTCAGTATTTGAGACGTAAAGTAAACTGGAACTTTGACAACTTCAAATTGACAATTTTCAAGGAAAAAATTAGTTCCTACTTCGCACACCAGAGGCGCTGTTCCATTTTTTCATACAAGAAACGCTGTAAATACTGGAAAAACGCTGTAAAGTAAAAGAGTTAAAACTCGTGCTCAGGGTACAGTACCCTGAGCACGAGTTTTCACTCTTTTTTAAAAAGAGTCAAAGTAAAAGAGTTAAAACTCGTGCTCAGGGTACAGTACCCTGAGCACGAGTTTTCACTCTTTTACTTTACAGCGTTTTTCCAGTATTTACAGCGTTTCTTGTATGAAAAAATGGAACAGCGCCTCTGGTGTGCGAAGTAGGAACTAATTTTTTCCTTGAAAATTGACAATTTGAAGTTGTCAAAGTTCCAGTTTACTTTACGTCTCAAATACTGAAAACTCGTGCTCAGGGTACTGGTTTGTTTCATTTTGTATGTATCAGTGACAGTTGCACTTGTCATTTTACTGACTCGAATTAATAATAAAACTATTGTAATCGTAACTACATGTAGTTATGATTACTTTTGCCAGAAGTAATCTAACTACATGTAGTTTACATGTAGTTAACTAAGTACTTTTAATCGTAGTTAGTAATCATATTACAAAAAAGTAGTTAACTACGCCCTACACTGCCCTGGAACGTATAGGGCTATTGAAGGATCACCGTAGATTTTATTCAGTACAATCTGACAGTCTCTCCCACCCCGCGCTGGGTGGGTGGACTCATTTGATGATTTTACCACGATAAAAAAAAAAGAAATGTGTAACGCTTCACGCCCTCGGCGTTCATATTTTTTATGCTCCATAATTTTGCCCCATTGCCCCCCCCCCCCCCCCTTAGTCATAAGCTGGCGACGCCCTTGGTAAGTAAACCGCATTAGGATTTTACCTACAGGGCAAAGCGGAAGGGACTAACAGACTCGTATTGACTAAAATCCAATAGTTCCGGGGTCACGGTAATGAGATAAGTCCCGCAAACCCGGCAGGCTTTGGCCCTCTAGAGGGGGGCCCCGTCATCATGCTGACACTCTTTGAGGCGCGCGTTGAATACAACGTGCCGTCAACCCGGGCATGGTCCATGGTCAGACAGCGAGTCGCCCATTACTCGCCGCCCGCATGCCCGCATGCCTATGGTGGCCGGAGATCGTCTAGCGACGTCTGTCGCCGTGGGCGTCTACCACTGCGGCTGCGGTGAAGGGAGGACGCTGTCTTCTCCCCCTGGAGCATCCACCTTAAGAAATTATGCTATCTCCTTTCCCAGGAAGTGCTTCTTGTTCTCTTTGCTTTTGGTGTCACCACCGCTGCCTGTCCCATCTCATTTTGTAGCAACATAAAATCGCTCCGTTTATTTAGTCTTAAAAATGATGACAAAGTTAACTGTTTAAGTCTTATTAGAATTCCCAAATAAATCGAGTTTTGCTTCTAAACCAAAACTCACTAAACTCGAGTTGGACAATAGTCACCACATAGTCACTAAACTCGACTTGACTAAACTGGACGAAGTTGTCATCTGCAAATCGACAAAAACATAAATGTCTATGACAAAAACAACGCATCACCTGTGCCTGTGACCTGTGCGCTGTGGCTGTGCGCATTACTATTTAAAGATGGCAGTGATTGCTTACATCGGTAGAATATTTTTACTATTATTTATACTATTATTAAGTACAAAATGTAGTGCAAATGATATATTAGGATGTGGTGGTTTCGTCAAGAGTCACGTACCTTTGGATTTTTCTAAAATAGAAATCGGCCTGTAAGTTAACCTCTAACTTCCACTAATTTAATTTTCCCTGTGTATTCTTGAGCTTTCATATTATCACAATTATGTGTCTTGAACTCATACTTAGACTAGTGGCTACTTAATTGTGGATTCAAAACGAACTCTTTAATTCATTTTCTTTTTTAGGTATACCAAAGAAGGCAGTTTGAAGGAGAAGACTGAGAGTGCTCCTACAAATGGCTATTACTTCCTGCCTCTGTATGAGAAAGGGGAATATGTTTTAAAGGTCCATCCTCCTGCAGGATGGAGCTTTGAGCCCTCTGAAGTGAACTTGTCTGTGGATGGCACCACAGACCGCTGTTCCTCTGGTCAGGACATCAACTTTGCTTTCAATGGCTTTGGCATTACGGGGCAGGTGATCACTGCTGGTCAGAAGCAGGGTCCTAGTGGCATAGCCATCCAGCTGGTTAATGACAAGGGAGAGGTGCGGAATACTGTGACCACAGTTGGTGGGAACTTCCATTTCACTCCTGTCATCCCAGGGAAATACACTGTGAAGGCTTCTCATGCAAAGTAAGGTTCTACTAAGATTTATTCACAAATCAATCCAGCATTTATTAATTATTAAAATCTCCAATTAAAAATTCCAACAGTACTTAATCTTTTAAAAACTACTTTTTCAACAAACATGAGGATTTTTTTTCAGATGGAAGCTAGACCCCGCTCAAGCCGTGGTTCAAGTGAAGGAAGGCAACACTGCTTTGCCATTTGGTGTCCTTGCAGTGAAAGGTTATGATGTATCGGGATCAGTGACCTCATTTGGTAGTCCTATTAGTGGTGTTTATGTTCTGCTGTATTCCAAAGAGGTAAATGTTCCATATATTATATAAATATATTTTTGTTGATTTTATTACTTCCACCAACTGTGATTAACTGAGCGAGATATACAATTCTACCAATTTCAGTGAATGTGATTGATTATTTCTGGCAAAGCTCTGTGACCCACTTGTCTGTTCTTTGGTAGAAACTGCAGCTTATTTTCAGGTTAATTCCATGAAAACATGTATAAAATTTAACTAAATTGACAATCAGACTAACCAATAATAATAATAATAAAAAAATCTGTTCAAAAATATGTTAAATTTGTGGTAAAAAATGTATTTTATTTTAAAGCTACAAAGTATTGTGAACGTTTTAGGAAAGTCCCAAATTCCGAGTGGAAGGTTGCAAGACAGCACTCCTCCAGGGTGTCCCTGATGCTCCCATCTGCCACGCTATAACTGACCAAAATGGAGAATTCAACTTCGGCCTGGTTCCTGCTGAGGAGTACAAACTCCTGGCACTGTCCACACCCCCAGGCCAGGTCACTGTGAGTTACAATGTGAGGCCAGAAGCTGTACCCTTCACTGTCCGACATGACAGTCTGTTCATCAAGAATGCCTTTGAGGTAAGTAATAAAATAGGAGCAAATATCTTAGTGTAATATGTGATGCTTATCTTCTCAGGTTATCTCCAAAGTCAATATTGATATTATTATAAGGCCTATTTCTTTATCTCCTATGAAACTGCCTATCCAAACTGTCCTAGGAAATGTTAGCATGAATCATTTTTACATAAAACATTTCTATATTTTAATAGGTCTGCCTATGCAATACACGACTTAATGAAATAAAGCTGTCTTGATCATCAACTTTCTACTCTATCCACAGGTAACAGGGTTTACAGTAGTAGGAAATGTAGTAAAGTCAATAGGTGGGCCAGGCATGTCCGGTGCACGTGTGATCATGGACGGCAAGCCAATAGGCAACACTGATGCGGCTGGCAAGTTCACTCTGCCCAACTTGCAGCCTTCTACTTATACACTTGGGTTTCAACATGGTAAGCAACTGTCAATCATTTGTCTGTTGATATTCTTGCTTCTGAACTATGAAGTTGGAACTAATCAGAAAATCAGTAGTAAAGTTGGAATAAACTTAAAGGACTCTGATATTCCTGATTACTGACTTTTAATCCTTCTTTCAGAACAAGCCCAGTTTGACGACATCCAACTCGTGGTAACTCCCACCGGTCCACGCTCTGCACCAAACGCACGTGCTTCTCGCTGGCGCGTGTGTGGGGCTGTGACCCCAGCCGGGTCACGCCACGTGCTGCTGACGCCGGAGCAGGGCGGCGCGGGCCACGTGCGGGTGGCCGCGGACGGCGATCAGGGAGCCTGGTGCACGTTCCTCGCGCCGGGTGTTTATAGTGCTAAAGTGGAAGTGTCAGAGCAAGAACAGAGGGATGGCTTGCAGTTAGTTTTTCTTAGCCATATTCAAAATAAATGCAAACAGCATGTATCTCATTTTCAATACAAGTTGAGTTGTATGTGGACATTGTATACATCCATTTCGGAACAGGTACTACCCGCTGAGCCAGAAGGTGTCAGTGGGCAACGCGGCCGTGTCGGGAGTGACGTTCTCCCAGCTGAAGGGCAAGTTGAGTGGCCGCGTGCACTGTCAGCTGGCCGCAGCCTGCGAGCGACTGGTGGTGACGCTGCGGCCACTGTCGCCCGACGGAGGGTACGTCGGCACGCCCGTCACTACCATAGCCAAGGGTATGTTTAACTACAAATGAAAATGTGAAAAGATTCTCAGATTTCTAATATGTTTTCTCAATATCAAGATGGCAAGTATACCTTCGAGGAAGTCCTACCCGGCAGTGTGGAGATCTCAGTGGAGAGTGATCCGCTGTGCTGGGCGGAGGCCAGACATAACGTAGCGGTGACGCAGGACCACACCAATGTGCCCACCTTTGAACACACGGGCTATGTGCTCAGGGTGCATTCTACACATGAGGTTGAGGTAAGCGAGACATTTACGAAGTGAGTAACCAACAATCTAGCATAACATAGTACAATAAACATCAATGGCCACGAATATTCTTTTTTCTTGTAGACGTAATTATTCAACATCTGAAGAAAATTCTTGATGTTTCATTAACTGCTTTCCTGCAGGTGGAGTACAGCAGCAAGAGCTCATCCGGCGTGATGTCTGTCCCAGCAGGCGCG
Source organism: Agrotis exclamationis (assembly GCA_950005045.1). Lineage (NCBI taxonomy): Eukaryota > Metazoa > Arthropoda > Insecta > Lepidoptera > Noctuidae > Agrotis > Agrotis exclamationis. The sequence continues at coordinate 1,135,575 of OX465418.1, read as the reverse complement.
TCCCAGCAGTGCGTGCCGTCGGCCGAGCTGTACACGCTCACTCCCCGCGGCTGCCACCGCTTCCAGCCCGAGCAGGCGCATGCCGACACCTCCACACTAGTGCCCACTGTGAGTATGTCCCAGCAGTGCGTGCCGTCGGCCGAGCTGTACACGCTCACTCCCCGCGGCTGCCACCGCTTCCAGCCCGAGCAGGCGCATGCCGACACCTCCACACTAGTGCCCACTGTGAGTATGTCCCAGCAGTGCGTGCCGTCGGCCGAGCTGTACACGCTCACTCCCCGCGGCTGCCACCGCTTCCAGCCCGAGCAGGCGCATGCCGACACCTCCACACTAGTGCCCACTGTGAGTATGTCCCAGCAGTGCGTGCCGTCGGCCGAGCTGTACACGCTCACTCCCCGCGGCTGCCACCGCTTCCAGCCCGAGCAGGCGCATGCCGACACCTCCACACTAGTGCCCACTGTGAGTATGTCCCAGCAGTGCGTGCCGTCGGCCGAGCTGTACACGCTCACTCCCCGCGGCTGCCACCGCTTCCAGCCCGAGCAGGCGCATGCCGACACCTCCACACTAGTGCCCACTGTGAGTATGTCCCAGCAGTGCGTGCCGTCGGCCGAGCTGTACACGCTCACTCCCCGCGGCTGCCACCGCTTCCAGCCCGAGCAGGCGCATGCCGACACCTCCACACTAGTGCCCACTGTGAGTATGTCCCAGCAGTGCGTGCCGTCGGCCGAGCTGTACACGCTCACTCCCCGCGGCTGCCACCGCTTCCAGCCCGAGCAGGCGCATGCCGACACCTCCACACTAGTGCCCACTGTGAGTATGTCCCAGCAGTGCGTGCCGTCGGCCGAGCTGTACACGCTCACTCCCCGCGGCTGCCACCGCTTCCAGCCCGAGCAGGCGCATGCCGACACCTCCACACTAGTGCCCACTGTGAGTATGTCCCAGCAGTGCGTGCCGTCGGCCGAGCTGTACACGCTCACTCCCCGCGGCTGCCACCGCTTCCAGCCCGAGCAGGCGCATGCCGACACCTCCACACTAGTGCCCACTGTGAGTATGTCCCAGCAGTGCGTGCCGTCGGCCGAGCTGTACACGCTCACTCCCCGCGGCTGCCACCGCTTCCAGCCCGAGCAGGCGCATGCCGACACCTCCACACTAGTGCCCACTGTGAGTATGTCCCAGCAGTGCGTGCCGTCGGCCGAGCTGTACACGCTCACTCCCCGCGGCTGCCACCGCTTCCAGCCCGAGCAGGCGCATGCCGACACCTCCACACTAGTGCCCACTGTGAGTATGTCCCAGCAGTGCGTGCCGTCGGCCGAGCTGTACACGCTCACTCCCCGCGGCTGCCACCGCTTCCAGCCCGAGCAGGCGCATGCCGACACCTCCACACTAGTGCCCACTGTGAGTATGTCCCAGCAGTGCGTGCCGTCGGCCGAGCTGTACACGCTCACTCCCCGCGGCTGCCACCGCTTCCAGCCCGAGCAGGCGCATGCCGACACCTCCACACTAGTGCCCACTGTGAGTATGTCCCAGCAGTGCGTGCCGTCGGCCGAGCTGTACACGCTCACTCCCCGCGGCTGCCACCGCTTCCAGCCCGAGCAGGCGCATGCCGACACCTCCACACTAGTGCCCACTGTGAGTATGTCCCAGCAGTGCGTGCCGTCGGCCGAGCTGTACACGCTCACTCCCCGCGGCTGCCACCGCTTCCAGCCCGAGCAGGCGCATGCCGACACCTCCACACTAGTGCCCACTGTGAGTATGTCCCAGCAGTGCGTGCCGTCGGCCGAGCTGTACACGCTCACTCCCCGCGGCTGCCACCGCTTCCAGCCCGAGCAGGCGCATGCCGACACCTCCACACTAGTGCCCACTGTGAGTATGTCCCAGCAGTGCGTGCCGTCGGCCGAGCTGTACACGCTCACTCCCCGCGGCTGCCACCGCTTCCAGCCCGAGCAGGCGCATGCCGACACCTCCACACTAGTGCCCACTGTGAGTATGTCCCAGCAGTGCGTGCCGTCGGCCGAGCTGTACACGCTCACTCCCCGCGGCTGCCACCGCTTCCAGCCCGAGCAGGCGCATGCCGACACCTCCACACTAGTGCCCACTGTGAGTATGTCCCAGCAGTGCGTGCCGTCGGCCGAGCTGTACACGCTCACTCCCCGCGGCTGCCACCGCTTCCAGCCCGAGCAGGCGCATGCCGACACCTCCACACTAGTGCCCACTGTGAGTATGTCCCAGCAGTGCGTGCCGTCGGCCGAGCTGTACACGCTCACTCCCCGCGGCTGCCACCGCTTCCAGCCCGAGCAGGCGCATGCCGACACCTCCACACTAGTGCCCACTGTGAGTATGTCCCAGCAGTGCGTGCCGTCGGCCGAGCTGTACACGCTCACTCCCCGCGGCTGCCACCGCTTCCAGCCCGAGCAGGCGCATGCCGACACCTCCACACTAGTGCCCACTGTGAGTATGTCCCAGCAGTGCGTGCCGTCTGAATCAAAATTGTAATCAACCTCCAAATATTTCTAATTTCCAGACAGTATACTTCGTAGCCACAGCCCACTCAGTGGTGATCAAGGTGATGTCTCCGAAGCCTGTTGAAGATCTAGTCCTGCACATCAGAACAGACGGGTTCGCCAGCAAGGACGTGGGACCGCTGGTGCCGCTGGCGCAGCCAGGTGGAGGGTACGGGTTCGAGCACACGCTGTATATGGCTGATGTAAGTTGGAATGCATTTACAAATACTGGTGATAAAATGATATTGCACATCAATCAACAAGAGAAAGCCGGATAGTTTCAATTTCATAGAGCATATCTTAACTCTATCACACCTACCTTTGTGAAATTTGTCACTGTTTCGTCTCCATCTCTCCATCATTCTCAAGGAGTTGACCTTGAGAATGAACATTATAAAATATTTAAAATTTTGAATGGTAGACGTCAACTGTTACATAATTTTGTTAAAGCAATGGCACGTCAAATGTATTTGGAAAGGCAACGGTATAGCGAGTGGTAATCTAGGTATTGGAATGACACAGTTACACCAATTTTGAAGCAGTTAACTTAATTTTATTTGTGTGGCGGCAAAGAATAAGTCAACTGTTACAACATTTTGTTAAAGCAATGGCACGTCAAATGTATTTGGAAAGGCAACGGTATAGCGAGTGGTAATCTAGGTATTGGAATGACACAGTTACACCAATTTTGAAGCAGTTAACTTAAATTTTATTTGTGTGGCGGCAAAGAATAATTGCCGCCCGGTTCACTTGGTGTCAATTCGGTCGATAAGACCGTCAACTGTTACAACATTTTGTTAAAGCAATGGCACGTCAAATGTATTTGGAAAGGCAACGGTATAGCGAGTGGTAATCTAGGTATTGGAATGACACAGTTACACCAATTTTGAAGCAGTTAACTTAAATTTTATTTGTGTGGCGGCAAAGAATAATTGCCGCCCGGTTCACTTGGTGTCAATTCGGTCGATAAGACCGTCAACTGTTACAACATTTTGTTAAAGCAATGGCACGTCAAATGTATTTGGAAAGGCAACAGTATAGCGAGTGGTAATCTAGGTATTGGAATGACACAGTTACACCAATTTTGAAGCAGTTAATTTTAATTTATTTTTGTGTGGCGGCAAAGAAAAATTGCCGCCTGGTTCACTTGGTGTCAATTCGGTCGATAAGACGGGGATCTCCAAGGCCCAATTCCGCCTTGAATAATTGATTTGACTATGTAATATCACTTTATCATTTGATGGCGCCATCGTCTTGTTTACTGCTCACAAATTGTTTTTTTTTTGGTAGATGCTACCTATAAAATTTTTAAAATTTAACAAATCTTTGTCTTAAGGGCGAGGTAGCGATAGTATCAGCGTCGTCCTCCTCCCTGCTGATGTCCCCGGCCACACCACAACAGGTGGTAGGTCGCGCGCGCTGCCAGCCGCACGCGCTCACACTGCGCGCACGGGAGGCACTGACGCTCAGCGGGAAGATAGTGCCGCCCGTGGATGATGTTACTGTCACACTTAGTTCTGGTAAGAGATAGTTATCGTCGTCCTCCTCCCTGCTGATGTCCCCGGCCACACCACAACAGGTGGTAGGTCGCGCGCGCTGCCAGCCGCACGCGCTCACACTGCGCGCACGGGAGGCACTGACGCTCAGCGGGAAGATAGTGCCGCCCGTGGATGATGTTACTGTCACACTTAGTTCTGGTAAGAGATAGTTATCGTCGTCCTCCTCCCTGCTGATGTCCCCGGCCACACCACAACAGGTGGTAGGTCGCGCGCGCTGCCAGCCGCACGCGCTCACACTGCGCGCACGGGAGGCACTGACGCTCAGCGGGAAGATAGTGCCGCCCGTGGATGATGTTACTGTCACACTTAGTTCTGGTAAGAGATAGTTATCGTCGTCCTCCTCCCTGCTGATGACTATGTCCTGCAACTGCGTTAAACAGACGTCCGTGCGGATAACCGTAAATAACAGAAGTACTGCGTCGCGAGAGCCCGCGTGGGAACACGACGCGGGACCCGCCACCGCTATCACGTAGGGGCTTGGTTACTCAATCATTTTTTTGAACATTAGTTATTGCTACTAGCGAAACTGTCTTTAACCATTCGATTTTCGTAATGTTTACTAGCTGCCGTTTCCACGAAGCCAAACCGCGTGAACACGCGATGGATTGTCTTCGGCGGGCTTCTTAAAACTATTCAACTCCATATTTTCATCAATAAAATTATCAGTAATCAGTATTTAAAGTAAACATTTTCAAACCTATCTCTCTACATTACAGATGATTTAAAACTTACCCAAGTGACATCTGAAGACGGCACTTACCGCTTTGGTCCGCTCGACGCTTCTAAACACTACAAGATCGTAGCTGAGAAGGACTCGTACGTGTTTAGTGCGCCGGACGATAACGGAAACATTCTGGCACACAAGCTGGCGGAGATCACTGTGGAACTGATGGATGATGCTGATGGCACGCCATTACAGGTGAGATCTAATTCCTGGATAGAACATCTTCTTTATCTTCTTCTATAAACAGGGTGAATTTTTCAACTGGGCGTGGATGGCTATATCCGAAAAAATCATCATCATCAGCCGGAAGGCGTCCACTGCTGAATATAGGCCTCCCCCTTAGACCGCCACGACGAACGACAATTCGCCACTTGCATCGCACGGTTGCCTGCGACCTGTGTGTCTCTCTGTGTGTGGTCCACCTAGTGGTCGCCTGCCCACGCTGCGTCTTCCGGTCCGTGGTCGCCATGAGAGAACTTTTCTTCCCCATCGGTTGTCAGTTCTACGAGCGATGTGGCCTGCCCGGTCGGTGACTCTGGTTCTTTGCCGAATATCCATGTTCCGGATTTTAACCCGCAAAGAAACTCCGAACATAGCTCTTTCCATTGCTCGTTGAGTGACTCTTAGTCTCTCTAAAAGGCCAGCAGTCAGAGACCACGTTTCAGAGTCATATGTCATCACTGGCAACACACACTGGTGAAACACCCTTGTCTTGAGACACTGTGTGATTCTCAATCAGTAGATATCACGTAACTTCCCAAACGCTGCCCATCCGAATTGGATTCTTTCGGCGACCTCTTTGTCGAAATTGGACCTACCTAACTGAACAATCTGTCCAAGGTAAGTATAATGGTCTACAACTTCGAGAGTATCATTCTCAACAACAACCGGTACGGGTGCCACATGGACATTCGACATGACTTTCGTCTTTTCCATGTTCATTTTAAGGCCGACACGTTGGGAAACGATCCTGATGTCCCTGAGCATAGCATTGAGGTGCTATGAAAATATACAGGGTGAATTTTTCAACTGGGCGTGGATGGCTATATCTGAAACTATGAGGAATACCGAAAAACGTTGAAAGGAGTCTCGAGCCCGATTTTGATGAAAACAAAACTGCATCATTGGAATCTAGAAAAATCAATAATCCTGGCCAGAAATCGGACTCGCCGATTTAAAAAAAAAATCACACCCTGAATTATTACACTATTCGATAGTGTTGCTAATAAGGATCAAATTGTAGAAAGTAATCGTTATAATCGTTAAAAGATTTGTTATGAGGAGGACACCATTTTTTTATTTGATAATTATTCATGAAAATAGGCGTAACACAACTAAGCACTAAAATACTGAAAAAAGATACACATAGTCCTGTACTGTGCCTGTAATGTCCCTGTACTGTGCCTGTACTGTGCCTGTACTGTACTATACTTGTACTGTGCCTGCACTGTGCCTACTGTGCCTGTACTGTACTATACTTGTACTGTGCCTGTACTGTTCCTGTACTGTGCCTGTACCGTACCTGTTCTGTGCCTGTGCTGTACCTGTTCTGTGCCTGTACTATACCTGTACTGTATTTGAAAATATATGGTTGTCGTCAGGGTGCGCTGGTGTCAGTGAGCGGCGGCACGTACCGCCGCAACGTGGCCAGCGGGCCGGACGGACGGCTGCGGTTCACGTCCCTCTCTCCCGCGCAGTACTACGTCAAGCCCAACATGAAGGAGTACCGCTTCCAGCCGCCGCACCACATCGTCACGCTGGAGGAGGGACACACGCACCATATCACACTCAAGTAACTTACTCCTTTACTATTATCAACGTGGCCAGCGGGCCGGACGGACGGCTGCGGTTCACGTCCCTCTCTCCCGCGCAGTACTACGTCAAGCCCAACATGAAGGAGTACCGCTTCCAGCCGCCGCACCACATCGTCACGCTGGAGGAGGGACACACGCACCATATCACACTCAAGTAACTTACTCCTTTACTATTATCAACGTGGCCAGCGGGCCGGACGGACGGCTGCGGTTCACGTCCCTCTCTCCCGCGCAGTACTACGTCAAGCCCAACATGAAGGAGTACCGCTTCCAGCCGCCGCACCACATCGTCACGCTGGAGGAGGGACACACGCACCATATCACACTCAAGTAACTTACTCCTTTACTATTATCAACGTGGCCAGCGGGCCGGACGGACGGCTGCGGTTCACGTCCCTCTCTCCCGCGCAGTACTACGTCAAGCCCAACATGAAGGAGTACCGCTTCCAGCCGCCGCACCACATCGTCACGCTGGAGGAGGGACACACGCACCATATCACACTCAAGTAACTTACTCCTTTACTATTATCAACGTGGCCAGCGGGCCGGACGGACGGCTGCGGTTCACGTCCCTCTCTCCCGCGCAGTACTACGTCAAGCCCAACATGAAGGAGTACCGCTTCCAGCCGCCGCACCACATCGTCACGCTGGAGGAGGGACACACGCACCATATCACACTCAAGTAACTTACTCCTTTACTATTATCCTTGTAATACATCGGATTTACTCTTCGACTCTTATTAATCATTTTCATAGACCAGAATTATGTGTGGAATTTATATGAGACTAGCAGTTCGCCCGCGACTTCGTCTGCGCGTATTTCGAACTTTTTATCTGTGAATTTCTACTCCCGGCCACACTCCTTATGGGATACTTTTGGAAAATCTAAATCAATATCCAAAAAAAATTCTATCAAATCAAAAACAACCCCTCGTGGGTTCAAATTTCGCAAAATCCCGACTGAGGTAGCATCTACGTACTAAAACAAACCCCTAAGCAAAATTTGAAACTCCTAACTATCAAGAACAAGGTCGCGTCTTAGTGAGCATCTTTTTTTAGCGTGTTAAATTCATCAAATGAGTCCTCTCACCCAGGCAGGGTAGGAGGGACTGTTAGACTTGTACTGATTAAAAGCCAATTCAATAGCCCTTTACGTTTCAGGGTCACGGTATTCGTTAGTCCCGCGACTCCGGCAGGCTTTGGCCCTCTAAAGGGAGACCCCGTCATTGTGCTGACACACTGTGAGGCGCGCGTGGAACATAACGCGCCGTCTACCCGGGCATGGTCCATGGTCGGACAGTGAGTCGCCCATTACTCGCCGTCCACATGCCCGCACCTACGGTGGCCAGAGAAATTCAAGATTTTTAAATTTGGCACTAAGGTCCCGTCCCCATCAGTTCCCTTGAGCGCGTGGAACACGATGCGCCGTGACTTGGGCCTTGTCCTTGGTCGGACGGCGAGCTCAGCGAGCCCATTACACCCCGTCCGCAAGCGGTTGGATATGCCCCGCGATTTATATTTCGCGAATTTTGGAACTATTTAGTACGTACCTCATTTTGCCATAGCAAAAAGACAAAATAGTAGGAAGTCTATGGGCCTAGGCTGTATGGGCTTAAGCCCTTTGCCTTTTCCGTTAGAAGCAAAGAAAGATACCAAAAAAAAAACTATGGGCCTGTTGCCTAGCAACCAATGCTGTTGATTAAATAAGTCAGAAAAATCTTGTTAGAGCCCACGATAAATCAATTTTAGTATGATTCCCAGATGATACTTACATATAATTATATAGAAGTATTTGTAATAGGAGTAATGTAGATGAATAGGTTTGTAAAAACGTCCACAGGATACTCTCCTGTTTCTGTCGTGAAGTGTCTCAACAACAAACTTGGTAGTGTCCACGAATGGATTAACACATCAAGCGATTGTGTCATGCCCAGCCCGTATTTTTTTTTTTTGCGGTAATATTTTAAAACTGTGATAGGTATCTCCTAAGATATTCATTGAAATCAAATGATGTCAAGGGCATTTCGTTCAAAATTAAATGCTTGTGATGATTAACGAATTTATTTGGATGAGGATTAATATCATGTTAATGAAAATACCTTCGCAAATAATGCATTATTTTAAAACAAATTTGATTTCCATAAAAAAGGTTATAGTGACTTAACCTTAAAAGATAGATATATCCTCTCGCGGACTTTATTTTAGGACTTTTTATGAGGAATAATTCCGTAATACATATTTTTTGCGTAACTTTAACCGTTTACGCAGCGCACGCAACGGAAGCTCTCGAAAAGGAATACATTTTCCCGATTTTGAAACATTTTTCATTGCTGCTCCGCTCCTATTAGTAATAGCGTGATGTTATATAGCCTATGTTACTCGCAGATAATGTAGCTTTCTAATGGTGAAAGAATTTTTAAAATCGGTCCAGTAGTTTTTGAGTTTATCCATTACAAACAAACAAACAAACAAACAAAAATACAAAGTTTTCCTCTTTATAATATTAGTGTAGATGATGAGAGATGTTCCCTCTTGTGCGCGGAGCCTCTCGCTTATGAACGGGTCAACTTTCGTCTGAGTTTCTTTAGTAGTGCGCGTAGCAATAGACGCCTATACATAGTATACATGCATCCTAAAACGATCTTATACGCGCCAAAAATACAGCGATCTAAAACTTCTCTTGATAATGTACTTTACGTGTTTGAAGGGTTATAGTTAACATGATCCCTCTATTCATACTACCTATACACATTATTTTTTCTTCCCACAGAGGAGTCCGCGTGGCGTGGTCGTGTGTGGGGTCCCTGGTGTCCCTCCCGGGCGCGGGCTGGCCGGGAGCCTCCCTGCTGGCCGTGCCCAGGAAGGACTCCCCTGCACACTGTGCTACTGAGGAAGCTACCACTGAAGCTAACGGGGCCTTCAGGTAACGACACTTTTTAACCTATGTTGGGTTCTTCAACTTCCAGACATATGGGTGCAGCTGAATATCAATTTTGTTACGAGCTTTGTAGTAGGGGATAAATTAATGAACACCAATTAAAACCAAATAGTCTTTAATGACACACAAATCTCTAATTAAAACAAACGCTTAACACTACTCAACACTATTCACTACTAAAACACACACTTGAACACACTAAAAAGTCGCTTGTGGATTTTCACTTCGAGTTCACTTTCGAGTCGCCTCGATAGAAGTCAAAACCAGACTGACTCCCCGTTCTTATCGGCGCCCTATTTATACCCCGGCCGTACCCACTAGATGTTTCTAGGAGATGGTCGAAAGTTCTGGAAACATCCTTGGACTTCTACACAATCCCATACCTTCTGGAACATTCCAGAACCATCTCGAAACATCTAGATCAGTGTAGAATTTTCTATAAACTTCTAGACCAATCTTCAGTAGAGTAGTCGAGAACCTTGTGGAACCTTCGAGAAGCTTGTAGATTGGTCTCGCAATTCGATCAACGTAACAATATTAAAAAAAATATATTATTTTGAACAGGATTCGAGGGCTACTACCGAACTGCGTATACAACATTCAGCTAAAAGATTCATCTGCTCCAGAGCTGCTCGGACTAAAGTTAGCTAAAGCACCCCCTGTATTGGAGGTAAGAGACGTATTTGTATGTTTGTATTCAGGGATGCAACTTGTAATTCACATAGTTCCGTATTGTGTGTTTTTATTTCATTTTGATTAAATAAATCACACAATAAAAAAAAAACGACGGGTTGCACTCCGGAAGTGCCGCTAGAAGTGAAAACTTTTTATTACTGTGTTATATTTTAAAACTGGAGTGGTACAGATATGAAATGCATCTTTCCGCGATTTAGATACAGCGGAGCTCTACCATTGATTGATAAAAAATATTATCAAAATGATAGTTAATAGTTTGTAGGGTTGTTATTTAAAACTGTGACTTATTGAAATATTTATTTTCTTCCAGGTGAAAGAGAACAAAGACATCGAGAACGTCCGTCTGATCGCGATCCAGCCGACCCAGCTCACGGACACTCACGTCCTCGTGTACACCCCCAGCATGGAGCACTACAAGTCCCTCCGCCTGTCTCTGTCCCTGGACTCGTCCCCCCCCTCCCCGCTGTACTCCGGCAAGGTGGACCCCGCGGGGTACTCCGCCCAGCACAACCCGGGCCTCATGTACGTGCTGCCGCGCCTGCCAGCCGACAACAAGACCTATGTGCTGCAGCTAGAGTCCACTTTGTCTAAGGCCACGCATTCCTATGAAGAGGAGGTGCATTATTTCAACTCGGATGGACAGTTCAAACATTTTACCATTGAATTTTTGCCTAAGGTAAACCTAATTTTTATAAAAAGGTCTTAGAGTGGAGTATCGACTTCCAAAATGTTTATTGATATGATTATGGAGACTTTGAGCCTAACTAGAAAAAGCTATAAATGTTTCAATGAAAAATCTATTTCATATCAAAGACTAAAAATCTCGACCGATGGATCGATCATTTGTGACTTTGAATATCTGACATAATTATAGTCTTTATCAGTGGTATCATATTAATCTGTCACTGAGTTAGACGGGATAACCAACCCAGTTAGTAAAAAGTTAAATGGATAACCCGTATTAACAACGGCAAATTAATCCTTGTTTTCAACGAAAACTTAACGAAAGCAATTTTTTACCGCAGGTAAAATCTAACGAGCAAGAAGTCCGCCAGACCTCCTTACTAGTAATCCCGCTACTAGCCGCGCTAGTGTTCGCGTACACGCAGCGCGCCGCCCTGCTACAGTCACTGTCGGCGGCACTGTCCCGCAGCACTCGCACACCTCGCTCGTCCCGCCCCGAGCGCAGCGAGCCACTCGACCGCGCCAGCATCGACCAGATCGTGTCCGCACTCAACCCGCCCGGGAAGAAACCCAAGAAGAAACAGATGTAAGGAACTGACTGGATTATGGTGAAAAAGTGTGTTTTATACTGAAAAAAATTGTGTAATGTCACAATTTAGGAAATACGCTAGAATATTCTAGTGTCGTGTTCGCTCAATCAAACGGTCTCATTCACGGTAGTAAACAATTACATCAAAAATGGTATTAACTCTATTTGTATCAGTATTTACGGTTAAATTCGCTTGTCAAGGTTGTGTCATGTGAACTCAACAGTGATTTAGAAGATAAACCGTTTTAAAAATACACCAAAAGATCACTTATTTGTTAATCCATTTTACATTATTTCTACAAACACAAATATACCGTGTGCTACCAAAAAAATAACGAAACCACAGTGTTTACTTCATAATCTACTCAACATTTGAACAAATTCGTTATGTAAACAGGATGTTGAAAAGCCTCCGTTTACCTAAATTATAATAATTTATAATAGCAACAAAAACAAACCATCTATATCTATACATATAATAAAACAGTAAAAAAAACTGTGTCTGTACATTGAATATATTAAAAAAATAATAATTGAGGGGGTTTAGAAACAGTAATAGAGCACGAATCCAAAATAAAAATTCTGTCTGTTTGTCTGTGTTTCTGTTTGTTTGTACACGCTAATCTTCGGAACTACTGGACGGATTTGAATGATTTTTTATTACTTTTTTGTCGTATAGATATTAAGTCGGGGCAACACATAGGCTATAATTTATCTTGAAAACTTGAACACCTGATGCAGAACCGCAACAGACCAGCTAAACTATAACAGATACAAAAATGGCACCATGGCAAAAATTGTTCTACGTGATGAGCATTTTCTGCAGGGAAAATAATTTTGAAGATCTGGAACACCTGATGTGGAACTCCAAGAGCCTAGCTACACTATAACATGTATAGGAATGACGTCTTAGCAAGAGTTGTGCAGCTTGATAAGCACTCACCGTTGACGTATAAAAATTGAAGATCTGGAACACCTGATGTGGAACTCCAAGAGCCCAGCTACACTATAACCTGTATAGGAATGACGTCTTAGCAAGAGTTTTTCAGCCTGATGAGTAGTCTCTGTTGCTGTCTCGCGCATCCCGTTGATTTCCTGTCCCCTGCTCTTAGAATTCGACATCAGACGACTCAGATCTTCGATTTTGACGTCCCCGTTGTCGCAACAGGATCCGCGTACGAAGTCGCGGGCAGAAGCTAGTCTTTAATAAACTTATGAAATCATATTTTAATTTTAAAGAAAAATCATTTTTAATTCCTTGGTAAACAGCCAATTTTCAGAATGTCCCGACATTTTGTCGTCAAAATAAAAAGACTGACATTTCATCAAAAAAGTGTTAAAAGACTCATGTTATAAAAACCACGAGGCAACTGAGAGCTGAATCTGAAGGCGATTTCTTTTTAATTTCAAGAAGGATGAGGTTCTGTTCTTAAAACTGCATATCGAACATTATACTTCATCGTTAGTCTTCAAGACGAAGTTCTATAATAGTTAAGTGGTTTTAGAAACTGTTCTTTGCGTTACATTTTCTAATACAATCATCGTATATTTATTTTCGCCTACGGTTTGAAATAATGTCCCGGCGTTCCATGTATTCCAATTGATATCATTTATTATTTATGATATAAAAATTTTAAGTTATCCTCGGTTAAGGTACAGTGAGTGAATTTATTTATATTTTGTTGAGCATTGTTTTAAACTTTAATGCATTTATGTGATGTATGTTCCAAATGTGGGGAAAATAAAATGGATTGTTTGTTTATGAAAATGGTTTTATTTTGATCCTCTTTTTCTTATCACAAATAGTCTTGCACTTGGTTTTCTAAAAAGCATATTGATTCGATTTTGACGCACTATAAAGTGGAAACGTGCAGATAACTTTTACGTGCCTACCATAATTATGAATTACAAGATATTATGACATGCCTATTCTTCTAATTTTACAGTATCAAAATTGTAAAATATCATTATTTTATTTGCTAAGTACCTAGTAAGTTAAAGCTTCAACCGGTAGCAGAAATCTTTTTTTTTCCATTATCCAATAAGTAATTTAATCATAACAATCTCCGAAGCGCTCTTGACAGTCGGCGAGTGATCTTGCGTGGTGGTCCCATAGCTTTGCGTTTTCTTTGCTGTAAATAAAAGTGCGATTAATTATTATTTATTCATATTTTCAGCCATTGTAATTATTACAAAAGAGATTTTGACTCAGTCTCTGCTAATTTCATTGCGTGTAACTTAGCAAAAATCTTCCCCTTCTATGTCCTTGCATATTATTGGTCGTTCACAGGAATCGGGCAAAATTGTATGGGTTGGTGGTTTGTACCAAATCTATGGAAATCTCCAAGCCATCGGATGAATGAACTATACCTTATTTTGTAACTTACTTGACGAAGTACAGTTGAAAAGCAGCCATGAAGTTATTTTGTGATCTTGCATGTAGTTTGCACAGCGCTAGTTTTTCACACTCGTCGGCTCTGTAACAAAAAAATAGTTGTAGAAACGTCGTAAAGCACCTCATTTGCACCCAGGATCGCAGACACGGTGTCTTCCATGCTCCATGCATTTCCTCCTGTGGAAGTTTGTGTTACTTTATGTCCTGCCTGCCTTACTGCTGTATGCTCATAACTGGACGCTACTAAAAACGCCAAACCCGCAGGCACACTGTGGATCTACTCCAATGGTGGCAAACTAACAAACGAAAAAATATTGTTGACTGCTTTTGCCATCTCTGTATCCGGAAATAGGTCTCATTCGCATATTACTAGCTTCTTCTCCGGCTTACCCTAAAGAGAGGTTCTTTCGTATGTGTTTCGTATGACAGACAGCAACTTACTGTCTTTTAGTCCGCATCTTGTTAACACCGCTGTCTGCCGCTCCTCCCAGAGCGAACATTGGGTTGATGAACCTCTTGCTCAGGTGATGCTGTCCCTCCTTTGATTCATCGACTGGAACAAGCGTTTAAAGAAAACTTTGAATTGAAGAGGAATTGTTATTAGGTGTACACTTGTACAGGCACTTTTGGAATGGTAAGTAGTTGTTTGGATAGTAGTAGCAACTTAATGAAAATTAAATTGCTGTATCCGTTACCATAGTCACTGCGTTGCTCATTCCAAAGCTTAGATCTTTATGAAATTGTTTTGAGGATTGATCGAGGGATCTCTTATCAGGACAGCTTCTATCGCTAGAAATAAATTATTAGATTCTTACCAGTCGTTTCTAGATCCAAAGGCTGGCACAAAACTGTACTTAATAAGGCTACAAATAAGAATACTATAATGTTCTGCATTTTTACAACACTTCAAATATTCATGTTTCAATATCTTGCCAAAGCCAAATTCCAACTGATGCATTTTGGGACCTGCTGGCATTATATAGAAGTGTTGAACTGACGGCAAGTACTGACGCGCATCGCATCTTTAATGTGAATTATAAATATTACGGCAGTAATGTGGTGCTAACTAGAACAAACCATTTGTTTCAACAAAGCGGCGAGGGTTCCTATTCTGCTGAATAATGCGGAAAGGGCGAGTATGAAACGAGCATCATGTCACAGTTCGAAAAAGGCTAGGCCGAAAATTATGGTCATGCACAACTGCACATGACTAATTGTTTGTCCAAATATTGCAGTTTTCAATATCAAATTATCACAATGATCTTTCAAAGAAACCCAGTGGTATTTGCAGGCAATTCTCTCGGCATGTCAGGAAGTATGACATTGATTTATAAATCCTGGTACTCTAATTTAATTTTCTACTTCCTGGCAGCAATGGAAGGAGCGGCTGGTCCTTGCTTGGCAGTACTTGGCACTCTCACACCTGGACATCTTGCCGATGGTGGTTTGGCTAACCAGGAAGTTTCTGCGCCCGAATATTGGAACAAGAAAACCTGCTTTGGTGGAGATTTTTAGACAATTCTAGCCCTGAAAGTGCATGACTTTCAGGCTACAGGAATATTGATAGCGCTAAACTTGATAGGTACCCGAATCATCTATATAGGCCGGCTCACTTCATAATGATTCCATCTTAATGCTTGAATGGTGGTGTAAATAGAGTTCTTTTTGGGACTTATTGTCAATTAGTCCCAAAAACATGACGAGCATGATGTTCTCTGCTAGCTGTTCCTGTACTGCTTTACTTGCCCAGAAATGGTAGATGGAGATCTTGAGGTGAGTTAGGCTCTACAAGCTTATGCCACACTGGGCATGCGAACTCCTCAGCAGGGAAAGAAAGAATTTATTTCTCTATTACCTAAAGATTTTATCTAGACTTTCGTATACGGAACCTGAACCAGGCGCTGTTTTATTTATATTTTAACTATCGCCCTGCCCCTGCTTCGTATACGTTATTTATGACAGACCATCAAGTTCTTTTTGTTATATGCAATTTAAATATGTTGTGGATTTAACACATAATTACACCCTCAAAGTTTACTCCGGAAGAGTGAACTCTTAAATTAAGGTTAAACCGCATCAAAATCGGCTGCGCAGTTTAGAAGATTAACGAATTCATACAGACGGACACTAAAAGCGACGGTAAAGATCAGCAATAGAAATATAATAACTAGAGAGTCACGAGGAGACGTGAGACATAAGCTGTAGACATCCGTGCGCGGCCACGAGACAGTAGGTGTTTTAATTAGAAAGGTTCCCCTCGTGACCCGCGTGGACCTACCAGTTAAAACTAGTTATGCCTAGAACACACATAGACCCGCGGTCTATGGTTATGAACACAGGAACAATTTGCGACACACGGATGCCCCTCAAGTTAAAGGGGAAAATATACAAATCCGTGATTAGACTTGTCGTATTGTATGGATCGGAATGCTGGGTTGTGAAAAAGATAGATGAGAAACGATTGCATGTAGCGGAGATGAGAATGTTGAGATAGATGTGTGGAGAAAGAATAAAGTAAGGAATGAATTTATAAGGGGAAGTTTTAAAGTAGTACCTTTTACAGAAAAATCGTCTTGACATGTGATGTGGAGGGATGAGGCTCATGTGACTAAGAGAGTGATGAGTATGAACGTTGATGGGTGGAGAGGAAGGGGAAGGCCCAGGGCCGTCTTTACCAGGGGGTGCAAGGGGTGCGGTGCACCCGGGCGCGGAGCGCTCGGGGGCGCCTGTCAAGCGCTGAATTTTTGGATATTTCATTGAAAATTGAGAATAGTGTATGTTGTGTATGTACTTACGTTTGACATGAAGTCAATAGAGTGTAAGTTCATTTGAAACGGGCGCGCGGCGCGGCACCTAATGAGGCACTAGCACGAATTTTACGTATTAGACCGTACTTCCTGCTTGAATCAGTGCGTCTGTCATAGGCGAGTAATTGCGCCCTTTGACATTGTCACCCGGACGCCCGCACTTGAAGTAAAACGATCTCGAGTTAATAAAGTGTATCGAGGTTCGGGCGCGGCGGTAAGACCCCTCAATGAGGAGTGGCTGGATAGGCGTCACGGCGTCCTGACCTACTGCATGACGCAGGTCCTCACCGGACACAGAAGTTTCGGGAGCTACCTGTGTCGGATAGGGAGGGAAGACACGCCTGGGTGTCACCACTGCATAGATCGCCCGGAGGACACAGTAGAGCATACGGTGCAGGACTGCCCCTCTTGGGCAGAGCACCGCCCTGTCCTCACGGCAGCGATAGGCGGAGACCTCTTGCGCCCGGCATTGTTCGACGCCATGCTGCGGGGCGAGACGGAGTGGAAAGCGGTCGCCTCCTTCTGCGAAGCAGTCATGCTCGCGAAGGAGGAGGCGGGCCGCGAGAGGGAGAGGACAGAGTCTTCCCTCCGCCCCAACCGCACCGTAGGCGCGGGAATGCGGGCGGCGAGTAATGGGTAACTCGCCGCCCGACCATGGACCATGCCGAGTAATTGAATTCGTTAGCTCATTTCATTGTAAAAAAAAAAACGAGGGCGCAGGCTGAGTCCCGCACCCCGGCGCAGAATATATTTAAGACGGCCCCGGGAAGGCCAAAGAAAAGATGAATGGATTGTCTAAGGAATGATATGAATGAAAAAGGAGTAGGTAAATGATGCGGTGACGTCTAATAGGGTAGAATGGAAGAAAACAACGTGTTGCGCCGAACACAAGTAAAATGGGATAAGGGCAGGAAGATGATGATATTAAATAATCTATTTTTGGTTCGGATCCTCATCGATTCGTGATTTTACCGCCCTGTATTATAAAATTCTCAGATTTTATCTGAGTTGAATTGAAGTGACTTCTGCGATATTTATTACAATTTAGTTACCAACAGCATCTTTTTGTAGGCGATTGCCATATTGATGATACGTTTACTGATGGGTCCATAACGCGGGACCCTGGAACATAAAAACAAGACGGTGAATTTTAGTCAGTACCTACGAGTCTGACAGTCCCACCAAAAAGAAAAAAAAATGGGTCTCTCTCTCTAAATTCGACCACATTTATTTTAATAATCATGGATACTAGAGTCTAATTCATGCGTCATTTTGTTACCAGTTACATTCGGTCGTGTTTGTGCAAGATATCAGAGTACTTAGGGTCATTTCGCCTGTTTGCGTCCATTTAGTGCAGTTGTCAAGTTTGAAGGAGAAAATAAAAATGTCCCAACACCAGTTTCAATAAAAAAATTATGTAAATGCGTTCGTTATATAGTCTATTTTAATATTAGCTTTCATTTTTGTTCGAAACTTCTCGTATTTTTTTTTTAAACAGAAAAATATCAAAATTAGGCGTTTTACCCAGTTTGCGTCCAAAAAATCCAAATTGCGTCCACCCATGGACCATTTCGCGTCCATCAGTTTAGAGAAGGAATATAGGGGTGATCAGGGGTGATATTGTTAAGACAATTTAAAGGAAGATTGGATTTTAACAATTTCTTTATTTAATAAAAAAATAACATAATAATCATTATAAAAATAAAATAAAAAAACTTGTTTATTCTTCTCAACATCTATAGAATTTAAAATAAAAAAATAACCATACAATGGTTCTGGTCCCGGTTTCTTTACTCCAGGCACACCCAGGGCAGGGCGGGAGGGACTGTCAGCGTGGAAAACACCGCGCCGTCGACCTGGGCATGCTCCATGGTCGGACAGCGAGTCAACCATTACTCGCCGCCTGCATGCCCGCGCCTACGGTGGCCAGAGATCGTCTGCCGACGTCCGACGGTGTGGGCGCCTACCACCGCAGCTGGGGTGGAGGGAGGACGCTATCCTCTCCCTCACGCAACCCGCCTCCTCCTTCGCGAGCTTGACTGCTTCGCAGAAGGAGGCGACCGCTTTCCACTCAAACTCGCCCCGCAGCATGGCCTCGACCAATACCGGGCGCGAGAGGTCTTCGCCTATCGCCGCCGAGAGGACACGGCGGTGCTCTGGCCAAACGGGGCAGACCTGCACCGTATGCTCCACCGTTTCCTCCGGGCGATCCTCGCTGTGGTGACACGTGACACCCAGGCGTTTCTTCCTTTCCCATCAGACACAGGTACCTCCCGAAACTTCCGTGTACGGTGAGGACCTGCGTCATGCGGTACGTCAGGACTATCCAGCCCACAGAACAGATAAAGGAGGAGAACCTCCTTTATATGTTCTGTGTCTTCTCCTTTATATGGTCTTACCCGCTGACGCGCTGGAGGGCAGTCACCTCCAGACTTCATTGCACTAGTAAAACTTGAATTTTTATCTCATGGTCCTAATCAAAACTGAACTACCTATTCATTTCAAATTATTAAAAAAATACGAATAAAATATGTTTATGCTATCATATTTATTTATTGAAAAAATGGACGCAATCTGCTATATAATATTATTCAATGCAGGTATAGTTTGCGTCCACGTGTAATCGATATTGTCTATCTTTTACTACTATCATAATAATGTGGACGCAAATTGGCAGTTACAATTACATACTATAAGTGTTAAAATAAACAAAAATCCAATTTCTCTTTCATATTTTAATCACATAAAAATAAACAATTAGAGAAAACATAAATAGACGAGTTCGCGTCCACTGTGGACGCAAAGTGCACGTTTTATAAATTCGGTGTTGTAATTCGCGTCCACCTTATTTTAACTGTTAACTTAAAAAAAAACAAGCAAATTAATAATTCATATTATTCGTTTTTCCATTATTAATGTCTACAAATAGCTATGTTTCCTAAAATTCACATAAAACAATAAAATATTTACCGTTAAACGCGCCGCTGCACACTATTTTTTTTTTAATTTCCGCGCGTTTTCACTCTGCTGTTGAACAACCCGAGACTAAATATTTTTTCTAAACGGATTAGCGGGGCGGACAGAACTTTTGTCTATGTTGTCGTGTCTCTTATACGTTGAGGTATAGGTGGTCATGTCTTTCCATGTCATTAGAGTAAGAATATACTTATTTTCGAGCATATTTAAAGGGAGATCCGTAAAATGGACGCGAACCGGACTATGGACGCAAACAGGCGAACTTACCCTATATCCATTGTGTGTTCAAGATAAACCGGACAAATTGCTTGTGAAAACACAGCAGTTTCTTATGTACCTATGCATCTCTGTTGGGGAAAGGTTCAAATACGATCGTACCTATGGACGCCTATTATGGTAATCCGTTTTATTATCCTGTTTTATTATCCTGTTTACGAATAATCTTGTTGAAATTCAGCACCTTTTCTCCCTCTCACAAAAAATTCGCATCGAAAAAATTAGGTAAGTAAAGACAAGCAATCCTTCACAAGATAATTTTGGCGAGTACATTTCTCCAAAGTTACCTATAGCCGGTTAAGGAGGTGTGGGAAGGTTGGCGTATTTTTTTGGATAAAAACAATATATAAGTCAATGGAAACTTATTTTTTTTTAAATAAACCCCCCAAAACCAATTTCACTGGTGAATAGGTGACACGGAATTTCTGCCGAAATACGTGCGGGCAAGCGGGTGTGACACCAGAGCGGGAGAGGTTCTCTCTAGTTCTCTAACAGTACCTAGGACCGCAGAGGTGGGGCAGATCCTCTCTCTTAGCCCTAAGGGGATTCTAGCTGATGAAATACCTCTTGGAATTGCTCGTGCAGTAAATGACATAAAATACGGGCAAGATTTCATCATCTGCGATTGCACAATAATATTTGGGTGAAGTTACACTGACGCCGTAAACAAGAGAACATAATGAGATAAACAATGAAGGGCAAAGGGGTATTCGTAGTATGTTGTTGATTTTCGAAAACTTCTATTTTGAATGCGCTCTTGAACTTTCTAGCTAAGTGTTTAGTCTTACTACTCAACAACAGATGGCGTTATTGTCAACTTTCATATAGTGCCATCTTGTAGTGAATAGTAAAGTTCCATTCATTTTGGGATTAAGTTTGTCATCTATTATTTTTATTTACTTTTAGTTTTATTTGAATTGTTGCCGGAAAACAACAAAAAACATTAAATTCTATGTTGGAAGAAAGAATAAGACAGTAATAATGAAAATATATATAGTAGTAACACTTTTGTATTCTTAAAAGTTTGGCTACTCGCCGCTAGATGTCGCTAAATTAAGTTTATAACAACATGCTCGAATTTTCTTGATTGTTCAAGATTGTTCTTGACTATTCGTGCGTCCTCTCGTTGATAGATAGCGTTGTCAACAACAGTATATAAACGGCGCCGCGCGGGAACTGCGCAGTATTCAAAGTTAAGAAGCGAACGAGATAAGAAGCGAAGGAAACACGAAGTAATCTACAAAACTGTCAAAAATGTCACTTGCGCCGTATTGGTTTCGTCATCTAAGGAATCTGGCGACTCGGGATCCCATAGCCAGGGCTTTCGAGGACCCATTCTCAGTGTTTTCAAGAGACCCATTCTTCAGGGACCCGGTGAAATTCATCAAGGCAGTCACAGCGCCCATCGACCATGTCGAAGGCGTGTACTCTGACCACGAAGTCAAAGCGGACGGGAAGAAAGTGGAAGTGCACTTGGATGTTCAGAACTTCACTCCAGACCAGATCCAGGTGAAGACTGTCGGAAACGAGATAATGGTGGAAGGCAAGGAGATTAAGAAAGAAGACGGTTGGACGAGGAGTCACTTTGAGAGACGGTTCCTGCTGCCTGAAGGTTTCCCTCCCGAGCGTGTGGAGTGCCACCTTGACAAAGGAAAACTGGTGTTGGTGGCGTTCAGATCACAACCCGTGGAGGAGCGATCCATCCCCATCCAGGAAAAATCTAGCGGCAGTGAGGAAAAGTCCGGCGGAAATGAAAAGTCTTAGAGGAATAAATTTTATTGTGAGATTTTACGAGTAATTACCTATGTACCTAAGTAAGTACTTTTATAATTGAACAGACTGATTAGTTTAGTTTCACAGTAACAACGTACCTTACTTTTAATATTATTGTGATTATTGGTTATATTACATTTAAATAAATGTAATTTAAAACAATGTTGTTGTTTTATTTATCTTCAGTTGTAATTTATTTCAATAGGCATACGCAATAAATTGCATCAAACTATGACGAAACCATTGCACAGTGTGCAAAATCTCGGCTGGACCAGACATCATGAGTGAAACTAAGCAAGAGATACCTTATAATATTCTAAATTCATTCATAATTTTCCGGCATAGCAATTCTTTTTAGTTTCAGAGAAATTAACTCTAAAGTTAATCCATTTTCGGTATTAAGAAAGTACAAAAAGTACAATTTCTCTGAAAAGAAAACTTTCAATCTAAATTTCTTGGCCCAGTTATATTACGCATTTAAGACGACATTTATCAAGCTTTGTTACATCTCCGAAACACGATGGACGATGGAGTAAATTCAAGATTTCATTAAAAACGTTTCAATTTTTTTATCGTTCTTGCTGCGTGCTTAGCGATCAAACTTATTAAATATACTTAGAAACTTATGTTCTCTATAACTCAGGTTTCTAAAGTTTGTAATGCCAATAGCGCCTGTGATTTTGTTAAGGCAATTTTACTTAAGGTGGTTTGCTCTTACATTTTCTAAAGGCACTAAGGCAACTTTGATTTGCTAATGATAAACAAGACTACGACATCGATGAACTTTCTGAAGAAAATGTAATTCCACATGACATGCATGACAACTAGCATTTTTGAAGAGTATACCAGTTTCAAGTGACAACTCTATAAACATATTTCTTTCCTCTTAGTGCCTTTAGAAAATATAAGAGCAAACCACCTTAAGTAAAATTGCCTTAACAAAATCACAGGCGCTATTGGCATTACAAACTTTAGAAACGATTATCTCGTTAGCTTTGCAGTATTCATCATCATCATCAGCCGGAAAACGTCCACTGCTGAACATAGGCCTCCCCCTTAGACCGCCACGCCGAACGACAATTCGCCACTTGCATCCATCGGTTGCCCGCGACCCTCACGATGTCGTCGGTCCACCTAGTGGGAGGCCTACCTACGCTGCGTCTTCCGGTCCGTGGTCGCCACTCGAGAACTTTTCTTCCCCATCGGTTGTCAGTTCTACGAGCGATGTGGCCTGCCCATTGCCACTTCAACTTGCAAATTTTATGAGCTATGTCGGTGACTTTGGTTCTTCGCCGAATATCCATGTTCCGGATTTTATCCCGCAAAGAAACTCCGAGCATAGCTCTTTCCATCGCTCGTTGAGTGACTCTTAGTCTCTCTAAAAGGCCAGCAGTCAGAGACCACGTTTCAGAGCCATGTGTCATCACTGGCAACACACACTGGTTAAACACCCTTGTCTTGAGACACTGCGGGATTCTCGATGAGAAGATATCACGTAGCTTCCCAAACGCTGCCCATCCGAGTTGGATTCTTCGGGCGACCTCTTTCTCGAAGTTGGACCTACCTAACTGAACAATCTGTCCAAGGTAAGTGTAATGGTCTACAACTTCAAGAGTATCATTCCCAACAACAACCGGTACGGGTGCCACATGAACATTCGACATGACTTTCGTCTTGTCCATGTTCATTTTAAGGCCGACCCGTTGGGAAACGATACTGAGGTCGCTGAGCATAGCATTGAGGTGCTCCAACGATTCTGCCATGATGACTATATCATCGGCAAAACGAAGGTGAGTGATGTATTCGCCATTGATGTTGATGCCGAATCCGTTCCATTCCAAGAGCTTGAAAACGTCCTCCAACGTGTTCGTGAACAGTTTCGGAGAAATAACGTCTCCCTGTCTCACGCCTTTCTGCAATTGGATTGGTTTCGTGCTCTCATCCTGAAGTCGGATGGACATGGTGGCGTTTCTATACAAACACTTCAACACTTCGATATACCTATAGTCGATATGACATCGTTGGAGGGACTGCAATACTGCCCAGGTTTCGATTGAATCGAAGGCCTTTTCATAGTCCACAAACGCTAAACATAATGGCCGATTATACTCCTCTGTCTTCTGTATAATCTGGCGGAGCGTGTGTATGTGGTCTACAGTACTAAAACCTTTTCGGAAACCGGCTTGTTCGGGAGGCTGGAAGTCATCAAACCTGCGTTCGAGACGGTTCGTAATGACTCTTGAGAACAGCTTGTATACATGGCTCAGAAGTGAGATTGGCCTGTAGTTCTTCAACAAGGTGTTGTCACCCTTTTTGAAGAAAAGAACAACCACACTCCTGTGCCATGCTTCTGGCGTAGTACCTTCGAGTATGACGGAATTAAATAACTTCTGGAGGACCAGAAGTACCGGTTTTCCACCCGCTCTCAGAAGTTCTGTTGTGATTCCGTCTTCACCCGGCGCCTTGTTATTCTTTAGCTGTTTAAGAGCCATTCTAATCTCGTACAGGCTGATGTCCGGGATATCCCCAGTGTAGTGTCGAGTCAGTTTAGCTCTTGCGTCTCGAACTGTACCGACACTGGGTTGTCGTGTTGATGTGTATAACTGTCCGTAAAACCTCTCAAGCTCTCTCAGGATCTCCGGCTTCGTCGAAATGATGCTGCCGTCGTTAATCTTCAGCTTTGTCATTTGGCTTTGCCCAATAGACGAATTCTTTGCGAAGACTTTTGAGCCCTGGTTCCGCTCGATTGCCTCTTTGATCCGTGCCGCACTATAGGCACGCAGGTCACGTCGCATTGATTTAGAGATTCGTCTATTGAGTTTGCCATATTCCGACATGTCAGCTGAAGATTGCAGCCTCATCTCGGCCCGGTCTTGCATCAACTTGATGGTTCCGTTCGAGAGCTTTTGAGGCTTATTGCGGCGCGGGGTCTTAAAGAACTTGGACCCCACAGCTTGGACAGTTTCCACCAACCCATTGTTAATCTCGTCCACAGTTTCGCATTCGGTTAGGCACTGGAAGCGATTGTGCAGTTCGAGTTGAAAGTCTTCGGGGTTCTGGATGTGGGCAGGACCAGGTCGGAGCGTGGACTTCACCAGACGAGACCTTTCAAGCTTCACATTGATATTCAATGTGCCTCTGACGATTCGGTGATCGCTACCGGTTTTCACCTTGGCGATCACAGAGACATCACTGAATATTCGCTTCTTGGTCGTCATGATGAAGTCGATCTCATTTCTGGTAGTACCATCGGGGCTCATCCACGTCCACCTCCTGGATGGCCGCTTCTGGAAGTAGGAGTTCATTAGATGAAGTTCTTCCTTTTCCATGAAGTCGACCAGTCGCTGGCCCCTATGGTTTCGCTGCCCGTACCCAAATGGCCCCACTCTCAACTCATCGCCATTCCGTGCGCCCACCTTCGCGTTGAAGTCCCCCATAACAACGGTGAAGTATGTTTCGGAGGTATGCAGTATTAACAAGTGATTTTTTTCTGAGTTATAGACAACATAAGTTGCTAAGTATATTGAATAAGTTTGATCGCTAAGCACGCAGCCAGAACGATAAAAAAAATTGAAACATTTTTAATGAAATCTTGAATTTACTCCATCTTCCATTGTATTTCGGAGATGTAACAAAGCTTGATAAATGTCGTCTTATATGCGTAATATAACTGGGCCAAGAAATTTAGTTTGAAAGTTTTCTTTTCAGAGAAATTGTACTTTTTGTACTTTCTTAATACCGAAAATGGATTAACTTTGGAGTTTAATTTCTCTGAAACTAAAAAGAATAGCTACGCCGGAAAATTATGAATGAATTTAGAATATTATAAGGTATCTCTTGCTTAGTTTCACTCATGATGTCTGGTCCAGCCGAGATTTTGCACACTGTGCATTGGTTTTTCCGAACATTCTCATACTGAGAATATTTTCGGAACGAGAATGTTCTGAAATGAGAACTTCAAAGTACATGGGTTTTCGCACAGAGGCTGAGTAATATTATGAAAACCAAAGTGATATTGGTACTTACAACAAAATAGAATTGTAGTAGGTAGGTACCTGTTTCTGAACACGCCGTGGTGTCCAAACGCAAGGAGTCACACTTTAAATAAACATAAAAAAAATAAGTACTTAAAACTATAGATTATGAAACTACCCCGAATGGGTTTCTATTAAAATACTCAATAAATATAATATTTTCCAAAATTGGTAAATTTAATTCGAGCGGTGCCACTTTTTTGAGAACGACCCACATACCTATGTGAAAAAGTTTTGTCATTAAAACCAATCGTAGATTTGGTTTACTTGGGAAGGAGATCGTTGCATACTAATTATTTGGTGCATACAGCAATTTCAGAAGTACAGATGCACATCAAGCTACCACAATCCGTCAAAAGCCAGACCAAAAATGTATAAAGATTGATGCATTGTTAGGCTAAGAACGACGCACACGCAGTTCCAGTTACAGGTCTAGTCCCAGTACTAGCGGTCTCGGATCCGGTCCCAGTCCCAGTCCTAGTCGCGGTCCCGAAAACAAAACCCAATCTTGGTACCAGACCCAGTACCGGTCCGGTCCCAGTTACCGTCCGGATTCAGTTCTAGTCTCTGTCATGGACCCAGTTTCATACTCAGTCCCAGTCCTAGTCCCAGAACTGGTCCCAATCACAGTCACAATCTCAGGCCTAGCGCTCGGTCCCAGTCCCAGTCACAGTCGCGGTCCTGAAACCAGACCCAGTAACGGTAATAGACTCGGTCCAAGCTTCAGTCCGGTACTAGTCTCAGTCCCGATTCTAGTTTCTGCGCCAAGTACCAGATCTGTCCCAGTTCTCGTGCTGTCCCAGTTGCAGTCCCAGTAATGGTCCCCGTTTCAATACCTGTCTCAGTTTCAGTCCTGGTCCCAGAACTGGTCCAAGTCACATTGACAATCACAAGCCCAGCGCTTGGTCCCAGACACAGTCTCAGTCGGGATGCTGTTCTAGCCCTTGTCATTGTCCCAGTTTCATTCCCTGTCTCAATCTCAGTCCTAGTCGAAAGGCGAAACCCCTAAAAATGATGTCATTGTCTTGAAATTTGGAATTCAACATGCTTCTAACCCAGCAGCGGTCGCGTCGGCACCGCGCGGCCTGCGAAGTACCTACCTCCTTGCGGCTTGTGATCTTTTTGTAAACTAAAAACGGTACCAGTACCAAATGGTTGTCGACCGCTGCGCCATAACACAAAAAAAAGGAAAGAATTGGTCCCCAAGGTCACCTCTCTTCTCTCTCTCTCTCTAGCAAATAATTATGTGGGAGACCAGCTTAGCTGGTATAGTACTAAATTACTAATTCAAGGTCGATTATTTATTGTTTAAAACTCTGTGCAATTTCATTCTGCGCTTGACCTTCACATATGAACTTATTTACAACTCAATGGAGCAGTTTTGTGCCTAATCGTTACGTCAAGAGTTTTTCTTTTCACCGAAAAGCATACTAAGTAGGCGACGGCATCGGCAGGCGTCGGCTACCCTGGGGGAGGGGACTGATGAAGTAATGAAGACTATCTAAACATACATAAATAATATCATAGGCATCAAAGCATCGCAAGGCTGTCGAACCTGTGAATAATTACTGACACCTAAGTGACTTATTGGCTGGCGCAAGACCGTGGAGCTTGGCACAAACAAAGAGAGGCCTATACCCAGCAGTGGGTGAAGACGGGCTGTGGATGATGATGATGAAGTGACTTATTTTATTAAAAATTAAAACGTAAGTAGGTATACAATTGTTTTGTATCACAAAATAATAATAAAAAAATACGATTTATCTATGAATTCCATAAGTGACGGACGCAGGAAGACGTAAATTGTACCGAAATCAAAACCAGTATGGTTTTGAACAACTATTATTATTTTAGTGTTTACTGATTGTGACCGATACTTAGTTACCTTGACTGTTACACGCTAATGTCAACATAGATTATCTAGAGAAACATCACACTTTATCGACATCGCATTATCGATAACTGATAAAGATAACACAAAGCAAGATTTTATGCAATTACTATAGGTACCTAAATGCGAAAGTGAGTTTGTTTGTGACGCTTTTAGGCCTGAATCGATTTGATGAATTTGACCTTTTTTTGAAGGTTGTATAAAAATATTAAATGAGTCCTCCCACCCCGTAGAGGGCAGCTTTCAGACTCTTACTGACTTTAATCCACCCTTTTCCTTTGCATTGCCCTCTATGTTCTAGAGTCATTAAGCCATTTTAAGACACACACACACACACATGGGACAGAAACCATTATGTTTTGTACTCCTGGATAGCTTAGTATCATCAAGTACACGGGTTCACAAGTAGTCTAGACTTTAGACGCCAGTCGCGCGTCTGGCCTTGCCCAGTACAGTCGCTTACACTTCCTTACAAAAAAAATCACCGGTTATTTTTGCACAACATCATTCGTGTAATCTGTTCAATTAATACAAAATATTAATTGACACTAATATTTTAATTGGTTTTATGCTGTAATCAACTTATATACGTATGTTATATTAAAATTGAGTTTGATAGTGCATCCGCGAGTTTTCGGCAGCAAATGTTTTTGTGACCATAATTAAATCAAGTGGTCGCCAGTCGTTTGGTACGACTTTTGACCAGTTTCTGTGTTGATTTTAGATTTTCTTTTTGATTGCCAACAATGGCCTCCGGCTCCGGTAAGTTAATAATCTTGGTACTTAATATTTATTTGGGTAGTTCTACTAACGGTGGAATTATATGGGATCAAAAATGTTTTTTTTTTGTCATAAATTGATATACCTAATATAATAAGTGATATTTAACGGGCCGGACAGAATTATAATAAATATTGATTTTATAGGGGTTTTTTAATGTTCGGGGGACAGGAGAAAACTAACTACAAATGTTAAATAAAAAATATGTTAAAAACATAAAGAAATAGGGTGATCCAATAACATATTATGTAACTATATGAATGTATCTTTGTCAAATTTAATCCAAGAATAAATAAAAAAAAACGTGTGGCACTCGAGGACTGCCGCGGTAAAGCTATTGCGTAGCATTTTTATCAACTTACGCAAACATAATTATTTATTTATTACTGTACTAATTAGGCTATGGTCAGCCAGCCAGTGAAGTGATATTAAATTCGTGTCGCATTTGTTCAACAATCGAAAAATTATGTAAATAGGGAATTTAAACATCCCATATAAAGGTTATTTTTGAGTACCTAATTACATTTTAATGTTTTCATTGTGTTTTATAACTTGGATTCTGGAAAATAGCCCCACAGGGAAGTGAGAATTTTCACTATTTGAAGCAATTTTCTCAGTTTTTTTTATATAATCGTGTTGAAATTCAGTGACCAAGTGCAAGCCGAGTTGAACTTTATTAAAACTCCAAAACTTAAATCTTTAATTGATAAATTAAGAAGCTGCAAGGTGAGCCACCTAAAATTCCCCGATTTGTAGAACTACCCATTTAGTAGTTAGCGGTGATTTTCCTGTAAAACATATTTTTTGCCTATAGTTAGATCAAACTGCTATTCAGTTGCATTCATTAGACTGTAGTCAACTCAAATTCATTTATTTGCAAAAACACGTGTATTATAATAATTATGCATGATATGATGCTTATTATTAGTGTTACAACTTGTAACACTTATAATAGTGGCGTAGCGAGACCTAGAATCTAGAAGGGAGCAAGGTCAATGTGCGAAGCCCTTTTTTTCAGGTCGAAAAGTATAATAACTAGCCTTCGCTGCTCGCGCGAGGCCCCTTGTTGTAAGATGACTTGGTCACGTCCAGTCAGCTATACCAAATGTGATTGCCAAATTACAGCGCCATCAGCTTTGCGAGGCCTCAAATAAAACTTTAGCACGTTATTTTGCAACATGGGGCCTCGCGCCAGCAGTGGAGGTGCTTGACCTAAACATGATTGTCAGCGACAACAGCATTGCGAGGCCTCTTAGGTTCTTTCAGCTCCCACTCATCAGACACCACTATATAATTATTGTAGATCATGTTAATTTCTTAGTAGAAATTAAAGCTGTCTACACACCGAAGCTGGCACAACCCGGCGGGCAACGCCGGCCGAGTTGTGCCGACCGGTCTGAATAAACAATGCAAAATCATCAAAATTATGCCGCCGGCCGTCAAAATCAGGCCTTGCCTGGGTTGTGCCGGCAAGCCGGCGGCTTCGGTGTGTAGACAGCTTACGGTGCACTGCTTTACTGACTGATGATCGCCGTTGTCAATTTTTTTTATTTTTTCCTTTGAGAGCGAGGCCCCTTCAGGTGCGAGACCGGGGTCTAGGGTCCGCTACGCCCCTGGCTAGCTACGCCACTGGTTACAAGGTATTCTATATCTCAAGATGTTTGAGGCTGGCAGTTGTAAAAATTAATTCGAAAGAATTGAGATTAAAAAAAAAGAAAATTAAATCAATAATCATAAACTAAGCATTTAGATATTAGCATAGGCATGTATGCATTTTAAAATAAATGGAATAAGATTCAGCAATTTCAAATTCATTGGCCTTATGATAGGCCATTTCTGTCACTAATTTTTAAATCTTTTCATAAATCCCCGGAATATAAAGGGCTATTGAAGGACACCGTGGATTTTAGTCAGTACAAGTCTGACAGTCCCTCCCGCCCTGCCCGGGGTGGGAGGACTCATTTGATGATTTTACCACGATAAAAAAAAAAAAAAAAAATGGTCTGGTATTTGGATTTTTTGAACATTTAGACTCGAACGCAGTTGGTAAAATGCTAAGCAGGCGATGATTTATTCAAAAAAAACACAAATAAATGCAAATTCTTTTAAAAATACCAATAAATAACGTCAAAATTAAATGTGTGGATATCACAGTCGATGATAAAACGTATAACGGTTTATTTCACTCGTCTGTTTCATCGCTCGAATTTTTTTAAGGACTTGTTAATATTCTTATCATACTATAAATATGTTCGCACTGCACATCGTTATCGCAATTTGAAAATTGTTAACCACTAGACCTACAGGCCTGTCATCTCAGATAGCTTCTCGCCTTCACTACCAACTTTTCCTGGACTTTAAATAGAACTTAATTCACTAAAATACAATCCAGTGGTTAAACTACTACCGTATGTAATTTCTGAAAATAGCAGCCCGCTGCTACGTCTACGTTATTCCATCAGTGGGCAAGATGACTGAAAAATACATATAATCAGTCCGTGACTTAGATTTATAAAAAATACATATATAATCAGTCCGTAACTTAGATAAATTATAAAAAATACATATTATCAGTATGTAACTTAGATTTATAAAAAAATACATATAATTAGTCCGTAACTTAGATTTATAAAAAAAGTATTTGAACCGTTTTTTCTTTTGTTACGTAAGCCAATATTAGACGAAGGTACGACGTTCTTAAAATTCGCTATTCCTATGTCCTATATCCTTACTAGTTTTACCGATTCTGACGATTAATGATTTAAAATAAAACCGTTTAATAACAAAAAGTTACATTTTTTTTCTAAAGTTTAACTGATGGATTAATTACTTATATTTGAAAATTGATGCTCTTATCTTATTAAAATGCATTCGGTAGTTTTGTGCGCTCTAGTTTTTAGAAAAACCGGTCAAGTGCGAGTTGGACTCGCCCATGAAGGGTTCCGTAGTAGCAAGCTGGATTAGGGATATAATTATATTGAGATTAGTAAGTAATATACACAAACAATAAAAATAACTTTGTTTTTCATAGTGTTTGTATGAATGGCAAAGTTATATTTGCGGTTTTTGCAAATGTACTATATCTCAAAAACTGCTAACTGTATCTCATCCAAACCAATTTTCTTTGGAAGTTTTTGTTGAGGTCTACATTATATATTTTTTTCAGTTTTGTCATTCACTTATTTTAGAAGTTACAGGGAGGGGGACACACATTTTACCACTTTGGAAGTGTCTCTCGTGCAAACTGTTCAGATTAGAAAAAAATGATATTAGTAACCTCAATATCATTTTTGAAGACCTATCCATAGATACCCCACACGTATGGGTAAGGCGAAAAAATTGATTTTGAGTTTCAATTCTAAGTATGGGGGGCACCCCCAAAATTTGTTTTGTTTTTATTTTTGTGTGAAAATCCTAATGCGGTTCACATGATACATCTACATACCAAGTTTCAACAGGATAGCTCTTATACTTTCGACAAAAAGTGGCTGTGACATACGGACGGACAGACAGACAGACATGACGAATCTATAAGGGTTCCGTTTTTGCCATTTGGCTACGGAACCCTAAAAACAATTATTACTTTCAGTCAGTGAGCCGCATACAAGTAGGTTCTGTTTTGGGTGCTCAAGTGTAGTGTAGCCAAATCAAGGACTTAAGGCAACATTAATATTAAAATGATTCGGCCAAGTGCAGCTCGAACGTTCTCTTTATTTATATTTTTGATTAGCAAACAGATTCGGATTCGTCTGATAAAATAATATTATCGTGTTTTTATTCCAGTCGGATAAATATTATCACCGTATTTAAGCGACTGAAAAAATATGTTTAATGACTGATCACAAACTGAGGTCGAGCCGAGTTATCTGTGGCACTGGTATCATTACATTTGCTTCATGCTAGTAGAGGCACAACAAGTAACTAAAACTTTTATCAAATCGGTCTACTGGTGGTCAATAAGCCTCTCCCAAACATGTTTACAAGAACTCAAACCGGGGAGGGTGTGGGTTCTTGTTAGTTAAGTCTTTTGCATTCTGCATCTAGTCGCCGTTTTAAGGTCACCGGAACATTTGAACTCTCACATTTATATAACTAAACCTTTTCAGCTTCAGGTCCTCCAGGTCTAGAGGTCCTCACACGCCTGTCCTCCGTCAACATCCACCAGAAGGGGGGAGGGTGCTCGGGCAACAAGTTCACGGTGCACAGCCAAGGAAAAGTTCTGTTCCACCTCAAAGAGGATGGCCATGCCCTGACATTCCTCACTGATGGAAATCAAAGAGGTTTCCATATTGATGGAGTCGATAATACTGGGACGAAGGTGAGAATTAGAATTTTAATATATAGACATACGCCTCCTTTCGGTGAGCGGTAAAAGACTTTAAGCTACATGACTTTAAGACATGACAATTCCCTCATAATATTGTTTATTATCTAAACAGTGCAGTTTAGTTTAATGTCTTTGGCTGTTAATAAGTGTTTCGATTCCTTATTCGTTAGGAACTCACGACCGTCGAGTCCGCATTAACGCCAATTCTTAATATTTTATTATTTTAGGGTTTAATGTTATACCTGGAATTTGCAAGCCCCGGGGTTAATGGAGTTAAAAGGGAAATAAAAAAGCAATTGTGCCTGTTTGTAGCACCAACAAATGTTTTCAAAAGGTCGCCCAGACTTGGCATTTTAACTGAATTAGGGGTGTGTTTAAGGCCTGGCACCCACTATCGGCATCGGCACGGCTGAGGATATTAGGTGATAAAAAGCATTATACATTAACTTCATGGCAATAAAGTAGAAATTGCCTCATGCATACCGAAGCAATATTTTTGTTACTACGATCATATACTTATCATGGAAATTTCTACTTTATTGCCATGAAGTTAATCTCTATAGTGCTTTTTATCACTTAAAATACTCAACCGTGCCGATGACGATAGTGGGCGCCTAAAACACACAACTCTCAAGCTTACATTCGATTTTGGACACACCTAGGTTCATAAAACGGGTTATTTACGACCCCCATGTGAGAGGTCAACAAACTAATGGCACCAGTGTCCTCTAGGTTTGCACCGATGATGGCGAACTCTCTGACATGACGTAAGACTGTTAATTGACAGTTTGAATTGCAATGAGTGTGGGGTCCATAGAGTACATTTGGTGGGGTCGAAGTGCTCCCATAAAACAGGCTTACTCTGTAACAGTATACGTGTGTGTTGCCTAAAAGATTGTAATGGAGGTTTGTGTGGATAGTGCGTAGTAAAAGTAACAGATACTGAGTGGGCTTACTGAGTAAACATCTCTGGTTCATGCTGGCAACCAGCCCCTGACTCGTGCGGTTTACATTACTTTGTAAAAATTGATTTTTTTTTCTTTATTGTATCTACTTCCATATACTATAATATATTTTATAAAGCTCAATTTGTTTGTTTGGTGAACGCGCTAATCTCAGGAACTTACTACGTTTCCCGTTGACAGAGATATGGATTATTTTTTTTGACGTTCAATAACTCATTTATTTTTCCGAACTTGGACTATTTTATTTATTTTAGTTTGTATTTTTATAATAATAACATAGGATGTAGAGTACCTATATATAACATAAACAATGGAACAGTAAATATTGAATTGAAAAAATGGAAAAGCACTTGTGATTTATTTTTACTTTGTACAGAAATGTAATACGCATGACGCATACGGATCGATTAAGGGTAATTGAACAGCTCAAGTGGGTTGGTGGGTTGTCCCATTTGTTCCAAGAACCCTGCATAAATAATAATTCACAATGCCAAATAGCCCAGTCAACGAATGCTCAAAATAGGGTATAGAGGGAAAGTCTTGGAACACAATTTTTGACTTTGTAACTTTGTTTAGCCTAGTTAGGAGGTGAACATATCAAAAGTCCCCGCCCCTAGCCCTTGAGCTTTGGGGGAGGGGGGGGTTTGAAGGTACCATTTTTTGGTTTTTCGCTTATTTCTCGGAAACCTTGCGTCCTAGCGACATAGTACCAAGAAACAAAATAAAAGCTGATTAAATTTGCTACAAGTTATACTAAATAAGCATTTCGATATCTTCTTCAGTTTTCGAGATATATACTCCTGAAAGTCTGTCATTTTGAAAAAATCATTTTAACTTTACCTTTTTTAGAACGGAAATCTTCAAAGATGCAACTAGTTAATAATTGCCGGCCAAAAGCTTTTAGAGCATTACATTTTCTTCAATAAAACTATATTATTTTCCTTCAAATGTTAACGTAAATGCTGTATATTATATTTTTTATAAAAGGTAGGTACCTGGTCTTTGAAAAAAGGTCTTTGTAAATCAATGTACGAGTATGTATCAATGTAATGCTGGCACATTACATTAGCTTAGACTGAAGCACATTTTAAAGAAAATGGATAAAATATTATAGTATTATTAAAGGAAATTGAGCGTTCCACAACCCTTTTGCCAGCATTTACTTATGGTTGTATCGTTTAAGAGTTATCCGGTAAAAAAGCGCAAAAATGTAAAGTTAGTTTCCTGAAAGTCTGTCATTTTTTCAAAATGACAGACTTTCAGGAGTATATATCTCGAAAACTGTAAAAGATATCGAAATACTTATATAGCATAACTTGTAGCAAATTTAATCAGCTTTTATTTTGTTCTGAGGTACTATGTCGCTAGGACGCATAGGTTCAGAGATATAAGCGAAAAACCAAAAAATGGGACCTTCAATCCCCCCCCCCTCCCAAAGCTCAAGGGCTAGAGGCGGGGACTTTTGATATGTTTACCTCCTAAATAGTCTAAACAAAGTTATGAAGTCAAAAATTGTGTTCCAAGACTTTCCCTCTATAATCATTCGTTGACTGGACTAAAAGTGATGTTTAGTATTCAAAAAGTATGATGTAACTAAGATTTGCAATATCTATTATTGTCTGTATGGAATTGTGCAAATTATTAGTTATTGTTCTTTTTTTGCCATCGACATTAAGATTTTTTGTCTACGACTGAAACTGACATCCGTTTTATATTGCCACTTAAATATTTTGGTGGCACACAGGATAGGCTAACGAAAACTTAGATTGTCGATAGTACCTACATCGCGTAGTACTATTAAGTGTTTTGTGCCTATATTACAATATAGAACATGAATTTTTCCTTAAACTAACTTTCAACGGAAACAGGAAAACAGCATTTTGTTAAAAGAATCACGCACGTGAGTCTACTGAGCCTGTAGTCTCTACTATGTGATATTCAACGTGCTATGTTACCGCAGGTGTTCCACCTCCGTCGTCCAAGAGTGTTCGTGTCGGACAAGGTGGAGCTGTACATGAACAACACCCTGGTCTGCGTGGTGCGCAAGGAGACCACCTTCATGACGCCGATGTTCAGCATCAATGACGCACACGACACCCCCGTGCTCAGGATCAAGGGAGAGATCACTGATTATGACTTTGAGGTAACTTGCTCATGAACCTTTTTTTTTTTAGCGATGGTAAAATCATCACATGAGTCCTCCCATACAGGGCAGGGCACGAGCGACTGTCAAACTTGTACTGACTGAAATCCACGGTGTCCTTCAAAAGCCCCTTACGTTCCGGGGCCACAGTATTCATTAGTCCCGCGGCCCCGGCAGGCTTTGGCTCTCTAAGGGGGGGCCCCACCATTATGCTGACACTCTTTGAGGCGCGCGGAACACAACGCGCCGTCAACCCGGGCATGGTGGACCATGCCCGGGTTGGATGGTCGGACTGCGAGTCGCCCATTACTCGCCACCCGCATGCCCTGCTCATGAAGCTTGGACTTCTATTCTTTTATTATAATTTAGTGTTAAAACTCATTAGAAAGATAAAGAAAGAGGATAAACACACCATGTCATTGTGCTGTTTTCTGCTTTCACAAACCACCCGTTAAGAATACCCCTTTGTGATAGACTAGTCAGTCAATCCAGATTCTGTCGTTCAAAGTCATGTCTCTTATTAAAAAAAATACTCAAAACAAATAGGTAGTTAGACTTTTTTTTCTGTGTAACTAGCGAGTTAAACCGCTACGACATCCGGTCATCAGTTTTGGGGTAGGAGGAACAGAGTGGAAAGTTCCCCGATACCCCGGTGAAAAGGAAGGTACCTTCCGACCAGACGGGTGTCTAGGTGTCTAGTGGGCCCACCACTAAATTTCTATCCAGACCAAAGAGCCATAACCAGAGCGAAGGACTCATTACCACCACCCCAGAAAAGACAAAGTACCCCCGAATCAATTTCTGGATACGACCCAGTTAGACATTTAAGGCTTTGGATTATTAATGATCGCTGTCAATGACCTATTCGGAATTAAGGCTTAACGTATTTTTGAGACTCTTCTTCCGAGCCCAAAGCAAGGGCACCCCATTCACGAAACAGGTTCGGCAGGAGATCAGCTCGTGTGGTTGTCAGGATAGTCATCAAAGAACCCTTCCTGGAGTTCCTCTAACTCTGGCACTTTATTAAAGAACCCTGTTTTGCCCTTCCAGCTGCAGACATCAAAAAAGGTGACGATCGGCGGCATCAAGAAGCACTTCGGCGGCCTTCTGAAGGAGATGTTTTCGTACAAGGATGATTACGTCATCAACTTCCCCGCGGACCTCGACGTGCGCTTCAAGCTCGCTGTCATCGCAGCCTGTGTTCTCATTGTGAGTTCTTTATGTGTTTTAAAAAGCCCTGTCCAATCCGGAAAGTGTTGTTAAGTATCGGGGTTCAATTTAAATCACCTAATCCAAACTACACAAAAAACATCGACAAAAATAAAATAAAATGAGGAAACTAAGTGAGGCGTGGGCGGAGTAGTCTGTGAGGAAGTGACGTCATATAAGCCATGAACCCAATTTAGCTCAAACGGATAATAACTAACGAATAATTAACTGTTTGACTTGTTGGTAACAATGTTATGTAGGCAGTTCTGGAAAGAACTTGGTCGTTTCAATACAAAAGGGCGTATTTTCATCAGGTATGTTAATGAACTTGCGAGTAGGTACATATTGATACTTTCCGCTGATAAGCCGAAGTTAATCAATGATACCATGAGCATTGTAATTAGCAGTTTCTTAAGTAGATTAGAAGACTGCAAATTAATTAGAAATGCGAGTTGTCATAAGTCAAGCCGACTGATACTCTTTCTTGGAATGTTTATTGCCATTTCTTTAGAAAGAGATGGCAAGCAAAGATATTCGGGTCGCGGGACATACGTATACCGCGACTCCGGTACACAAAAGGGCTACCGAAGGACACCGCGGATTTTAGTCAGTACAAGTCTGACAGTCCCTCCCGCCCTGCCCGGGGTGGGAGGACTCATTTGATGATTTTACCACGAAAAAAAAAGCAAAGATATTCGAAGACCGACTAGTTTGTTTACATGTTTTCGAATTAACAATTTTACTAAATTAAAATGAGTTTGTTTTTGGTCTGAATCTATTCTAGTCTAGTCCAGTCTAGTCCCAGAAGTATACATGAGATCTAAGATGGAGGTTTCATGGAGACTCTTTTGCGATTTGCGATGAAGCTCGTCCTGAACTGCCTTCACACAAAACTGGCACTTGATCCGGCAGGACGGTGGTAGTGATCCAGGCGGCCCTGGGGAGGCCTATCACCGCCAGTGGGATCGCTTAGCGCGCCTCACCACAATACATGCAAGTTGTAGGTAGCCTGTGGTGCCTCTGTCCAGACCGCTAGGAGGAGATCCTATCCGCCCCCAAAACCAGTTGTGAATGATTCTTAATAAGAGACCATTGTTTGTCTTTTCAGGATTACAGATACCACGAGAGATAATGGAGGAACATTCCGCATTCATTTTTAATTTGAATTCTAAGTAAAGATAAGTGTTTTTTGGTTATTATAACTTTTTAATTTTATGAAAATGATCTTTATTAAGTTTGGCATTATCTGTGCTTTTTGCATGTGGGAAAATAAATAAATTTATAAGTATGATGTTTGTTATGTACATTTTAATTTATATACTCCAATTATAATCCATCAATGACTTTATCTGCCGAATTTCACGAGATCAAATCAGATGAGCAGTCTGTTATGCAGATACTGATAAGAATCGTACATATTCGCCTATTTCCCAGATAATATGTATAGTATAGGTATGTACTCGTATATGTCAACTCAAACAGATGAAAATACTTAGTTTTGCATTTATCAGAATAGAGTGAAGCATGAATTAGTTGTATTACACTAATGGATGGAAACTGATGATCGTTGCTTTGATAAACGCTATTATTGTAATGTTGGAATTTTAGCTTTCGGGGTAGGGCTGAGCTGAGCGTTGTAAATACAACAAAGTACGTCTACTTTGGAATTAATTCGTGTTAGCGAAAAAAATGTCCGTTGAAAATCTTAATTGTTATCTTCGGAGTGACTTATAGAACTACTTGTGATTTATCATTACTGGTGTTATCGGAAAAATGTGCATTTTTTTATAGTTGCGTATATTGGAGATTCATGCTATTGAAGATGAATGCTTGCATGCTTGCAGCATGCAAGCAAGC
This sequence comes from Agrotis exclamationis, assembly GCA_950005045.1. NCBI lineage: Eukaryota > Metazoa > Arthropoda > Insecta > Lepidoptera > Noctuidae > Agrotis > Agrotis exclamationis. The sequence continues at coordinate 1,096,637 of OX465418.1, read as the reverse complement.
TTGCAGCGTGTAACCAAGCATGCAGAATGCAACATGCAACAAGCACGCAGCATGCAGCAAACACGCAGCATTCAAGCAAGCATGCAACAAGCATTGTTTCTGTCATGGCTCCGGCGCTGCGGGGTTTTGGGTGGCCCCACGCGAGCTTATCGTTGCAGATGATTTGAACGCTCACCACCGCAGCTTCGGTTTACTGGCCGGCATTGACGGCCAGCCTCAGCTACGGCGGCGGCCGTTCCAACCACCTGCTCCTCAGCTCGCGGGCCACCCCACCCCTCCGCGCCTACGCGATTTTAAATTACACTCTAGGGTTAGGGCAGACAAGACTACGTAAAGTCGGCTTTGCAGCATTTCGTTTCCGCCACAAAGTTTTGTAGCACAATAATTATATTGAATTTTTATGACAGTAATTTAATTTTTCGGTAAAATGTTGTTTCGGTATGGTGAAAATATGGCAAATAAATCATTTGGCAATTGAAAAAAGTTTAAAAGAGGCTTCGGTCAATAGTAAAAAGTTATTTTGTTAATCGGCGGAACATACTTCGGTAAAATAATACTTATGGCTAATGATCGATGATCTGAAAATATGTCAAATAATGCATATAGTAAAAGAGATGTCGGTCAATAGTTTTCGGTATAATGAAATTCGAACAAACAAAATTCGGTAAATTGATTGGTTGAGAGCAGTGGTGGCCCAGTGGTATCGGCCCCGACTTACGAGTTGTAGGTCGTGGGTTCGAATCCAGCCAGGCGCATTACTTTGTGTAATTTATTTCATCACCACTGCTCTCAAAACGGTGAAGGAAAACATCGTGAGGAAACCGGCATGTCCTAGAACCAAAAATTCGAAGACATGTGTCATCCACCAACCCGCACTGGGCCCGCGTGGTGGATTATGGCCCACTCCCTCTTTCAGAGAGGAGGCCTGTGTCCCAGCAGTGGGAACATTTATAGGCTGATGATGATGATGATGATTGGTTCCCGGATGTCAGCTGTGGTTCCGTTGGTGGGATAAGCAGCGGTAGGGCTCCAAACATGAAGACAAGAAAAACATGCATTCAGTAATTTCCTCCAAACTGAAAACTTGTTAAATATTGAAGTTTACCCAATATCACGGAAAAAAAAGAATCAGCTGACAATACTATTGTGGTAAACACGTCAGCTGTTCACTCGAACATGTCATTGTGCCTTAATTTTGTCATACATTTTCTACGTAAACTGCTATTAAATGTTTACTAGGCTCTTGACTTAATTATTTTGCTGACGTCTACAACAGCTGATAGTATTACTAGTATTCTCTAAAACACTGGTACTCAAAACGGGTTCCGTCAAAAATTTTGCTTTTCAAAAGGGTTCCGCCACCAAAAAAGTTTGAGAACCGCTGCTCTACAATTTAAAATCACTACTTCTTTCACTAGTGGTAGTGATGTCTACCCGCCGCATCTGTAGGAGTAGGTGGCTGCTTCCCATTCTCCCTCGCCCCGCAGCATGGCCTCAACCAGTGCGGAAGCGAGAGGTCGGCGCCGCATGTCGCTTTCGTGAGTAAACGGCGCGGCGATACTGGCGGTACTCCGCCCAAGCAGGGCAGATCTCTACTGGTATGCTCTACCGTGCCCTCCGATGACACCCGGGGATTTTCTCCAGCCCAATCCCACACGGGTTCCACACTCCATTTCAATTAACAAAAACTCTGACACAGCTGTGAGAGAGACCTTGGATACACTAGTATAAAACGCGTGCCAAAAGTTCCCGCCGCGTCAATCCCATGTGTGATCCTAAAAAAAATTAAGGCCAAAGTAAAATTTTGTTTAGATTTTTTGTATTTAAATCGGATGTTTTGCCCATCTATTTTGGTGATTCAGCTGGAGACAGTTTCAGTTTCCTCAGCTTAGCCCCGTATTAAACTCAATAACTAGCGAAGATCGGTTTTTCTAAGAATTACTCGCTAATATTATATTATTAAGATTTCTTCTTCTTTTTAGATTCTCTATTTATACATTTTAGAATATAAAACAGTTGAATTATTTTTCCATAAATTAAAAAAAATGATCTTATGCTAGTGATCACAAACTTTTTTTGATGTGTATAGATGTTGCATGCTACACACAGGACAGAAACCCAATGTCCAGTCGTCATACTCACGACGAGATGTCTCTCCGAGACAAGTGAAGTAAAAGAGCCGTAGACAAACCTTTGACATTCATGCTTCTTGGGTGTTCTCGGGGTTTCTCGCCGTGAGTCTGTACTCACGGCGAGAAACCCCGAGAAACATGAATGTGAGAGGTTTCTCTACGTATTCTTTACTTTATTAAAAGTCTCGGGCACACTTCTCGCCGTGCGTCTGTAGGCGTTTTGAACTCCATGAGTTAGTGTCAAGGATAGTTAAGTGTCACGAGTTCACCATGAGTAGACGACATGCGACTGGGGTCTTAGAGAGATTTAAGACGCCAGTCGCATGTCTGGCCTTACCCGGTACAGTCGCGTATACAAATCCTTACAAAAAAATGTACAATATCTTTCGTGTAATTTGTTCAATAGACTGTATTAATTGACTTTAATATCTTGTACTATTTAATTGGTTTTTATGCGGTCATCAATTTATATTTGTATGTTTTTATTAAAATTGAGCTTGACATTGCTAGAGCATCCGCGAGTTTTCGCCAGAAAATATTTTTGGTACTATAATTAGGTCGAGTGGCCGTTTGATACGACTATAGACAGATTTCTGTGTTAATTTTGGATTTTTAACGATGGCCTCCGCCTCCGGTAAGTTATTTTAACATAATCTTGTAATAATATAGTTCTATGTAGGTGTTTAATAAATAGGTGATAAGTTTTTAGTAATTAGCGGTAATTTTTCCTGTAAAACAATTTTTATTCCTATTCACCAACTGTGAATACCAATTGGTGAATAGGAAAAAAATATGTTTGCTGCATTCGGGTAGGCTGGAGTCGACATAAATTAATTTATTACCTATAAAAAAAATAATCTTAAAAGTTTTATAACTATTCTACTAAATTAACCAGTGAGTTTGGACCCCATGTTGTCGGGGTTAAAATTGTCACAAATAAGGTCTAGTATCACCCATTCCAAGGAATGCACCGAATTACAAATCACCCTGTATATTATGTCTTGGACCTTTGTGACTAACAAAATCACTACATAGTATAAAACAAAGTCGCTTCTCGCTGTCTGTCTGTCCATATGTATATATGCTTAGATCTTTAAAACAACGCAACGGATTTTGATGTGGTTTTTTTAATAGATAGAGTGATTCAAGAGGAAGGCTTTACCTATGATAATAACGTGCATAATATAAGTAGTATCTAGAGATTGCACCCGTACGGAGCCGGGGCGGGTCGCTAGTAATAAATAAATAGTATACGAGTACCTTCGAAATAAAACTGTCGAAACTAAAATCTGTCCAGACAGAAATAACTAGAAATAATACCTTCTTCTGCAATCTTTTACGTTTTTAGCTAATTTTTTTTTGGTTGTGCTATTTTGTGAAAAAATTAAAATAGGTAGGTAACTTCTTTCTCTTTCTTCTTCTCGTTATTAGTTAGGCATGTAGGTCGAAATAATAACCGCCCATAGCATTATTCTTTCGTAGTAAAGCATAGCAAAAGTACCAATGATTTTATTACATTCAACAATACAAGTAGGTTCTATTTTGGGTGCTCAAGTTGTGTAACCAAATCAAGGACTTCAAGACACCATTAATTGATTCAGCCAATGCCAGCTAGAACGATTTATTTCGATTGGCAACCACAGTCGGATAAATATTGTCGCCGTATTTAAGCGACTGAAAAATATTATTATTGACTGATCACGAACTGAGGTCGATCCGAGTTATCTGTGACAGAAGTGGTATCTATACATTTGCTCCAGGCTAGTAAGTAGAGGCACGACAACTGACTAATGCATTTTTCAATTCAGTCTACTGGTTGACAATAAGCCCAAACTTGTTTACAAGAACCAAAACTCAATGTCTTTTGCATTCTGCATCTATGAACTCACACCCTCATGAAATAAAACCATTTCAGCTTCAGGTCCTCCAGGTCTAGAGGTCCTGAGACGCCTGTCCACTGTCAACGTCCACCAGAAGGGGGGAGGGTGTTCTGGTAACAAGTTCACGGTGCACAGCCAGGGAACGGTTCTGTTCAACCTCAAGGAGGGCGGCCATTGTCTGACCTTCCTCACTGATGGCGATGATAGAGGCTTCAAAATTGATGGAGTGGATAATACAGGGACGAAGGTGAGAATTAGAATTTTTCGAAGGTACGTAGTAATCTGGCGAATTTTGTGGTATCCCTTTTCGTCTCCTAAAACTGTTTGTCCGAAAATCATTATCCATAACACGTTTGCTATAAAATTCAGTAACTATAATGATAAAAAGTTCTAAATATTGTTTTACATAATTATTTTCACTTCTAACGCTATTCTGACATAATTTCGAGTATCATAATAATTGGATTTCCTATTTTTGTATGAAATAAAGTCATATGTCCTAAGTACTGTATTACATAAAGAAAGTGAATTATTCCAAATGTTCATTTAGGTGTAGTAAAATTGATATTTCATTAAATTGTTTAGGTTCCTTTAAACACCTTCGACAGACATACAAATACCGGCACGGTTCTTGAGCGCTCGGCGTAAGAGTGGGGATCGCTTTGCGCATCGTACACTTGTCGACAAATGAAACGCACAATAAAACAAATAAAACGCACAAAACAACGAATCCTGAGTGGCGGCTATGACGCGATGCGCTACGGCACGCTACGCTGGCCAATCACAACACTTTCCCCGCCCCCGTTCCCCACTTCATCTACCAAAGGGACCTAATAACTCACTTCTGCGCAGGTGAAGGTCAGCGCTCAAGATCCATGCCGGTAACTGTAAGATCCAAGAGCGAGCGAAGCGAGCTCGAGACTTGGGGCACTCCGACACGGATAGGTTAGGTTCGAAGGGGATGGCGGGATGTTAGGTTACTTTAAACCTTGCACGCAGAAATAGGAGCTCCGTCGAGCTTCCTTGTTGCGTGGTAATCAGTAACAAAATAAACAAAAACAAACAAAAACAACCCTACATTTTTTTGGTACTTTATGAAATTTTCAATAATTTTAATTTAGGACATATATTTTATGGAAATTTGTTTTATGTATTTTGTATATTGTAATGTTTATGACAAACGAATTTAGGACATATAGTATTTAGGAATTTCAATGTTATGGCATGTGATATTATGTGAAATAAGTTCGGGTAAGTAATCATTCGGACAAATGATGATTAGATCAAAAGAAATTATGGCACTTTAGGTTATGGATAAAAAAGTTAGGTAACACAATAGAGAACCGAATTTTGTATGATATCGTATTTTGTATAAGGAAGCAGAGTCAATGTAAGAATTTTTTACATGGGAAAATCATCAGAAGTCCTCCCACCCAGGACGGGAGGGACTGTCAGACTTGTACTGACTAAAATCCACGGTGTCCTTCAATAGCCCTTTACGTTCCGGGGTCATCATCATCATCAGCCGGAAGACGTCCTCTGCTGAAAATAGGCCTCCCCCTTAGACCGCCACGCCCGTCACGACAATTCGCCACTTGCATCCATCGGTTGCCCGCGACCCTCACGATGTCGTCGGTCCACCTAGTGGGAGGCCTGCCTACGCTGCGTCTTCCGGTCCGTGGTCGCCATGAGAGAACTTTTGGTCACGGTTACCTAATTAGAAATTTCCGCGAACTCGACAGGCTTTGGCCCTATAAGGCCCCTCCCTCGTCCGTTCCCCGTCATTAAAACGTTTTGGTGGCATTTAGTTATGCTTTCATGAATGTATAGAATACGATATCTATCTACAATATTAATTTCCTCAAAATGGCTTCTAACGGAAGCAAAAAAGCAAATATTACTAAAAGAATACCGTGTTGCACGAGTCAACTTGCATGCGTTGTCTTTTCCCTGTACGATTAAACTAAGGGGCTCAAAAACATCTGATACTCAACGTGCTATGTTGGCAGGTGTTCCACCTCCGTCGTCCAACAGTATACATGTCGGACAAAGTTGAGCTGTATATAAACGAGGCGCTGTTCAGCGTGGTGCGCAAGGAGAGCACCTTCATGACGCCAATATTCAGGATCAATGACGCACACGACACCCCCGTCCTCAGGATCAAGGGTGATAGTATGAGTGAATACAACTTTAAGGTAAATTGCTCATGAAGCTTTGATTTATTTCGTTTATTGTAATTTAATACTATATTAGAAAGATGAGGAAGGAAGATCAACACAACATGTGCTGTTTTCTGCTTTCAAAAACCACCTGTTAATTAAATTTTCACCTCACAAGCTTGGAAATGCCGTTGTGCCTATCCAGCAGCTCCTTAAAGAGGGGTCTTACCACCGCAAATGCGGCGTGCCCGAGGACCTAAGGCTTAACCTTTCTGAAACTTGACTCCTCCGTGCCTGTAACGCATCCCATTCACGAAGCAGATTCAGCAGGAGATCAGCTCGCATGGTGGTTAGTAGTCATTCAAGAACCCTTTCTGGAGTTCGTCTTACACTGGCATCCTCTGGCACTTTAAAGAAACCTGTTTTGCCCTTCCAGCTGCAGACTTCAAAAAAGGAGACGATCGGTAGCATTAAGAAGCATTTCGGCGGCCTTCTGAAGGAGATGTTTACGGAGAAAGATGATTACGTCATCAACTTCCCCGCGGACCTCGACGTGCGCTTCAAGCTTGCTGTCATCGCAGCCTGTATTCTCATTGTGAGTTCTTCACGTATTTTAAAAAGCCCTGTCCAATCCGTGAGTGTTATTAAGTATCGGGATTCGATTATATTCATCTAATCCTAACTACAAAGTTAAACAAGTCAAAAATACACCGATAAAAATAAAATTAAATGAGGAAACTAAGCGAGGCGTGGGCGGAGTAGTGTGTGAGAAAGTGACGTCATAAGTCATGAACCAAATTTATCTCAAATTACGCTTAATAATTAATTGTTTGACTTCCATCATTGGTAAAAAATTACAAATCTTTATTTATGCATAAACCCGAAATCATGATACATAGGCATTCTTGTAAATAATTTGATCGTTTCATTATACTCATATCTAAATACAGGCAATGATTTCAAAAGGAAGGAAACGCCCATCAGAACATTTTGCCTAATCCTTCTTCATACAAACAAAAAGTAGCGCCATCTATGATAAATCATGAGAACTATACTATTGCTTTGGCCCGGAACTGACAGCTGGGGGCCAAATAAATGGTGACATTTTCATTGTTCGGTTGGGCCTGTCCTTATGATATAAGTCAATGAATACAGGGACTGTTATAGGTAGCCTGTGGTGCGTCTGCCCAGATGTTCCAATCACGAGGTGCATCCTACCCGTCTCCGAAACCAGTTGTGCATGATTCTTAATAATAGTGACCATTGTTTGTCTTTTCAGGATTACAGATACCACTCGGACTAATAAAGGAGCATTCTGCATTATTTTTTAAGTTTTTTTTTTTTAATTTGAATATTAATTAAAATAAGTGTTTTTTTCTAATATAAATATATACAGTTTTATGAATATGTTTACTTTTATTTAAGAAAAATTAATGAAAAATTAACGAAATCCACTGCCCGCGCGAGGCCCCCCCTTAGCGTGGTAAAATCATCAAATGAGTCCTCCCACCCCGTGCATGGCGGGACGGACTGTCAGACTTGTACTGACTAAAATCCACTGTGTCCTTCAATAGCCCTTTATGTTCCGGGGTCACGGTAATGAGATAAGTCCCGCGACCCCGGCAGGCTTTGGCCCTCTAGAGCCCCCTCTAGAGGGCCAAAGCCTGCCGCCCCGTCATTATGCTGACGCTCTTTGAGGCGCGCGTGAAATACAACGCACCGTCGACCCGGGCATGGTCCATGGTCAGGCAGCGAGTTGCCCTTTACTCGCCGCCCGCATGCCCGCGCCTACGGTGGCCGGAGATCGTCTTGCGACGTCCGTCACCGTGGGCGTCCACCACCGCGGGTGGGGCGGAGCGAGGACATTGTCCTCTTCCTCACGCGGCCCGCCTCCTCCTTCGCGAGCATGACTGCTTCGCAGAAGGAGGCGACCGCTTCCCCCCCCCTTGTTTTAAGATGAGTGGGTCCCCCAAGTATCTATACCAAATGCGAGGCCTTTTTGACTCTTTCAGTTCCCAGTAATAAATAAAACGTACCAAAGTTATCTTGCAACATGGGGCCTCTCGCAAGCAGTGGAAGTGCTAAAAATCAGCATTGCGAACCCTCTATTTCTTATTAGAAGCTAAGCTGTACTGCTTTACTGACTGGTTGCAAACTTGTGAACGCCGTTCTCAACATTTTATTTTCTCTGAGCGCGAGGCCCCTTTAGGTGTGAGGCCAGGGGGTGGTCCGCTAGGCCCCCGCCTAGCTACGCCACTAGATACAGATTTCATTTTTAATATATGTATAAAAAAATAAATATATACCTATTAAAACTGTTTTGAATCTTCATACTTTGTTTTATTTCGCTATGGTACGAAACGAAACTGATTGAGTTGTTTTGTTTAGTGGTTGCAACGAATAATACATAGGAAGAGGTTTTTGGTTCGATTTTCAAGTCGGGTAAAGTGTATAATTTTCAACAAGATTTTCTTAGTAAGTCAGCCAATATCTAGCGAAATAATATACAAGTAGAGTGAGATCCCAGAGCCCCCAGACCTACGTCATTTTAGGAAAGCTAAAATTTTGATGATTTCTAGTCTACTATGTTTGAAGACAGTATGCTTAGGTACTTACTATATAGCTCGAAAGCGGGGTTGGTAGCGAGGTAGCGAGGTAGCGAGGTAGCGCGAACTAAAGGTGCATAAAAACCTTACTCAACGGCTGTAGAAAGGGGTGAATACTTTATTATGAAAAATCTTATTCCTTGGGTTTATAAATAAAAAAAACTTACCTTGAATATGAACATACTTAAGTAAATAAAAAATATTGGCATCATTAATTTTTTTAAACTACACTCCATTACTGGCCTAGACGATGTTGAAAATCATAACGCAAGGACAGATCAATTCGAAAATTAGTATTTACATACTAGATCAAAAATAATCAAATACGTGTTTTTGGATTTTTCGAAAATCGCCCCTCGAAAGTTTAAGGTAAGGACTTTAAGGGGTCTGGGAGAATGATTGGCCCATCGGTTTGGTCTGGCTGCTTACAAAAGGTCTTGAAATAGTACCATGAGTAATATTATGTAAATTACAGGAAGCGCACACCAGAGGCGCTGTTCCATTTTTCCATACAAGAAAAGCTGTAAATACTGGAAAGACGCTGTAAAGTAAAATACTGAAAACTCGTGATAAGGGCTAAGAGGGAAAGTTTTATATAAAACGTTTCACTGTCCACCAGTGTGGGACGAATTGGGGGTGGTCATCGGGAATCATCGAATCATTATAACTAGTGCTAGGTAAGTACTGCTTAAAACTTTATGTAAACAGACTATGGACCGAACTGATTAGAGTATTTTATGGTGTGCACTAAAAGTAGAGACTATACATATACATAGGTAGTAAATATAGACGACCGCGGCGCCGCTGCCAGTTAAACTTCTGGCCTTTCTATTCAATAAACACGTCTATCCCAACTGCATGTAATTCATTAACGGAATCCCTCACGTTACTAAAGGTATGGCTGGATGATAATGGGATGGATTTATCACCTAACAAAAGTTCTGTAGTAGTTTTTTCTAGAAAACGGGATTTTCCGCCACCTAAAGTTTTCTATAACAATCATACTTTAGCTGTTGGGGAAGAAGCTAAATTCTTGGGTTTAATTTTGGATAAGAAAATGACAGGTAAATCCCATTTAAGTTACATAGTGGACAGATGTGAAAAGCAGTTGAACATCATGAGATGCCTCTCGGGTGTGTGGTGGGGTGCTCACCCTTATAACCAGAAATTGTTATACAATTCTATAATTCGTAGTATTTTGGATTATGGTACCTTTTTATTAGGTGGTAGTAAAACGGAGTTCAAAAAGTTAGATAATATTCAATCTAAAGCTCTCAGAATCATTTCGGGTGCAATGCTTTCGAGTCCTTTGAATGCGTTGCAAGTAGAGTGTGGTGATCCCCCTTTATATTTAAGAAGACAATTCTTAGCTGATAGGTTTGTATTTAAAATCATGCAATTCTCCAACCATCCATTGATCAGTAAACTAGATAAACTAAATTCTTTGATTGAAAGCTCCAAGTATTGGAGATGCAAATCTGTTCCTTGTATAATTACTAGTTACAGGAAGTTTAAGTTACTTGAATCGCCAGTACATAATGCACCAAAGCTAGCAATATTTAATGATAACGATTTTGACTCTTTACTTTTAGCGCCTGAAATAACATATGATATGGGTATCGCCAAAACTGATTCTGGAGCGAATTCTAAATTCAATAGTAATATTGATGATAAATGGAAAGACTGGCACTTAATATTTACAGATTCTTCTAAAACGCTGGATAGTTGTGTAGGTGTAGGAGTTTATCATGCTCAGTATAAACTTATTCAAAAAATTAAACTTCCTCCTGAGTCTTCAGTTTTTACTGGGGAGTGCTTTGGTCTATTTAAGGCATTGGAATATGTTTTGATAGCTAAGTTACAAAATACTGTTATATTTTCCCACGTTTTTATACACTCACTTTTCTTGTTTGTTTGTCGTTCCGGTTGGACTTTTGCAACTCAATTTTGAGGCACTTCCCGATAAGCTAGCAGGCTGAAATTTTGTACACGCTTTGAGTTCTGATGACAATACATGACTAGCTAAGAAATGTCATAACAAATCCAATATGGCGGCCTCCCCAAGATGGCGGACTGGCTGTTTGAAACCCACCCCCATGATATGGGTATCAAATGAAAGGGTTTGCTGTCAGGAATACGAAAAAAATAGTCACGGGACTTAAATCCAATATGGCGGACGTCCAAGATGGCAGAGAGGCTATTTGAAATGCACCCCTGTGATATGGATATCAAATGAAAGGGTTTGCTATCAGGAGTACGAAAAAAATAGTCACGTGACTTAAATCCAATATGGCGGACGTCCAAGATGGTAGACTGGCTGTTTGAAATCCACCCCCGTGATATGGGTATCAAATGAAAGGGTTTGCTGTCAGGAATACGAAAAAAATAGTCATGTGGCTTATGCTAGGCTAGGCTATTAATCCAATATGGCGGACGTCCAAGATGGCGGACAGGCTTTGAGGCACTTCCCGATAAACTAGCAGGCTGAAATTTTCAGGGTAGCTTCAAACCCGATGAACAATGATAAAAATAATAAAATAAATTAATAGATTTAAAAAATCTAAAAACCCACGTTTTTAAATGTCCTAAAAAGAAGAAAATAACCCTACGGGGCTGAGAGAGGGGCCACTCAAAACGTGGGGGCGTATCTTTGCAAGTTACACCTACGATCTCACGTCATGTAAATATATCCCATAAATAATCCCTTATATAATATACGCCCCCACGTTTTGAGTGGCCCCTCTCTCAGCCCCGTAGGGTTATTTTCTTCTTTTTAGGACATTTAAAAACGTGGGTTTTTAGATTTTTTAAATCTATTAATTTATTCTGACTCAAAGAGTGCATTGCAGGCAATTGAGAAGTTCCCATTTAAAATGAAGGCTTTCTATCCTGTTGTATTTGATATTAAAAATTTACTATATAAATTAAAGTTGAGGGGGCAATCTGTACATTTTGTTTGGGCTCCTAGCCATTGTGGCATAAAGGGAAATGACAAAGCGGATGGTTTAGCCAAGGAGGCTGTCAATGATGGAGACACTTTCCCTTATACAAATTTTTCTCATGATATCATGAATTTACCCAAGTCATACCTTCGCAATGACTGGAGTATTTTATGGGAAGAGAGTACTCAAACCAAAGCAAAATATTATTACTTTATACAACCTCATGTTCCTAATAAGCCGTGGTTTTTCAAGGTTAAGTGTTCCAAATTGATTGCTAGTCAAATCATTCGTATGCGTCTGGGTCATGTATGTACTCCTTACCATCTGGCCAAACTCCGTATTATAGAGGATTGCATGTGTGAATGTGGGGAAGATGTTGGTACTTTGGATCATATTTTTTTTTCATGTTCTCGTCATGACCGTTCTGATTTCCTTGATTCTCTTATTAATATAAAAACCCCTTTCCCCACTCGTATGATTTGTTTAATACATAATCCAATAATATATTATGATATAATCGCCTCTTTTCTGTATAAAAATGATATTAAACTTTAGTTTATGTATTTTTAACCGACTTCAAAAAAAGGAGGAGGTTCTCAATTCGTCGGAATCTTTTTTTTTTTTTTTTTTTTTTTTTTTTTTTATGTATGTTCCCCGATTTCTCGAGGACGCCTGGACCGATTTTAAATTTTTTTCTTTTGTTTTAAAGGGTATACTTTCCAATTGGTCCCATGATCATCAGGTCAGGATCTGATGATGGAATCCCAGGGAAATCGAGGGCAACCTTCAAATTTTATAGGCACATAGTACCATTTTCATATATTTTCTAAAGCTGTTCAAGTATTTCCATCTGATAATCATCATCTCAGGTGGATGAGCTGATGATGGAAGGTACAACTCCTCAACGGCTTGGAGTAGGCATCGACTGATTTAGTTTGTTCGCATATCTCTGGAACTACAAGTCCGATTTAAATAATTCTTTTTTTGTTGTACTAAGTATTGTTTAACTTACGGAATACTGCAAGTTTCATCAAAATCGGTTCAGTAGTTTTTGAGATAGGGAATTTTATTAGCTTATTGTGCACTTGAGAGAGAATGATTTATTTGACAAGAATTTGAGTTGAATATTTGAACTAAAAAGAGTAAAATAAAAAACTTTTTCAAAAAAAATGTAACCGCCTTCAAAAACAACCACAAAAAAGGGTAAAATAACCTACAAAATAACTTTTCTTTCAGAAGTCGGTGGCAAAAAAACAATGAAATGAAAAAAAACAAAGGCACCGACTTCTGAAAGAAAAGTTATTTTGTAGGTTATTTTACCCTTTTTTGTGGTTGTTTTTGAAGGCGGTTACATTTTTTTTGAAAAAGTTTTTTTATTGTATCTAGATTTATTATTGACTTAACTGATTCGTATTTTCTAGCATTAGAATTCTTTCCGTTCCGTTCTTTAATTTCCTGTTTCCCAAATTTTTACTTGAAAATGGCATAAAGTCTACTAATGCCAAAAATTTAAAAAAAAAAAAAAAAAAAAAACTTCTGGCCTTGGACACTCGCCTCGTGTCGCGAAAATTTCGGTGCGATAAATAATACCAAACATTCCAGGCCCGTTTAGTTTGACAATTGACACTATACATATAATTATGTATGTTACGGGCAACGTGATTAACTCGGCATTATTAATAAGGACCGGCCATTATTAATAATGCGCAAGAGCGATGGGCAACCCGCGGTGGTGGACACCCACGGCGACGGACGTCGCAAGACGATCTCCGGCCACCGCAGGCGCGGGCATGCGGGCGGCGAGTAAAGGGCAACTCGCTGCCCGACCATGGACCATGCCCGGGTCGACGGCGCTTTGTGTTCCACGCGCGCCTCAAAGAGCGTCAGCATAATGACGGGGCCCCCTCACTAGAGGGCCAAAGCCTGCCGGGGTCGCGGGACTTATCTCATTACCGTGACTCCGGAACATAAAGGGCTATTGAAGAACACCGTGGATTTTAGTCAGTACAAGTCTGACAGTCCCTCTCGCCCTGCCCGGGGTGGGAGGACTCATTTGATGACTTTACCACGCAAAAAAAAAAAAAAAAAAGAGCGATGGGCAAAGTTTTTAATTTATCACTTTGACCGGCCATTATTAATAATGCCCGACGGCCCGTGGTCCATGTAATAAGTCAGTGTTTGAGATAGCTTGAATTTATCACTTGGACCGGGCAGTATGAATAATTCCCTACTTGTAGCCGGGCAATGTGATAAATTGGACCGCGGCCGTGCCTTGCAATTAACGCCTGCCAAGGTAGCTCGACGGAGCCCCGCTTCTTTTCTTTTATTTCTTTTTGCAAGGTTAAAAGTAACCTAACACGAAGGGGATGGCGAGGTCTTTCAGACCCTGTCATCCCCTTCGAACTTAACCTGTCCGAGTCGGGGTGCCCCAAGTTCCGAGTTCTCTTCGCTCTCTTGCACCCTTAGTCAAATTGCTGATTACCGCCTACCAAGGTAGCTCGCTTTTTTTTTAAATTTTTCTTGATATTTTTGTAAGTTTAATTTCATTCAATAAACAAAAACACTTCAGTTCACCTATTTTATTACTTTGGCCAAGATAGGGTGGGCATTATTCATAATGACCGGGAAAAGTGATTAATCATGCTTTTTTAATCACGTTGCCCAATTGAGTCGGGCATTATGAATACAGACCGGCGGACTTATCAAATTGCCCGTAATAGGTACAACGTGTAACTCCAAATGCGCAAAACCTCTCGTGGGGTAACTCAGCCCGTGTTACTGATCAAGTTTTGTTCTAATACTTTTGGAAATTCGCAAAAAAAATGGTTTTTCATACAAAATGAGAATTTGATCGGGACATCTGTACGAAAAATCTTTTTTTTTTTGCGAATTTCCAAAAGTCTTACAACAAAAATTGTTCAGTAACATATGGGCTGAGTTACCCCACGAGAGGTTTTGCGCATTTGGAGTTACACGTTGTATACAGATTCACATTTTTTTATCGTGGTAATAATTATACCACGATTAAAAACTTCAAATGAGTTCTCCCACCCGTTAGTGTCAGACTCGTATTGACTAAAATTCACGGTGTTCTTTCAAAAGCCCTTTATGTTCCAGGTGTACGATTACCTACCTCTACACTAACCGCAAAGTATTCTAGGAACCTTTTCTAAAGCCCGTAGTGCGACACTACACACTCGTTCAACTTCGTGATGAGCTCAAATGCAAGTCGCCCGAGGCCGTTTATTGCCCGTGGTACTACCCATTGTACTACCAGTAGTACCACGGGGAAAAAAATTACCCGTGTTACTACCAAGAGATCTAGTAGTACCTACCACGGGAAATTTTAATTTACCCGTGGTACTACTCACTTATTTTTATATTATAGATTAATTATTCAAAGTTCTCTGTATAATCTTCCGTATACCATCTCCTTATTACTTTGCAGCAGTTTTTTTCCGTAAAGTAGAAAAAAAAAAATTACCCGTGGTACTACCAAGCAATCTAGTAGTACCACGCGTAATTTTTTTTCCCGTGGTACTACTGGTAGTACAACGGGTAGTACCACGGGCAATAAACGCCCGAGGCGAGGTAAAGCTTGACGAGGTAAGCCGAAGTATCTCGAAACTTTCGTATTCGTCTAACATCGTTTTACTTCGCAAGTAGTGTAGAGGAGGCATGACCAAACATTCCAAAATTTCGAAATTTCTTTTTTAGACTGGAATTTTGGTTGCGACTCGCAGTTTTGAAATGGTCTAGAGTCTAGACTAAAGAAAGTGTAGAAAAGACAGAAAGCGGGCCAAACGCCGCCGCGCACAGAATGGCAGAAACGCGCCCATGGTAGCGATGATGCCAAGGACTTTGTTAGGTGAACAAATTGGAATTGTGAGACTCAATCAAGTCTGGTATATGGTGCATACTATTAACAAGAGGCATCCCATATGGTTGGATTTTCATTTTGAATAATTGATGTTCGATTGAAACACATCGAATGCATTAGTAGCGTCAGATCAATTTCGGAAATGTCCCCAATTAATTTTGTTGACCTCCATGAGTTAGCACAAGGTTTGCACAATCAACTCGTCGTTTGTAAATTAGCATTATTCGAAATGTTTTGATATGTGGTTAAGCTACGTCACGTTTGATTCGCTGTAATGTATGGAATCTGGTTCACTGGCCTGAAAATGAAACAAATTACAAGGTTTATATAGCTACTGATTTTTATACAATTTAGGCTATGAGTCATGTTAGTTCCTAAAATCTAGATAACATTTTTTTATAGATAGTTGCCAGTCAGTCGTTTGGCCTTGGACGAAGCAGACTCGTTTTTCGCGTGCAGAATAATAATTATTATTTATTACGGGACATTCAATTAATCCTACTGACACGTGTTTAAAACATCGTCTTATCGTGCATTCCACAATTTTGTTTTAATGAAGTAAATCATAGTTGTAAAACTTTTTTTCAGTGGATCGGGTGTTTACAGATGTGTCTTTAAATAAGAATGAAGCATCTTTCAGTTTAATGACAAGACTCATTGACTAGGTACCTAGTTAATTTTAACTTTGTTTGTTTGTAAACAATATGGCGGCTGTTCTATCCCCTGCTTCAGTTGCGGGACCTATAGGTGAGTAAATTATACATAAAATATTATAGTTCAATATTGTTGTTTATGAAAATACTGACAATAAATGGTGGCCGTATATTTTCCCTATTTTATTTTTGAAACTATGTTTTGTTAGTCGCAAGCATTATGTAACTTCTGAACATGAAGTCTTGTGTTCACTTGAGTTATTCTTTCAAGAATTTCTCATAATATGCCCGTAGTCCGAATCTGTGCCACTTAGAAAGTATGCCAAAAACATTTATAAAAAAAAAAAAGACCCCCCTACTTTCTAAGTCCGAGAACGAAGACACGGGTACGGAGACGGATATACGAACGACAAACGACAAAATCTTATGGTCGGATAACAGCCACGACTGAACTCCTTATGACGCGGCGCTAGTGTCTATTGAATTAGAATGTGAGCTATCTGTCAAATCGTAATATCATTCATTCTTAGTTCTGGCTAGTTGTCAAAACGCCTGAAACTAAGGCCGAAACCACCGGTTTCGTGCTTAAGCTATTGTCAAACAGACAGGCGAAGCGAATGCGATCCGAATCCTGTCATATAGAAAAGCGAAAGCGGTCCGATAGCCTATGTGACAGGCTTCAAACAATTCCATCCATACATTACAAACAATAAATAACTTTTTCAAAAAAAAATGTAACCGATTTCAAAAACAACCACAAAAAAGTTCAAAATAACCTACAAAAAAACTTTTCTTTCGTAAGTCAGTGACTTTTTTTTTCGTTGACTTTTTGTCACCGACTTTCGAAAGAAAAGTTTTTTGTAGGTTATTTTGAAATTTTCTTTGGTTGTTTTTGAAGTCGGTTACATTTTTTGAAAAAGTTTTTTATTTTATCCTTTTTAGTTTAAATATTCAACCAAAATTATTGTAAAGTGTATAAAGCGCATCACACACGGCTAAGATACGATAAGATTTTATCTTAAGATGTTATATTAATATATCTTAGGCCATCACAGACGACGAAGATACGATACTGTAATATTTTATCTTAAGATGTTATCTTACGATATATTTTCTATCTTAAGATGGTATCTTACGATATCTTTTCTATCTTAAGATGTTATCTTACGATATTCGTCGCGATCGCACGGTCGTGTCCTTTGTTGAACGAATAAATACAGGGTGTTTTAACTATGTCTCATGCTTGCCTGCTAGATTTACTGGATAGCTCTACGGATGACGATTCCGATTTTGAATTCGATTTGCACATGGTTCTGGCACACTCCAGAAGAAGATCAATTTGGGTCGAAACTCACATTAAAAATAGGAAAGATCGTGGGGAATTCAACATTTTTGACGATCTTTCAGAAAAAAAGTTCCATGAGTATTTTAAAATGTCAAGAGAAGAGTTCGACGCACTTCACAGTTTAGTTCAAAGAGATTTTGAGAAACAAAATACAAACATGCGACAATGTAAAATCAATTAGAGACAGTCCTAAGCCTGAAAAGTATGAAGGAAAGTTCATTGGTTTTTTAGGGTTCCGTAGCCAAATGGCAAAAACGGAACCCTTATAGATTCGTCATGTCTGTCTGTCTGTCTGTCCGTCCGTATGTCACAGCCACTTTTTGTCGAAAGTATAAGAGCTATCCTGTTGAAACTTGGTAGGTAGATGTATTATGTGAACCGCATTAGGATTTTCACACAAAAATTCATTTTCTACCAATTTCTACCAAACCCATACGTGTGTTATCTATGGATAGATCTTTAAAAATTATATTGAGGTTACTAATATCATTTTCTTCTAAACTGAACAGTGTGCACGAGAGACACTTCCAAAGTGGTAAAATGTGTGTGTGTGTCCCCCTGTAACTTCTAAAATAAGAAAATGATAAAACTAAAAAAAATATATAATGTAGACCTCAACAAAAACTTCCAACGAAAATTGGTTTGGATGAGATACAGTTAGCACTGCTAACTGTATCTCATCCAAATAGCAGTTTTTAAGATATAGTACATTTTCAAAAACCGCAAATATAACTTTGCCATTCATACAAGCACTATGAAAAACAAAGTTATTTTTATTGTTTGTGTATATCACTTACTAATCTCAATATAATTATATCCCTAATCTATGCTTGCTACTACGGAACCCTTCATGGGCGAGTCCAACTCGCACTTGGCCGGTTTTTTTACTGCTCCATTTTATCGTAATGAATTCATAAACGCGATGTAATATTCTTAATTTCTTGGACCTATAGCATGCAACTACAGCAAACAGTCATTGCGCTTGCTTTATTCGCACCTACCTAGTGAACCTACGCATATAAAATAGCATGCTATAAAATAGCAAGTAAAATATAATTTAGCAAGTTATTGCCATATAGCAACTTTGAACACTACTATTTCGTACCAACGAAGTTAACAACACCCCGTATTTGCATCTGATGTTATCTTACGATATATTTTGTATCTTAAGATGTTATCTTACGATATATTTTGTATCTTAAGATGTCATCTTACGATATATTTTATATCTTACGATATATTTTCTATCTTAAGATGGTATCTTACGATATATTTTCTATCTTAAGATGTTATCTTACGATATATTTTACATCTTAAGATACGAATATCGCTCTCTATCTTACGATACGAAAATATGAAAGATATCGTATCTTCGTCGTGTGTGACGGTCCATTGAATAGTATGGCGAGCGATATGGTATCTTAAGATAAAATATTATCGTATCTTAGCCGTGTGTGATGCGCTTAAGTGGGGTGCTAAGACAGGTAACCTCCACGTGCGTCCGTGGACTGGAGTTCCCTCTCGGATACGTCCGGGGGGAAGACCAGTTTTTCGGGCCGGTGCGCCCTGGGATGCGGGCAAAAACTCTTCCTTAGGCACTGTGTGCCTAAGGGGGTTTCTTTGCCCGTATGCAAATAGCCTGTCGGGTGGAAGCTCCAATGCGTGTCCCTCTGATTAGCAGAGGGCACAGCAGCGGAGCGGGCTTGCGGACGGTGAGTAATGGGTAAGCTCGCCGTCCGACCAGGGACCAAGCCCGGGTCGGTGGCGTGTCGTGTTTCACGCGTCACCGACGGGGCCCCTTATGGGGCCAAATGCCTGCCGGGGTCGCGGATTTTTTCTTAATCCAGGATACCGTGGCCCCGGAACGTAAAGGGCATCCGAAGGAACACGGGTGGATTTTAGTCAGTAAGAGTCTGACAGTCCCTTCCGCCCCACCCAGGGCGGGAGGACTCATTTGATGATTTTGCCACCCTAAAAAAAAAAAAAAAAAAAAAAAAGTGTATAAGTAATTTTCTTTACATGTGCAATAAAATTTTGTAATCCGTAGCACCGGTAATAACATCGTTCATGTTTGTACACAATGAGTTAAAAATAAAAACTACTGAACCAAACTAAGTGAAAATTTTATGGGACCAAATGGCAAATAATAATACTACATCGAACAAAAAAAGAATCATCGAAATCGGACCACAAACCTCGGAGTAATCGGTGTAGACAAAGTTGAAAACTTTTTAGGTTTTTGTTGACTTTTGTTGATTTTTCAAAAAGTGCTATTCCGATTTCGATAAAATTTAAATGGGACCATTCGGAAAGAATACCCTTTCCAACAAAAAGATTTTTTTTCAAATCGGTTAGTAAACGACGGAGTTATAGCCGAACAAAGCCGAATTGAGAACCTCCTTTTAGAAGTCGGTTAAAAACGCTTCGGCTGTCAGTTTGACAAAGGCTTTAGAGATTAGACCCCCAGATAGGTACATGAAACTAGGCTCACTGTTCTATAATATTAATGATACTCTTAATATTAGTGATACTCTTAAAACTCATAAATAATATTAATGATAAGTCTTCAAATAATAAAATTTGGTACAATTTCAGTTCCAGGTCTAGAGCGCCTGATACAGCTGGCAACTGTCAACATCAATCAGACCAGTTCTGGTTATCAGGGCAACAACTACTCTGTCCTCAGCAATGAAGAGTGCCTGTTCACCATGAATGAGGAGGTGCCTAACAGCATTTTCCGAGGTACGGACTAATACATATTATAAACGATTTTATCGGTGGTATTTTAACTCTTTACTCCAGAAGCCTAATCACGAGTTTCCATAAAAAAAATGTTCCTCGTTCATACACTACAGGCGTTTTTCGTTTTTTTTCGTTAGTTCAAGTACGCTGAACGGTAAAATACAGAAATCTTCTGCTAAGGCCTCTAGTGATGGGGTGCTAAGGACAGGAAACCTCCACGAGTGCCCGAGGGCTGGAAGTTCCCTTCCGGATACGTCCGGGGGGAAGCCCAGTTTCTCGGGACGGTGCGCCCCGGGGTACGGGCAAGAACTCCCCGTAAGGGGTCTTCTTGTCAGTATGGAGGGAACGACTGTCGCAACCTAGGTTCGGGCACGCCGCAATCGCGGCGGTAAGACCCCTCTTTGAGGAGTGGCTGGAGAGGCGTCACGGCGTCCTCACCTTCCGCCTGACGCAGGTCCTCACCGGACACGGATGTTTCGGGAGGTTCCTGTGTCGTATAGGCAAGGAAGAAACGCCTGGGTGTCACCACTGCGAGGATCGCCCGGAGGACACGGTGGAGCATACGGTGCAGGACTGCCCCGCTTGGGCAGAGCACCGCCGTGTTCTCACGGAGGCGATAGGCGGCGACCTCTCGCGCCCAGCATTGGTCGAGGCCATGCTGCGGGGCGAGACGGAATGGGAAGCGGTCGCCTCCTTCTGCGAAGCAGTAATGCTAGCAAAGGAGGAGGCGGAACGCGTGAGGGAGAGGACAGCGTCCACCTCACGACCCAGCCGCCGCGGGAGACGCCCACGGCAACGGACGTCGCAAGACGATCTCCGGCCACCGTAGGCGCGGGCATGCGGGCGGCGAGTAATGGGTGACTCGCCGTCCGATCATGGACCATGCCCGGGTCGACGGCGCGTTGTGTTCCACGCGCGCCTCAAAGAGCTGTCAGCAAACTGACGGGGCCCCCTAAGAGGGCCGGAGCCTGCCGGGGTCGCGGGATTGTCTCACTCGGTAACCGTGACCCTGGTACATAAAGGGCTATTGAAGGAACACCGTGGATTTTAGTCAGTACAAGTCTGACAGTCCCTCCCGCCCCACCCTGGGCGGGAGGACTCATTTGATGATTTTACCACGCAAAAAAAAAAAAAAAAAAAAGGGGTCTTCTTGTCCGTATGCCAATGTCCTGTCACGTCGCCCCACCACGTGTCCTCTGCTAAGCAGAGGACACAGTGGTGGGAGTAAGAGCGGGCCCGGCGTGCACTTACCCTGCCGTCGGGCGGGCGGGAGGAGGTCTTGCACTTCCGCCTCCTCTTGCCACCGCTATTCTCGTAGCCCCGAAGACTGTCATGATCACGTCTATGACTTTCGACGGGGGTCGAGGGCCTTGGCTTAACCGCCCGGGCCGCGAGGAAGAAAACCTCTATAAAAAATTACCCCGAACCTCCAAGCGGCGGCGCACCGCGAGGGAGGTTGACAGCTTGGTTGACGGGTAGCTGTGGGGAAAATCAGCCGTTAGTGCGAACCCCTTATATTGGTTGGATGGTTGGTATCTTTTATTTACTCGTGGGAACAAAAATGCAAGATTTTTCTAAAAAAAACCCCAAAACCCCGGCAGTCGCCGCAGCGAGCCAAGGTGGCTCACGTGCCCGTGGGGAGGAGTCGCTGGACTTGTCCAGCACGTCTTCCCCACCGGCACCGAACAACGAGCGGGCACAGGGTGCCGCTCCGAGCGTGGAGACGGCGCTGATACACGAGTCGGAGTCCGACTCTGCATCGGACGCCGATAGCTTCCAGAGCTCCGCCTCTGGAAGCGCGGAGAAGGACGGGGGAGACTCGGACCGTAGGTCCGAATTCCTGAAGCGTCGAAGGGCGAGGGGCGACATAACGTCGTCGGAGGAAGGGCTTGCCTCGGCCCGTAAAATCCCCACAAGTACGCGGGGTAAAGGCCGAGGCAAGACTTCGGGGAGGGGGCCCTCCCTTGGAGAGCCCAACACTAGTCTGGCCTCGAACGAGGCCAAACTAAAGAAGGTCGTGGCGGCCGCGATGCGCGTGGTCTCCATGAAGAGGAGAAAGAAAACGCGCGAGGACGCGATCGCTGACGCCATGACCTCCATCGTGGCGGCGGCGCGCATATACGGCGAGTCTCCGTCCGCAAGGGAAGATATGCCCGACCTGCAGACGGAGGTCACCCGCCTGACCGCCGCCATGGGGGCTCTCCAAAAGGAGAACGCTGCCCTAAAGGAGGAACTGGCCGGCCTGCAGGCGGCCGGACGTCGGGAGGCACCACCGGGGAGCCCCAAGGAGAATGGCCGGCCTGCGCCGGGGGAGAACCCAGTTCTCACCCTGGTGCGGCAGGAGCTGGCCGCCTTTGAGCGGCGGTTCTCCGTGCTGGAGAGCCGCGTGCTAAGGCCCCCGCTGGCGCCTTCGTACGCGGCCGCGGCCGCGTCCAGGCCCCCCCCGACGACGAAGCCGGCTCGGAAGGGGACGGACCCGGTGCGGACGGCCCCGGTCGGGACAGCCCCCTCGGGGGCGAGGACGGCTCCGGCCGGGCCCAGCCAGGCGAGGCCGGGCCCGTCGATGTCACAGCCGCCTCCGACCTCGACGCCTGCGAGGCCAGCTCGGGCGGCCGCGAGGAAGGCCCAGGCCGAAAACCGGCCGCCTCCACAGCCTCCTCAGCCAACTCCTCCGGCCAGCGCCGAT
The DNA here is from genome assembly GCA_950005045.1 of Agrotis exclamationis. Lineage (NCBI taxonomy): Eukaryota > Metazoa > Arthropoda > Insecta > Lepidoptera > Noctuidae > Agrotis > Agrotis exclamationis. The sequence continues at coordinate 1,073,612 of OX465418.1, read as the reverse complement.
TGGCAAGTGGCCGGAGAGAAGAGGAAGGCAAAAAAGGCGGCCAGGTCCTCGAGGCGGAGGGAAAGACGGCGGCGGCGCAAAGAGCGCGACGTCGCGGCGCGATTGCGCGCCCCAAAGACCGCGGCTGTGGTAATAACGCTGCAGCCGGACGCGGTCAAAAAGGGCGTGTCGTACCGCGACGTGCTCGCGAAGGCACGGGAGGCGGTGAACCTGGAGGAGCTCGGCATCGCCGGTGGCCTCCGTTTGCGGGTCACTGCAACGGGGGCTCGGATGTTAGAGCTCCCCGGCGCGGCCAGTGGCCCCACCGCTGACGCTCTGGCCGAACGGCTCAGAGCGTCCTTAAATGCGGAGGAGGCCCGAGTCTCCAGACCCACCAAGCGCGCAGATATGCGCATATTGGGTCTGGATGACTCCGTGACGGCGGAGGACGTGGTGGCCGCCGTTGCCAGGACTGGGGGGTGCTCCTCAGATGAGGTGAGGGCGGGCGCCCTGCGTCCTGGTTTTGCGGGGCTGCTAACCATCACGGTCAGCTGCCCCGTTACGGCGGCCAAAAAGATCCAGGAGGGCCGAAGGCTCCTGGTTGGTTGGGTGTCTGCGCAGGTGAAGATCCTGGAACCCAGACCCCTGAGGTGTTACCGCTGCCAAGTGGGCAACCACGCGGCATGCGTCTGCACCTCAGAGGTGGACCGCAGCGACGACTGCTTCCGCTGCGGTCAGCCCGGTCACAGGGCCGGCTCGTGCTCTGCCCCGCCTCACTGCTTCGCATGTGAGGCGGCCGGCAAGCCGGCCGATCACCGGGCTGGGGGCAAGTCCTGCGCCCCACCCACCAAGGCCAGGCGCAGAGGTAGGCCCTCTGCCACCGCCGTCACCGTCGCCGCCACCGCCACCGCCGCCGCCACTCCCGCTGCCGCCGTCGTGGCTACGCCCTCGCAGGGGGCCCTGGAGGAGGCTGCAATGGATTCAGATTAATGTCTCCATTGCGCTTCCTCCAGGCGAACATCAACCACTGCGCCGCTGCTCAGGATCTTTTGCTCCAGAGCATGGCGCAGTGGTTGATCAACGTCGCCGTGGTCGCCGAGCCGTACTTTGTCGTGCCCAGGAATGACTGGGTAGCGGACCTGGACGGCTCGGTGACCCTAATTTCGTCGGCCGCCGCCGGTACCCCGCCCCTCGATTGTGTCAAGAGAGGGCGCGGGATCGCCGCAGCCCGGTTCGGGGAGATCGCCGTGGTAGGCGTTTATTTCTCCCCGAACCGAACTCTCGCCGAGTTCGAAGACTCCCTGTTGGAGCTGGGTGACGTCGTCGTCGCATTCGGTTCTCTCCCCGTGCTCGTCCTCGGGGACTTCAACGCCAAGAATGTGGCTTGGGGTTCCCGGTACACGGACGTTGCGCGGGGCCGAAGGCTCGAGCACTGGGCCCTGGCACAGGGCTTGGTCATTGAGAACCGGGGTTCTGTCCCCACGTGCGTGCGGTGGACGGGCGAGTCGGTGGTGGACGTCACGTTCGCCAGCGCCGCCCTGTCGCCACGCGTCACTGACTGGCGCGTTGTGGAGGAGGTGGAGACTTACTCGGACCACCGGTATATCCGGTTTGACGTCTCCGCCCAGACCCCAGACGCGCCGGTCCGACGGAACCCAAGTGGTCCGCGATGGGCGCTGAAACAGCTGGACCGGGAGCTTTTCCTGGAAGCCTCGATCGTGCAGGCCTGGGTGTCACCACCGGACAGGCCTGCCGACATAAACGACGAGGCGGAGTGGCTCCGGGACCTCTGGATGCGGCGGCTGTGGAGGCGGAGCTGTACGAGGGCTACAGGGCAGCGAAGACCGTCCTCCGCGACGAAATCTGGCGGGCCAAGGAATTGGCCCGCGCGGAGATGCTGGGGACTCTGGACGGGGACCCATGGGGCCGCCCCTACAAATGGGTGCGCGAAAAGCTCCGCCCCTGGGCTCCCCCGTTGACGCAGAGTCTCCGGCCTCAGTTCGTGGAGGACGTGGTGAGCGCCCTGTTCCCATCGCGAGGGGAGCATACTCCCCCGCCTATGGCTCCGTCTCCGACGGAATCTGACGATGAAGCTGACGCAAACGCGGACCACAGCGACGACGACGTCTACGACGCTCCAGAGGTGACCGAGGTAGACATGAGAGTGGCGGTACAACGGCTCAAGGCCAAAAATACCGCCCCAGGACCCGACGGCCTGCCAGGGAAAGCCTGGGTCCTGGCCTCAGGGACTCTCGGTCCTCGACTGGGGGGGCTCTTCAGCGCATGCCTGGAGAGGGGCCAGTTCCCGCTTCGTTGGAAGACGGGGAAACTGGTCCTGATCCAGAAGCCCGGGCGCCCTGCGGACTCTCCGTCCGCATTCCGGCCCATCGTGCTGCTCGACGAGGTGGGCAAGCTCTTTGAAAGAGTAATTGCAGACCGCCTTGTCGGGCACCTGAATCGGGTGGGTCCGGATCTTGCGGAGAGCCAGTTTGGCTTCCGCAGGGGGCGCTCGACGGTGGACGCCATAATGCGCGTGAGAGCCCTCACGACGGGGGATGCTGTTGCCCGGGGCAGGGTCGTCTTGGCGGTGTCTTTGGACATCTCCAATGCCTTCAACACCCTGCCCTGGAGTTGCATCAGGGAGGCACTCCGGTATCACCGGGTGCCGACCTACCTCCGTCGTATAGTCGAGGACTACCTGACGGACAGGGCCATCATCTACCCCGGTCACCGGGGAGTGTGGAACCGGCGAGAGATGTCGTGCGGTGTTCCACAGGGATCGGTCTTGGGGCCGCCACTGTGGAACATCGGATACGACTGGGTGCTGCGCGGCGACCTCCCTGACGGCGTCAGCGTAATATGTTACGCTGACGACACGCTCGTCCTGGCGGAGGGAGAGTCGCATCAGGCGGCGGCCGACAAGGCGACGCAAGCGGTTGCGACAGTCGTTGAAAGGATCCGGCAGCTGGGACTCGAAGTGGCGCTGTACAAAACAGAGGCCATGTCTTTTCATGGTCGTCTGAACGCGCCACGGTCCGAGTCCCACATAACGGTGGAGGGGGTTCGCATCGGCGTCGGGAGGACGATGAAGTACCTGGGACTCGTCCTCGACAGCCGGTGGAACTTCAGGGAGCATTTCCTGAGTTTGGCCCCAAGGCTGAACCGGGCAGCAGGCGCCCTCAGGCGACTCCTGCCCAATCTCGGCGGGCCAAACGCCTCCTGCCGTAGGCTGTACGCCGGTATCGTGCGGTCCATGGCCCTCTACGGGGCCCCCGTGTGGGCCTTGAGCATCCGGACGCGACCACTAAAGTTGGTCGCATGCCAGAGGGTCATGGCTATCCGGATGATCCGGGGATACCGCACGATAGCCGGCGAATCAGCCAACCTCCTTGCCGGATTACTGCCCTGGGATCTGGAGGCGACTGCCCTCCAGCGCGTCTATGAGTGGCGCGTGGAGGCGCAGCGCCGGGGTGTAACCCCGCTGCCCCGAGAAGTCGAGGCGCGGCGGGAAGAGCTCCGGTGCGATCTCAGGGCAGTATGGAGGGGACGACTGTCGCAACCGAGGTCCGGGCACGCCGCAATCGCGGCGGTAAGACCCCTCTTTGAGGAGTGGCTGGAAAGACGTCACGGCGTCCTGACTTACCGCATGACGCAGGTCCTCACCGGACACGGAAGTTTCGGGAGGTTCCTGTGTCTGATAAGGAGGGAAGAGACGCCCGGGTGTCACCACTGCGAAGATCGCCCGGAGGACACGGTGGAGCATACGGTGCAGGACTGCCCCGCTTGGGCAGAGCACCGCCGTGTCCTCTCGGCGGCGATAGGCGGAGACCTCTCGCGCCCGGCATTGGTCGAGGCCATGCTGCGGGGCGAGACGGAGTGGGAAGCGGTCGCCTCCTTCTGCGAAGCAGTTATGCTCGTGAAGGAGGAGGCGAGCCGCGAGAGAGAGAGGACAGCGTCCTCCCTCCGCCCCAGCCGCAGTGGTAGACGCCCACGGCGTCGGACGTCGCGGGACGATTTCCAGCCACCGTAGGCGCGGGCATGCGGGCGGCGAGTAAAGGGCAACTCGCCACCCGACCATGGACCATGCCCGGGTCGACGGCGCGTTGTGTTCCACGCGCGCCTCAAGGAGTGTCAGCATGATGACGGGGCCCCCCTCTAGAGGGCCAAAGCCTGCCGGGGTTGCGGGACTTATCTCATTACCGTGACCCCGGGACATAACGGGCTATTGAAGGACACCGTGGATTTTAGTCAGTACAAGTCTGACAGTCCCTCCCGCCCTGCCCGGGGTGGGAGGACTCATTTGATGATTTTACCACGAAAAAAAAAAAAAAAAAAAAAGGCCTCTAGTGATGGACAGCGTTCTCTCTCCGCCCCAGCCGCAGTGGTAGACGCCCACGGCGTCGGACGTCGCGGGACGATCACCGGCCACCGTAGGCGCAGGCATGCGGGCGGCGAGTAATGGGCGACTCGTCGGCCGACCATGGACCATGCCCGGGTCGACGGCGCGTTGTGTTCCACGCGCGCCTCAAAGAGCGTCAGCAAGATGACGGAGCCCCCCCTCTAGAGGGCCAAAGCCTGCCGGGGTCGCGGGACTTATTCCATTACCGTGACCCTGGAACGTAAAGGGCTAATGAAGGACACCGTGGATTTTAGTCAGTACGAGTCTGACAGTCCCTCCGCCCTGCCCTGGGCGGGAGGACTCATTTGATTATTTTACCACGCAAAAAAAAAGGCCTCTAGTGATAAATCAGTGTTCAATATATACGTAATGTCATGTTAATACGACGATTATTTTAATCGATATACCAGTATAAATATCTAACAGCATTTAGGTCCATTTCTTTGCGACAACACAATCATAATTCCTCATACTCTTAGATACCTATGAACAAAATTCATAACATTTATTAATATTCAATGAGAGAGCAAGTGTTTCTTAATAAATTAGTTATATCTCCAAAATCCCTATAGTCTCTCTGGTGATAACGGTAGGTAAGTAATACCCTAATAAGGTACTACCTACCTGCTGCTGGACCTTTTTTACCGCCTTAAGTTTTGTATATTTTCGAGAATAATGGCCAATTTCTACGTGAACATGATTGTGTTTGTTTAAAACTTTCCAATAGCTTAACAGAAATCAAATAGATTTGCAACAACACAAAAGTCTTATCTGCTTCGATATTTACTTGACGATAGGTACTTATTGGATTAAGAAACTGGTGGAAATCTATGGGAAATAAATGTATTTCATTATTTACTTCCAGGTGGAGCTCGCAGGGCATTTATCTTTGATGGCGTGGACAACACAGGAAGGAAAGTGAGCTAGCATACTTATATACATATATTTATGTTTGCTATACAATGCTCCTATAGATAGATGTTGTTATTAGAGTACCTACCTACATTCTTAGAGCAAGCACAGATTAGTCACGGAAAAATATTAAAAAATTGATGTTATGATAAATGTGTTATCCTACTAATAATAATATAAAACCTTGAAAGTTTATTTGGATGGATGTTTGTTACTCTTTCACGCAAAAACCACTGAAGGGATTTGGATACAATTTGATGCACAAATAGTTTATAACCTGAATTATCACGTAGGATAGTTTTTATCTCGAAATTATGTTCCCGTGGGATAATTTTGTGTGGATAAGTTTGAGTTGTAGCGGGTGAAACCGTCCTGCAACAACTAGTGTGTTATAATTATAACAAAAAGCGATTTTTAGTATTGTATATGCAACGACGATGTATAAGTCCATCTGTTAGGTACCAGAATTTCAATTATCATGCCTTGCTTGCTATATTTTCAGATATTCCGGTTCCTTCGACCGGAAGGAAGCATCTTCATTTCGGACTCAGTAGATCTGTTCATAGACGGCCAGCTGGCCTGCATCATTCGCAAGGAGAGTACCTTCATCAAGCCCGTCTTCACCATCCGCGACATGCAGGAGCGGCCTGTGATCAGACTCAAGGGAAAGAGAACTGAAAATACCACCTTTGAAGTAAGTATGAGGCCCAGCGCACACCGCTGGAAGCGCAGCGGAGCGCACTTTAAGATAACAATTTAATATAAACCTTAACTACCTTGATATACGGTCAATATAAGAATAAATTCGGACACGGTGCTCGGAGCGCCCTCAAGCTACCACAAGAGAATGCGTGCGACCATATATCAAGGTAGTTCGGATCGCATTCGCTCCGCCTGTCTGTTTGACAATAGCTTAAAAACGCGACGCAGGCGTTATTTCGTATAAAATATACATACCTATAACTTTCATTATTTATGTTGTACTTTATGTTCATTTGTTGTATTTTGTTACTGAACCCACGACCTCCGGCATTGCAGTCAGGGTCCCTAATCACTAGACCAACAGGCCTGTCATTTAAACATTTTATTCTGTTACAGCTACAGACAATGACCAAGGCTCCCATAGGCAGTATCTTCAAGAAGTGGCGCGGGTGGAAGGAAGAACTCTTCACCTACAATGATAACTTTACCGTCACCTTCCCTGTTGACCTCGCCGTGCCATACAAGATAGCTGTCATCGTGGCATGCGTTTATATTGTAAGTTTGTCTTTTTATATGATATGGTTAGAGTCTCGCGTTACAACTGCAAAGTTTTCGGATAGTGTGTGTATTCTGCGCACATCGCGTACTCCTACATCAATCTATTTTTGAAAATTCCACAAAAACTGCGTACGCGCAGCTTCCGCTCATACATTCATGCAAGTCAATTTGTAATTAAAACCGTTCCTGTTGCCTTCTATCAAACTCTATGCGGTGGTTTTAATGCAAACTTTCATGTTGATGTAATCGCTATACCTAACAATAATTGAATCCATGCAGTTAAATTAACAATGATAAAATCATTGAATATAATTCAGTAATTAAAATATTATTTTCTTTCAGGATTTCTCATTCTATGAGGGCAAATGATGTGGTTGGAGCGCTGTCGTACTACATAATTACAGAACTGATCTTTAATAATAATATCATGTATACCAATATTATACTGCTGAAGTGTTGTTTTTTTGGTTGAATGCTCTAATCTCAGGAACTACTGTTATTTCTATTAGTTTTAGCGTGTTAGCTTTCCTCGATAAATGGATTATCCAGCAAAAAAATATTATTTTCAATTCGAACCAGCAGTTCCTGAGATTGGCGTGTTCAAACAAACAAACAAAGCCTTCAGCTTATAATATTAGAAAAAAAGATGTATACACGCACTTAAAGTGCTCTATTTTATTAGCAACCGTATAGTGTAAACAGACGTCGTTATTATGTAGTTATGAAATAATACAATAGAATCTAAAGTCATAACACTATGAATGAATGCTTCAGCAGTTACTAATGATTTGCGTTTATTGTAAGTGTAACTCACAAGAATGAAAAGAGTGCTTGCTGAACTATCCCGTATTTACGGTAACTTGATAACTTTACTACTTAAACAGTTTCGAATATTGAATCCCACTTTGTTAAGAAATGATCTACTAATTTATGTACCTACGTAACAATTTAAAAAAAAAACTTAATTTAGCTCTACTTAGAACATAAGATAATATATATATTCCTAGAAACAGTGCCTTCAATTAAGCTGAATAGTGTACGGTTATTGAGAGTGCAAGTACCTCGGGCACATGTTGACCACTAGCCTCAGGGACGATAAAGCCTCGAGCAGACACACACGATTAATCGCGCGGGGCGACTTGTCGCCAGGGGCGTAGCTACCGCCGTATCTGCCGTATCAATTATACGGGGCCCCCGGGCCACAGGGGCCCCCAACCTGCGTAAACAAAACTTAACAAAAACTTAATGATTTTTTAAATAAAAAAAGTTATTTACTTTTACACAATTTATTTGTATAATCTATCTCTGGTGTTTTTATTATTATTATTTATATATGTAATACTGTTTTAAGCACGAGATTGTCTATTTGAAATCCCGGGAAGATCCATATTAATATCAACATTTCGATGCAAGTATTAAAATAACTCTACCTAATTCCGACTTCTGGACTGATCAGTCGCATCTTGAATTTTTTTGATGACCTTTGTCCAATTTTTTGTTTATAGTGAATCATGGATGTTTGTGGAAATGCGCATCGATTGTTTTTATGCATTGATGCGTAAAAGATGCGCTTCCCTGGTGCGCTGGTTGCGAGCCAGCTCCAACAGCATTCTGGGGCCTTACCACGAGCTCTTAACGCGATACAGTTAAGGTTGTGGGAAAGAGACAGAGCTATACAAGTCGTCTAGCGCCATCTCTTTCCCACAGCCTAAACTGGATCGCGTTAACAGTTCATGGTAGGCCACCTGGGCATGATTGCTGAAAGGCAAGACTGTGCAGTATTGAATCGTTGCTACAGTATTTTAGCTAGAACGCTGAAGCAATGAGAGATGTGTATGTTGTTAATTGTAATTGTTGTCTGTTGTTATTGTGTTACTAACATAGGTGTAAGTTTACATTGCCACTAACATTTTAATTACGCTTATGTATTAACATTAAACGAATAAAATGAAACATAAGTGGTATACGTATATAAACCGAGTGATTTTTTACATTTCCTTGTGTTAGTCTATTTTTATTTATTATTAAGAAAACTTTGTTCTTAAGATAAGATATTATTCATTTTTTTTGAAGAAACATTGTACAAAGCATGGGTTGAAAAATAAAAATATAGACTTTCTTTATTTATACAGGGTGGTCCAGGCCAAATGGATATAAATTTTTTTTAGGTAGTCGACTAAGGGACCTATTTTTACCCGCCAGGAAAAAATCGCTTGTTACCTGTTTACAAGATATGTTTTTTTTTTGTAATTTTAGAAATATCACCACTTTTATTGTTTTCATGATTTTTATTTACTTTTCAAATGAAAAGTTATATTATATTTTTATTTTAGGTGCTTACTTAGACATTGCACTGTCTCAGAAAGAAAAAAATTGTGTGAGATTGTCAGAAAGAAAAAAAAGTGCTTTAATTTCATATCAATGCAAGAATAGTTATTGTCCTTGAAATCGACTGATGTTTCGTAAACTCCAATTAAAAAATTAAAAAAAATAAAAATAAAACTTTTTTTTTAAATTTTCCTGGCGGGTAGGTATAAATAGATCCCTAAACGGACTATCTAAAAAAAAATTATATCCATGTGGCCTGGACCACCCTGTATAATTTTCATTCATAATTTTTTATGTTTTTATACACATCAATTCAAATAAAAGCATTAAAAAATGAAATGATTCAGTGGTCTACCGATGTCGTGAGGTAGGTCGAAGTGGTTGTTAGGGTTAGAAAGATAGGATCATACTAGCTACTACTACTAGACTAGAGTACTATCTTCTATCCAACCGCCAAGAGAGCCAGGAATGTTGATGTTCGTCGTGGCTCTTGGCTTTCAGTTTAGAAGGTCTATTTTCCAAGTCCGTGAACGAAGACACGTAACACACAGTAACTAACGCCAAGACGACTGGAATCCTTTAGACGCGGTGGCGCTTTTAATCAAATTGTATTTTTTATAAAAATGTAGTACCCCTAATTTTCCACAGGTCATGACATGTCGGGCACGCCGCCATCGCGGCGGTAAGACCCCTCTTTGAGGAGTGGCTGGATAGGCATCACGGCGTCCTGACCTACCGCATGACGCAGGTCCTCACAGGACACGGAAGGTACCTGTGTCGGATAAGGAGGGAAGTAACGCCTTGGCAGACGCTTGGGCAGAGCACCGCCGTGTCCTCATGGCGGCGATAGGCGGAGAACTCTCGCGCCCGGCACTGGTCGAGGCCATGCTGCGGGGTGAGACGTAGTGGAAAGCGGGTTCCTTCTGCGAAGCAGTCGTGCTCGCGAAGGACGAGGCGGGCCGCGTGAGGGAGAGGACATCGTCCTCCCTCCACCCCAGCCGCAGTGGTCCCGTGGCAGACAGTCTCCGGCCACCGTAGGCGCGGGCATGCGGGCGGCGAGTAATGGGCGACTCGCTGTCCGACCATGGACCATGCCCGGGTCGACGCGACGACGCGGACGGCGCGTTTGTGTTCCACGCGCGCCTCAAAGAGTGTCAGCATAATGACGGGCCCCCCCTCTAGAGGGCCAAAGCCTGTGAAATGGCGGGTCTTATCGAATTACCGTGACCCTAGAACGTAAAGGACTATTGAAGGACACCGTGGATTTTAGTCAGTACAAGTCTGACAGTGCCTCCCGCCCTGCCCTGAGTGGGAGGACTCAATTGATGATTTTACCACGTAAAAAAAAGGTCATGAGATGTAGAGCGGATTCTAATGTCTAAGCTATCTGTCAAATTGTAATATCAGTCACTTTTAATTTGGGCTCAATGTCACGGCGCGTGCACTGGACTCGCGGGACTGTCTATACAGGTAACCGCGACCCTGGAACTTAAAGGGTACGAGTCTAGTAGTCCCTTCTGCTCCAAAATTGGCGGGAGGACTTATAGGCTAGAAAAACGTACGTTAAACTGCTTTCGTTTTATCATGTCAAGATACTTGTAGGTACAAAGCTACTTTATCACCGGCTCGTTATCTCTTTTTTTGCTAACATTTTAGAACGCATTCAGGTTTTATTATAATTGACCTATGGTTTTGTTATACTTTTATAAAATGATTTCTATCCAAGTATCCGTTCATATCCTTTGTTTGTGAATGTGGCTATAAATAAAAATAAAGTGTCTTTCAGTTTTGTTTGATAGGATTATATTCATTTTGAGTTCATTTTATATTTGTTTGTAAATACATACTTTTAAAATTGTGTTTGCTGTCTGAGAACGTTTGTTGTGCCTTTGGTAGTGCCTTATAATGTTCAAATGAAAATGTTACAGTTCATTTTTAATAATAATATACTTGTATTAATATTTATAAATATTAAAAAAATAAGTTAAAATAACTAAAACCCGACTACGAAAAAATCGCGCACTAAAAAGTATAAAACAAGAACAATCTGTGACACAGAAATTTTTAATTAATAGCCGTGGTCGTATGCCACCTAGCCAATAAAGATTGTGTGAAACAACCGCAGGTGGCATACGACCACGGCTATTAATTAAAAATTTCTGTGTCACAGATTGTTCTTGTTTTATACTTTTTAGTGCGCGATTTTTTCGTAGTCGGGTTTTAGTTATTTTAACTTATTTTTTATTTACACTATTTTGGGGTTATTTGATATATATAATAAGCAAAGCAGCGAGTAAGTTTAAAATGTACTCATTAAGCCTTTTCATTTGATACCCATGTTGACACTGTTAGAAACAGGCAAAGTAGCTAGTAAAAGCTATATAATGTATATATATTTCAAATGTGCTCATCAAGCCCTTTAATTTGATACCCATGTCGATACTGTGCGAAAAATTTTTTTTTTTCGGTTACGACTTTTCATCCCCTAGAGGGCGCCGTATTGGATTTGGTGACACGTCACCTACCCTATAACCAGCGGACAACTGAGACGCTTCTAACGAAACCTCATTTGTCAAGTAGTGATAAGTAGTTCAGAAGTTATGAGGGAACAGATGAACATACATACATACATACATACATACATACCGGTCAAAATCATAACCCTCCTTTTTGCTTCGCCGTAGTCGGGTAAAAACTGTTTCGAATCTTCATATTTTGTTTTATTTCGCTGTTGTACCATATGAAATAAGTAGTAGGTAACAGTTACGAGTGGCTTTGTATAGTGGTCGCAAGCAATAATACAGAGAAAGAGGTTTTTGGTTTGGTTCTCAACCCTGGTAAAGTGTATCTGTATCATTTTCAACAAGATTCTCTTAGTACTCGTAAGTCAGGCAATATCTACCGAAGTAATATACAAGCCTTTCATCCAATCATCTAATGTCAATAACCATGCGTAGTTATCAGCAAGCGTCACGCACTGCACGTAATATCCGATGCGCGGTGATATGATAATCTTTGTTATGTATTTGCTAAAATTCACCCACCTGACGCCCATACACCCATACACCAAAGCCATTGTAAGATCTAACGGATTTGTTGGCTAACTTTTAATTGCTTTGTTTAATAATTGCATGCCAAAAGGTTGATCTTCAAAGTTAAAAAATAGGTACTAGTTGGGATCTACTACGACGATACTTCTTCTGCTTTTAATCTAAATCATGGTGACTAGTGCTAGGTAAGTCTTGTACTGCTGAAACATTATGTAAACAGACTGTAGACCGTACTGATTAGAGTGTTTCATGGTGTGCACTACACTAAAAGTAGAGACTATACATTGGTATGGTATTTGTATAGGCGACCGGGGCGCCGCGCTGCCGCCCGCCGCTGCCAGTCAGACCAAAGACTATATACCTACCTACATAGGTATATATGGAGAAATCAGACGTCTGGCCTTGGACGCTCGCCTCGGGTAGCGAAGATTTCGGTGCAAACAATAATACCTAACATTCCAGGCCCGTTTTGTTTGTCATTTGACCCTATACATATACATTTAAACAGTTTCACATATTTTTTTCGTTACTGGAAATGACTTTACCACGATAAACAATCAAATGAGAGGACTCATTTGTTTGTTTATCGTGGTAAAGTCATTCACACACCCAGGGCGGGACGGGAGGGAGTTTCAGACTCTTGACTCTGTGACTAAAATTCACGGTGTAATTTCAATATCATTTTATATTCCAGGGTAGATGAGACAGTCCCACGACCCCGGCAGGCTTTGGCCCTCTAGCGGGGGCCTCGTCAAATTTTTGACTGCTCTTTCTACCCAAATTCCTACATTTCTTTAAGACCCGAATTTGGGTCGTGACCCGAGGTTTTGAAATGGTCTAGGTCTCTGGTCTAGTCTAAACTAAAGAAAGTGTAGGCAGTGTACAGAAAGCTTGCCACACGCCAAATGTGGCCAAAACGCGCCCATGGTAACTATGATCCCAAGGTCATTGTTAGGCGAACGAATTGCGAGATTCATATCGTTGGATATTCAATTGGAATACTTGACGTGCGATTCCAACAAATCGAATGCATAGTAGCGTCAGAACAAATTCAAATGTGCCCACTTAATTTTGTTGACCTCCATGAGCACAATCAACTCGTTGTTTGTAAATTAGCAATATTCGAAATATGTTTTGTTATAATTATGGTTTAGCTACGTCACTATTGATTCGCTGTAATGTATGGAGTCTGGGTCACTGGCCTGAAAATGAAACAAATTACTAGGCTGATATAGATATTGATTTTTATACAGTTTAGGTTATGCTTATGAGTCATGTTATTTCCTAAACTCTAGATAAGTTTTTTTAGTAGATAGTTGCCAGTCCGTAGTCTGGCCTTGGACGGAGCAGACTTGGTTTTCGTGTGCAGAATAGTGATAATTATTTATTACGGGACTTATTCGTGACATTCAATGAATCCTACTGACACGTATTAATAACATCGTCATAGCGTGCTTTCCACAACTTTGTGTTAATGAAGTAAATCATTGATTTAAAGTTAACTTTTTTTCAGTGGATCGGGTATTTGCAGATGTGTCTTTAAATAAGAATGAAGCATCTTTCAGTTTAATGATAAGACTCATTGACTAAGTAGTTAATTTTAACTTTGTTTGTTTGTAAACAATATGGCGGCTGGACCATCTACTGCTCCATTTGCGGGACCTATAGGTGAGTAAATTATACATGACTTACTTAGTTAAATATTGTTGTTTAATGAAAATAATGGCAATATTGGTGGCCATATTTTACCTGCTTTATTTTTTGAATTTGTTTTGTTTGTCGCAAGCATTATGTAACTGCTGAACATGAAGTCCTGTGTTCACTCAGACAACATGATATTTAGGGTTACCTATCATAAGATCGAAAAATGTTTGACCGAATTTCATTTCACCTAAAACTTTTCAACTATTATCATTTCGTTTTTTTTTTTTACTTTATCGAAGTAACGCTGACCTATTTTCAATACGGCATTTTTCGTTACACCGACGCGGACGTTTCATACGGTCGAAAAACTTTTGACTGAAGTAACATTTGATCATAGTATTAAGTTTCCGAACACTCATTTTACCATTGTTTTAATTACCATTTTTTTCACTAGAAAGTTTGTTCATTTCTAATTTTTGCTCTTACTTTTTAAGGCACTGTTCTAGGCATATCTAGGTAGACAGTGAAAAAAGTGTGAACATTGATATTCCATTTTCATTAATTGATATTTGCAGTTTATTACATTTGATGTGCGTTGTGGTCGTTGCAATTGGTTATTAATTTGCTATTTCTTTTTTGCTATATTCATACTGAATAATGAGTGTTACATGCTTACAAGCATACAAGAAAGAATGCAAACAAGCAGGCACCATGCGGTAAACAGGCAGCAAATAAACATGCAAGCAGGCATGCAGCATGCAGGCAGGCATGCAGCTTGCAAGCAAGTACTCAGCATGCAACATGCAGCAAGCATTGTTTCTGTCACGGCTCCGGCGCTGCGGGCTGTAGGTGGCCCCACGCGAACTTATCGTCGCAGATGGCTTTAACTCCAGCCTCAGCAGCGGCGGCTGGCCTTGAAACCACCTGCTCCTCAACTTGCGGGCCACCCCACCCCTCCGCGCCTACGCGCATTTAAATTACACTCTAGGGGTGGGGCAAACAAGTGAAACAAGACTGCATGAGGTCGGTTTTGCAGCGACTCGTTTCTGTCACAAAAAATTGTAGCATAACATTATGACATTTTATGATAATTATAACCGGTGTTTGTAACCGAATAATATTCCGTAAAACTTTGTTTTGGTGTGGTGAAAATATGGCAGATAAATCATTTGGCAAACGAAAAAAGTTCGCAAGATGCTTCGGCTAAGAGCAAAAAGTTATTTTGTAAATCGGCTAAACATAATCCGGTAAAGTAATACCTACGACACATGGTACTTCGATGATCTAAAAATGTGTCAAATGATGCATATGGCAAAACAGACGTCGGTCAATAGTTTTCGGCAAAATGAAATTCGAACAAAATGTAGAATAGAATAGAATATACTTTATTGTACACCAAAATAAATACAAGTTTACAATATTTTAAGGTACAACGGCGGTCTTATCGCTAATAGCGATATCTTACAGACAACCTTTGGATGGACTTAAAGAACTTGAATAAAAAATGAGGGTAGGCATAGGCTGTGATACTCAACCAATAACAGTTAACTTATAATACAAATATAATACACATAATAATAATAATATAGCATACACAATATACTTATTTAAATATATACAGGGTGTTAGGGACATCGACGCACATACATGATTCTGGACCCCCCGTGTTGGAAGTTTTCGTCGGTTTTTTCTATTCTTTTTTATTTTTATAAGTTTGTTGATCATTCATTCTTAGTTCGGGCTCATTGCTAATTAAAACGCCCGTAACTAAGGCCGAAACCACGGGTGCTTAGAGATTAGACCCGCAGATACATGAAACTAGACTCACTGTGTCCTATGATATTAATGATGCCTGAAAGTCTTCAAATTAAAAATATGGTACCATTTCAGTTCCAGGTCTAGAGCGCCTGATACAGCTGGCAACCGTCAACATTGACCAGACCAGTTCTGGTTATCAGGGCAACAACTACTCTGTCGTCAGCAATGAAGAGTGCCTGTTTACCATGAATGAGGAGGTGCCTGATAGTATCTTCCGAGGTATGGACTGATACATAGCATAAATGATTATCGGTGGTAGTTAACTCTTTACTCCAGAGGCCTAATCACGAGTTTTCATAAAAAAAATAGTTCCTTGTTCGTACACTAGAGGCGCTTTTTCATTTTCCATTCAATTAACGTAAACGTCACTCGGTAAAATACGGAGATCTTGTGCTAAGGCTTCTGGTCTTGTTGATAAATCAGTGTTTAATATGTACGTAAATGTACTAATACGCCGATTGTGTGTTAATACGCCGATTTTTGAATCTTAAATAAAATTATTGTTTCATTTAGGTCCATTTCTTTGCGAAAACACAACAATTCTTCCTCATAGATATTAATAAATTCATAATCATCATCATCATCATCTTAGCCATAGGACGTCCACTGCTGAACATAGGCCTCCCCTAGATTTCCACATATTACACAGGCCTGCAAAATGGGGGTCATAGCTTCCTCTCGGGAATTTGATAGCTGATTCTAGGGTATTTTGATGCGTTGATTACGAATATGTACTTAGTTTTTGTCCATCACCTCCAGATTTTTCAAAAAAGGTACTGGTAGAAAATAGCAAAAAAACACAAGTTGTCACAGGTTGTCACATAAAAAAATAAATACCTACTTATTTAAAAAAGTAAATTACTTTTAACTTAAAAAACTACTAATATATAATAACAACTTATTACTATGTATAAATTACATGTAAATTTTATTTGTAGAACCTGGTCCTTTTTTTCTGGAAGCTTTCGTTGTGCCATTTTCGCTTAAATTTCTGGTTTGTATCGTCGCACTTCAAATAACCAACAATAGTCCGCCATCATGCTAGTATTCTATCTTCCTTGATACCGGACTTCAAGCTCTTTCAAATCTTTGTGAAATCTTTCGCCTTGTTCTTCGCTAACGACTCCTAGATTTTCTGGGAAGTTATCAATGTGCGAATTTAAGAAAAATGTGAATTACTTATACTCATTATGTAGTATTTAACAAACTCCTGATTTTTATTAATTTCTATGTCCCCTTACACTATTTAAATGCAATAAAAATTAAGCTGCTGATATTTTATAAATTTTAAAATGTATGCGCTCCGACATTTTTCGACAAAATCAAATATTCAATATCAAAAAATCCTGACGTCATGGATTTTTTTTATTATTTTTCTCGTAATCAGCACATCTGAAACTATAGAAAACGTTACTCAGATTTCAAAGAGGAAAACCATTGCAGGCCTGTGTTATTATACCGGTTGGAAGCGACCTGCATCCAGCGTCTTCCGGCGACCTTTATAAGGTCGTCTGTCCATCTCATTGGTGGACGTCCTATGCTGCGTTTGATAGTCCGTGGTCTCCACTCTAGTGCTTTTTGACCCTATCGGCCATCTGCTCTGCGAGCAATATGGCCTGCCCATTGCCACTTTAGCTTACTAATCCGGTGGGCTATAACGGTGAGTTTAGTTCGTCTACGAATCTCTTCATTTCGGATTCGATCACGTAGAGAAATACCGAGCATAGCCCTCTTCATAGCTCGTTGAGCGACTTTGAGATGAGGCCGATAGTGAAAGACCATGCACGTTTCGGTGCCGTAAGTCATCACTGGTAACACACATTGGTTGAAGACTTTCGTCTTGAGGCACTGAGGTATGTCGGACGAAAAGACATTGCGTAGTTTCCCGAACACCGCCCAACCTCTCTCTCTCAAAAGTCTGTCTCCAATAAATAGTGAGACCCCACTATTTACTTGATGATAGGTACTTTTAATGAGGAAACTGGTGAAAATCTATGGGAAATAAATGTACATATTTCAGTATTTACTTCCAGGTGGAGCTCGCAGGGCATTTATCTTTGATGGCGTGGAGAACACAGGAAGGAAAGTGAGCTAGCATACTTACATTTATGTTTGCTATAAAATGTTCCAATATGCACGTTTCTGCAAATCCTATGTCAATATAGCGACCGTTTTCAAATCAAAAGTTTCACGCAATAAAAAGGAGTAGGTACCTTACCTACCTTATATCTATGGTACCTACAGTTTTAAGCTTTTCTTTACCACGATAAAAAAAAAGTAGAGTTCAAGTAACTTGTCTCTTGTCGTTTTGCTGATATCGTGATGAACCACTGTGAATACTTTATGTCTCATAAACTAGGCATTGGCAAATGATGGTCGTTTACTCTTAAAAAAAAAAATATTAAAATCTTTAAAAATTGTACCTTATGGTAAATCTGTTATCCTACTAATTGATTTTCAGTTGTTATTCATTCTATTCGTTACCAGAATTTCAATTATCATACCGTGGCTTGCTATATTTTCAGATATTCCGGTTCCTTCGGCCGGAAGGACACGTATTCATGTTGAATACAGTGGATCTGTTCATAGACGGCCAGCTAGCTTGCATCATTCGCAAGGAGGACACCTTCTACACGCCCGTCTTCACCATTCGCGACATACAGGAGCAGCCTGTGATCAGACTCAAGGCAAAGAGGACTGAAAATACCACCTTTGAAGTAAGTATGATGCAGATCAATTAGGAAGGAAGGTTTGCAGCCGCCATTGTGACGCCATGCAAGCTTTTTTAACACTTGCACGCTTTAACATTTATATGTAATACTAGCTTCCGCCCGCGACTCCGTCCGCGCGGATGTTGGTCTTCGCGTGGATGGTTCATTTCTCCATTTTGAGTAACTCTGACAATGACATCTTAAAAATATCCATTGGACCCAAATACGGCTAAGCCATATAATAATTAAGGAGATCTATTGAGCTATTCGCGATTCAGAAATGCGCGTCATAGGCACAACGCCATCATCGCCATCACGGAGGCAGGCGTGGCGTAATGTTCTACTTTGATAATAGGTGTCGCCAGTGGTTCCATAATAAGGTTTGATACAGATTTTTTTTTCTACGTATTTTTCCAGGATAAAAAGTATCCTATTTTATGCCCAGGATAATAAGGTATAATTATACCAAGTTTCATCGAAATCGAACCGTTAGTTTTCACGTGATGCCTGCACATACAGACAGACAGACAGACAGACAGACAAAATTTTTTTTAATCACATATTTGGGTTTGGTATCGATCCAGCAACACCCCCCGCTATTTCTTTTTCAATATTTTCAATGTACAGAATTGACCCTTCTACAGATTTATTATATGTATAGATTAATATCTGATTAGCGGTTTAAAAGTTATCCATTGCAGGCCTAGGGAGAATCGCTTTCAACTGACAGCTGCCAAATTTAAGAAAAAAAAGTAGTTCTATTTTTACCCGACTACGGCGAAGCAAAAAGGAGGGTTATGATTTTGACCGGTATGTATGTATGTATGTTTGTATGTATGTATGTATGTATGTTCATCTGTTCCCTCATAACTTCTGAACTACTTATCACTACTTGACAAATGAGGTGTCGTTAGAAGCGTCACAGTTGTCCGCTGGTTATAGGGTAGGTGACGTGTCACCAAATCCAAAATGGCGCCCTCTAGGGGATGAAAAGTCGTAACCGAAAAAAAAATATTTTCGCACAGTATCGACATGGGTATCAAATTAAAGGGCTTGATGAGCGCATTTGAAATATATATATTATATAGCTTTTACTAGCTACTTTGCCTGTTTCTAACAGTGTCAACATGGGTATCAAATGAAAAGGCTTAATGAGTACATTTTAAATTCACTCGCTGCTTTGCTTATTATATCAAATAACCCCAAAATAGTGTAAATAAAAAATAAGTTGAAGTCGGGTTTTAGTTATTTTAACTTATTTTGATATTTCTATTAAACCATGTTGAAGATTGTGTGAAACAACCGCAGGTGGCATACGACCACGGCTAACTAAAACCCGACTACGAAAAAATCGCGCACTAAAAAGTATAAAACAAGAACAATCCGTGTTACAGAAATTTTTATTAATAGCCGTGGTCGTATGCCACCTGCGGTTGTTTCACACAATCTTTATTGGCTAGGTGGATACGACCACGGCTATTAATTAAAAATTCTGTAACACGGATTGTTCTTGTTTTATACTTTTTAGTGCGCGATTTTTTCGTAGTCGGGTTTTAGTTATTTTAACTTATTTTTTATTTACACTATTTTGGGGTTATTTGATATAATAAGCAAAGCAGCGAGTGAATTTAAAATGTACTCATTAAGCCTTTTAATTTGATACCCATGTTGACACTGTTAGAAACAGTCGAAGTAGCTAGTAAAAGCTATATAATGTATATATATTTCAAATGTGCTCATCAAGCCCTTTAATTTGATACCCATGTCGATACTGTGCGAAAATATTTTTTTTTTCGGTTACGACTTTTCATCCCCTAGAGGGCGCCATATTGGATTTGCTGACACGTCACCTACCCTATAACCAGCGGACAACTGAGACGCTTCTAACGACACCTCATTTGTCAAGTAGTGTTAAGTAGTTCAGAAGTTATGAGGGAATAGATGAACATAATAACCCTCCTTTTTGCTTCGCCACAGTCGGGTAATAAAAATAAAAATTACACGCTATTAAGTGTTAAGAATTTATATTATGACTTTAATATAATTAAGTTTCAACTATTTCTTTGAAATAACATAGATTGCGGCAAAATCTTTGCCTTTTTAACACGCTTATTTATTAGCTTCACTTGTTAATGATGCACATGAAAAATACTGGCTGTATAGCTAGACGACCACAGGCTAAAAATAAAAAAAAACGAAATAAGCGGGAAAGTGACAATTCGATCAACACTCATTTTTTTTCTTTATCTGTTAATCTAAGTTCTTATTTTTAATTTCCTCGTATTCGTAGGTAATGAAAAGCACAGTGTTTACTTCGGGTAAATTACTGATTTAGTCCCTCGCACTATTAGCGCCCTCACTACGTTACGGGCGCCAAACCCCGTCTCGGGACTTAAATAAGTAACTTTCACCCCTTGGATAACAATGTACTATTCACTAGCTGTTGCCATCGGCTTCATCCGCTACTACTCAAAAATTCTCCCACGGAAACATAAAATCGGGATAAAAACTGAACCTACATGTTAATTCAGGTTATAAACTACCTATCTGTGTACCATATTTCATACAAATCCGTTCAGAGGTTTTTGCAATACAGGGTGTAAGAGACATCGACGCACAAACGGATACCATGGGTCCAGGACATGATTCTGGACCCCCACGTGTTGGAATTATTCGTTGGATTGGAAGTAGCATTATATATGTTTGTATTGTACGTTCATTTGTTGTAAGAACTAAACATTTTATTCTGTTACAGCTACAGACAATGACCAAGGCTCCCATAGGCAGCATCCTCAAGAGGAATAAGTGGCGCGGGTGGAAGGAAGAACTCTTCACGTACAATGATAACTTTACCGTCACCTTCCCTGTTGACCTCGCCGTGCCATACAAGATAGCTGTCATCGTGGCATGCGTTTATATTGTAAGTTTGTCTTTTTATATGGCTAGAATCTCGCGGGTCACCTGTAAAGTTTTCGGATAATACTTATGCGTATTCGGCGCAAATAGCGTACTCCCAATTATCATGTAAATCTAATTTTTAAATATTTTCACACAAAATGTGTACGCTCAGCTTTCGCTCATACACTCAGACTCAATTGACTCAAACAAGTCAACAAATTAATTGTAATCAAAACCGTTCCTGATGCTGTCTATCAAACTCCACTCGGTGATCTTAATACAAACTTTCGTGTTGATGTAAACGCTATAACAATAATTGGATCTATGCAGTTATAGTACATTATGATATAAGTGCGGTAAGTTGAAAATTACAGCTGAGGCGATATTGCTAGCCCGAGCCGTAGGTGAGGGCTATAAGAAAGCAGACGCTGTAATTATTAAACCGCACGTATGTCATCGACGTTTTATAACACATTTGTGAGGAAATAAATAAAACTCGGACTTTCTTAAACGAATAAATCTTTAATTACTAATAATTTTTACTTTTTCACAAATTAGCGATGCGCGCGCGTCAGCGTCTTTTGTTTATGGCAAAGGCACAAAAAACAGCCAGTAATAAAGTAAATTAATACTTTTGTGCTTTTGTGTTTTTGTTAGAGATAAACGGTTGTAATTAATTGTCAAAATTAATAAAATTAAAGAATTTAATGTTTAATTATTATATTGTATCTCCCAAAGTTAATTTTATTCATAAAATGTTGACCACTTTTCTGACATAAAAACTCTTTGCTAATATTTAAAAAAGTACCGTTCGTTTTAGACGGAGCATCTTAATAAACCGTGCGCTTTACATTACAATTACGCACAAGTACGTAATGAGATACATTACGATATTGAAATCGGTGCAGTAAGAGACCTTTTACGAGCAAATGTATTATAAAAATTAATTACGAAATGAATTCATAAAATATTGTTTTCTTTCAGGACTTCACATTCTACGAGGGCAAATAAAGTGAAAGGAGCGCTGTCGTACTACACAACTGATCTATACATATAATAAATCTTTAATAAAAATATTATATCAGCTATACTAATATTGTACTGCTGCAGAGTTGGTCTTTTTGGTTGAACGTGCTAATCTCAGGAACTTCTCGTACTCCTATTAGTTATAGCGTGATGTCATAATTATAGCTTTCGTCGATAAATGGACTATCCAGCACAATAGTACATTGTTATCCAAGGTGTTAAAGTTACTTATTTATGTCCCGAGACGGGGTTTGGCGCCCGTAACGTAGTGAGGGCGCTAATAGATCGAGGGACTAAATAAGTAAGTTACCCGAGGTAAACACTGTGCTTTTCATTACGAATACGAGGAAATAGTAAAATTAACAACATAAATTATTAGCTAAAGAAAAAATGAGTGTAGATCGGATTGTCACTTTGCCGCTTATTTTGTTTTTTTTTTTCTAATTTTTGTGCTGTGGTCGCTGTGGTCGTCCAGTTATACAGTCAGGATTTCATGTTCATTATTTAAAAAAAAGCAAAGATTTTCTCGAAATCTGTGATATTTTAGAGAAATAGTTAAAACTAAATTATTTTAAAGTCATTATTTATTTTCTTTATACTTAACTTTATGTTATTTTAATTTTAAATCGCTCTGTAATTTAGTGGCTGCATAAAAAGTTTGAACATGGTTCAATGGAAATGTCAAAATACAACTAATTTTTTTTTCAGCTTTTGTAGCTGTCAGTTGAAAGCGATTTTCCCTAGGCCGGCAATGAATAACTTTCAAACGGCTAATCAGACATGTAATGGCCTACTTTCAGAGTATGAGTATTGATTGACGAAAAAACATTTTTTCAATTTGAGCACTCCCTGAGATTAGCGTGTTCAACCAAACAAGCAAAGAAGACTTGACTTTGTTTGTTTGGTGTTGTGTATTATTATTGTATTTTACTTTAGTTTTAAGTATTGTATTTTACTTTAGGTTTAATTCATTATTTTTCTGTGTGTGTTTTTTATTTTTATTACGACAACCGTAGGGTATCATTTAGGACTATTGTCGGAGCTGATGAAGATTGTAAACTATCCTTGCATTGTATAGAGTCAATCTTTTTAGTATTATACATATAGTTTGACAGGAAGCTTTGTGTGAGTACCATGTACTTAATAGCTTTCAATGAGTAAGATACCCACGTTTTTTAATGACTTGAATGACCCTGGCGGTTGAGACTATGTCATGCTCACTCAAATGTCTCGCTGATGGTGGTGCGTGTGTTGGATCATTTAGTTCCCTTCAAAATGGTTGAGCTGAGTGATGCTGATGCATGTGTCATGTTCGTGAACGGGCGCTGTCAGTCGTGACTGTCATCTCTTAGCAGCCACGGTTTATTTTAATTATTTATAATTTAATTGAATTGTCTTTTTTATATTAATTTCCTATGGACACCTTTTACTTAATTGCTACATCGTTCTCACATAATGTACCATCTCAAGTTGAATGATGTAACAAAGGTTCTGTTATAATTTTGGCGATTGAAAAAGTGTGTCCATGGAGTTTCTTGCCCGTTCTTCTCCATAGAGATCTACGCTGTGGAATGGGCATCTACAGTACTTTCACAGTTTTTATGTTTTGTGACTGGGACTATAGCACTGTAACTATTTTCACACCACTTGCTCGTAAATGTCAAATTATATGTCATGCAAACAAGGAATAAAGCAGGTCATTGCTGCCCCCCGTTCGATCTGGGCAATAATATTGTACTGAATTTCATGATTCCCGTGGGAATAATGTGATTTGATTTTGGAACCTTAAACAAAACATAATATGAAAACTTTTACCAAGGAGTTGTAGCAGTAATGGCGGCCAGTAACTGTAACAGCTGATCGCTTGATGTGGTGCCTAATACACGTTCGAAGGTTGTCGTACCACATCAAATTTCAAAAATCGAATTTATTTCCTCGCAGTAGGTGTGAAAAGCAGAGTACGCTCCTCGGGAGTAAAGCTGCCTTGTCTTGGGCTAACTTGAATCCCTCGCTACACTAAGGATTCTTAACATCTCCTCGCTGCGCTACGGTGGTTCACCCCCAGAATCCTTAGTGTAGCTTCGGGATTCAATACCCCCGTGACATAAGGCAATGCTTTACTCCCTTGGTGCGTAATCTACAATTATTCCACTTAATTGTCTTTTAACAATTCAAAAGTGCCTGTAACTGGCCTACTTGTAATAAATGATTTGATTTGATTTGGTTGAACAGCTTTATGATAATTATTAGTATATAGTTTGAACCATTTAATGTAAACAGTTGTCGTTATAGTTGTGAAATAATAAGAATCTAAAGTCATAACGATGAATAAATGCTTAGCATTTGCTATAGTAAATCAGTAAAAACAGATGATTTGCATTTATTGTAACTCACAAGAATGGAAAGAGATAATGTGACGTGATAACTTTACTAGGTACTCACAGTAGGTACTTAAACAGTTTCGAATATTGAATCCCAATTTGTTAAGAAGTGATGTATAATTTATGTTGTACCTACTACCTAACGTAACAAATACAAAAAAACCTTAATTTAGCTCTACATAAGATATCTTCCCAGAAACGGTGCCTTCAGTTAAGATGAATAGTGTATCGTTATTGAGGGTGCACTCGTACAAGTACCTCGGGCACGTGTTGACCACTAGCCTCAGTAAGGACATTAAGAGAGAGCGAAGGGCGTTGTCGTTCAGATCGAGTATGATTGCCCTCAGGTTTTCACGTGCTTCAGCGGGGGTTAAGAAAAGTCTGTTCAAGGCTTCTGTGCCACGATGCTCGATTTATGCCAGTAGCCATTTTCAGAAAAAATCGTAGAGCGCCCTTCGTGTTTGGTATAATAATGTTTTTAGGGTGCTGATACTGCTTTGCTTTTGTAGTGCATCGGTAATGTTTGCGGAAATGCGCATTGATTGTTTTTATGCATTGACGCGTAAGAGATGCACTTCCCTTCCCTGGTGCGCTGGGTGCGAGCCAGCTCCAAAAGCATTCTGGGCATGTTTGCTGAAAGACAAGACTGTGCTGTTGTGAACCGTTGCTCCAGTGTTTCAGCTCGAATGCTGAAACAATGATAGTAGATGTGTATGTTGTTAATTGTAAATATTTTGAGTGTTTAAGTAAATGTTGTCTCGAGTGTTTAAACCGTTTGATTTTTACATTTCCTTGAGTTAGTCAATTTATATTTATTATTAAGAAAACTTTTTTCTTAAGATAAGAGATTCATTAATTTAAAGATTGTTGTTAATATAATGTTATACTCCATTCTTGTTTTTTTAGTTTTGAATATTTCTATACAAAACAATTCAAATAAAAGTATTTAAAAATGTAACGATTCAGTGGTCCAGCGGTGTCGTGAGGAGGGTCGAAGCTAGTGGTTGTAAGGGTGAGAAAGACAAGACCATCTTCACAGTGCGCTGTATCCTGGTGTACTTCTACTTAGTCTTCTGAATCATCCTTCTGATCCAACCGCCAAGAGAAGCAGGAATGTTGTTGTTCGTCGTGGCTCTTGGCTTTCAGTTTAGAGGGTCTACTTTCTAAGTCCGTAAACAAAGACACAGATACGGATGTACGAACGTAAGGCGGTGTCCTGCATGAGCGACGAATACGACGCGGCGCGACGCGACACGTAGTAAATATTAGAAGTACGCGACACGTAGTAGTTGAAATAGTTCGAATCGCGTCGCGTCGTGTCGTATTCGTCGCTCACGCAGGACACCGCCTAACTAATATCAAGACGACTGGAGGTCTTTTTGTCGAGGCGCTACTATTGTCTATGACATTACATCAAATTGCATTAAAAATGTAGTAGGTACCACAATTTTCCACAGGTCATGAGATGTGGCGCGAATTATAATGAGCTATCCGAAACCACGGGTTTCGGCCTTTATTACGGACGGGGTTTTGGGATTGTTTATAGATTAGACCCCCAGTTTCAGTTATAATATGGCCAATGTCATTATGATAATCTGAGCAATGATGTAATGAGCTAGCTGTCATCGTATAATGCACTGGGCTCGCGGGACTGGCTAAACAGGTAACCGTGACCTGGAACTTAA
Organism: Agrotis exclamationis; assembly: GCA_950005045.1. Taxonomy (NCBI): domain Eukaryota; kingdom Metazoa; phylum Arthropoda; class Insecta; order Lepidoptera; family Noctuidae; genus Agrotis; species Agrotis exclamationis. The sequence goes on along the minus strand of OX465418.1, from coordinate 1,047,521 downwards.
AGGCTTTGAGACTAGCGTCCCTTCTGCTCCACAATTGGCGGGAGTACTAATGGTATAAAACAAACGTACTTACATTAAACTGATTTCGTTTAATCAAATCAAGATAGGTACAAAGCTATTTTATCATCGGCTCGTTATCTTTTTATTTTTGCAAACATTTTGGGACGCGTTCAGGTCTTACAGTTTTGTTATCATTTTTATAATAATTGATGTCTATCGATTCTTGTTACAAAGTTCATATCCTTTGTTTGTGAATGTGGCTGTAAATAAAATAAAGTGTCTAGTTCAGTTTTGTTTGATATATAGGAATATGATTATTTCGAGTTTTAAGAGAATATTGAGTTCATTTTATATTTGTTTGTAAATAATGACTGCCGCTCTGCCTGGTCCAGAAACAGGTGAGTTCTGTTCTGTAAAAATGAGGTTGGTACTCTGACGTGCAGTGGGGACGGCTCACCTGCTAGTGCAGAAAATAATTTAATAGAAGACGTCGTCAAATTTTGAAAACTCTTTCCACGAATGCGTGGAAAATGGACTTTTGCACTCAGATTTCGAATGACAAATAGAATCTTTCCGAGCGTGTGAGGTGAGAATATATATTTTCAGTTCTGGAGCGTCTAGCGCAGCTGGATGTCGTAGACGTTCATCAGATCAGCTCGGGCTACCATGGCAACAACTACACTGTTCTCAGTGAGGACGAGCCCCTGTTCACACTGTTCCAGTATCTTCCCGACACCATCTTCCGAGGAAGAGCCCGCTTGGCATTTATCTATGACGGCGTCGACAACATAGGAAGAAAGGTAAGCGGACGAACACGTTGTACAATGTTCTTACTTAACCTCTTCTAGTGGATCTCTCCCTTGTTTATAAAAAGAAAGAAAATTAATCCAGAAAGAAGAAATAAGAAAGAAATAAGAAATAAATAAGAAATAATGCTTTGAAAATAAGTAAAGCTGATTGAATTGTTTTTGTAATACTTGTAATGTTTTAATTTGTACTGTTGGGTCTTCCAGTGGAACTAATTTAACCCTTGTAACTACAATGCTAGTAGACTGTCTGTGGTGCCAGCCATAACGCTATAAGATTTCGCAGTGAGATAGTTTGTAGAGCTACATAGTAGTGCTCGAGGAGGGAGGTCAACATTTCCTCATACAATTTCACGAACTATCTCATATCTTGCAGTGGGTACTTTATTGGGTACAAATCAAGCTCTGGGCTGTCACTGTTAATTTGTGTTTTTCATTTTCTTTATAAATATAGACTGTATTATTTTGATAATATATAAAACCTCTACATCCATAAATAAAACATATTTTTCCTACTCCTCCACTATTCTTTTCTGATTAATTTCGTGCAGGATCCAAGACAGGTAAATTCATTCTCCGGGACACGTCGAGCTTCATTGTCTCGGCGCTTTTCTGGTGGTTGCCACTGTTGATTCTCTCTCAGTTGCAGTGAACAGTGTGGTGGGTTTGTCCCAACAAAAAAAAAAAAAAACATTTACTTTATAAATGTTCAATATTTTCAGATGTTCTGGTTTCATCGTCCAAGTAGTTGTTGGAGTTTATCGCGAGACGTAGAACTATATATGGACGACAATCTGACCAGTATCATCCGCTGGGAGATCACCTGCTTCTCGCCTGTCTTCACCATCTACGACCCGCAGCAGCAGCCTATCGCCAGGCTCAAGAGACAGGGGATCTGTAATCTATCTGTTTTCCAGGTAATTAATTATACTGCTCTCCTTCAGCTTTCTCATATCTAACGAGAAAATCACGAAAAATACGTAGATTATTCAAAAAAGGAATAAAGCAGTCTCTTGTTTCCTCCCGCCATATTTCTTTACAGTTTTTTGTTTTGTGAATATTTAGATTTAATACATTATTACATTAATTGTAGTTCAAATGTTTGTATTAATTATTGTGTTTTGGAAAGTTACTGCAAATGCTTTATTCAAGGCGGAGACCTCTCGCGCCCGGCATTGGTTGCGGCCATGCTGCGGGGCGAGACGGAGTGGGAAGCGGTCGCCTCCTTCTGCGAAGCAGTCATGCTCGCGAAGGAGGAGGCGGGCCGCGTGAGGGAGAGGACAATGTCCTCCCTCCGCCCCACCCGCAGTGGTGGACACCCACGGCGACGGACGTCGCAAGACGATCTCCGGCCACCGTAGGCGCGGGCATGCGGGCGGCGAGTAAAGGGCAACTCGCTGCCCGACCATGGACCATGCCCGGGTCGACGGCGAGTTGTGTTCCACGCGCGCCTCAAAGAGCGTCAGCAAGATGACGGGGCCCCCCTCTAGAGGGCCAAAGCCTGCCGGGGTCGCAGAACTTATCTCATTACCGTGACCCCGGAATATAAAGGGCTATTGAAGGACATCGTGGATTTTAGTCAGTTCAAGTCTGACAGTCCCTCCCGCCCTGCCCGGGGTGGGAGGACTCATTTGATGATTTTACCACGATAAAAAAAAATGCTTTATTCAACCCGGACTTCGGAACCTTTCATTTTGAGCGTTCCGAGTTCCGATCCGACACCCGGTGTTCCCTTGCATCGTAGACAGGTTTATAGAATTTAGTTTCGCAGAAAATGTTTCATGTGATATTTGGTCGTTGTAATTTTATTTTAAATATTACTGTATCTGTATAATTTTTTGGTCTGGTTCCATCACTCCGCCCTAATACGTGGGTATAAGTACCCAATGTAACACGATGCAATATTATGACCATTTGTTACATTTACATTATTATATTACAGCTGCAGGGAAACGCCAATGTCCACATAGGCGGCATATACAGGAAGAGGAGCGGATGGAGAGATTATTTTTCCAGCTATCATGATTTTACCATCAATTTCCCTGCTGAGCTCGCCGTGCAATACAAGCTAGCTGTTATCGTAGCATGCCTGTATATTGTAAGTTTCTAAACAGATCTCCTCATCACTCCTGTAGTCCATGTAGGGTTGGGCAGAGGTGGTCCTACACAGTACCCTTACATTTTTTTTTTTTTTATCGTGGTAAAATCATCAAATGAGTCCTCCCACCCCGGGCAGGGCGGGAGGGACTGTCAGACTTGTACTGACTAAAATCCACGGTGTCCTTCAATAGCCCTTTATGTTCCGGGGTCACGGTAATGAGATAAGTCCCGCGGCCCCGGCAGGCTTTGGCCCTCTACAGAGGGGACCCCGTCATTATGCTGACGCTCTTTGAGGCGCGCGTGGAACACAACGCGCCGTCGACCCGGACATGGTCCATGGTCGGGCAGCGAGTTGCCCTTTACTCGCCGCCCGCATGCCCGAGTACCCTTACATTTCGGAAGTTTTTATGTTAGGTGACCCTATTGATATGAATTCCGGGTCCATATCTAGACCCCGGGTTTCTACTGAGAAATTACCTACTGTTGGGTACATTTAGTCATATATTATGCCTAACTTGGGAATCGAACCTCGTGGTCCCAGCTCAGCATTAATGCTTGCGACCATGGGCAGAACTTAATACGAAATGAAGGGATACGGACGGAACCAGTCCAGCACCCCTGTTTATATTCTTTAATTACCGCTTTGCATGAAGTGGAGTGGTAGACATGGATGTCACTACCTCATAATAAAGTACGAGTAAATCCCAAAATCCCTACGCATCGGCGGCGATAGGCGGAGACCACCCCGGTATTGGTAGAGGCCATGCTGCGGGGCGAGAAGGAGTGGGAAGCGGTTGCCTCCTTTTGCGAAGCAGTCATGATCGCGAAGGAGGAGGCGGACCGCGTGAGGGAGAGGACAGCGTCCTCCCTCCGCCCCAGCCGCAGTGGTAGACACCCACGGCGACCGATGTCGCAAAAAGATCTCTGGCCACTGCAGGCGCGGGCATGCGTGCGACGAGTATTGGTCGACTCATCGCCCTACCATGGACCATGCTCGGGTCGACGGCGCGTTCTGTTCCACGCGCGCCTCAAAGAGTGTCAGCATAATGACGCCCCCCTCCCCTTTAGAGGGCCAAAGCCTGCCGGGGTTGCGGGACTTATCTCATTACCGTGACCCTGGAACGTAAAGGGCTATTGAAGGACACCGTGGATTTTAGTCAGTACAAGTCTGACAGTATGGGTGGGAAGACTCATTTGATGATTTTGCCAAGATAAAAAAAACCTTACGCATAGGTACGTGTCACTTTTCTCATATTTTCATGCTTAACATGAAAATATGAGAAAAGTGAGTCAAAGGTAAGTATGGTGGTGCCCATAACGTACTATCTCACTTTCAGTTACGGTTTTGTAATTACATTAGTAAACGATGGCTATTTCTTTCCAGGACCTCGAGCTCTTACGTTCAAGCCAAAGGACGGAACATGGAAGAAATTAGGAAGCATTACTAGTTTTTAAAATGTTTTATTTATAATCTTACTGATCCTGCGGTTTATAGCTGCTTGGTTCCTAATTGTCGTAACGTGCCTTTCTTCGATAAATGGAGTATGCAGCACAGAAATATTTTTCATATTTGTAGTTTTTGAGATTAGCGCTTTCATCCAAACGAACAACCAACCATCTCTTCAGATTTAAGCCTCCTGCAGACACACGCGATTAATCGCGCTGCGACAACGAGCCAAGCTAATTTCCACTCTAAATGTACTGCGAATGGACCGCGACATGTCACCCCGCGCGATTAATCGCGTGTGTCTGCAGGAGGCTTTAAATATGTTTTATTTAAATAAAACTAGCTGCTTTTTAGCAAAGCTTAGAAAGTGATGAAGTTTCATTATTCTGATTATTATAATTACCGGAGAAAAACTTCCGAGAGAGTTCTTTATAGTTTTTGAGAAAATGTATTCCAAAGTTGATTGATTTAACATACTTTTTACGTACATTTTTTGATCTTTCGCGGAAACTGTGAATAAAATTGTGGTTTCATAAGTGTCGTTTTATTACTTTACTTTGAAAAAAAAAATCAAAAGCAGAAATTCCGAAATTTAAGCTAACGATGAGAAAAAAAAAAACACTTACACTTAAACTCTATCTATAAAATCTATATTTATCATCCATATTTATCATTTCAGTCCGGAATTACCTACTGCTTGATTAAGGACCTCTTTTTTCCGCTATAGTTCTCGGTCCTGTGCGTCGTCTATCCATCTGGGGTTCCCTACGTGAAATCGAATGCCGTATGATCGAATAACAATTGCTCGAAAACGTTAGCTCGATAGATCATGAAATCGATGAATTGTTAGCTCGACAGTTCATTACCTCGATGCATCAAAATCTCGAATAACTATGAGCTCGAACCATCGAAAGCGCGAAGCCCATAATCTTGAAACATCAATTCTCGAACGATCATGTAATCGATTTACAGAGTAGTTTTAAGGATTTTTAATTAAGTGCAATTTAATGAACTGCCCCGAAAAGTAAAGGCGCGGCGGGAAGAGGTCCGGCGCGATCTCAGGGCGGTATGGAGACACGACTGTCGCAACCGAGGTTCGGGCACTCCGCAATCGCGGCGCTAAGAGCCCTCTTTGAGGTGTGGCTGGAGAGACGTCACGGCGTCCTGACCTATCGGATGACACAGGTCCTAACCGAACACGGAAGTTTCGGGAGCTACCTGTGTCGGATAGGGAGGGAAGAAACGCCCGGGTGTCACCACTGCGAAGATCGCCCGGAGGACACAGTGGAGCATACGGTGCAAGACTGCCCCGCTTGGGCAGAGCACCGCCGTGTCCTCGATAGGCGGAGACCTCTTGCGACCGGCATTGGTCGAGGCCATGCTGCGGGGCGAGACGGAGTGGGAAGCGGGGAGCGAGGACAATGTCCTCCCTCCGCCCCACCGCGGTGGACGCCCACGGCGATGGACGTCACAAGACGATCTCCGGCCACCGTAGGCGCGGGCCCCTTCGTTCGGGCGGCGAGTTGTCCGTGATGGGCAGTTCATTAAATTGCACTTAATTAAAAATCCTTAAAACTACTCTGTAAATCGATTACATGATCGTTCGAGAATTGATGTTTCAAGATTATGGGCTTCGCGCTTTCGATGGTTCGAGCTCATAGTTATTCGAGATTTTGATGCATCGAGGTAATGAACTGTCGAGCTAACAATTCATCGATTTCATGATCTATCGAGCTAACGTTTTCGAGCAATTGTTATTCGATCATACGGCATTCGATTTCACGTAGGGAACCCATTATAATTTTTACGGGGCGCCAGCGCCCCTGCACGGTAAAAAAGGATTTCTTCTGCGAAGAATATCAATATTCTTAAAAAAGTTGTTTCAATCCAAATAAATATTTTCTTAACGTAAGTAAATGTGCTCAGTCGAAGAAACCCTGTTTACTCAAATTAAGAATAATAAATACTTGGTTTTAATTCTTGACGTAAGAATATATTTTTTATTCAAGACTATTACAATCTTAATTAAAGAAAATATATAGTTTTTACTGAAGATATGAAAACTTTTTTAAACAAGATAATGCATTCTTTTTTCAAGAATTTATTATATTTAGTTTAAAACAATTAGATTATTTTTGACTCAAGATGTACATTTTCTTAATCTAAAAAACTTTTACTCAATATAAGAACATGATACTCTTATTTTGAAAACATTTCATCTAAATTATTGTTTCTTGATTCGAGAATACAGAAGTGGGTAATCTAAACCAATATATTTTTTATTGTTTTTATTTTTATTTTTGGTTGAAGAAGTTCAGATTATTTCCATGAAGAACTTTAATAATGTAGTTGTATATACTTGTGGCAACTTCGAAATAATATTCTGAACTGGCAGCCCTGCCAGTTGTCATTCAGTCATTCATTTCCTGTATCAACATTATTCACTCACGAGATTTGATTCCGTTCATGGCGGACGATAAAGGACGAATATTATATGGTTTTACCTTAGAACCTCTAACTCAAGAGAATTATGTGTTATAATAATATTGTTATCAAAGTATAAAGTTATGTGTGTCTGTCAAAGTTATGCAATAAACCTAATTGGAAACTGATACCCAAAACTGGTGACCCCGACGTGATATAGGGAAACTCGAATAGGCCGAAAGTTGTTATTATGGCTGTTTTGCAAATGTCTCTTGTAGCAACTGGAATTTGTTGAAAAGCTTTTACAAGATCAATAGTGCTAAAGATGGTTGACCCGGCAATAAACTGGTTGAAGTCCCCTATATGACGTACGGGGTACCGGTCGGGTACCGTTCGTGCGTTCAGTGCGCGATAGTCACCGCATGGACGCCATGTCAAGTCGCGTTTCTGAGCCATATGCAGGGGCGAGGACCAAGCACTGGTAGATGGCCGTGCTGTGCCACACCTGACCATTTCTGCGAATTCCCTCTTGGCTGCTGACAATTTCGCTGGCCCAAGACGGCGTGGGCGACAGGTCACAGGAGGTCCTGGTGTTGTTTCGATGTAATGGACTGTCTGGTGTTTGATGTCTCGGTCGATGCCTGGAGGCTGTGTCAGTTCCGGGAATTCTGCAAGGACGTCATAGTGAGCATGGACAGGGTAAAACCTGCTTACTTCGCACACGACAGCTCTCCTTCCGCTGATGCGACACCAGTCACCGCCTCAGTACCACCAACGGACGAGACGCCGCCTAGTTCTACTCCACATGCCGCCGCGCCGCAGACTCCATCTAAGGCGGCGTACACCACTCGCTCAGGCCGCCGAGTTCGCTTCGCTCAGCCCTTTGATCTGTAATCCCTTGCTGTATTTTTCTCCGTAGGGGGGTGGTGTGGCAACTTCGAAATAATATTCTGAACTGGCAGCCCTGCCAGTTGTCATTCAGTCATTCATTTCCTGTATCAACATTATTCACTCACGAGATTTGATTCCGTTCATGGCGGACGATAAAGGACGAATATTATATGGTTTTACCTTAGAACCTCTAACTCAAGAGAATTATGTGTTATAATAATATTGTTATCAAAGTATAAAGTTATGTGTGTCTGTCAAAGTTATGCAATAAACCTAATTGGAAACTGATACCCAAATACTTAAATAAAGAATTTATTATTAATTGAAGAATAAAGTAATTTCATTTCAAGAATATATTTATTTTAACTGGAAAATATTGAATTACTTGAAACCAAAACTTTTTTTCTCATACCAATAAGGTGTATATTCTTGATTCAAAGATGTCGCATATTTTTGACTCAAGAAGCACTTCATTCTTCGTTCAAGAGTTTCTACATCTTCTTCTAAAGCTGTACTTGTTTCCTACCAAGAACTCAAAATTCATAAATTCAAAACAATATATATTTGCATTTCAAGAATAATGTATTTTTGATCGAAGAAGTTGAAATTCCTTCCATTAAGAATTTTAAAAATCTAGTTGTATAATACTTAATTTAAGAATACCTACCTATATTATGGATTGAAAAATACATTAATCTCATTCAAGAATATTTTTAACTGGAAAATATTGACTTACTTGAAACCAGCACTTTTTTTTTCTTGTGTAGGTACCAATAAGGTGCATTTTCTTGATAACCTACACGTCTTATAAGTTAATCTTGTAAGTTAAACTTGTTGTTTCATACTTTTCATCATTTGTGCTCTCAAGAAACACTGAAAATTCATCATGGTTGGTTTTATCTGGATATAATCGTTGATAATTATAATTAATTTTACACAAACATTTCAACACCATTATTTTTAGGTTAGGTATGCGCGGAGCTAGTTCCAAACGCCGCCACTAGATGTCACTATGCCGATGACGCGCATTCCTGAATCGCGGTGTTAAGATTCTCCGCGATCGAATGACCCTCCCCAGTTTTGTAAAGTTCGGTATCGCTTCTCGTCTCGGCCTTTCGGCTGAGATCAAAGTGTATTATCTGTTCTTTTCAGCTTAGTATCTGAAAGTTCCCTCACTGAGGGACCAGTATTATAAACTGATTTTTGAAAGCTGACTGACGGGACGTTCGAGGCTCAACTAAGAACAGTAGGAGCCTCTCCTAAGATGAATGACGTCGTCCCAGAACGAAACATACGAGTCTTATCTGAAAGCAAATATCTCTTCAGCTAAGAATAGTAAGAGCTTCACCTAAGATTTGTCGTCTCAGAACTAGACATGTGCAAAACAGTGCACCACGAAGTGATGTCATATGTCATTACATTTCGTGCCGAGTAATATTACATTACACCATTACTTCAAACATCACGCGTGATGTTATGATGTAGCGCCATGCGTCTAGCACACCATCGCGCGTTCTAATGTAATGTAATGTTCTAGTGTAATAGGACATGATATTGAAATAGTAACATAGCAAAGTGATACGATGTTGTTCGCGTGTCATTATGATGATTCATAACATGAAAGAAAATAAATGAGCAATAATGTGATTTTATTAATATTATTTAAATATACAAATTACACAAACTTGAGTATTTACCTACGACCGTACAACGTTACGGGTAGTGGTGTCAAGGAAATAATATTTCCTTTACACCACCATAAATATTATTTAAAGTGTTTATATTATAAACCCTTTATCCAATAAAATTAGAGCTCTAAATAACATACTAAGTCAGCTGACCAGGCGAAATACGAAATCGCACGGGCCTAGTTCCGGACTTCCGATACCTATAAACTGAACATTGCCGATGCGATGCGTTCGGGAGTAATCGGGAGGACTCGGTTCGAGCGAGTCCGAGTCATGTCGCGAGCTACTGCGCTGCTACCGCGCGCGTAATGTTTAATGCAGTGATTCCCAAAGTGGTCCAGGTGGACCCCCAGGGGTCCACGGGAGACTTGCTGGGGGTCTAAGTAGGCGTGAACAAAAAATGGGGGTCCATAAGATGTTAATGGGGGTCCACGTAAATTTATCTGCTTTTGATAGTAAAGAGCAAAAATGTAAGCATAGTTTTTATAAGGGCCTACCTACATTGTTTTAAGTACCTAACTAAGCAGATAATATTTTAATAAGGCAAGCGACTGTTACTTGTCCAAACTTGCGTATTCGATATTACCTTCGATCATTAAAATCAACTAGATAGACGGTCAAATATTTAATAGCTTTTCCCTCCTCATACCTTGTCGAAAGGAGTTTTAGTGCCGTTACAAACCTCTTAACAAAAAAAGGAGCTAATTAAAAATCACACAGGATTTGCGGTTATTGCTCACTAAAATAAAGCCAAACATTGATCGTTTGCTGACACTCTATCAAATACTTACATCCTTCCTATTAGGTAATTAAAATTATGACCTGAACCTATATTACCTTATTAATTTTTTCTTGTAATTCTATTCTTTTAATTATTGTTATTGTTATAAAATGTACCATTTTTCGTTTTTATTTTACCTATCGGAATATAGGGACAGAACTCAGAAGCGACACAATTTTTATTTTTTGGCGACTTTATGAATGTGGTAGAAATGTAGCAGCAGGGGGTCCACCGAAACCAGTAAAACTTTGAAAGTGGTCCACGAGAAAAATAAGTTTGGGAACTACTGGTTTAATGTGATGTTGTGATGCTTATTTTAGTCGAGTAATGTGTGATGTTACAGTACGCGCTCGAGTGATATTACGCGTAATGCATCACTCGCATTCGCATTACTTACACATGTCTACTCAGAACGAAACATACGAGTTTTGTCTTAAAGCAAATATCTCTTCAGCTAAGAATAGTAAGAGCTTCACCTAAGATTTGTCGTCTCAGAACGAAACATACGAGTCTTGCTTAAAGCAAATATGTCTTCAGCTAAGAATAGTAAGAGCTTCACCTAAGATTTGTCGTCTCAGAACGAAACATACGAGTCTTGTCTTAAAGCAAATATCTCTTCAGCGAAGAATAGTATAATCTTCGTTCAAGATATGTTTTCTTAGTGTGAAACATTATGAGGTCTTGCTTCTAAAATAGACAAATCAAAAATTTTATTATTCTAAGAAAGATAATATTCTTAAAATTAAACTTAATAATTCTTGATTCAAGTCTAATGTCTTCGAAGGAGACAATATAATTAAGACAATATTTTACTTCATTCAAAAATATATTGTTTTCCCCATATATGAATCAATATTTGTCTTGACCAATACGATATTGTCTTAATATAAGACATCCTTTTTTTCCGTGTGCGCCACTCACAAAGGCGTCAGTCTAACCTTGGACAGTGCTGACACGCCATGTGTAGCGCCCTACTCGCAAACAATAATATTACGTTTCTGTGTATACGGATTGAGCTGTGCTGACCGAGGCGAGGTAAATGAAGCGATTCTATTGGTTCTTTACAAACACATCCCTCTCTACGCATCCTCGCACATCTCTGGTGGAAACGCAGCCTAAATGGGGTGATCTGATGATCAGTACCTGTATTGTGATCTTTAATCAGCAGAATACGTTTGAGACTGGCTTACTCACTTTATTCTTAAAATTAAGAATGAAGTACCTATGTCTGAGTTGTGTTTGATAGGATTATTTACGAGTACCTACGTACGTTTATCATCATCATCATCATCATCTCAGCCATAGGACGTCCACTGCTGAACATAGGCCTCCCCTTTAGATCTCCACATATACCGGTTGGAAGCGACCTGCATCCAGCGTCTTCCGGCGACCTTTACAAGGTCGTCTGTCCACCTCGTTGGTGGACGTCCTACGCTGCGCTTGCTCGTCCGCGGTCTCCACTCTAGGACTTTTCGACCCCATCGGCCATCTGCTCTGCGAGCAATATGGCCTGCCCATTGCCACTTCAGCTTGCTAATCCGGTGGGCTATATCGGTGACTTTAGTTCGTCTACGGATCTCCTCATTTCGGATTCGATCACGTAGAGAAACACCGAGCATAGCCCTCTCCATAGCTCGCTGAGCGACTTTGAGCTTTGAGATGAGGCCGATAGTGAAAGACCACGTTTCGGTGCCGTAAGTCATCACTGGTAACACACATTGATTGAAGACTTTCGATCGGACTGTCTCACTGTGATCCGTATCCGAATATGGAGAAGCCCAGCGTGTTGACCAACTTCACTTTGGTATTGTTCAAAATGTTTTGAAATACCAAAAGTAAAAATACTGAATAACAGTGAAATAAAACAAAAATAAGTTAGAAAAGAATACAACAGTTTTAATATATTTTAAAACATAACAAATTGATTTTGTGTCCTTTTTAAAATCTAATAAATGCATACCTACCTGATTACAATAGGTATTACAATTAATGTAGCAAAGCACAATATTGATGGTTCCAGACGACGAATTAAACTGAGAAAAATACTAACTTAGCAGGTAACATAGGATCAAGAGTATCAGGCTATATGGACAGAGGGATAAGCACCTAAATAGGATTAATTCTAATTTTGGTTGAACTTTAATTAAAATGACACAACAGTGACTAAGTAGTATAAAAAAAGGAGTTCTCTTTCTATTTACCATTAGATTTCTTACGTATTATCTAGGGCCAACATAACCAGGTTTCAGTTTATGATTCATAATATTGAAGTTATTATACTTCCATTATAAGTACGTAAAAAATGCGATAATAAGTCTTTCCGTCCATATTATAATATAAATAATATTATTATTTTACACTGCTAAAATAGCTAGGCACTTAAAAATTCACACATACTGGATTTTGCACAGTCTACACCAAGCTATAGTTTAGTGAATCACAAACGCTTATTTGGCTTATACAATAGAGACAGGTTAGTAAGTGTCAACGCTTGCCAGTGCTCACTATTCAGTTCCTTATCATTTTGGTAGGTTTAACAAGGGCAGGGCCGTACACAGGGGCACAGGGCAGGTTGCTGTAATTCTCCGACAAATTAACTAGTAGGACCTCGCTCACTTACATTCACAGGTCTAGTCAATTGAAAAGATTAGATATAAGCTAACATTACTTCAGTCTTACTTTCATATGACCGCTGCTATCGTACGAAATGCTGCCCTATAATTCAGGGCTGTAGATAGTGACTGACTTATGGCAGTGTTAATACGAGTATATTCATTAAAAAAAGAAACAGTAAGCAACGAACGCTTTACTGTTTCATATTAAACAATATTTTTCAGTAGGCACCTGTACCTATTCTGCCTTAATTTCTCCTGAAGTCGTGGAATCTGAAGTCCTGGGGAAATAAAAATGACGAGTTATTTAATTATTATTCTTGTAATTAATTTCTGATATGATGATTCTGCTTTCCATATACCTTGATTTTGATTACTGATTAGTACAAGGTATGAACATTTACCTAGATCGTAAACTAACGATATTAAATTTATTTTAATTAAATTAAAAGTCTCTAAAAGTGATTGCAGTGGAGTTAGATTGAACTGGTCATGAAAAATGTCCATGCAATAAAATAAAGGTGGTCACGACTCGGTTTCGAGTTGCAACTTACAATGAGAACAGCGGCGAGGGTGACAGCTATCTTGAAGTGCACAGGGAGATCAGCGGGGAACGTGACCACGTAGTCATCGTTACGGCTCGTCATCTCATGCCGCCAACCGAGGTTCTTCTTCACCACGCCGCCTATGAGAGTCTTGTTCATTGTCTTCAGCTAAATAATAGATAATAACAATGGAATGGAAGTAGTGACTTTTGCAGCACTGCCTATTTAAGTAGCAGGTTCATCAACTTAGACTAATGAAGTCACTGCACCAAAGCTTCGGCACTACACCTACTTCTCAGCATCGCAGACGAACAAAAAATGAAAAGTGGAAACAATCTGGAAATCATTCTTAGGCCCATAGGGCGAGCCCACTGCCACTTCAGATGGCTTATTTGTGCAAGCAACGTCACACGTCAACGTCGTTCTGTTACTTTTCAGACAATTTGAACACGTTGCGGGTACAATTCAATCAATTACCTTATAGGTGGGAGGAGCATGGCAGGCCCTTCCTTTAAGCCTGAAGTTGGGCACATCTTGTGCGTCGTCGATGCTGAAGGCAGCTGAAAGTGCGAAGCAGGGACGTTCCAACCGGACCACGCTGACTATCTCGCCTTTCATTGAGATCTCTAGCTTATCCGACAACGTCGCGCCACCCGGCCGACGAAACGAGAACACCTGCAAACACAGATCGATGAGAATAAAATGAATACCTTGAAATTCGTAGATAAGAACTATTTTTGAATAAATAGGGACAAAGGAAAGACTTGAACCTCTAGAGCTTCCCCAGGAATTGAAGATTGTGAAACATTCTTCAGTGGTGATCTACTTTACGTTTGGTCGGTTTACCTTTTTCCCCGTGGTATCAACTCCATCCATGTGAAAACCCCTGCGGTTGCCACCCATGATGATGGCCGGCTCCGGAGTTTCCTCAACTAGCTTGAAGAGCACCTCCTCTTCATTGAGAATGGTGTAGCTATTGCCCCTGGTGTAGTCAGAAACCAACTGGTGGAGGGTGACAGTTTCGAGCTGTGACAGACGCTCGAGACCTGGAATAGAAATGGCACAGCTATTGATTAAAGATTGATTGAATTGCTTAAAGATTCGGCTATTCGACTTCACACGGAACGGCACGGTGTGCACGACAGCGGATGGATGCTTACTGCCTAGGACCGGGGAGGGTTGGCGCTCTTTGGGGGAGGCTTGCGTTCAGCAGTGGACGGTAGTTAGTTGGCTGACGATATATCCGACTTACAGGGTACCTGCCTGACGTCGCCATCCGACCAAGTGAGTCCTTCCGCCCATGGAATGGAAGGGACTGGAGGACGCTTATTTACGTAGACAACCCTATTCCTTCACGTGTCATTTGCGCCCCAGGGCCGCAGTGCCACAGTGATAATTTATTACTTACTAGACCATTTTCTCGACGAACACAAAACTCATTCACTCTACTGATTCGGGGGATACGGGCCGTAGTAATTCGGTACGTAGCTATATCTCCGGTATATCCGAAATGATTGAATCAAATACTCATACTACCCATGCTAACAGTCTTTGGCCAGTTAGTGGTAGTCACAAACTACATAGTAGTAGACGTCTACGGCAACGAAATGGCTAACTGGTCATAGACTTGGAGCATAGACTGAGCATTTTCTGCTTATTCTTTGACCATCTGTCTTTTTTCTAAGGCAGACAGATAGATAATGTAGGAAAGAGATAAATGGTCAAACAATTATTTTTCTCTCTTTAAGGGCGCTTATTCTGAAAGTTGGCAACGTCGCAAATAGTTGTCAAATATTAACAAGTTTAAATTAAATTAACAATGTTATTGAATGGAAATTAGAAATATGGCTCTGTAGTGCCCTAAAACATTGATATAGGAATGCAATAATTAATATCGTAACACCGACTTTATAGTTTTAGATGTAAAAAACGCATTTGGAAACTTTCCAAATGGCTTTTTTTTACCTGAAACGGTTACAACATCAAATTCAATGTTTTAATTGCATTTCTGTATCAATGTTTTAGTGCACTACAGAGCCATATTTCTTATTTTCATACAGTAAAATTGCCAAATTAATTAAAACTTGTAAATATTTGACAGCTATTTGCGACTTTGCCAACTTTCAGAATATGCGCTCTTAAAGACAGTACGATTAATTTTATTTGACATTTGCCTAGGGGAGGCTCAGTCCTTGCTATGTCTATGGGTCTGATAAACCTATTCATTCACTCGACAATACCATGACTCAAATAAAACATTCATTCTTCTTATTCGCTCACTCAACTAATGACCTCGGTACCTACGCGTACGACACTGATGCGTGAGTCAATAGTTTTTATTTGGGACTGTTGTACCTACGTTATATGTATAGTATTAAATATTGATATATTTATTCTATAGATAACTCACCTGTATTTTGAGCTGCTCTCTCCATTCCCGCCATTATTTACAAACAAACGATTTTAAAACCGCAACACAATTTTGAACTCAACCTGAACAAAAATGAGAATTACAGCGCTAAACACACATTCTGTTTTTAAAAACGCAATGATCCAAAACAAAATAATGTTAATATCGGCAAATAACTAAAAATAACTTCAGTGAAGCTCTGTATTTTGGGGTCAAATGTCACCCAAATTGTTAGATCTTCATTGTTTGCACCGAAAATTGTTCGCGTGTTTGCGACACGAGGCGGGCGTCCAAGGCCAGACGTCTGACTGATGGCCGCTGGCGGCGGCTGGCGCCATTGTCGCCTATATTGACTTCCTATGTATAGTCTCTACTTTTAGTGCACACCATGAAACACTCTTATCAGCGGCCTATAATAATATATAGTTTGTTTACATAAAGTTTTAAGATGTCTCTATGAATGGGCTGCATTGAAGTGCATTGCAGCCCTAGGGATAATCGCTTTCAACTGAAAGCAGTAAAATTAAAAAAAGACGACACGGTTAGCGCAGTGGCTGAGCGATTGGATTGCTGCGCTGCTAGTCGCGGGTTCGATTCCCGCACGGAGCAAATATTTGTATGATCTACAAGTACATAGGTAGTTGTTCCGGGTCTGGGCGTTTGTGTATGTGAGTTTATATGTTTGTTAACGCACCCACAACACAGAAGAAATTAATCCCTAGTGTGGGGCAACGTTTTTTAAGAGAGAAAAAAAAAACTAGTTCTACTTTGACATTTCTATTGAACCATGTTATAACTTTTTATACAGCCACTAAATTACTTACAGCGCGAATTAAAATTAAAATAACATAAAGTTGTATTAAGTATGTACCTATTAAGAATACACAGAATGAATTTTTCAACTGGGCGTGGATGGCTAAATCCGAAACTATGAGGTACATAATTACATACTTACATCGAAAAACGATGAAAGAAGTCTCGAGGCCGATTTTTGCGAAAACTAAAACTGCATCATTGGATTTTAGAAAATTCAATAAACCCACCCAGGAATCGAACCCGCTGATTCTGGAAAAAAAATCACACCCTGTATTATTAAACCATACGATCTAGTGTTGCTAATAAGGATTAAATTCTGGGAAGTAATGATATGCGGCACAGTGATACACACACAGTTTTGTTATATTGCACTCGTGAACTTCACAATCAGCCCTAACTTTTGCTTCATGGGTATTAATTCTCACACACATAAACTATGACACTAAAATCTAGATTATTTCTTTTGGCTTTGGTATAATTCGGCGCGCAGAGTATTTTTGTTTATCCATAAATGATATCATCGGCACTCGCCCCCGCCCGCGCCCGCCAGTCACACGTCTGGCCTCGGACTGAGCAGACGCATTTCCCATGCAAACAATATATTAATAATTATTTCCTACATTAAATTACATGCATCATTTACGCCCACAAACCTAATGATTCGCGTTGAAAAGTTAATAATTATCGTCTCCTGTTGTGCATTCAACATTTTTGTTTAATGACGTCTGAATAATTATGTTAATGGGTACCAAATTGTTTTGTGACCTTTTAAATGTGACTGGTGTATTTTAGTTTTTATAAACGCTGTAGCTGTGATAATCGATTTTATATACCTATATTTGTTTGTAAACAATGGCTGCCGCTATGCCTGCTCCAGCCACAGGTGAGTTAATTTACACATGTTTTTTTTACCTTAGTCTTGGTAGGTATATCGGGCATGCCGCAATCGCGGTGGTAAGACACTCTTTGAGGAGTGGATGGAGAGGCGTCACGGCATCGCACGTCGCGAGGCGACTTGCGGCATGCGGATGGCGAGTACTTAATGAGCGACTCGCCGTCAGATCATGGACCATGCCCGAGTCGACGGCACGTCGTGTTCCACGCGCGCTTCAAAGCGGAACGAGCGGCAGACGGAGCAAAGCCTGCCGCGGCCGCCGGACCGTCTTATCAGGTAGGTACCTAACCGTGGCTCGGGAACGTAAAGGTCTATTGAAGGACACCGTGGTTTACTGGCATATTTATAGTACACTAATAAAGTACCCCGAAACACTACAATACCGTAAAATTTCAGTTCCAGTTTTGGAACGGCTAAAGCAGCTGAAAGTCATCAACATTCACCAGACAAGTTGGGGCTACCATGGCAACAACTACACTGTCCTCAGTGGGGAGGAGCCCCTGTTCACCATGAACGAGGTGGTGCCCGACACCATCTTCCGAGGAGGAGCCCGCAGACCGTTTGTCTTTGACTGCGTCGACACCACAGGGAGAAAGGTAAGCTAGCGCACACACTTCAGTTCCTAAAGCGTCTTTGGCCTATTAAGTTCGTGAGGTTAACAGATCGATGTGTTATTCAGTCGTCCATACAAAAAGTACTTCGTAGTACTAGTATGCTCCCCTATTTCTCAAAGACGCCTTTACCGATTTAGAATAGTAAATTGTTATCCAAGGCGTGAAAGTTACTTATTTACGTCCCGAGACGGGGTTTGGCGCCCGTAACGTAGTGAGGGCGCTAATAGTTCGAGGGACTAAATAAGTAATTTACCCGAGGTAAACACTGTGCTTTTCATTACGAAAACGAGGAACGTAAAATTAACAACATAAATTTTAGCTAAAGAAAAAATGAGTGTAGATCGGATTGTCACTTTGCCGCTTGTTTTTTTTTAAATTTTTGTGCTGTGGTCGTCCAGCTATACAGCCAGGATTTTTCATGTTCACTATTTAAAAATTGGCAAAGATTTTGTCGAAATCTGTATTATTTTAGAGAAATAGTTGAAACTAAATTGTTTTAAAGTCATTACCTATTTATATTCTTAATACTTAACTTTATGTTATTTAAATTTTAAATCGCTCTGTAATTTCGTGGCTGTATAAAACGTTTGAACATGGTTCAATAGAAGTGTCGAAATAGAACTAGTTTTTTTTTCTTAAATTTGGCAGCTGTCAGTTGAAAGCGATTTTCCCTAGGGCGGCAATGGATAACTTTCAAACGGCTAATCAAACATGTAATGACCTACTTTCAGAGTATGAGTAATGAAAAATTTTTTTGACTGAAAGGATTTACTTTTCGTAATCAACAGGTGAGAATAAATGGGAGAACAATATCCAAAAAAAGAAAAAAAAATTGACTGACCTTTTCATTATAAGTCCCCCTGCAAAGAATAACCTTTCAAACAAAAAAAGGAATGGGGGAAGATACTACTATTTCGAACTACTTTTATATGGACGACCAAATAACAAAACTGACAATTTTTATGTTTGCCAGTAAGGATCACGACCAAACCTGGTTATCATTTTATTACACTACACTATTGTTAATTTGATATGCAACTCGTTTCTGCCGGAGCTGGTTTTTTTTGAGCCCCCTCCTTTACCTTTAACATGCACTTATCGAAACTCTAGCTCTGGCTCACTCTTAAATCAGTTTTTCTTAAACCTAATTTGTAAATGTTCAATATTTTCAGATTTTCGGGTTTCAACGTCGAAGAGGAACTTGGACATTTTCACGAAAAGTAGACATGTTTATTGATAACCAGCTGGCTAGCATCATCCGCGCAGAGAAGACTATGACGCCCATCTTTACCATCAACGACCCTCAGCTGCAGCCTATGGTCAGGCTCAAAGGACAACTCAGTGATTTAACTTTATTCGAGGTAATTTGGTCACGTTATGCTTCGGCCCCACATCACCAATGGCACCATATTCACAGGCACCATAGTCAGTTTTGAAATTCGAAGACATGTGACATCTACCAATCCGCACTGGGCCCGCGTGGTAGGTTACGGCCTGCTCCATCTCACAGAGAGGAGGCCTGTGTCCCAGCAGTGGGAACATTTAAAGGCTGATGATGATGATGATGATAGTCAGTTTTGGGATTAACATAGACTAACTGACAGGTATAGTAAACAAATTGTGTATTTTATATTACAGCTGCAGGCAAACAACAAGCAGCAGATTGGCAGCATCCACAAGAGGTGGCTTGGTTGGAAGAAGGAACTTTTCTCCCGTAACAATAATTTTGACGTCACCTTCCCTGTTGACCTCGCCGTGCCGTACAAACTAGCTGTCATCGTAGCATGCGTTTATATTGTAAGTTTGTGATTAGGTAATAGTTATATCTATATTACACCTGCTTTGAAAATGAGTGATGGCTAAGCTTGCTGCGGAAGCCGATAAGCGACGATACAAATATTGACCTAAAAGTAGTTGTTCCGGGACTGCAACTTGTGCATGTGTTTTATGTTTGTAAACGCACATAGAATACAAGACAAATTCTTAGTGTGAGACCATATATCATAAGAAAAAAAAATGTCTATTACATTGTACGTGTTGAAAGTTGAAAGTTTCACTCCTCTGACCTTTGCACTTGTGTACAGTGGATTGTTTGCCAGAAAATCCAAAACCATAACCATGTTCACTTTTGGTTAATTGTTAGACTGTCCACCATAAAGTCAAAGTCAAAGTTCATTTATTTGTCAGAAACATGAGTATACACACAAAGCATGCAAGATGTTAAGTACATTATAAAGAATCACAGTCATGTTTTACCTTTACGGTGTACAAATATGTATTATAAATTTGATAAATTATTCAATTCATTGTAGCCATTAAAATTAATTAAACATATTTATATTAAAAAACAAATCATTAAAATTCATTTGTCAACTATCACAATAAATTACATTTTCATAAAGAATAGGTACTTGCAGGCACAGCATAAGCAATTAAAACATCAATTAAATTCGATTAGTAGAATAATATAATATCATCATCAGACAAACTAACATTAGCCAACAGAATCGAGTTACATCCCACCTTAGAATTTACATTAGAATTAGTTTGTCTTCTCCTTTAAAAACTCAACAATACTATAGAAACATTTAGTTACCAAATACTCTTTTAGTTTTTTTTTTTAATAAATTAGTACCAGTCAAATCTCTGAGTACCTGTGGAAGGTGGTTAAATATACGTGGTGCCATACAGAAAACACTTTTTTGCATTAGTGCTGTATGGGATCGTCTCGCACACAACCTGTGTTTATATTTATCGCGCCGGTTACGGTTATCCATATCTGATTGCTTCTTAAATAGATGCGGGTTTGATTTTACGAACATTGCAATTTCAAAGATATATAGGGAGGGTAAGAATTCGATATTTTTCAAAGAATGGCTTGCATGAGTCAGTTGTTTTTAAGCCGAACATGGTTCTAATACATCTCTTCTGTGACCTGAATATAAACTCCTTGAGGGTTGAGTTTCCCCAGAAGATAACTCCAAATCTCAGAAGAGAATCGACTATACCATGATACGCCGTGAGCTTTGCATCCACACCCAGAACAGGACCGATTTTTGAGAGCATATAGGCTGATTTACTCAGTCGCTTGCTTAATTCCTCTAAATGTGGTTTCCAGTTTAATCTTTTTATCTATTGTGAGACCTAAGAACTTACTCACATCCACTTTACTTATCTGTTTGTCATTATTACGTATATTCAGGGTATTATTAATATTCAAACGCTGACTGAATAACATTACTTTTGTTTTGTTAATATTTATTTTAAGATTATTATTACTTAGCCACGTAATAATGGACTCAACTGTATTATTTATTTCCAATAACAGCATTATACCATGGTAGAGACGCCAACTCATCAATCTACCTCAATCTGTCTTTCTTAAATATATTTTCAACCTTATCACTATAGTCGAAGGTTAAAGTTCGTTTGGTAAAATTTGAGAGATTCGGGTGGGCTGACCTGTTGGCGTCTGTATAACGTAAAGAATTTTGTCTTACCTATGACACTGTGTAAAACCATCGTTTTTTTCTTTCCAGGACTTTGCATTCTTCGAGGGCAAATGACGGAGCTACTACTTAACGCACAATACTTGAATGTTTTTTTTTTTTAATAAACGTGTTCTTCGTACGCACTTATATGACTTATAATAAGTGGAAGTAAACATTTAAGAATAAATTATCTGAGAAAATAAGAATGGAATTGGTGCTGCTGATAAAGTTAAATCCAGTGTTTATGAATTTTTTTATAATAAAAACGTACCGAATCTCACATCCACATAAATAGTTATGTTATAAATTTATAATTTAGGCCACAAACGGAAAAAAAGACTTGATTTTGCATTTATCTGTCCTACGAGTATGTCGCTACCGTATAAAATTTTTACTACATTTAGGCCTACCTATGTAGGTACTCGTATGGGTATAACAAAATAAATACATCTTGTAACTACGGAATTTATAATATAGGTAAATGATTAGGAACGTATAGGTTTATTTGGGAAAATACCTATGTATTCTGGCTGAAGGGGTTTTATAAGAATAGACGCATTTTATGAACCTCATTTATTAGTAAGTATCATTACTAAAGACGAAGAAAAGTTAATACTATTCATACAGCTACCTTAATCTAACAGGGATATGACTTTTTCATTTCCTTGATTTTTTTATGAGTTTTTTATAATACAATTTGAGACTGTTAAATGTGTATTTGTTTTATTTGATCCACAGCCTTTTAGGCTTCAAAAAGAAGAATAGATCTAATGATTTTCAAACTGCTAAACGGATTTTTTACGAACGGTTCGGTAAACAAATTAAATCTAACAGAAGTTCGTTTTTATTTAAATTATTCAGTCCTCCTATTTATGATGGGGGTTAAAAAAAAAGATTTGAAGCTGGGATAAAAATTATTGTGAGTAGGGGAACAGTGTATAAGACGGGGACGTTAATAATCGCGAGGTATAATGGGGACATACACTCTTTAGGCATCACAACACTAACGTAGAGCAAGCGCCATCAGGACGTCATTTGCAAGCGGCCAGACGGAAATAGCGTCCTTTTGGCGCTTGTGCTATGTTAGTTTTGTGTTATGTTTGCCTTAGGTGTGTAATTTCCCATCATACCTCGCGTCCCCGTCTTATACACTGTTCCCCTACTTTTGTGAACATCTAAGGAGAGATAAGCATAAGCAAACGCTCAGATTAAAAAGCAAACGTAGGTAGGTACCTATGTAGATCTGACTGAACGAACAACATACAGATAACAACATTTGAGTGATAAGGTAGGTACCTAATAGAATTAGCAGTACCTACTTTCAATGTAGGAATCTAGTAGTATGTGGTAACATTATAAATGTAGAGAAAGTTGTAGTTGCGTGGTTAGCTACAGACGTCTAATTCGACTATGCACAGAAGGTGAGTCACTCCGTCACTCCCGCCGCGCCCATAAGGCCGACACTCCAAGGTTATGAGCTCAACGATGGGACAACATTATTGGGAGAATATTCTTTATGAATCTTATCATGGATCATGATGTTGCTAAAGTGGCATTTGATATAATGCACGCGTGACCTTCATTATTGAGAACAATCAACTCGTTATAAACACGAGTTCGTTCTGAATTTAGGACTTAAATGATGTTTGTTTTGCGGTTTAGTTGCGTCACGATTGTTACATCGAAATAAATGGTTAACTGGCCAAATATCTGGAAATAAAACAAAACTTCCTACACCCGTTATTTGAACACTATTCGGTCTGGGTGACGTCACGCACTAAAGTCTAAAAAATACTTTTGGTAAATACCTACCTAATACCTATAACATCGTCGCCAGTCAGACGTCTGGCCTTGGACGGGACAGACGCGCTACTCGCGAAGGAATAATAATACATTTTCGCGTCATCAGCTCGTTTACTTGTCCCCCTTCGATCAATAACTTATTGATCGAAGTTGTCCCAATTGTTTTGTACCTACCTCACTGTCAACATCGTCTATAACTGTGCATTCAATAACCATGAGTTTAATAACTTAAGTAAATAAATAAACGTGCCTTTTAAACAGCAGAATGTTTTTGAGAGATTGCTTGATATAATGAAGTTTAATTCAGTGTTAATCTAGAATTTTGGAGTAACTAGCAGTTGTGAGTTGATTTTATGTTAGTAAATATACCATGGCTGCCGCCCTGCCTGCTCTCGTCACAGGACCCGTAGGTGAGTGAAAAACACACCACAAAAACGTTGCTCCACACTGGCTGGTAAGTTCTCCTTTATTGTGGATGCGTTTATAAATATTAATTTCACGTAAACAATCAGACCTCTGATCTAGAACAACTACTTCAAAGTAGATCATACAACATTTTGTTCCATGCGGGAATCGAATTGGCGATGCATTGCCAATCGTGCCGCAATTATGTAAATAATATTGAAAATAATATCATTTTAGGGGCCATTATCTAACCTGTTGTCTTTACTCGTAATAATTAGTCGTTGGACTAATAGTCACAACCCACTGTAAACATTACTACTGAGTATGACGATGACCCTTAACTATGGGCTTAACTCTCAGGTCAGGCTTCACCCAACAACACTTTATTTTATGGTTTTTCTATCACGAATCACATGTGCTAGAGTGGAGACCGCGAATGGGCAAACGCAGTGTAGGACGCCCTGCTGCAAGATGGGTCGATGATTTAAGGAAGGTGGCTGGCAGTGGATGGATGCGGGCTGCCCAGGACCGGGATGGTTGGCGCTCTTTGGGGGAGGCTTACGTTCAGCAGTGGACGGCAATAGGCTGACAATATATCACGAATTATCTGAGTATCCTGCCGTACTCTGAATTTTGTCTTGCGTAGAAAAGTTTCACCCTTATAAAAATCATGGGATTTCAAGCCGTAGCGAGGGGTTATGGTTTGTACAATTCTATCTTACTGTATCTTGCTGTATTTGCAGATCGGTGGGATTCTCCCATGTTGCAAAGATGGATGCGGCTCCACACCGAATTGTAATTTTTTTGTTTTGTATCTAAGTACTAACACTATAATAAGTATTATTGTTACTAACACTATGGACTCTGTCTGAAATAAAATTACATATTTGATTTGATCCTACTGGTGTGCCGTTTTGCTATCTATGTGCCAGTGGCGGATTTACACATTTGCCACCCATAGGCTATTCAAATTTTACTTCCTCTACCGACCTCTACAATCCGAAACCCTTTTTTTGCTGGCACTACTGAGAGACAGAAAATTACGCCTGAAATTTGCCACCCTTTTCTATCGTGGTAAAATCATCAAATGAGTCCTCCCATCCAGGGCAGGGCAGGAGGGACTGTCAGACTTGTACTTACTAAAATCCACGGTTTCCTTCAATAGTTCTTTACCTTCCGGGGTCACGGTAGCTCGTTAGTCCCGCGACCCCGGTATACACCGTGTTCCGGACGATATACATAAACTTCGACCAGATGTTCAAACCACGGAACTAAGCATTTTTCATTATGGACACATTAATAAATTCTTATTTTTTATTTTTTGTTAATTTTCATACAAACTAAATACCTAGACGTAAATAACCCGATATGCATGCCTCTTTATCCGAATTGGCAACGTCATTCATAACATTTGGCGGGCTGAAACAAATGAAATGCAAATAGTATTTGATAGATTTCAAATTAAGATACTTTCTCACTGCATAGCTCAATTAAATTTCATTAAATGAAATTACAAATATCTTTGTAACGAAGCCTTTTTAAGTACTACTTCCTTTGTTGGATTTGATTTGTAAAAGCCATAGAAGTATTTGCTAAAGTTTATGGATAACGTGAAGAACACGGTGTATAGCCGCTCTGGGCTTAATCCTACTCAGCCTATTAATGAATAATCGGGTGGGCCCGAACCTTGCGGAGAGCCAGTTTGGCTTCCGCAGGGGGCGCTCGACGGTGGACGCCATCATGCGCGTGAGAGCCCTCACGACGGGGGATGCAGTAGCCCGGGGCAGGGTCGTCTTGGCGGTGTCTTTGGACATCACCAATGCCTTTAACACCCTGCCCTGGAGTTGCATCAGGGAGGCACTCCGGTATCACCGGGTGCCAACCTACCTCCGTCGCATAGTCGAGGCTTATCTGACGGACAGAGCCGTCATCTACCCCGGTCACCGGGGAGAGTGGAACCGGTGAGAGATGTCGTGCGGTGTTCCACAGGGTTCGGTCTTGGGGCCGCCCCTGTGGAACATCGGATACGATTGGGTGCTGCGTGGCGACCTCCCTGACGGCGTCGGCGTAATCTGTTACGCCGACGACACGCTCGTCCTGGCGGAGGGAGAGTCGCACCAGGCGGCGGCCGACCTGGCGACGCAAGCGGTCGCGACAGTCGTTGGAAGGATCCGGCAGTTGGGACTCGACGTGGCGCTCCACAAAACAGAGGCCATGTGTTTTCATGGCCGTCTGAACGCGCCACGGTCAGAGTCCCACATAACGGTGGGAGGGGTTCGCATCGGCGTCGGGAGGACGATGAAGTACCTGGGACTCGTCCTCGACGGCCGGTGGAACTTCAAGGAGCACTTCCTGCGTTTGGCCCCAAGGCTGAACCGGGCGGCAGGCGCCCTCAGGCGACTCCTGCCCAACCTCAGCGGGCCAAACGCCTCCTGCCGGAGGCTGTACGCCGGTATCGTGCGGTCCATGGCCCTCTACGGGGCCCCCGTGTGGGCCCTGAGCATGCGGACGCGACCAGCGAGGCTGGTCGCATGCCAGAGGGTCATGGCTATCCGGATGATCCGAGGATACCGCACGATCGCCGGCGAATCGGCCAACCTCCTTGCCGGATTACTGCCCTGGGATCTGGAGGCGACCGCCCTCCAGCGCGTCTATGAGTGGCGCGTGGAGGCGCGGCGCCGGGGAGAATTCCCGCTGCCCCGACAAGTCGAGGCGCGGCGGGAAGAGGTCCGGCGCGATCTCAGGGCAGTATGGAGGGAACGACTGTCGCAACCGAGGTTCGGGCACGCCGCAATCGCGGCGGTAAGACCCCTCTTTGAGGAGTGGCTGGAAAGGCGTCACGGCGTCCTGACCTATCGGATGACGCAGGTCCTCACCGGACACGGATGTTTCGGGAGGTACCTGTGTCGGATGGGGAAGGAAGAAACGCCGGGGTGTCACCATTGCGAAGATCGCCCGGAGGACACAGTAGAGCATACGGTGCAAGACTGCCCCGCTTGGGCAGAGCACCGCCGTGTCCTCACGGCAGCGATAGGCGGAGACCTCTCGCGCCCGGCATTGGTCGAGGCCATGCTGCGGGGCGAGACGGAGTGGGAAGCGGTCGCCTCCTTCTGCGAGGCAGTAATGCTCGTTAAGGAGGAGGCGGGCCGTGAGAGAGAGAGGACAGCGTCCTCCCTCCGCCCCACCCGCAATGGTAGACGCCCACGGCGTCGGACGTCGCAAGACGATCTCCGGCCACCGTAGGCGCGGGCATGCGGGCGGCGAGTAAAGGGCAACTCGCCGCCCGACCATGGACCATGCCCGGGTCGACGGCGCGTTGTGTTCCACGCGCGCCTCAAAGAGCGTCAGCACGATGACGGGGCCCCGCCCAAGAGGGCCAAAGCCTGCCGGGGTCGCGGGACTTATCTCATTACCGTGACCCCGGAACATAAAAGGCTATTGAAGGACACCGTGGATTTTAGTCAGTACAAGTCTGACAGTCCCTCCCGCCCTGCCCGGGGTGGGAGGACTCATTTGATGATTTTACCACGCTAAAAAAAAAAAAAAAAAAAAAAAAAAAGCCTATTAATGAATGACGAAGCAATAATAACATTAGTTCCAGGTCTAGAGCGCCTGAAACAGATGGCTACCGTCGTCGTCCACCAGACCAGCTCGGGCTACAATGGCAACAACTACACTGTCCTCGGCGAGAACGAGCCCCTGTTCACCATGAACGAGGATGTACCCGACACCATCTTCCGAGGAGGAGCCCACAGGGCGTTTATCTTTGATGGCGTCGACAACACAGGGATGAAGGTGGGGAAATATAGATTAGCTATAACGATATTTCATGGGTGATTAACCTTTATATTCCAACGAGTTGATATTTTTTTTTTTTTTTTTTATTTGGGACAAACCCACCACACTATTCCCAAACCACTGCAACTCCTGAGAGCCAGAATCAACAGTGGCAACCACCAGAAAAGCGCCAAGACAATGAAGCTCGACGTGTCCCGGAGAATGAATTTACCTGTCTTGGATCCTGCACGAAATTAATCAGAAAAGAATAGTGGAGGAGTAGGAAAAATTAACGAGTTGATATTCTGTCATGCATCGAACACCAATGGAACTGACATAGTTTTTTATTCCATAGAGGAGAACGACTCTCGTGCTATTTGGGGACGTAACCCGTCTGAGAGGTCGACATACCACTGGCATTTAATGCCCTTAACGTTTGTTCAGTGCCATTAAGTATGTCATGTTAGGCCTATACATACATAATATATATCCTTTACCTACTTATATTATGTGTCCTACATAAATATATGTACCTACACAGGAGATGCGTCATTTAAAAAGTATTTTGTTTTCCCAAAAGAGTGTCATTCCAGACTTCGGTCATTAATTAAGTGGTTCTTATCATATTCCTGGATACTATCAGGGAACTTGTGCAGTTGAAGATTTTCTATATGACATGGCTGGTTGGCATGGGATACTCGATTATCACAGCTCAAACCTTAATTCTGCATCTGTCTGTCTATGTGAATTTCAGAGTTATCAATTTTCCTGATAAACAAGCTATACGTTTTGTGTTTACAGGTGTTCCGGTTCCTTCGGCCAGAAGGACGCGTGTTTATATCTGATACAATAGAACTGTTCATGAACGACCAGCTGGCCAGCATCATTCGCATGGAGAAGACCTTCATGACGCCCATCTTCAGCATCACCGACCCACAGGGTCAGCGTATCGTCAGGCTCAAGGGGAAGATATCTGAAACTGCGTTTTTCCAGGTAATTTGGTTAAATTGCTTCGGTCCATCTTGCCAGTTTCTCAGATCTGGAACCTGTGCCGTGGTACTTAGAAAGGATATGAAATAGGATGCGTTTGATATCCACCAACCATATTCATTGGTGCACATAGCACTGGTGGAAACGGATTCAACTAAGATGTATTATGTTCTTTATATAGAAGGATGCGTGCTATGGATGTGTGCTATGGATGCGTGCTATGGATGCCTGCTATGGGTCGTCTTCCCTACTATCGGTACATCGCATAGCTCGAGCTGCGCATCTTCCTCGCGCGGCTACTTTGCGGCGGCGATCTTCATAGCACATCTTACCACCGCTACATAGCTTAGCATTAGTGGAAACGGTCACATAGTTTCGTAGCTCAGCTTTTATATTCTCGCAGCATAGCTGCATAGCACATCTCTGGTGGAAAGGCATCCTAAGACCAACAAATAAATATTTTACAATTATGTTACAGCTGCAGACAAACGACAAGACCCAGATAGGCAGCATCCAAAGGAGGAAGCGCAGCTTTAAGGAGGAGTTCCTCTCTTATAACGATGACTTTCTCATCAACTTCCCCGCTGACCTCGCCATGCCATACAAGCTAGCTGTCATCGTAGCAGTCGTGTACATTGTAAGTTTTATGAAACCAGATTATTTTAGAGTGTCTAATGTAATCTGTGGGAGAAAATTAAATGTATTCACCCAGCCGATCACAAAGCCAAACTCGGAGCTGGTACATTATCAGCTTATAAATTGTGATGAAAAGCACAATAAATTGTCTTTTTGCAACTGAAGCATTATTTTAGGCAGCATGCAGGTGAAAAAATAATCCTGAAGTAAACTTCCTTCGATTAAGTCGTCTGTGTTTTATCACATTTATATGACACGCCTAATTCTTGTGAACTTGCCTGTCTCCATCGTTGATTCAACTTCGTTCTGTTTGCCATTCGCGACAGTTACATCTACGCGTTCGGTTTGCCATTTTATTAGTTTCGCCTTCCGTTCCTCGCGCTTTCTGTAGTTTTTGAAGAAATGGAGGCGAACATTGTCATTTTGGTTAGTCACATGATCACAAAAATACATCATCATCATCATCATCTCAGCCATAGGACGTCCACTGCTGAACATAGGCCTCCCCTTTAGATCGAAAATACATATAGGTACCTAATTTCATAATTATTATACCTACTCTAGATTTTTCGTATTTTCAAAGTTAAACTAATGACCAAAGCAAAATCTATCGATGACACATTACTAAACTTGCCGCTAGTGTAGGTACCTATTGGCGGTTTCGCGGCGTGCCGCATGATTGTGACCTAATTACCTACGATCAATTTTGTAAATAAGATAATAACATGACATTAGAACTAGGCTTATTCTCGTCCCGGTAGCTATAGACGGCATTAAATAAACCATTGTTTTCTCTTTTCAGGACTTCAGATTCTACGAGGGCAAGTGATAGAATTCGAGACATATAATTATTCAAATGATTTGTTAAAAATAAAATGGTGCTTTTTGTGATAGGCCCCAAAACCCAAGTAGGTAATCAACTTCATTATGGTTAGGTATGATTTACACCTATGATTGACATTAAAATAATGGTACACACTACACACTTTGATATTTATTGTGTGCTAATTTACTATTTATTTAATGTTTTGTTAACTAGGTACCTACCTACTGAATACCTATTCAATTTAACATCTGCGCACAAACTTTAATCAGCAAAAAAGCAGAAAAAGGTATAGAATCTAACAAGAAACCGATTAAAAAAAAAATTGTTTAATCTATTACACTTGATTGTTTTCATCTTCCAGTGCCATCTAGTTTTGTATTTTGGAACTAAAATCGTGCCATAGACTTTGACAAGTGCCTTAGTTCTAACATGCGTCGATAGATGTCGCACAAAAGAGGCAGTTCAGAATTAATTTATTTGATATTAATTTGCAATATTATTATAACTGGTCTGTTCATGTTTATGATGAAATTTATCAAAAATATATTACATTAAATATGTTAAAAAGTATTCATTTGTTTTATTAAGGTGGACGCACATTTATCCGAGCCGAACGCGCCGAAGGAGTTGAATTTTAGAATTCTTTTTATGAAATTTAAAAAATTAAAAATCTTTTCGTTCGATTTGGACGATTCGGCACGGATAAGTGTGCGAGGTTTCATGAGATTTCATAATATACAGAATTCTAAAATTCGTTTCGTTCGATTGCTTCGACGCGCTCGGATAAGTGTGCGTCCACAAACAAAATCCTTTTCGAATCGTTTAGGTCCTAGGTGTTATTTCGTAGTTTAAGAAACGTTGTATATAGTGAAACGCGTGTTCCTAAAGTTTTACTCAATGCAATATCATGCCACAGTTGCAGATCGGTACCTACGTGTATTGTAAAGTAATGGATCCAGAAACAAGA
Organism: Agrotis exclamationis; assembly: GCA_950005045.1. NCBI lineage: Eukaryota > Metazoa > Arthropoda > Insecta > Lepidoptera > Noctuidae > Agrotis > Agrotis exclamationis. Next base: position 1,016,597 of record OX465418.1, on the reverse strand, counting down.
GTATTCCTCTAACATCAAAAATTGAATAGCTATGTGTGAAACAAAATGAACAGTTTGTTTACTTTTTTTTTTTTTTTTTTTTTTTTTTTTTAGGGTGGCAAAATCATCAAATGAGTCCTCCCGCCCTGGGTGGGGCGAGAGGGACTGTCAGACTCTTACTGACTAAAATCCACCCGTGTTCCGTCGGATGCCCTTTACGTTCCGGGGCCACGGTATCCTGGATTAAGAAAAATCCGCGACCCCGGCAGGCATTTGGCCCCATAAGGGGCCCCGTCGGTGACGCGTGAAACACGACGCGCCACCGACCCGGGCTTGGTCCTTGGTCGGACGGCGAGCATACCCATTACTCACCGTCCGCAAGCCCGCTCCGCCGCTGTGCCCTCTGCTGTTCAGAGGGACACGCGTTGGAGCGTCCACCTGACAGGCTATTTGCATACGGGCAAAGAAACCCCTTAGGCACACAGTGCCTAAGGAGAGTTTTTGCCCGCATCCCAGGGCGCACCGGCCCGAAAAACTGGTCTTCCCCCCGGACGTATCCGAGAGGGAACTCCAGTCCACGGACGCACGTGGAGGTTTCCTGTCGTAGCACCCCACAGTTTGTTTACTTACGGAATCGTTGCACCTATGCCACTGACCTGTTGTTGACTGTTGCAATTTTGAATTTAAAAGGTTGGTAAGATAATAGGTCCGTCTTCCGAGTCGTCCGGGACGCCAGAACTATAAAATGTTCGTGATGTTTTGAATCCCTGCCTAGTTCGTGCTTTGCTCGGAATCCCTAAGCCAAGTTTATGCCACGTTCTAAAACTCGTCAAAAAGACAAACTTCATAATCTCATCACCATTAGAGCGTAATTATAAGAATAGACATTGAGTTATTACCGAACCTTGTTAATCACTTTCGTTAAAAATTACTCAAAGTACCAAATTAAAAGCAAAATAATGAGTTGAACGAGTTTGTTGTCGGTCGGTGAATGTATGAAATTGAATAAAAATTTTGTCATACATCTTGAATAAGTTGAATCCTACTGTAGGCATATAATATAGTTAGGTCCCCGATTAGATTAACATGTAGGTATCTAAATTACAAAGGAGAACAAAACCAAACTTCTTTCGCATAAGAAGTGAATTAGCACGAAAGTGTCGTTAGCGCCAACTATTAGTATAATTGTTCGTAAGACAATATGCTAAGCATCACTGCTGAGTGCGGGTTACGATCAAAGTTGCCAAGTGAATGCTTTTGAACATATTTAATATCACTAATTAAGATACAGTTCTGTATGTGTCTGCAGAACTGACTTCACTTACGGGATATATTCCATGTTTGTTCATGATTTTCAGCTCCCGATATTTTGACGCTGTTTCAAGCGCTATGATCGCGAATTTACTGGAGAACGCGGGTTGATGAAAATAAAATAAAAATTTTAGGAGCACACATTTCTATCTATCTACCTTCTTTCATTGTCCATGCTATGCGCACTGCTGGAACTCGAAACCAGGGCAAACTACACCACCATAATCATCGCTTTTTGTGGAGTCCTTGTTGTTACGATGCCGGCTGCTATTAAAAACTGGATTCAACATACCTACTAATTTGTAGCCATTCTCTCGATTGAAACCTAAAACTAAACTTTCACCAGTTTATAAAGCTATATTTTCAGTGAATAGCAAAGACAAGCAATTTTTTTAAACCTACGCTGTCGTAGTCGCTGGCGGAGTGCTAGTGTATTTGCTGACAACAAAATGTTTGATGAGTAACATCTTTATTATCGCTTCTGTGGGACTGATCTGGGGAAATGCAACGGAAGTGTGTATCAAGGAAAGTAGAACAGCAACAGGATCAAACTAAAATGGGAACGAGGAAGCGCGCCTGAACTGACCAGTTAGTCTCCCGTACACTCCCGTACGGTGGTAGAATAGACCGTCAGATGGTACAGCAAATCTTGCCGAATTTTGACTTTGGATAGGTGAACAAGGTTAAGCATAGCTTGTCTAGGTATGGGTGGGTGGGTCAGTCCCCGTAGTTAAACAATTTTTGGCAAACTCTGACTGAATCCTGAAAAGGACAACAAGTCTTATCTATTAGATAAGGCAGACCTAGGTTTTGTTTTGTTTACTTGATGAGTCAATAGCTTCAAAGTCGAAGTAAAAGTTAAAGTGTATGTAGGTGGGAATAATGATTTGTTCCGATTTAGGAAGTACCTGGCTCGGTAATTCAGAAGTTTGTTTTACCAAATCGCTCCGCAATCGGAAAAGAAACCCTGTTACAGTTATCGGTAGACGTCGATTACCACTTACCATTAGCAGTTCCGGAGACCAGTTTACCAACCTTTTTTTCCCGACTCGAAGTACCTATGTTTGCAAAATATACTTCGGATTTCATTTTGCTCGACGTAATTTTATTATCACAATCTCATATCATGAATTCACAGCCGAAAGGCTTTTCCTCGATCGAACTTAATAGATTTGCCATGCCTAATGTTCTTTTCGCTGAAAATCACTATTTTGGTAAATTAAACACGAACCATTAGGTAATTGGTGATAAGAGTTTACTGTAACTATGTACTATCTGTCCTTTTGGGGATTCAGACGTGATTTTATTATTAAACACTCTCACTCTTTTCCTACTTCCTTGGCGAGCAGGTTTTCATAAACGATGTTTGATCTCTGTAACTCTGGGAAAGTGTACTAATACTGAACAAGCGCTGTCTAGTCACAATATTAATGGTTATTCCATAATTATAACGATGACGATGAAAAATCGTTAACGGCTCTTTTTATAATTCTCTGTTTTAATCAATCGAGCGAGTGCACATAGTAATGAATCAAAAACTACTCCCCTTCACTTACAGAACCGATATGAACGCCCAAGTGTATCCGTTCTCCCGGTCATCGCCTTTACATACAAAAAAATCTTTTGCGTCCGACCTGGTGCGCTTTTTTATTATCACTTTATCTAACTGCATGGTTAAGGAACCGAGGTTTCAATTATGTGTCCTCCACCTTGTCCGGTACCCAATGAGTTAATGTTAGAGCTACGTTCGTTTAATCAGCTGAGAAGCCTTTCAGTCGCGACGAGATTGCTTCCCTGGCTCATCTGCTAGCTACGTAATCATAAGATGGCGGGAATATGAAATTCTCTTGTAGCTTCACTTTGATGTAATGATAGTAAGGGTTATAAAAGATTTTTTGTCCTGAGGTTGTGGTGGTGTGTGGTTATCCTGGTGTCTTTAGATATAGCTCCAGGCGGAAATATTAAATAAATATTCAGATGAATAAGATAAAAATGTTGCGGATTGTCGTAGCGATAGTACGCCTTTACCGCTGCAGTTGGTTGCAGTTGCATTGCAGTAGGAATCGTACATTAACTTTAATAATTCACCCGATTTGCTGACGACGTAGTGATGAGAAAGTGACGAGAAGAGAAAAAGAAGATAAAAAATTACCTATTGTTTGCTTCAAGAAAACTTGTACCAAAATACCTCCACATTCTATACAAGACTTGTTGCAAAAATATTAAATGTTATGTTAACTCTATTCAGGTCAAATAATGAACTCGGGGCCGCAATAATAACCGGTGTAACAGCCCGCATACTATAAATTCATGGGAATTAGGTAGGCCCGTCAGATAAACTCGCCGTTTTTGCCTAAAATACACGATTCAGCTGTAATTTTTACCGACCGCTCCTGAAAAAGCTGAGCGATGAAAGTGTTAAATAGATTTCAACAACTTTGTGGGCTCTTCCGTTTTTACGATTGTATTTTTGGGTTAATTTTTGTGGGGGAGGACGGCATTGAGGCTGGTCGGGACTGTGATTGGATCTTCAAATTGTGTTCTTTTGAGTTCTTGTATGAATTCATTTAGATTACTGCTGGATTTTTAAAAAGCCATGTCTCCGAGCGAAATTGTCGCTTCCTGTTTTTGCAAAGAATTATATGAAACTTATTATATAGTACTGTGCCTCACTAACATGACAAAAATAATAAAACTCTCACAACTTCCAATTCCACCATCTCTACGCTTAATTCTATGAGGAAATAGGCGTGATTTTTGTTGTGTATTGTACCTACAGCCGGTGGCGTCACGACGATAATCAACCACTTAGTTTTTATGTGGCATATTCTATGAAACCCCCACATTGAACATAACAAAACACTAGCCACAATGCTATCAGTAATTACTAACAGCATTCTTCCATAATCACAGTAATGCATAACTGTACCGACAGATTTTAATTATAAGGCTGTGCACTTATTGCGTGTGAACTAGGGGCCTTAGCGCTATGCAAGCGAAATCAGTGTATTTTATATTTTACGGCACGGAAAGCGTATAAAAGTGATTTTTATTTAGATGCCGTTATTATTTATGAGAGCCGAGGGTCGGCCTGATTTTAATATCTGATGGCGATATTCAGACCCTCCATCCATGTAGGATGTGGAAAAGATACGGCATCTTTTGTGTTTGTTTTTAATTTTGGTTGGCAACATGTTGCTGCTGTTTTGCTGTGTGGCAGAATTTTGTGAACTGACCTCAGAATGCGGATCGAGTGGATCAAATGTCATGCCTTTTGTAAAAATAAAGAAGTTTGTTTCTATGACTGTGGAATTTGTCTATCTTATATAATTGTAAGTAGGTAGTATTAGGCATCCATTTGGTACGGTCTGGTTGTGGCTTTTTGTGCACACTAGAGAAAAACTGCTTATAGTAGTTACCTACCGAGATACCATATTCTTATGAATCAATTCTATTTGAAGTGTTTATTGTTTTCAAAGCTGTCACATCCACATCCAATCCCTTCGTAGTGCCTCCTGTACATTTTACGGTTGGTATGCATCGGCCCAGCGCGTGTATCGCTGTACATACATTACACGAGTAGCGTGAGTTCACTAGTTTTACACGAATGGCATGTGTAGAATCAGCTTTACGTCGTTTTTACTTTTTTGCCGTCTTGCAACGTACCTATAGCTGGTGGTGGTACCTATTCTTCCTAAACTTTAAGAAAATCCAATATAATACGTTTTAGTGAGAAGGTAGTTAAGTTATCAAGGTAAATTATTAGCTGGTTTATTTTTATCTAAAGTCCATTAGGGGTGGGTAAAAGTGGGCGGACCTCTGTTGTTCAGACTTTGTTAGAATTAAGTATTTGAAAAGATCTCTTTCTACTTTTAGAAGTAATAGAAATTATTCAAGTATCTACTAAGAGGATTTCTACTATTATTAGGCATCAAGTTAGAAAATGTTCAATAACAGGCAAAAATCATTGTTACTATTCACATTTTAGATCGTTTCCAGTGGAAATTTCCCCTAACCTAACAATGTATTGATAAAAACCGATAGATTCTGTGTAACGGCCCGTAAAAGCCGGATTTATTAATTTTGATAACAAAATGTCCAATAGATGCGCGCGTGCGATGTGCTGATGATTCCATTTATTGCCCTGATGGGTTCCGTAATGACGGGTGGCGCTATTTGCAGGGTTATCGTGGAATTACTGGTAGGTAAAGAGTTGATGTATTAAATGGAACTCGTACAAGTACGTACTTTGTTAGTCTATGTTACATGATGTGTTTCCCGCTAACCGCTCTCATTTATTTAGATTCCATTTAGTAGATACTAGGAAATAATACATATATTATATTGTGCAGCTGTTTATTTGAAAGCCATCTCTATGAAGGTGACTTTTTGAAATTCAAGTCAAGAAACTTAATTAAATTAAGGGCTGGTTTACAGATTACAATGAATCTTACAGGCTGTTTTTGAATCAACCATGTTTATTGATTTAATTGTAATTATGTTTATTATAATTTAATATTTAGCTGACTATCTATTACTTATTACTCAATACATAGGTAATCAATTTGATTATGACAATGCTAGATAGGATATTGATTCTATCTAGCTACTTCATAAAATAATCACCATTTACTGCGAAAAATCAGAAATACGTGTTGCCAATAACAAAAGATTCTCCTGAATCGGCTGATTAGCCGATATTACATCGAAATTCTTCTGACATGGACTAGCTATAATACTTACTTATATTTCTTATACAACGGTAGATTAAATTAAGCATCTGATCAACTACCTCTTGTGGGATAATTGAGGGGTGGGGCGAAGCGGGGGTACTAGGCAACAGGATTAAGTGGTATTTGACCTTCAGCTGTGATCTTCAACTGTTTACTTTTGATGTATGTATGTAGGTCTGTCAGTGTTTGAAGCTTGAAGTATTACACACGAGCATAACTTAGTAGGAAATAGGTTGTAGTAAATGTAATTAGAATCTGTAAGCTGATCGGTATTTGCAGACCTGTCAAGGGGTAAAACCTTCAATGTCGGTCACACGACTTGTGTTTGATATCTGAAATGTGGAATATGTTTAATAATAACGCGAGGAATTGAAGATAGGTGTGTCATGTTTTAATTTTGTATTTAAATATTTACGCAGGGTCGCGATATAAAAGACCCTAGCTAGATATAATTGAGGTGGCTAAATTGTCGTAATTTAGGTAACTAATTGGGTGGCATCCACGTCCCAACAGACAACGGCTGGACACAACAACGCAAGCTACCTAACCTGCGGTAAGTGTTGAGCGACCTCATTGGCGGCGGTAGTAAGGCCTAGGTAGTAGGCCACACAACTAGGGTAAACGCACCCCCGATATAGAAACAATCCTGGAGTGGGGACACGTTGTTTGAAAAGGAAAAAAAAAACGTTTTCTGACGAAATTCCCACGATTTTTTTTTATTAAGAACTGATTATAAATGTGCGTTAATCCTAAATCTAAATTAAATAGTTACGTCATCAAAATAGTAAATTGCCCTTATAGGTTACAAAAGTGTGTGCTAACGTCGTGTTAGTGCCCACTGAGCCCAGTTCTCAGTTCCCAGTTACCTAGGGCTCTAATCTTATTCGGGTCTAAAGTGTTTGCGTAAAATTTTATGTTAATGTTCCCGTTATTATTATGTTGGTTCGGGAATAGGGTTTCCACTGAGAAAATACTTCTATGAAATCTTCAAGAAAATATCTTATTATGAATATTTATGGGAAGCGAAGAATTAAAGATTTTAGGTATAGCTTAATGTTTAGGTATTTGGTAAATAAGGGTATCTTTATTCTCTATAATGACTGTATTTTTGTGTATCTTCCAGGAAAGTTGAGATAATCTTCGCTCGTAGCGGCAAAATTTATTAATGTTTAAGGAAATTAATAAGACTCACTTCTTACGTCAATTTCCTTATTGTTAAAAAATAAAAAACTATCTCTACAGACTTCTCGTTTTTCAAATAAAAAAGTGAGAAAGAGAGAGAGAGAGAAAAAAGAGAAATATTCGACTAAAACTTTCGGACGTATCCATGGACTTATTCGCTGCGAAGTACTAAGTGGGGGTAGTACTATTCGATTGCAGTAGAAATGATGTAGGCTCTGTTACTGGTACATTGAGCCGTCAATCTGTTAGACATACGTATTTAGTATATAATCTAATTAATCCGCCAACAACAATGGATTACAGCAGTTGTTGTGTTGTAAACTGCAGGAATACTCGCAGAAGTAATAAATTTAAGCTTTAAGCGCCTCTTGGAAAGATGAACAATGCAGGAAAGTCAACTGTCAAACATCATAGGTAATACTCATTTAAATACTTTATCACAGGAAAGAGAAATATGGTTCTTTGATGTTTTTCTCTCTTTCTCGTGCATATAAATAAATACCCTCTATGTAATTGTATGGCAGATACATATTTTAAGCAGTTAATGTTCAGTCCATACTCTATGTCTATGGTTTCCGGCCATCTTTTAAATAGTAATTCGATGTCAACCCTGCATTGAAGCTCGGTGTCCCGGCTATAATGAGGGGTCTTTACGGCCACATTACACTCAGTAATGGCGTGTGTGCATACATTACCCTGGCTGCAAGTAAGTATAAATGTAGACACAGCTAGAGGATTTGTCCGTACTTCATAAATAGGTAGTTATTTCTATGGCATATTACTATTTAATGTACTAGATATTCCATTACTTGTACTTTTTTTATTATCGTGGTAAAATCATCAAATGAGTCCACCCAGGGCGGGACGGGAGGGACTGTCAGACTTGTACTGAATAAAATCCACTTTGATCCTTCAATATCCCTTTACGTTCCAGGGTCACGGTTATCAAAGGAGGAGGCGGGATGCGTGAGGGAGGGGGAGCGTCCACCTCACGACCCAGCCGCCGCGGGAGACGCCCACGGCAACGGACGTCGCAAGACGATCTCCAGCCCAACCCAACCGCACCGTAGGCGCGGGCATGCGGGCGTTGAGTTATGGGTGACTTGCCGCCCGTCATGACCATGCCCGGGTCGACGGCGCGTTGTGTTCCACGCGCGCCTCAAAGAGCGTCAGCATAATGACGGGCCCCCCTAAGAGCCTAAGAGGGTCAAAGCCTGCCCGGGTCGCGGGACTGTCTCACCTGGTAACCGTGACCCTGGTACGTAAAGGCGGAAGGATCACCGTGAATTTTAGTCAGTACAAGTCTGACAGTCCCTCCCGCCCCGGGCGGGAGGACTCATTTGATGATTTTACCACGCAAAAAAAAAAGGGTCACGGTTACCTGATGGGACAGTCCTGCGTCCGCGATTGTGCTACATTAGTTTTTACTTTTTTCATATTGAACCTTGCCCTTCTCTAAAAAAATTCTTTTGTTGTGGCTGGGTTAGAAACATTTAAACTCACAGACAAATAACCATTTAAACCAGATAATAAACACATTTAACCAGACCAGAAACAACTACTTGTGGATCATACCAATATTTGTTCTGTCCGGGAATCGTACCCGTGATACGCTGTACAGCAGTCGAACACTCGACCGCGTCGCCAAACTTTTGTGTTAGAAGATTTTTTTAAGAATTTATTTTTATAGTAGTCAGACACTTCAAAGCGTCTTCGAAACAAATAAAAATACTTCAAAATAATAACCCGTCGACTAACACAGGTATCGAACTTGCTAACCAGTGTTCGACGCTTCGCTTGTCAGACTACCCTCCACAATAAGTACTTGTAAACCGCCTAAGTTTGCGGCTCTATGGCTAAACTTGTGCCTTGAACTTAGCCCTACTGAGGAGGTTCGAGCATATTCATGCTTATCTGTTACGGTGTATTGATTGACTTGCTAGGAGGGCACGATGCGATGCTTGCGATGTGATTTATTTGTTATTTGGTTCTATTGGTTGAATTTCATCAATTCTGATAATGGAATTGATGAAATAGTAAAAAAAACGATGCTTTTTTCAAAATAACTAATACTACAAAAAACAGGACCCTGTTACTAAAACTCCGCTCTCCGTCCGTCTGATCCGACCGTCACCAGCCAGACTTTATCTCATGAACCGTGGTAGTTAGACAGTTGAAATTTTCACAGATGACGTGTTTCGGTTGCTGCTAAATAAACATTAAACTCCCATACAACAAACGTGATTGTTTAGCCGTTTTGTAGATAACGCACGGAACCCTTCGTGCGCGGGTCCGACTCGCACTTGGCCAGCCTTCAGGAAGTTGACTGCTTATGTTACCTGATTGAATTAACTCCTAAACAAGCATATCACAGGTAATATTTTATGAACATCCTAGAAGGCAGGGTTCGTAAACTTTAAGGTCATTTTCACACGTGGGAGCCTGCACAGTTAATATCATTAATCTTAGTTGAAAATTCATAACCAACTAAAGTCACGGTAGCTCCCGGGGGTATAGGCAGGGATGTATTAAAGTGGTGCGTTCAAATAAATATGTAATGAATTTGTCCGTCCGGCCGTGGTGCTCGGGGGAAAACGATTTTGTTGTGACTAATAACCCTGAATTGTTGAAGGGTTGTTTCTCATGTTACGTGAAATATTATGTTGTTGTTCAATTTAATGTTGTTTCCTGTGAATAACGTCGAAGTTTAAAACTATTAACTAGCGACAACTTTATTCCTACTAGTGAATTCAAGTAAATCCGTTTTCAGGGAGCGAAATAATTATTAGCTTGTAATGTTCGTGTATCAGGAACATGAGTATGAGGCCTCCAGCCTCTGTATTTTGGCGTATGATCACTGACAGTTATACCTAAGTACCTATTTAATCCATAATTGTATCGTTGCACATATCATATTCATTCGTGAACGCGTCTGAATGTTTCAAATTGTCGTGCAAGAATAGTATCTAGTATGGTAAATCATATTAAAATCTTTTGTGTCATCATATCCATTTAAATATTTGAAACTGCATCACAGATTGAGATATGTGAGGGTCTTAAATTGTTTTTTCAAAAACACAGTTGTTTACATGTTTGTAAATTAAATCACAAACACAGTATAATCACGGCTTTCACTGGTTGCCTCACCGTACTGGCGTAGCAACTTGCAGCCAGTACTTGCCGAAATATATGAACACAGAAGGTAAAATCTTCACAAAGCATTTCTCTAGCTACATGATGAATATAAAAATACAAAGAAAAAAATCTGAATTTCTCACTGACTTATCAACTCCTTGGATGAGTCTAGAAAGCTAAAATATTGTACAGAGCTTCCCTTTATGATATACACGTGGCAACAAAAGGCCGGATTTTTCTAAATTCTCACGGGATATTAAAAGGAACGAAGGTTGGACGAAGTTACTGGCAAAGTGCTAGTAACGTTAACGTAAGAAGATATATTTGTAGTTACTTTATACCGTAACCGTAGAAATTAATAATTTTGTACTTGTTTATGATGAATGCAGTGATTGGTTAAATTAATTTTAAAAACATCCAATCAAGTATTCAACATTCTTTGATCCACATGAAACCTTGAAAATGTCGCGTCGTAAGCGTTAATTTTGTCCTAGTTTATTTCAAACTAAGCCAATGAATAGTTTGAATATGGTAATTTTATTTTTACAGTCTATATAAAGATGTATTTTTATATTATTTTATCTAGTTCACATAATTTACTGACCCATTTAAATTGCGATGAAATGATGACCTGAAACACGGGTTTTTTATAAACTTAGTGCACGCCGATCGCTACATATAAATATTTAAATATTTTTACATGTGGATAATGTCATTTAGCTATACACTCGTTTTAATGTAGGCACTATTGCTATTATAGTTTTATTAACTTTCTGTGTCGTTCTAGACACAAATCTTTGTAAAATGTTTTATGATTTAATTATCTTATCTTTGACTTGCGTAATTTCTTAACGTCTATTGTTCCAAGTAAGCCTACTACACATTCCTGCATTGTGTACTAGTGGCGAGTACTCTCCCATCAGCTGACTCCACAATTTCGTTGAATTCAATTTCGCTCTACTTGTGTTAATTACTCGGCCGAGATGCTTAAGGCTAACCGTTTTCTTCTTACTAAATAATAAATACAGTTTGCTTTCTATATTTGATATATTGTTGTTTAAGTTATAACTTAGTTAAATGCTTTGAATGAGTTTTTTAGTTATTAAAACTTTATTTAACACAATTGTACTAGATATTTAATTATTATTATACTCTTTATTCTCTTCCCACCAGCATCGCGACCAGGGTCCAAAGTGCCGGTGGTTAGGGCTCTACATCGGGCATGCGGGCGGCGAGTAAAGGGCAACTTGCTGTCCGACCATGGACCATATATGGGTCGACGGCGCGTTGTGTTCAACGCGCTCCTCAAAGAGCGTCAGCATAATGACGGGGCGGGCCTCTAGAGGGCCAAAACCTGCCGTGGTCGCGGGACTTATCTCATTACCGTAACCCCGGAACATAAAGGGCTATTGAAGGACACCGTGGATTTTAGTTAGTACGAGTCTGACAGTCCCTCCCGCTCTGCCCGGGGTGGGAGGACTCATTTGATGATTTTACAACGCTAAAAAAAAGGGCTCTACATAGAGAGAGGAACCTCCTCACAATGCGCGCCGTGTCCAAAAGAACTGCTTTCTGCATCAAGCCCTTGAGCCAGTTGCACAATGAGAGCCTCTTAAGATGTTGGTCGAGGCTCTTCGCAATTAGCCCATTGACCGAAACGACTATCGGTACAATGACTGCTGAGTCCACGTCCCACATGTCGACAATCTCGTGTGCTAAATCAAGATACTTGTTTTTTATCATTTTCAGCTTTCACGAGATTCTCGTCATGAGGATATGAGCGCCGCGCCGGCGCGCCGCCGCCGCCGTGATTCACCCCGCGCCGCCGCCGCCGTCCCCGGGCGCCGGCGCGCCGAACCCGACCGGGCGGCGTTCAGTTTAATCTAACACGCTGACCAAACCGAACGCACGTGAGAGTGGCGGCACTACACGTAGACGTTTATAAAACGAAACTCTTTGACATTACAATTTCTGGGTACATATTTGAATATCGAAGATTAAAATACCTTAAAATACCAATGTTCAAAACATCGAAAATAAAATATCGATTATAATAAAATGTCGCGCTTATGACGTCGAAGATTGAAATGCCGAGTGATTAAAATTTCGAATGATTAAAAATATCGAATGACATTCCCATTCCATTCCCTTCGAACCTAACTTGTCCGAGTCGGGGTGCCCCAAGTTCCGAGCTTGCTTCGCTTGCTCTTGCATCCGAAGTGCGTCGAGCTACCTTGGTAGCTGGTAATCAGCAATTTGACTAAGGATTCAAGAGCGAGCGAAGCGAGCTCGGAACTTGGGGCACCCGGACTCGGACAGGTTAGGTTCGAAGTTCGTGTAAGGTTACTTTAAACCTTGCAAACAGAAATAGGAGCAGCGCGAAGCGGGGCTCCGTCGACCAACTTTGATAGGAGTAATCAGCAATAAGACTAAGGATGCAAGGGCTAGGCCGATTAAATTTTCGGAATTCTAAAAATCGGTATGATTTGACACTACCTACATTTATGAATACACTCATGGTGATGGCGGGGTCTCAAAGACCCCGCCATCCCCTTCGTGTTAGGTTACTTTTATCCTTGCAAACAGAAATAGGAGCCCCTCGAAGCGGGGTTTTTTCGTTTTTTAATATTCGATATTCAAATAACATATGTACCCATCGATATTTAGGACGTTCGATAGTTTGTACTTCGATATTTATGACATTCGATAATCTGTATTTCGATATTTAGATCTTTCGATGTAACTTTTGTAGATTGTTAGATTTTAGATATATTGGACGTAGGATATTTAACCATTACCCATCGATATTTAGGACGTTCGATAGTTTGAACTTCGATATTTAGGACATTCGATAATTTTTATTTCGATATTTAGATCTTTCGATGTAACTTTCGTAGATATTTAGATTTTAGATATATTGGACGTAGGATATTTAACCATTCGATATTATAAACTTTCGTTATTTTAATTTTCGGTTTTATGGTCGTTCGATATTTCCATTTTCGATGTTTTGAACATCGATATTTTAATAGTAGGTATTTTAATCTTCGATATTCAAATATGTACCCCAATTTCTGTGTTGTCCATGTTATCAGCAAACAAACACAGTTTTTGTTGGACCTATTTTGGTCAGTTAGTTGTTAATACCTATCAGGAAAAAAAAAACGAACAATGTTGGGCGACCAAGTGTTTTGCGACGCTTGTTTGAAACAAGCGAAAGAAAAAAAATAGCGATGTGCAATTTTCTCGTCAATTCTCTCTCTCGTCAATTCAATTTGTCTCGTCAAAATTATAATAAACTAGTGGCCCGTCCCAGCTTCGCACGGGTATATTAAGAACAGCTCGTACGATTTTGTGCAAACTTCACATAAAGCATCTACTAAATAGTTCAAACAAAGCCTAAACATTTGGTTTGGAATGGTGAGCCCGTTCTTGAGTTATAACATTACAACAAAAAGTGGCATTGATTTTTATATATTAGATCTTAATTATACGTAAAAAATTGTTTTAATTCTTCTTTTAAATTAAAGTAGTTAAATAAACGTCAGTCACGGTCACGCCGCGCCGCCGACGCCGCCGCCGTCGACTTCAAAAAGTCGGCGCGCCGCCGCCGACAGATTGACCATCGGCGCTCATATAGTCTACATGAGGGATGGTGATATCAACAATCATTGCAAGGCGCTCTCGGCGATCTGCCACCACTATATCAGGCTTATTGGCTACAATAGTCCTGTCAGTGATGATAGATTGATCCCAATACAATATGGCATGACCGTTTTCAAGAACTGGGTCGGGCACATACGAATAGTATGGTACTTCAGAATCCACAAGGTTGTACTGCAGGGCAAGTTGCTGGTGAATAATCCTAGCTACTAGATTGTGTCTGTGCAAGTACTCGCCGTTAGCAAGACGAGAACTATACAGGTTGTAAGAGACATCGACGCACAAACGGATACCATGGGTCCAGGACATGATTCTGGACCCCCCGTGTTGAAATTTTTCGTCGGTTTTTTTTAATTTTTTTGTTTGTTTTTTTTTTTTTAATAGTGAGCCGCGCATAATGTACTACAGGTACTAGACACAGTATTTAGGTATACGATGACTTTTCATTATAAATATCTAAGAAAACACCATTTCTAGTTTTATTTAAATTGCTATTTTTAGTGAAAGTAGTGAATTAATTACTTATTAATAAAAATCTCATTGGGTTCGGTAAGAATAACGATTATGAACAGTCTAAAGTAAAAAAGCTCCAAATTTTTTTTAAAAAAATTTAGAAAATTAGGAAAAAACCGACGAAAAATTCCAACACGGGGGAGTCCAGAATCATGTCCTAGACCCATGGTATCCGTTTGTGCGTCGATGTCTCTTACACCCTGTATAATCTATATACAATTCACCTAATTATCTCTCTTTGTAATTGTCTCTCTACACTATGTAGTAGTGTAAAACAAAGTTGCAATTATCTTTAAAGCCACGTAACAGATTTAAACGCGGTTTTCATCATAGAGAGAGTGATTCAAGAGTAAGGTTCACCCGTGCGAAGCCGGGGCGGGTCGCTAGTTTTGAATTAATGAGTTAATACGCTGTTGCTGTTATTGTTAGTTACGGTAAGTTAATGCATTTCGAAATTGTGACTAACAACGATGACTTTTTTTATATTTGTTTTTGTGGATTCTAAAATAAAGTATAAAATATATTCACATGTAATATCACAAATAACTTTTATGACACTAGTGTGTATCACAGCAAACTATATTTTTACCGTTCCATTCACTTTACGAGTTTCAATTTCTTGGCGACAGGGCATTATGGTAATCTAGACCCTTAGGTTTAAGCGCCACCTTCTGAAGTGGTCCAGATCTCGAGCCCTGCGCCTTAACTCGAGAAAAATCTCATTTGCTTTAATATAAAATTAAAACTTATCTATTTTTTCACGACGGACGAGTGGAGTGTTCTTAATTATACGACTTCGAGTAAACGCTTCCAATAGTTTTCTTTTTTTTTATACTTTATTCCTACAAAACTTTATTGAAATACTTATTTGTTCCAAGTTCCTCTTTATCTTTGTTTTATTTTACTTTCTTTCTTTTATAATAGTTGTGCCTTTTGTTTGTTTTTGGACTCGCGCTTTTATTTTAGTTTTGGTATAACGGTGAATAAAGGCCCTTAGTTTTTAGTGAGTTTGGAATCTGATCAATCGGTTTTACTACGTGATTTGATTTAAAAGTTATTGCGTGACTGGGTTTGATCCTGACTGGACCTAATATTTCATCAAGAATTTTTAATATCAGTCCAGAGTCGGGGTCTATGACCGATTGATGGCAATAGTTTCACTCTCTTTTGCGTGGGACATCAATGTATAACTGGCGAAATGTACGAGTAAGTGTGCTGCACATGTTATCAAATAAAATACTTTGCAGGAAATAGTATAATATTGTTAAGTTCAGTGTTGAAAAGTAGTCACCAAGAATATTAGTCCTAAATTCGCAAATATTGTGAAGATAAATATGTCAAATTGAACGTGTATTCATGAAATTAGCCGACACCGACGTGCTGTTTAGAGCCTATTATTAAATGATCTGTTTTTAATGCAAAACCATTAACAGTTATTTTCACTTCTCAGGACAAAAGAGCACTGCTATGCTAGGAAGCATTACCAAATCCAAACAAAACAGCATTCTACCAACAAATAATTCCCAATAAAATTCAATAGGTATCCCGAAGCTCCAAAATTCAATACACAGGCTATATTTCAGAACAAAAACCGAATTGAAATGAGGCGTCCGTCAGTAATAATTAAGTGCGGCACTGAATATGGGAGGTGTACAGGAAAACACGGCGGAAGTTTCATTTCCCGTGGCAAACACCGCCGCTATTCACAGCTCCAATTACCAATGAACAAAATACTACAACCACCATTTAGTAGTGCTTTGTTTTGGGAAATATTTTGTTCATTGAATAGATTGTCCAATCATTATTTTAACATGTCTATATTTGAATAAAGCCTGCAGCTGCGGATTGATATGTTTTAGATCAACATAAATATATATGCACTTTTTTGCGTTGTAAAATCATAAAATGAGTCCTCCCTCCCACGGCAGGGCAGGAGGGACTGACAAACTTGTACTGACTAAAATCCACGGTGTCCTTCATTAGCCCTTTACGTTCCGAGATCACGGTATTCGTTAGTCCCGCTACGCTAAAAAACCGTAAGTGCATACCTACGTATATTTATACGTAGGTATGCACTTACGGTTTTTTTTTCTCGAGGGTAGGCGCAGAATGCCACCTGCTATCCTAAGATACTCGCCTCGTTCATATAATAATTGGTCAAGTGGTCGTACAGGTAAATTACGAGGATATGTTTCACATATTTCAAAATACATTTCTGTCTTTCTGTTTCCGTTCATTTTTGTTTGGATGGTAATACACACATCAAAAGTGTCTAGGGATCAACATATATTTTTGCAATAACTTTTCTCCTGATTGATATTAATTAAAATTTTCTTTAAGGATTCATCAAATAAAGTGTTTTCGTTTGTCACAGTAACGATAAACCAAGTCACCTTTGCATTAATAAAGAAATTTGCCATTTTCCTAATAAAGGGATTTTTGACATTTGAACCACTAACACAAAAGTTCGAAAAAAAGACTGAAATAACAGTTTTCTTTAAAATTTTATTGGGTAACTTAAACAATTAATAATCCGTGTTTCTACCGCGAACACTAACAACACAAGAACATCGGTTTGGCATACTCAAAATGAGTTCATCCAAATCACGCTGTGGAATGGCCGCCCATGTTCGTTGCAACAACAAAAAAAGGTCTTCTTGCGACTGGATACCCTCCATATTCGGCAGAGCTCTTCTCTGTAGCATATCCCATGCATGCTCAATCGGATTCAAGTCTGGCTGACCTGCCTGACTGAGCAGGCCAGGGCAGGACATTGATGTTAGCTGCGGCGAGAGTCTGTCTTACAACTCTTGCGGTGTGCGGTCGTGCATTATCATGCATTAACTGAAATAAGGGACCGATTTGCACTTGTAGAGGAACGATGACGTCTGATACAATCGTCTCAGCATAAATTTGAGCGTTGAGGTTGCCTCTGATCCAAATCAACTCAGTTCTTCCGCCGATCCAAATACCCGCCCATACCATGATGGTTCCACCACTATAAGGATGGACTTCCTGGCAGGATTTTAATCGCTGTTGGCGTCCAGGGGTTCTCCAGTGTCGTATACGTCTTGTATCCGGTCTCATACCGAAACGAGACTCATCAGAAAAGCACACGAAACGCCATTGTTCTTCTGCCCAATTTCTGTGTTCAAGAGCCCATTGATATCGAATCCTACGATTGTGCATTGCTATAGGTGGTACCCGTAGCGGTCTTCGGGAATGAAGGTTCACTTCATGCAAGCGGTTTCTGACTGTTTGGTCGCTAATTAAGTTCCCTGAAGAGTGATGAAGCCTCACGGCTAACATCATGGCGGTTATTGTTGGAGCTCTTCGAGTTAAGATTTGAATGTATCGGTCTTGTCTCCATGTGGTGCAGCGATACCGTCCTCCATGGCGCTCAGCCACGGTACCAGTGCTTCGGTAACGTGTCCAAAGTCGACTGATAACACTCTGACTTGTATTCAGAGCTAAAGCCACAGTACGTTGCCGGGAACCAGCTTCTATCATTCCCACGGCTCTGAGCAAGTCTTCCCTGCTTAAATGACGTCGCCGCTCCATAATAACGTTGGTTTTAATCAGTAGTAGGGAAACAGTAGCACTAATAATGTCTTCAATGCGTTGTATGTTTTTATAGGGAAAATATTGACAGCTGATTTTCATCTTTTACTCGAATTTGATTCACAGTTCCTGATTCAAATTATGAAATGCACCAAAAAGGATCCATATAAATTTATAAAATCATAAATTTATTACAAAGCCACATCTCAATCTCAAGAAATCCGCATAAAAATGCTTGATCCCTAGACACTTTTGATGTGTGTATTTAATCGGAAGGTATTCAGATTATTAATTACTAAAAACCCGCCCTGTTTCTTCGGTTGCACTTTGCTTTGCAAGGCCACAGTGCTGTTTTAAGACAAACTCACGATCCTTAAGCATTTTATGAATTTCTGTCATCATCATCATCAGCCGGAAGACGTCCACTGCTGAACATAGGCTTCCCCCTTAGACTGCCACGCCGAACGACAATTCGCCACTTACATCGCACGGTTGCCCGCGACCCTCACGATGTCGTTGGTCCACCTAGTGGGAGGCCTTCCTTCGCTGTGTCTTCCGGTCCGTGGTCGCCACTCGAGTTAATTCCTGTAACTCAGAAAAATATGTTTCTGCTATGAGTGAACCCGTTTTGTTAAATATCGTATACTGGTGATTGATTTCAGTCAATCAAGTAATTCTTCCAGATATTTCCTTCAGCGAATGTATTACTACAGACAATCCTAACTTATCTATATTAACATAATAATCTCTGGGTGTCTATTGTTTGACTTCGTGCCTATTCCCGTTGTGCCGGGCGCGACCTTCACGGCGCGACGTCTAGTGGTGAGGCAGTGCTTGTAGTCTTCGCGAGAATCTCTAATTGGGTCAGGGTTAAGATTTCTTTCTTTTGAACGCTACAAAAGGCGTCACAGAGAATTCAGTTTGCTGCGCTTTCTAATTTAAAATGGGTGGCAGCTCGCACGGCAACCTCTCAGTATCTCTTATCCTTACATTTATTATAAGCTTGTGTATTCCATTAAGTCTGCATTGAACTTCGTCGCCAACAGTATTTATTAATGAACAAACCCAGATCATACCCTTATTACCTTACACCTCATTTACTCTTTGGTTCTTATGCTGGCACCTCTGAACGACAAGTTAGATATGTAAAATTGAGACATTTTCTACTTTAGTGGAGGTTTTCAAAAGTGGCAAAGGCGTAGCATTGGCTATTACTGCAATGAGAACAATACCAGCCTGTAGTTTCAGAAAGTTTTCCTGTACAGTAATGAATTGACCCACTTCACCGTTGTCATGGGTGACTTCAACGCCAAAGTAGGAGTACAGCAACTCGACGAATCGTGTGTCGGACCACACGGCTTTGGAACCAGGAACCACACGGCAAATGCTGGTCAACTTTCTGAGCATGGAGGGGCTCTTCTGCATGAACAGTTTCTTCCAGAAGAAACCCCAGAGAAAGTGGACTTGGCTAAGCCCCGACGGTAGGACGAAGAACGAGATAGACTTCATCATGACGGACAAGAAGCATATATTTAGGGATGTCTCTGTGGTAAACAGGTTCAACACCGGCAGTGACCACCGACTAGTAAGAGGCACCCTAAATATCAATTTTAGGCTTGAGAGAAGCCGCATGATGAGGTCAGTTCTCCGTCCAACACTGGACCAGACCGGCCAAGGTGCCAAAGCCTTCCAATTGGAACTCCGCAATCGGTTTGCCGCTTTGGAAACTACAGAGGACGTGGACAAGGACCTAGAGAGCGTGATAGAAGTCATACGCGAAGTGGGAAATAGGCACTTTAAGGGGAAGGCAGCGTGCCATAGGTCTAAACTTTCGAGCGAGACTCTGGAACTGATGAAGCAACGACGAGAAAGGCCAGAGGAAACTTTGTCAGACACCCGATCCCTGCATAAAAAGATACGGAGTTTAGTGAGACGCGACCTTCGTAAATTGAATACTCGCCTCATAGAGGAGGCGATTAAGCAGAATCGTGGGTCGAAGGTCTTCACTAAAAGACTCGGGAGGAGTCATCTGACAAAGTTGAAAACCTCGGATGGCAGAATTGTTGCATCGGTTCCAGAGATTCTGGCCGAAATCGAAGACTTCTATGGCCAACTCTACGCCTCGCATTCCCCGCAGCCACAGCCCGACGCAAATGACCTAAGAGCCACGCTTACACGCCACTACACAGACGATCTCCCAGACGTAGAGATAGATGAGATTGAGACGGCCCTTGGGCAGCTTAGTAATGGGAAGGCTCCCGGCGAAGACGGAATTACCTCCGAGCTTCTAAAAACTGCGGGCCAACCTGTGCTCGGAGAGCTTAGGAGGTTGTTCAACTCCGTCATAGCCAGTGGGACTACCCCGGAGGCGTGGAGCAGGGGCGTGGTGACATTGTTTTTCAAGAAAGGAGACAAAAATCTCCTCAAAAACTACAGACCAATCACGCTCCTGAGTCACGTCTACAAGCTGTTTTCGAGGGTCGTCACAAATCGGCTTTCCGCTAGATTTGACGCTTTCCAGCCGCCGGAGCAGGCTGGGTTTCGCAAAGGCTATAGTACCGTAGACCACATACACACAGTGCGGCAGGTTATACAGAAGACAGAGGAGTATAACCAGCCGCTGTGTCTAGCCTTTGTGGACTACGAAAAAGCCTTCGATTCCGTCGAAACCTGGGCTGTTCTGGAATCCTTGCAGCGATGCCAAGTCGATTGGCGGTACATAAAGGTGCTAAGGAGCCTATATAGCATGGCGTCGATGTCGGTCCAAGTACAAAACCACCGAACAAAACCCATCCAGCTGCTAAGAGGTGTGAGACAGGGAGATGTTATATCCCCTAAACTGTTTACCAACGCGCTGGAGGATTTGTTCAAGACGCTGGACTGGAACGGACTGGGCATCAATGTCAACGGTGAATACCTAACGCACCTTCGTTTTGCCGACGATATAGTTATTATGGCGGAATCGCTGCAAGACCTGCAAAAAATGCTGAACAGTCTCAATGCTGCCTCGAGACGTGTGGGTCTTGGGATGAACCTGGACAAGACTAAGGTCATGTTCAATGACCATGTCATCCCAGAACCAATTTCCGTCGAAGGCATAACACTCGAAGTTGTCCAAGAATACATCTACCTCGGACAGGTATTACAGCTAGGTAGAGACAACTTCGAGCGAGAAATTGCCAGAAGAGTGCAGCTGGGCTGGGCAGCATTTGGGAAAATGCGTCATATCCTCACGTCGCCACTGCCGCAGTGCCTGAAAAGCCGGGTGTTCAATCAGTGCGTCCTTCCAGTCCTAACCTACGGAGCCGAAACGTGGAACATGTCAGTCAAGCTGGCCCACCGACTTCATGTCACGCAGCGTGCTATGGAAAGGTCTATGCTTGGGGTCTCACTAAGGGATAAAATCCGGAATGAGGTCTTACGGCATAAGACCAAAGTTACAGATATTGTCCAAATCTGTAGCAAGCTGAAGTGGCAGTGGGCTGGTCATGTCTGCCGCAGAACCGACGATAGGTGGAGTAGGAAGGTTCTCGAATGGAGACCGCGTGTAGGTAAGCGTAGGGTGGGACGCCCCCCGGCAAGATGGACCGATGACCTGAAGAAGGTGGCTGGCAGTGGCTGGATGAAAAAAGCTGGAGATCGTGCGCTGTGGCGCTCCCTGGGAGAGGCCTATGTCCAGCAGTGGACTGCAATAGGCTGAAATGATGAATGATGAATGAATTGGCCTTCTGTGTATTCCCGTGCTGTGTAGGTGAGAAATGAGATAAAAGTGTGAGGCAGTTAGAAACACGTTCCGTATTTCGTTCCCCTTTTCTTTATCACGCCTGTATTCTTCACAAATTATGTAGTTTTGATAGATATATTCTGGATAATTTAAAGTGCATTACCCAATATTAACCTTATGCTTAGTAGGTAGGTATTGTAATAGGTGCAGCACCTACGTACTTATAACTAGGCTGTGCTGTTCCACGGCTGGTTAAGCAACTCACAAACTCCTCTAGGTTGACCTGCGAGATGCCATTAAAAGAAAAGCTAAGAAAGAGAGTAGTGGTGGGTTACAAGTTGTAGATCGTTGGTTCGATCCCAGCCAAGCGCATGACTATGAGTAATTTATGCCATTATCAATTCACTCTGCTCTCAAAACGCTGAAGGAAAACATCGTGAGCGAAAATGTAGACCAGCTTAACAAGCTGAATAGTGATTATGCTATGCTGGTAAGTAGGTAAGTCACTCTGTTGCTTTCTACACAATTCTGTCTTTACTTTTAGTCTGGCCATCGTTAAAGTTGAAGTCAAGCCCATCTAGCCGTCTTCGCCCTAGTTTGCCGCGGTATTGCCCAAAGTTACATACCTCCAACATTTAGCCTATTTCTTATCAAACCTATGCTAAATCTCATCAACAACATCATCAGTCGTCTTAACTGAAATCGCTTCTGGTAGTCTAATTTCAATAAATTATTTTGATTAATCAATCTGTGCCGTATACATATCACTAATTATAATTAATGCTAACTGTTGATTACGCTGAGAGTATCTACTTGTGCGAACAGCTTCTGTATAACACTGTTATGGTCAGACTGTTTTAATTTCAAGATGTCAACTAGACAGCCCCTTTAGACTTTCTCAGCCGATTGCACTCATTAAAAATAGTTGAATTGAACAGTTGACGAAACCGTTAGATCGAATATGTAAATATCAAGTGGCGAAATGGCACTACGCTCGTTTTGGCAGGGGCACTCTTATGGTCCCCAGATCTTTCACTGTCTGGTTTTACACCTCTTTTGTTAAGTTGTCGAATCAGGAAAGTGATGAAACCCATGAAACAAAATGAATAGTTCACTACAAACTATGCCTACTAGGTACTCTTTAAACGTTTATCACCCCTGACTGCACTTATATCAAAGGCATTGCGATGCGGATGTCAATACGTGGTACGTTTAGCAAATGTGGATTGCACCTAGAGAGGTGCAATAGATGAAACAACTTTTTCCTGGAAAACACGAACATTCCATGATTCCTGTTTGTCCATTTCTGTGATTTTGTAACTGGTACGATTGTTGGTGACATTGCAGGACCTTTGATGTTGCATGTTTGTTGATGAAATACTATCATGTCCCAGTCTGTTTACCAATTTTTCAATAAGAGAGAGAGCGGCAGTCAATGGAGACTTTTTGTCTCGGATACTTTGTTTTACTGCCAAATGTATGGGTCGCTAGAAAGTGTCATCATAATGTGCGTTAACTTCAAAACACTCTTTTATAAAAACAGTGTTTTGTTTTGTATCTAAACCTGGATATTTTAATACCATCGAAACATTTAAACCATCAAATAATTTTTGAGTATCCAATTTTATTTTGACAAGGTAACCTTATTGTTAAGACTGGCTTTGTAATCCGATTTTATAAATTGACAAAACTTTACGTAAGCATATTCAGAATGTACTTTAAAGTATTGTGACTTTCGCTTAAAGTTAGTATTCTCTTTTCATTGAGAGGAAATATGTTTAATATTCCACATCTGTCAACTTCTTAAACTAAAACAGTTTCCACAAATCATAGTTCCCGGGCACGCCGCAATCGCGGCGGTAAGACCCCTCTTTGAGGAGTGGCTGGAAAGGCGTCACGGCGTCCTGACCTATCGGATGACGCAGGTCCTCACCGGACACGGATGTTTCGGGAGGTACCTGTGTCGGATGGGGAAGGAAGAAACGCCGGGGTGTCACCATTGCGAAGATCGCCCGGATGACACAGTAGAGCATACGGTGCAAGACTGCCCCGCTTGGGCAGAGCACCGCCGTGTCCTCACGGCAGCGATAGGCGGAGACCTCTCGCGCCCGGCATTGGTCGAGGCCATGCTGCGGGGCGAGACGGAGTGGGAAGCGGTCGCCTCCTTCTGCGAAGCAGTAATGCTCGTTAAGGAAGAGGCGGGCCGTGAGAGAGAGAGGACAGCGTCCTCCCTCCGCCCCACCCGCAATGGTAGACGCCCACGGCGTCGGACGTCGCAAGACGATCTCCGGCCACCGTAGGCGCGGGCATGCGGGCGGCGAGTAAAGGGCAACTCGCCGCCCGACCATGGACCATGCCCGGGTCGACGGCGCGTTGTGTTCCACGCGCGCCTCAAAGAGCGTCAGCACGATGACGGGGCCCCGCCCAAGAGGGCCAAAGCCTGCCGGGGTCGCGGGACTTATCTCATTACCGTGACCCCGGAACATAAAAGGCTATTGAAGGACACCGTGGATTTTAGTCAGTACAAGTCTGACAGTCCCTCCCGCCCTGCCCGGGGTGGGAGGACTCATTTGATGATTTTACCACGCTAAAAAAAAAAAAAAAATCATAGTTCCCAGTCAGTCATAGCCCGCACACATATATGTATGGCCAAGTTGGCAACTTTGCCAACTGTTCACAAGAGCAGCTTACTAAACGTTCTCAAGATAAACATGCTCTCAGCGAAAGGTAAACTTAGAAGCAATCCGCTAAGTAACGCTTGTAACATAGATCGAACCGATATCTGTCTGATAAGTAGATTCAGGAAGGAAAATATCGCGAGCAATATGAGAGGGCCTGATTGGGTAAAATGTAATGAGCTGCCCAAGCAAGTGCCCAGTGCAATGATGAGTATTCAACAATTAGATAGATAGAATACTCTGTATTATGATTACAGATAGGTATATCCTATTAACAACATCTTTTAAATAGGGTGACACAATGGGCGGTCTTATCGCTTAAAGCGATAAGACCGCTTCTCCGACAAGAGCGATCTTTTCAAGACAGCCTATGAGTCCTCCCACCCCGGGCAGGGCGGGAGGGACTGTCAGTCTTGTACTGACTAAAATCCACGGTGTCCTTCAATAGCCCTTTATGTTCCGGGGTCACGGTAATGAGATAAGTCCCGCGACCCCGGCAGGCTTTGGCCCTCTACTGGGCCTGTTTGGAGCAGCCGTGGGGCAAACAATATTGTGTAACAAGTGGATTTAGGTTATTTTATTTATATATAAAAAAAAACACTTTTTGCATATTTATTATTGTGTATGCCCCGTGTCTGTACCAATAAATGTAATTTTCTTTCTTCTCTCTTTCTTTCTTCTCTAGAGAGGGGGCCCCGTCATTATGCTGATTCAAGACAGCCTTAGTCCTTAGGTTTGCAGTATTGGTCTAAATCCAGATTGATAGAACAGGGTGGGTAGGGTTGGAGTCAATAAGAGTCTCACACCCCTCTACTCAGACCGGGAGAAGTCAATTGAAGATTATCCGCCGCCCAAAAAAGTCAATATTTTAATTTTCAGCCTATAAATGTTCCACTGCTGGAACACAGGCCTCCTCTCTGTGAGAGGGAGTGGGCCATAATCCACCACGCGGGCCCAGTGCAGATTGGTAGATGTCACATGTCTTCGAATTGTTGGTTCTAGGATATGCCGGTTTCCTCACGATGTTTTCCTTCACCGTTTTGAGAGCAGTGGTGATGAAATAAATTACACAAAGTAATGCGGCGCCTGTCTGGGTAAAAAATAAGGCCCAAAAAATATCAATTAATATGAATGTCATTGAGTGAGTTTCGAAACAAAAAGTTATTGTGAATTTATTGTGAAGATGGATTTATTTAATTCTTCAAAAATGGTTATGAATCTATCGGCTTCAAGAGGATTTAATTAAATTCATGTTAAAATTGATGATTTATGATTTATTTGCGAGAGATTCTGCAGGGATTGTATTGTATTTTGTTTGAAAATATCGCACATGCAATCATTTAACATTACGGTTCTTGTGTACGATGAAAGAAGTACTCTATAAACAACATTGTTTTTTGTTTATGCGAAACCTGATACACCTGTCTAGTATTTTTGTGTAAAGTTAAACTAAATGTTGTGTTGCCAACAGAATCTATGTACAAAATTTCAAAACTGTATCATGAAAAATCACAAAGTTATAAGCTTTTATATTACCTGGTTGTCCGTTCAAAAACATGCTCATTTTGCGGTACACTCGCGTAAACCGCGTCTCTTATCTTATTGTAATTAACTGGTAATAAAATTCAATTAAAATATTTTTGAAAAGAAAAATATAACGTGGTGTAAAAATTATTGGAATCGATTTATTTATTGATTCAGAACAAACTATATTCAGGTTTCGCATATGCTAAAAATAATGTTGTATATTTAATAGTCATTTTGTCTGTCCCATAATAACTTGCCTACATTTTACGATTTAGTACGTACCTTATACTACGCAGAATAATTCGTAGCTCTACGAATTATACGCGCTACGATAATTTTCTTCGTAGCACTAACCTCTACAATAGCGCTACGAGAATTCGAATTTCCCATCTGCTTTACCACTGCTTTCCCCATTTACTTGGATTTCCAATATTCGCCAGCACAATCTTGTTTCACTCTCCGAAATATTACGAATAAGCTGTCTATGAGAATGTTGATACATAAAATAAAAAATACCCCTTCATCGATACTTTAAAGACCACTGTAGTTACGAAATACGATTTCAAAATTCACCATAGCCATCCCGAAGTAGGGCGGCCATGTATAATGTAGTCCACCAATAGGAGCCAAGTTCCCACGCCGTCCTCATCTGTAAAGGCGTACGTCATTTACGTGTCCTATATATTTCGGATGCATTTCTGCCAAAATTCATTATTTTTAACGTTTACTCTCAGCAACGTTGGCCGAAAGCTCTTTGTGTTAAATGTATGCTGTTGAAGTATGAACGAAATGCATAAGGAAGCACTTTTGATGCGAGCTGAAGAGAAAATGCTTCGCGCTTTAGTGCATGTTTGGGATCTGGAGATTGCCCATAAAAGACTTTATTACTAGGAAAATCATATAAGAATTCGTTCAATACGATGAATGAGGATATTGAGAAAGTTTTGTAGGTTCTCCGACTGTTAAAGTTAAATAGTCTGCCTTAAAACATATGCAGTAATACTCGAATTAGGTCAGAACTAAGTGTTAACGAGTCCAAAATAATCTAAACGATACATAAACCTATCCCAAACAAAAAGTTTCACGCCATTTCACGGTACAAAGTAATAAATAAAGAAAAAACTTCGCTAACAGCACGGGGCATAAGCTCCAACACCTCATTCTAAAACTTCGCTTTTACAAGCTGATTAACGAGCATCGAGCAAGGAAATCTAAATTAAAAGAGTACGTTGGCTCGGCTACAAACAAACGCTAAACAATAAAGGCCTGATACCACGGGGCGTGGGAGATGCGCGATAGCGGCCCGTGTACCCAGCACTTACCATTTACCGAGGGCGGTGCCGCCACGCTACAACTTTTCTGTTATCTTGGTGTCTACAAGTTTTCTTTTCAGCTAAAAAGGTTACTTTGTGGACTCGCAAGGGAAATTTTTAATTAGATCACGTAGCGACTTTTGTTAGTTTTTTTACGGAGCGGTAATGCGATAGTGAGTTTAACCTTGGGTTGACGTCACGGAGTCTGGGTGAGTGCGTGGAGTAGTCGAGATGACAATTTCATCCCAATTTAGACTTACCTTTTCCATTCTGTCAGCGTTTTACACAGAATTTGTTTTTCGAAGATTTCTGCACGCACTGTACCAAATTAAATACGGATTTCTTTCCTAACGCATAACTATTTTCACGTAATAATTATGTTGTTTAACGAGTAAAGAACAAAATTATGTCTCGCAGCGTCCCAATAAGATTACAAAAATCCATGTGCTATGATAATGACGTAAAATTCACTTAACCCTAAATATTGTGCTCGTTCGCTGGTTCTAAATATATCCAGGCTAATTTAAAGTCGTTATGTCATAGCAAAGGAACCTCTTTAATTCGTCGTTTGCCGCAAATATCACATCTTCCCACGCAGTTGAGGTTAGCTGTTACGTAGAATGACGTAGATAACAAAATATTGACGCTGTGTGCTCGGGAATGTTAGTGAGCTGAAGAGGTCGTCGAGAATGCCGCCAGCCCCGGCACGAGGCACACGGCTGTTCACAGCTGCATACTTGGCAATATGCCTGCATACCTCCGATCTTAGCCCGATATTGTTGTACTGTTTTATAAAGCCTTAGCAAAAGGTTTTATTGAGTCATGATGTTATTGATACGTTGTTGGTCCAGAGACCGTAATCATGGAGTTTCGATCTTAGCGCGAAAAGTTCTCGGACATTCTATTGAATTTTCGTCAGGAATTTCTCAGTATCAGCGCAGGGGTTTAGGTCCAGTTTATGACAATAGGCTTGTCTCATTTCTGGTGAGATTCAAACTTAACTGTCGAACTACTTAAAGGCTTGATGTTATGGTATGTCATGTTTGTAGTTTACTAGTTTTCATGCATTTCGGTACTAACGTATCGAGTCTTTACTAACGATTAAGAAGCTTATGACTTTTATATCACATTATGGAAGAGAATAACAGAAAAAAAAACGGACTGCGGGAAGTCATTAAAACGAAAAAGTTCTCGTCATTATGTTAACTTTTAAATACATTCCGTTATTCCATGACGGACGTTGTTCCAATTTAACTTTACAGAAAGACTTGGCCACTACATAGCTACGTATACTATACATTCAACAAACGGTTAAGTATGCGGGTAACTAACGGGGTGGGTTATCAGACTTTTAGCCCTATAATTTTAACACTTCCGTCACTCTACATATTGGAGGTAGCTATTTTTGTAAAAAGAAACCCTCAGTTGTTTCCTCTTTTATTTATCAAATAATTCGGAAAGAAACAGACGTGAGAAGTATAGACTTTGGGTGCAGACACACTCGGCCAAAACAGCACTCCTTAGAAAAAGTGTTGAATGCATGGCACCCTTAATTTACAATAACATTCCGAATTCTATTAAAGTATTGAATCTCAATTTATTTAAGAAAATACTAAAAAACCTACTGGCTGATAAATGTTACTATAGCATAATTGATTTTTTAAATGATTTTTAAATATTTTCTATTTTATTTTTTCTGAAATTATTATTTAACTGACATTTGCTTATTTCTTAATGCATTATTGTATTATTAAGCCTCCTGCAGACACACGCGATTAGTTGCACGGGGCGACATGTCGCGGTCCATTCGCAGTATTTTTAGAGTGGAAATTAGCTTGGCTCGTTGTCGCAGCGCGATTAATCGTGTGTGTCTGCAGGAGGCTTTATTGTAACTGACATTTGCATATTAGTTATTCTAAAAAAAAAAATATAAATACCAAACATTTGTACGCCGAGTGAGGCAAAACATTTGAATCTGTAAAAAATATCTTACCATCTAAATGTGCATAAATCCATGTATCATGTTACACATGTTTAACATATATCCCTATTGTGTCATGTGCCGTGTTAAACTAAAAATTGTAGTTAAAACCTCTACATATTTATGAGGGACCCATAAAATCGTCCAAATCTCTTCGATCTGTTTCGTTTACTGTATACTTGTTGACGGTTCTAGAGTTGGAGTAAAAATAAACATAATTTAATTAAAATTCGCGCTCGCTCAGCAGCTCCAAGCGACAGGACGTGAGCTCTCTTTGTGCTGATATATTGTGATAAATTATGTTCCGACGCTATTTCCTGATTTTTTTTTGTGATCGGGGAATTCATTTTGGTTATTTGGGATTGATGTTGTGTGTCGTTGGTTAAGCTGGGGGCCATCATCATCAGTCGTAGGGAGTGATTGGATGTGGACTCATTCATTTACTTTTACTGGATCAAGTGCAATGGTGGCGCTGTGATATACGAAAGAAAAGTCAACGTGTTTACTTATTAAACAGCTGAACATTAAAAAAAAAATAAGAAACAATATGTAGTAATTACTTTTGAAATTATTCAGCAATTGTCGAATAGCAGAAGCATTTTTTGTTTCTTGAGTCTGATAAAATCGTTTATTTAAAAAGAAAATTGAAATTATTATCACTATATGCAAGTCAGAGATAACAATCCTAGCTAACTGTAAGTACAGCCTGAACTGAGCGTACTGAAAGCATTACAATTGTCAAAAGTTCCTTCAACGTATAACTAAAGCGAACACAAAGGCAGTGTTTTTAATTCGTCCCCTATAATAGGATACAATGGAATACGTAACTTGGTAGGAGTTCATTAGTTTTACCTCTTATCTATTCGAGTATAGGTTTTGTTCATGATAAATATTAATTATAATTGTCACATGTATGACTTAACGAGTACGGGTCGGTCCACATTGGTACGCGGCTCACGTGGCCGCGTCGCAATATGTGGGCTAATTACTGCTCCCTTACTCAAATCATAACGAGGCCGTAAACGACTTTCCAGATTTGCTCACCTGTGGGAGTGTGGGAATAATAGTGGTTTTGAAGTTATAATGGTTCTGTGGAACTTCTTATTGTATTGATAGTTGTAAAGGGACTTAGTTGTGTTACGGAACAAAAATGTTTTGATTCTCAGCACAATGCAGTCAGAGCTGGTCTAAGTACTTTTTTTTTTGTGTCCGCATGCAGAATCGAACCTACGACGGCTTGAATGCCAACCCACTCCAGTGCATAGGCCATAGGTCCCGTGCAGGCACTACTTATTTATTATTGGTGTAAGCTAGTGGTTGTGTGTGGTAGTAATCTTCTATTAAATAGGACGCCATCAAGGTGATGAAATCGTCGGGTAGAGACGTGAATGTAAAAATAAGTGAATTCTTTCATTAATCTTAGACTTTGCCTTTTTCAACTATGTCGGGATCGACTTCCAGCCTTAGGCATCTAACTACCAGTATTTTACAATGAACGACAGTCTCTATGAACTCCACAAGTCAACAAAAATTCTGGACCATACGATATCCCTTGTTTAGCCTGGATGATTCTCTTTCGGGGTATTTTGGAACCATTCAGTCAGTTTCCATGCGATATGAATTTTCATACTAAAGCGCATTTGGTTTACCTGTCCCGTTGTGGTAGTGTGTCTGTATTAAAATCTTGTAAGTTTTTCAGACACTTCCCGCTTACCGATTGAACTGAAATTTTACTTGCATTATATCGCGTAACGATGTTATAATATGATGACATTGAGCTGATCTGATGGAGCTGGAAGGTGGCAGTGTGAACTCTGTAATGAAACGACGATGCCATCGAGTTTGGACTCCGTTGTTTCGTCTTGACAAGTACTTTATCTGTACTAGTTCTGTGCTTAAGCGAATTGCAAGAAAAAATAACGTTCACTCGCGTGAAGTATCTGGATCGATTAGTTTTCACTCTCAAGTGAACCTCCAAAAGCCGTACGCCCTATTACCCTTCACCTATGTTAACAAGTGCGCATTATCCTCTCAATACCTATGTATTGTTAACTAATTGAAGTGATTACCTCGTCGTGTGTAGTGCTGTGTTGTGTACTACACACACTACACAGCCTTTGTTCCTGTGTTAGTGTTGAACAGATCAATCACATGCAGATGTTCTAATTACTGATTACTCACTTGTTAATATTTGCTTGTCTCTATTAATAAGGTATTTGATTGGGTAGAAATGTAATGCATGTAATTATAACAAGGTAGAATATATTGTATATGAAGGAGTGGGTAGGATTGTAATATAGCAGCTTTAATATGAAATTCTAAGTAGGAGTTTGATTTTGAGAATTCCTTGTGAGAGAAAATTGTGCACCTCGGTATAGCAAATTAAAAATGTCTCAGTTGTCCCATTCACAAAACAGAGGTGAATGATATTGTTCAACATACATTCTAGCAATACATATGAGTGATTTATGAAGCAAGCGGCCCTAAATCCGTGTCATCAGGCCGACGTAGCTCAGTGATTCAATACCGTCATGACCTGCACTTAATGCACTTACTACTAATGGATCTGACTCATCCCGTCAGTCTGTAACCCGTGAGGGACGTCTACTAACTGATCAAGTGATCTATCATTGTTCAAGATGTTATATTACAAAGAAATGCAATCAGTTATTCTACAAAACTCTGAGGAATATCAATTATCTATTTGACGGCTTGTTCGTACCCGAAGTTTCTCCTCCAAGTACTTAGTGAATTTCACAGACAGCTAAAATCTCGGGAGGAGTCAGAGAATTTCCGAGAGCACAGGGGGTATGCGAGTTTATTTCATTTACTCGCAACGGACATGGGAATTCACGCTCCTTTAAATTTGCGAGACGGAATGTAAGTAAATCCAGCTATTCTACAGGTATTTCAGGAAGCAGTGTACTGAACTCGAATTATCTACCTATTCACTGCGATCTACACGTACCTAATCACCAAAACGTCGAAAATTAAATCCTCGCTGTAAATTCAAATGTTCGTTAAAGACGATTGGGAGTGTAACGGATCGGATCGCTCGCCGGCTGCCGGTCGGGGGCCGTCAACCGGGATGAATCTCCCATTTCCTAGCGGTATTGATCACGCGCGTCACGTCGGTGCGTGCGGCCCCTGATTCATTGTCTGCTGGAGGGATATTACGGTCATTGTGGCTCGCAATTCGAAGGTTTGATGGTGTGACGTCCGATAATGTGTGAAGGGTGTTCCAGTGATGGATTTTAACAGATTTCGTAACTTGAAAATAACTAAAATCCCCTTATCTGTGGGCGTGTTTGATGCTGGTCCCAATTTGACGTAAAAGGATAGCTTTCGCAAAGGTCAAATGGCATTCGTTTTATGCTGACCCAAAAAAAGATAAAGATTATCATCCACTCATTAGCAACTTTTCGGGACGTTTCTTTATTAAAGCGGACGTTGACAGAAGGCTTTCAGGGAAAAACTTCTTAAACACAGACTGTATCGGGAGGTACCTGTGTCTAAGGAGAAAGGAGGAAACGCCTGGGTGTCACCACTGCGAAGATCGCCCGGAGGACACAGTAGAGCATACGGTGCAAGACTGCCCAGCTTGGGCAGAGCACCGACGTGTTCTCACGGCGGCGATAGGCGGAGACCTCTCGCGCCCGGCATTGGTTGCGGCCATGCTGCGGGGCGAGACGGAGTGGGAAGCGGTCGCCTCCTTCTGCGAAGCAGTAATGCTCGCGAAGGAGGAGGCGGGCCGCGTGAGAGAGAGGACAGTGTCCTCCCTCCGCCCCACCCGCAGTGGTGGACACCCACGGCGACGGACATCGCAAGACGATCTCCGGCCACCGTAGGCGCAGGCATGCGGGCGGCGAGTAAAGGGCAACTCGCTGCCCGACCATGGACCATGCCCGGGTCGACGGCGCGTTGTGTTCCACGCGCGCCTCAAAGAGCGTCAGCAAGATGACGGGGCCCCCCTCTAGAGGGCCAAAGCCTGCCGGGGTCGCGGGACTTATCTCATTACCGTGACCCCGGAATATAAAGGGCTATTGAAGGACACCGTGGATTTTAGTCAGTACAAGTCTGACAGTCCCTCCCGCCCTGCCCGGGGTGGGAGGACTCATTTGATGATTTTACCACGATAAAAAAAAAAAAAAAAAAAAACACAGACTATAATATTTTCACGAAAGTTACAAGGTCGTAATATTACTGTTAACATCTCTTCATTTTATTCGGGTTCAAGAGCTAGATACATTTAGTTTTGTATCGATACTCGTCTATTGAGTGTTAATTTTCCGACACTAGGTTTGACTGCGATTAAGTACATAGCACTTTGTTTGTTCACAAGTTTGTCTGTACGACAACCGCACGAAAATTATCGTGCGGTGTCGCACCGAGCCGTCCGTGCCGACTTGTGCCGTTTGTCACTCTACGCGCGCTTTGATTCCGGCAAAAGCCCTTTTTGTGGTGTTTGGTTGCTGACGGGGCTCCCAGAATAAAAAAGATATTAGCTTTGAATCTGTGAGACCTATGTTTGAACTTCGCGTCGAGTTCGCCGGGTTTTAGTTGACTGCAGGTGATTCTGTAGTTATGTAGTAAAGAAAAATATTTCGTTTGTCTCTGTACAGTTGCTTCAACAAATTTAACTATGATTTAGTTTTTGAATTTAAGATCTGCATGATTTATTAATGTCTATAGTTTTTTCTCACCATACTATGTTATGTGAGTTTGAGAATGTCGGAAATCTGTAGGGATTTATGGGAGTTATTCCGCTCTGATACCCCGACCCGATCCACTGCCAATTATATATATTTTTTAATTCCTTTCTTATCCACTGTAATGTATCATTCCGTTCTGATCCCCTTTCTTTTTACCCGACTGCGCGACGCAAAGGAGGGTAATGTGTTTATCAGTCTATGTATGTATGTATGTATGTATGTTTGTTTCTATGTGGCGTTCTAGAGACCAAACGCGTAGGTCGATTTTGATAATTCTTACGTCAATCGATTCGCCTTAACCTTGCGAGTGTCACTAAAGACATGATAGTAATCAAAATTCACCACAACGACAACCAGACGCCATATTGTCAAAATAAAAAAAATAAAAGTCGATCAACTATGTCAAGTGGGGTGTCGTTGAATAGGTATTTTAAAATCATCTTTAGGTTTCTTTTATCATTTTTCATTTTAAGTAATAGTTTAGGATATATAACGATTTAAAGTTGTTTAACAAAACAATCATTCTCGCTAATTTTCTTACTTATTGATTTAAGTTTTTATTCCAAGTATAAACGATATGGTCGCGGGACTTATCTCATTACCGTGACCCTGGGACATAACGGGCTATTGAAGGACACCGTGGATTTTAGTCAGTACAAGTCTGACAGTCCCTCCCGCCCTGCCCGGGGTGGGAGGACTCATTTGATGATTTTACGACGCTAAAAAAAAAAAAAAGTATAAACGATATCCAAACAAAAAAAACAGTGAACAATGAATCGTAACTAAAAAGTGTAAAATAAAAAAAAATATTTAAAGAAAAACAAAAAACCCGACTGCGTAAAAACTGATTTTGAAAAATACGTGAAAAAGTTAACTTATATAAAAACTAAAAAGAAAGAAATAATCCCAACAGAACAGCAGGAAGAAGCAGAACAGAACGACTCACAGTCGGGGCCCATTCAAATTTTACCAATCAAATCTTCCCAAGGGGCCCCGACTGTGAGTCGTTCTGTTCTGCTTCTTCCTGCTGTTCTGTTGGGTTTATTTCTTTCTTTTTAGTTTTTATATAAGTTAACTTTTTCACGTATTTTTCAAAATCAGTTTTTACGCAGTCGGGTTTTTTGTTTTTCTTTAAATATTTTTTTTTTAATGGACACAAGTACAAGTGGAGTACAGTCAATCGAAAACCAGTTGTTAATGCAAAAAGAATGCGTGAGAACCCGTGCTTTACCTATTTTCTGTACCTGGTTCATCACTCTAAACAAAAAACTTAAAGTGAAATGTAAACAGAAAGGCTTACTTTCTCCCATTAAATCAAATGTGTTTTTAAGCTAAATGTCATTAAGAATAAAACGATCAATTAGTTTTCTTTCATTATAATACAAAAGTGAACTCCATGAGTGGTGACTTGTTTATCAATATTGTGTTTGTGCCAAAGTTTCACCCTTTAACCTGCGTGACCTAAGACAATTATTTTAAACCTTCAATAAAATACTGAAAACAATTAAACGAGTTCATTGAACTTGTAAACCAATGAATAGTAATAAAGATTGAAGATCACAAAATAAATCATAAAATACGTATTAAAAGTGAAGGCAAGTCCCTTGCCTGCAATTGTCTGCAATAGGTTGTTATAAAAACCAATCTTCTTTTGAATATCTTTTGAACAATGTTTTGAATCTACGAAAACAGTACACTCAGTGACAACCGACTGAACCGACTAGTCGGCCAAACTCACGCAGTTGCCCCATCTCAAATGTTAAACAAAGTCTTGTTTAACCCTATAGTGAAAATACCCAGTCATTGGGTTATTGAGAGATTTTATAAATTAAATAGTTTTCAAATAAATCATTGGAGAGTCGTAAATAAATATTATTTGAATGTAGGTATTTGTGATTTCAATGCGAAACTACGTTATTTCTGTTCTGTATACAGATACAGATTACACTCATAGTCAAATATCTTTTGAATTATATCAAGAGGTTTGTAATTAATTTCACAATTTATTATCTATTCATAGTCCCTCGCCCTTGAGCTAAGTCGTACGTTCGCTATCATTAGACTGTTTACTCTATCTAATGCGTTCCTTCAAACTGATTGCCATTAAACACTTTCTCACTGCTCTGCAAAGACTCATTCACATTAATCAAGCCACTGGGATTTATTTTTAGTGTAAACTACAGATTGTGTTAAGTGCTTTTTGTATTTATGTGGTAAAAACTCTGTAATGAAGACTCATTTTTGAAAGGTTTTTACGAGGATGAGGATAATACCAACAGTTTTAATATCAGAGGCTGCAAATTATAAAGCAGTGCAAAACACAATGCAATGAAAATGCCTCTGCAAACTTATTATAAACTAGTGTTTGCCCGCGGCTTCGCTTGCGTTAATTTAGAATTTGAGAAACAATACGCTCGTGTAAGTGGCGCCATCTGGAATATGAACGTAATTTTTTTTTCCCAGCAACAGTTCACTTCTGTTTTTCGGGATGAAAGATAACCTATATCCGTGTCTATACTCCTGACAACGTTTATGCAAAATTTTGGGACGATATAATTATACATCCCTATTAATTGAAGAGCAGTTTAAGGAATATACATAGCCTATTAACAGAAGCATATTATTAGGAATATTTGATTGGAAAGTTTACAGTAGTTTAGGAATTAGCGCAAAATATTCAATGTACAGGAATGACGCTCTACGATTTTATTATATGTATAGATTGTGACATGCATGCTGTCGGTCGACCGATGATTGCAAACGGCTTAACAGTGATGTGATCAGTGCCTGTCCGACTGATAGAGCAGAATGACGTGTTTTGGTTTTAAAATCATAACCTTTCTTTTAAATTCGCCGTAGTCGGGTAAATTATTAGAAGTGTCGCTACTCGCTACCCTCTAAGGTGTTAAAATCGCGTTTGGAAAGGAAACCGCAAACAATAGCATATTCGCTTGCGGTCTTTGTCCAAACGCAACAACGCTACCAGATGTTATCGGCATCATTATTGTGGTATAATGCAGTTATACCTTCTGAATGGTATCCTAAGATAGGCATCGTTATCATACATACCTACATTGTCGCAGTGGTTGACCGATTGACTGCGGCGTTGAGTGTCGGGGGGTCGATTCCATGTTACACATATTTATCTAGCTCTTTGCGTATGCGAGTTTGAATGTTTGCAAACGCACACACAACAAAGGAGAAATTCTTAAGTATAAGAGAAATGTTTCACAGAATTTCCATCTTCTTCTTCTACGAAAAGATAATTGAAAAAATGAACTTTAATACATTTTTAATAGGGACGTTTTATAGAAAAGTTGCCATTTTCAAGTAAAACCCAGTTGAACTATCAAGATGGTTCCTTGGTACACTGCTCCTCAGAGAGAAATAAGGAACAGTCAACAAAATTATCAAAAGTTGCACCTCTTACAAAGTGTTCCGTGTCTTTTTAATTACAGTCTAGTGTAAACAGGTCTTAGAGTAGATAATCTAGTGCTATTGACACCGTCGGCGCCCTTGCACGGTTGCAGCACGTAACAAAGTGAGGGAAAGTCAATTAAGAGAATAATAAATTATAACTTAATATGCGTCTACTAATTGGATTAATTTGTTTGCCACAACAAGTTTGATCTGTGTGGTTTCTTTGTTTGACTTCTTTGTTAAAAGTTTGGCCACAACTTTGTCTAAAGAAAATAAGTTGTGTAAGCTTGTGTTGATATAAATTATATCGAAGCAAAATTACTTTTGCAAACTAACCGACGTAAAGTACAGAGCACCACTTCGTTCTATAGTTTATGCCTACCTCCATACTCGGATTAAGGCGTGAGTTTATGAACTTATATTTAGAATTAATTTAAGCCATTGGCTACGTTTAAACACTGAGAATTCTCAGTGTTCTTCGTTATTCAAGTTAACTGAACAAACGAAAACGCCCGAACAAAAGTAAGCTGGTTGCCAAAAAACTTTGGTGCGCAGCTTTCAGGCCGGTATGCAGATGAGCAGCTTATCCGAGGATAGGGGCGGCGACCTTGGCATCCTCGGATTTATCGTCGGAATTAATTCTTAATGAGTAGCGCTTACATTTCTTGCCCTCTTGCCTAGGGTTGCCTGCTTTAAGTTTATAGTCGCTTTTATTCGGTATTTTTATTGCTGGGAATTGTTTTAATGCTTTGTAGAATAGCTTTATGGCCGTTGCTGAATAGATTGTATGATAAAAATATAATGTTTGTTACCGTTGTGTGAGATGCACGAGGGTATAAAATGAGCTTAACCTTTTTTACCACCTTTTAGATAGGTACTAAAATTAGTTATGTATATGTAGCCGTAAAGGATAAAATACTTTAATTAATAATTCTTAAAGAAATAAGTTAAGAAAACTGAGTCGAATTTATTAAGTCAGCGACACGAAACTTGCGAAAACATTTTGTCCTTCGTTTTAGGGTCTGAGAATTTGAGAAAACATAACTTTGAACATTTACAAAGACTCTCCCGTAGCGTAAATAAATAACTCTACTTAAAGTTGGTAAAACCCGCGATGTTAAAAAGTTATGAAGTTTTCCAACGAAGTAAAAAAAAATCGTCTGTTCTGTCAGCCCTACTTAGCGCCCTCACTTCGACCGTACCAAAGAAAGTATAATTATATGTATGTTCACTTTTATTTTATAATTCACATAATTAATTATGCCTTTATAAAATCAGCTCGTAATGTTCCCACTTCTGGGACACGGGTCTCCTCTCAGTGAGAGAGCGAGACACGCGGGGGAGCGGGTGCGATACGAATTGATAAAAAAAAGTAACCGACTTCAAAGGCAACCACAAAAAAGGATAAAATAACCTACATAATAACTTTTCTTTCGGAAGTCGGTGGCTTTGTTTTTTTTATTTCATTGACTTCGAATTATGTCGACTTTGACTTATGTAGGTAATTTTATCCTTTTTTGTGGTTGCCTTTGAAGTCGGTTACTTTTTTTGAAAAAGTTTTTTATTTTACCCTTTTTATTTTTTAATGTCAAATACACAATTTTCTTACTAGATTTTTATAAAACTTACAGTATTCCCTAAGTTGAACAATACCTAGTACAACAAAAAAAAGAATTACTTAAATCGGACTTGTAGTTCCGGAGATATGCGAACACAAAACATAAAAACATACATACATACCTACTTACATACATACGAAAACTGGGCAGTTCTGAATATTACATACATACGGGTCGAATTGATAACCTCTTTTTTTTTGAAGTCGGTTAATAAATATCACAAATATTTAATTTTATTTGTTCTGCCAGTGTCGCGATGTCTTCTGAGACTCGGTCATGAGTTTTCCGTTTTGATAAAGTAAAATAAACTGGGACTTCGACGTTAATTTGATGGCCAAAATTAGTTCCTTGTTCGTACATTAGAGGCGCTTTCTCAGTTTTCCATACAATAAACGCAGTAAATACTTCAAGTAAACTGTAAATAAAATTCAGAAATCAAAGTGATAAGACCTTTGTAGTGATTTGAAAGAACTAAACTACTAAAGGAGATAAAATAGCAGCCTTAAGAAAACTTCTCAAAAATAAGATTGTAAATATGGAATGAACGTATTTTGAAAGGTAGAATTTTACCTTGTGATCCATCAATACGTCCTCTTGGTTTAAGTACTCTGCCATGTAAGGAAACCAAGCGCGATTTAAATGGCGGGATAATGACATTTATGGTATATGATAAACAGTTTAGGCTATGTGCGAAGTTGGTGGTAGGGATTGTCAAATCGATCGTGCGATGTGACAGAGATGTGGTGCATTAATGGGCGCACCCGCGGAGTGAATGACGTATCAATTTTAATAATGCACCACAACCTTTGTAAGTACTTTTTGGGCTTCACTTAATTTTTCACTAAAAATTAGCCGAAAATAAGTAGTTAACCTAAACCGTCAGAAACGACAGGTGAAACCGTCGAGCACAGCTAGTACAAAAATGTCTTCATTCGTTTTAATAAAGATTTGTTTTTCACTCTTTGTAATCAATACAGTCGTATGTGAACTCCAAAGTGTTGCAGAGGTAACAAAGCATAAATTACCAATCTATAGTCGGACATGACTGGCCAACTTTGATTCACAAGTACTAAGTTTTGTTCAACTAGTTTGTGTGGCAAGTGTATATTGGTTCACGTAGAGTATATCTGATGATTATAATCAAACATTACCACTAAGGCAACGAAAATTCCAAACGCCTCCTGCCGGAGGCTGTACGCCGGTGTCGTGCGGTCCATGGCCCTCTACGGGGCCCCCGTGTGGGCCCTGAGCATGCGGACGCGACCACTTAAGTTGGTCGCATACCAGAGGGTCATGGCTATCCGGATGATCCGAGGATACCGCACGATCGCTGGCAAATCGGCCAACCTCCTTGCTGGATTGCTGCCCTGGGATCTGGAGGCGACTGCCCTCCAGCGCGTCTATGAGTGGCGCGTGGAGGCGCAACGCCGGGGCGAATCGCCGTTGCCTCGACAAGTCCAGGCGGGAAGAGCTCCGGCGCGATCTCAGGGCAGTATGGAGGGAGCGACTGTGCGGCGTGCCCGGACCTCGGTTGTGAACCGAGGTCCGGGCACGCCGCAATCGCGGCGGTAAGGCCCCTCTTTGAGGAGTGGCGGCG
Source organism: Agrotis exclamationis (assembly GCA_950005045.1). Lineage (NCBI taxonomy): Eukaryota > Metazoa > Arthropoda > Insecta > Lepidoptera > Noctuidae > Agrotis > Agrotis exclamationis. Next base: position 975,949 of record OX465418.1, on the reverse strand, counting down.
CAGGTCCTCACCGAACACGGATGTTTCGGGAGGTCTCATTTGATGATTTTACCACGCTAAAAAATAGCAACAAAAATTAAGAACAGATAGTGATAGGAAATGAGAGGTAAACAAAATTACATGTAAAAATATTTTTAACGAAGCCAAAAGCCGCGTTCCTGTTCTTCACGTCACGGTATTCATAAAAAAAGTTTAGATAGAACCTTAATAAAAAAACTTTCGTAAAGCCTTGTATTATTCAATGCGTCCATTTTCAAATTAATGTATTTTTTTTATCTGAGTTTAATATAGACTGAATTTGAACGCTTTTTTTTTTTTTTTTTTTAGTGTGGCAAAATCATCAAATGAGTCCTCCCGCCCTGGATGGGGCGGGAGGGACTGTCAGACTCTTACTGACTAAAATCCACCCGTGTTCCGTCGGATGCCCTTTACGTTCCGGGGCCATGGTATCCTGGATTAAGAAAAATCCGCGACCCCGAAACACTGGTCTTCCCCCCGGACGTATCCGAGAGGGAACTCCAGTCCACGGGCGCACGTGGAGGTTTCCTGTCTTAGCACCCCGAATTTGAACGCTACCAAAAGTTTCTACCAATTTTCTTATGTGCAGTGTTACTCTTAGTTTGATACGCTGAAAGCCTGGTTGCCTGTATCATGTAGTGATTTTTACAGACAGCTAAAAATCATAATCGTTCCATTTGGCCCTCCCCTTGCTAATTACTGGGAAAGAACTATAATTAAGTATTATGTTATTCAATAAGTGATAATCACGCATTATTTTGTCGAGGATTGATTGAGTATTTTCTTATTTTACCTACAGCGTACCTACTTGAAGTATACTACAGCGATAATTGCATGGAAAATGAAAAAGCGTCTTTATTGCACAAATGAGGAAGAAATTAATTCTAAGAGCCTCTGATTGCAACTAGTAAAAGGTTACAGGGAACTTGCCACACGACAGAATAATTATGTTCATGAAAAATAATTTTGACTACTTTATCAAAACATGTTTTAATAAAATTAGATTCAAATAACTACTAAAAACGATGAATATTCAAAACATGCACCAAAAATAGTAAACCTAAAATATATTACTAACAGTTAATTTAATTTTATGTAGGCTTTACCTTTACTAGAATGTGATTAACATTAAGTACAACATTTCCGCTAATCAATTAAATTTATATTTAGTGATTACATTCAATTACGCACTAAAAATATTCGTGTAAAGGCAATACTTTTGTTGTCTGTTATTTATGGGAATGAATAACAGACAACAAAAAGTATTGCCTTTACACAGAAAAATAATTGAAACAGGAGATCCAATTTGTCCAATTATTCTGAACGTTTAGTTTATAAAACAATGTCCAAATTGATATTGTAAAAAATAAGTGAAAGGTCAATCAATTTTTAATCAATTCTCATTTTGTGAACTTACCTTTATTTTATTTTCACAAATCGGTGAATATTTTGCTCTCTAAATTCATTCTAACACAGCTTTCGAAGAACGGAACGCTAACAGATTTATAAAAGAGTAAAATATATTCTAGATGGAATACCTAATAAGATAAAGTGTCGAGATGGCAACTATTTTTATTACAATGGCTTCGCAAAATGTTTCCGTTCAAGGCTGAAATAGAAACGTTATATCCAGAATAGAAATCCTAACACCGAGTGAGGGGCAGAGAGGCTACAATAGCTTTAGAGTCGCAGCCACTAACAAACGGGCTGGAGTTGAGTCTGGCGCGCTGTATGGTTGAGTAAATGATAAATGAGCGCGGTCTGAGTGTGGCGACGCTGAGCTCACCGCGCCACTGGGAGGAGCGACTGTCGCGCACTGCTGATAATACAATATCAGAACTGTAATCCCCGAAGGGTTTCGTAGAGACGTGTCTCACTGTACCTACATTATATTTGGGCAATATTTTTTGAGTCCCGAGTAAGGCCACATAATGCGTATCAGAATCATGTCTGACTCCATAATTCTGATCCGCATTCTGTGGCTGGTTGTGATTGGACATTATTAAGACACAAATCAGCAATTGCGGCCGTGGATTGGTTCCAAACTTACAAACTAATATCGGGTTTGAAATGAAGACCGACACACGTTAGTAATTTTCTGCATGATACCCTTTGTAAGGCGGAATCAGACTTTAAGTTTAAAGTTTCGAGTACTTATAATACCTACGTGTTTGTTGAATTAAGAGAGTATCGCTTTGTCATTGTCAAAACTTGACCATTTTATTAGCAACACGTATTTGAACGTAACAATAACAATGGAGTCATTTAAAATTCACACAAAGTCTACTAAAACTAAATTAAACATGGCAACACTAAATTATAAAATTAGCACAAAATCTGATTAATGCCTCTTAAAGGGTTCAAATTAACTACAAAACAATCAAAATTATTATATGAGATTAACGTGAGGGCCTTTAAAACTAATTTATTTGAAGTTAGGGCTAGTTGGGCCGGTTTTATTGTTCACTAAATTATAAAGGAGTGTAGTGGAATCAGGGCGTTTGTTTTACCTTCTAATAAGGGTTTAGGAGAACCCTTCTAATAATAAAACTGCATTGTTAGTGGAGCGGTTCATTTTAGATTTTAATGCTTGAATGGCTTGTTGGGTTTGGGATTTGGGACTCATGTTCTGTCGTAAGTTTACAAAGCTCTTTTGGTGGTATCTCGTAATATTGACATATAGATAAAAACGGTTCATTTTATGCTTGCCTTTATTGTTTGATGAAGTAAATTCAGTTCTTCTTTAAAACGATGTACGGGTATATTGTTTGACTTACCATTGATGAAATTTTAGATCAACGCTGAAATCAATCTGCGAACGTGTTGAAATGATTGACAGTGTGGTATAATACTTGTTGCTATTACAAATACATATTATATCTGTAACCAGTTGTGTTTACTATTAATACCGATGTTTGAAATAAAATTTATACTCAGTCGTACGAAAACAACTGCTACACAATCGCAGTTGCCATTACATAATACCGCCACGAAACAACGCGAGTGTCGACAATAATTAGCCACTTCATGAATACCAAACTACTTCGTAGTCGCGGCTGAGCCCGTTATGATGCTGTTATTACTAAATTATAGCCGCGTCTCTAACGAGTTACAGTACTGATTAATTCTCGTCAAGCTATGGATAGATTTTTGTTATTCATTTTCATGTGTGATTTCCCAAAGGGATTGTTAGGTACAGGTATTTTAAGTTAAGTGTTGACAAAATCCGTAGATTGGTTTTTTATCGTGGTAAAATGATCAAATGTCTCCTGTCTGGAAGCGGGTGGGACTCTCATCGTACTGACTAAAATCCAGTGTCCTTCAATAGCCCTTTCCGTTCCAGGATCACGGTTACTTCATGAGAAAGTCTCGCGACCCCTTTCTCTACCCCTAAGGTTGAAAATCGAGTGAACGGTGAGCTTAAAAAGAAGCTGCATATCAAATATGGCAGTTGAAATTCCATAGCACCATTTTCCTAAAAATAAATCATTGAATCAATTCAAACCTGCATAAAAGCATATATGTATAAGTCCCCGTAATTTGTCAACACCATTTATGCCGGCTCGTTGCAGATAATGTAATGAATCAGATCACCCGCAGCTTAATTAAAATTATTTCAAATGAAATCAAGTGTTAAATGATTCCATTCAAAATCATTACATTTCAGATCTCTCGCTTCCAGTTCGGATTACTTCTTCATTACATTGTGTATTGACAGGTAAAGCCTATTTCATTTTATCGGTACTTAACATGCTTTTGTTTTAGCGTTTTTATAGGATTTTGAGCGAGTGAGTGCCTTGTTAAAATTAACGAGTTGTTTGCGTTTAGAGTGTAAGGAAGGTGCTTTGGTATTTCATGTTGTGATCGGAAGTGGTTGGCACACAACGTGCTTGTTATTATTTATTCGGTCGTCAAAATAATATATCATCTTCATTTTCTTTGTATAAAACATTTGTAATTTCATTGTTTTCCGAATCAAAGCTTGTTCCCGACAATAATAGGCTAGCACGTGCTCCTATTTTCACTAAATTTCCACGAACTGTTTTCGAGACAACTTATTTGTGTATCTCTAAAAATATCGGATAATAAGTACGGAAGAATCTTGAATTCAATTCGGTAAAAAATGTATAAATGAGGCATTGATGTATTTTTTTCCCCAATTTTTTCAGTAATGTGCCATTCCACTTGTCACGTCATTATGATGTTTTACAAATGAAATCATCATCATCAGCCTATAAATGTTCCCACTGCTGGGACACAGGCCTCCTCTCTGTGAGAGGGAGTGGGCCGTAATCTACCACGCGGGCCCAGTGCGGATTTCTTCATGTCTTCGAATTTTTGGTTCTAGGACATGCCGGTTTCCTCACGATGTTTTCCTTCACCGTTTTGAGAGCAGTGATGTTGAAATAAATTACACAAAGTAATGCGCCTGACGGGGTTCGAACCCACGACCCGACTCGTAAGTCGAGGCCGATACCACTGAGCCACCACTGCTCTCTACAGATGAAATGATCAGATGAAACTCCTTTATTTTGCCATTGTAAGACTTTCCATATTCGTTCCTTTCTTTTTTCCATAACTGGAAAAGTGCTACAACATTTTCCACTTGCACAGTCTGTTTAAAATCCAATACACCAACACATTGAAACCTTCAATTTCTGAGCACGTTTCCACTGCGTTTAATACAAGCGCCGTTCCCACTGTGTTATGTAACACAACAGTACACAGATCGGCACTGTTTAATATTTGAGTGGCGCGAATGACTTCGCATAAAGCGGCACATAACATCCTCCCTACCTCTGGAACTCTCCGTACTACGGACTGTTACGTTCCGACTACGACCGACGAGCTGTAAGGACTTTTGTTCACGACCGGTTTTAACCCGGGCCGCTAGCAGATTAAACTTCTACCCGTTTTTAGCGAGGAAGAGTTGCGGTTTTGTTTAAGCCCGCCCCCTGGAAGAAGTGCTCATAGATTGTCATTTTCAACTGTGTGGCGGATCTAGTAACGGCCAAACCGGGCACGGCAGCGTGAAGATAAACAGGGGTTAATACCGGCGTCGACAATAAAGTTCCACTGTCCATCAAGTCAGCCGGACCGGCATTGGATTTGCGACGGACCGGGTAAAAAACGGGCGTGTGTAAGAGCCCTAAGCGCCCGTGCTACGAGCAGTAACAGAGCAAGTTATGAAGCCCAAGTTATCCCGAAGTTACAGTTCATGTGGAAAACGATTATATTTTAATAGTTCCGGCCTTTGAAAGTATTATACAGGGTTCGGTTGTAAGAAATAGATTAAACGCGATATGGGAATGTCCAATTTTGATGTTGGTTTTTAGTTGATACTACGATAGCTGCTTAGTTGTGGTTCGGTTTTCAGTTCACCTTGATGATCTATTACATATAATAAATTTGAAGAAAAGTGGTGTCTGTATAATATAAATAATTAAATATATAAAAAAAGTAGCAGGGGTTGTTATTTTATCGATGCCGAACCCGAAATTGCAATTAATTTTTTTTTGTCTGTTTGTCTGTGTGTTTGTGCACGGTAATCTTCGGAACTACTGGACGGATTTGATGATTTTTTTTTGTTGTATAGGTATTACGTCCGATTAACATATAGGCTATAATTTATCTTGGAAACTTGAACACCTGATGAAGAACCGCAACAGACCTGCTAAACTATAAGAGATACAAAAATAGTGCCATAGCAAAAATTGTTCCGCGTTATGAGCATTTCCTGCTGAGAGAATAAATTTGAAGATCTGGAACACCTGGTGTGAAAATCCAAGAGCCCAGCTTAACTATAACATATAAAGGAATGACGTCTTAGCAAGAGTTATTCAGCCTGATGAGCACTCTCTGTTGAGGTATAAAAACTGAAGATCTGGAACACCCGTTGTGGAACTCCAAGAGCCCCGGTACACCATAACACATAATATAGGAATAACGTCTTTTTTTTTTTTTTTTGCGTGGTAAAATCACCAAATGAGTCCTCCCACCCCGGGCAGGGCGGGAGGGACTGTCAGACTTGTACTGACTAAAATCCACGGTGTCCTTCAATAGCCCTTTATGTTCCGGGGTCACGGTAATGAGATAAGTCCCGCGACCCCGGCAGGCTTTGGCCCTCTACAGAGGGGGCCCCGTCATTATGCTGACGCTCTTTGAGGCGCGCGTGGAACACAACGCGCCGTCGACCCGGGCATGGTCCATGGTCGGGCAGCGAGTTGCCCTTTACTCGCCGCCCGCATGCCCGCGCCTACGGTGGCCGGAGATCGTCTTGCGACGTCCGTCGCCGTGGGCGTCCACCACTGCGGGTGGGGCGGAGGGAGGACACTGTCCTCTCTCTCACGCGGCCCGACTCCTCCTTCGCGAGCATGACTGCTTCGCAGAAGGAGGCGACCGCCCACTCCGTCTCGCTCCGCAGCACGGCCGCGACCAATGCCGGGCGCGAGAGGTCTCCGCCTATCGCCGCCGTGAGGACACGTCGGTGCTCTGCCCAAGCGGGGCAGTCTTGCACCGTATGCTAGGAATAACGTCTTAGCAAAAGTTGTCGGTCTGATGAGCATTTCCTGTTGACTTATAAAAATCGAAGATCTAAAACATCTGATGTGGAAATCAAAGCTATCACTAATTTCAATATACAGGCTGAATTTTTCAACTAGGCGTGGATGGCTATTTCCGAAACTATGAGGAATATCAAAAAACGTTGAAAGGTGTCTCGAGGCCGATTTTGATGAAAACTAAAACTGCATCATTGGATTTTAGAAAAATAAATAATCCTGGCCAGGAATCGAACCCGCTGATTTTGGAAAAAAAAATCACATCCTGTATTATTACACTATTCGATAGTGTTGCTAATAAGGATCAAATTCTGGGAAGTAATATTAAATAGATTGGAATTTACCATTACCTCTGCAACAGGACCATTTCTGGACATCTGACACAGATTATTAACCTGTAAGGAGATTTGAAGTGGTCTTGTTTGATGTGTATAAACCAAAAATCATCCACAGATGGGGCATAATAGAAACAGGGCTGCATTTCCACCAGAGATGTGCGAGGATGTGTAGCGAGGACTGTGTTTTTGAAGAGCCAATAGAATCGCTTCATTTACCTCGCCTCGGTCAGCACAGCTCTGGTGGAAACGGCTCAGCGGAGCTAGATTTTTGTACATACAAAACAAGTGAAGGATGTGTGCGAGGGATGTGTACGAGGGATGTGTACGAGGAATGTGTGTGAGGGATGTGTTGCGACTTGCGAGGGATGTGTACGAGGGATGTGTTGCGAGGAATATGTGTTGCGAGGAATATGTGTTGAGAAGGATGTGTTGCGAGGTTTGCGCATACTGTACCAGCCAGTCAAATAGACGGAGTTTGTCACCGCAATCCCGTCGACACATTTCACAGCTTCGCAACGCATCCTCGCACCACACATTAATGCGCATTTTCACAGCTCCGCTACACATCCTCGTAGGCACATTTTCATCGCACAGCTTTGGTGGAAACGCCCACACATTTTCACAGCACAGCTAGACATCCTCGCACGACACATTTCCATCGCACATCTCTGGTGGAAACGCAGCCTACTGTGACAGTCTATTCATTGTTTCAGTAGCCGCGTGTACAGATTATAATTTGTTTTCGTATTCTTACAGACAAGACAAAGCAGTTTAATAAACTTGAGTCTTCTACTTTACTCGTCCAATTTGTGTAAATATAAGTGTTTTCTTCGCAAAGTGAGACAAAGCTTCCTTAATTTATTCATTAATCACCATAAAACTTCAACTTGAAACTGTTCTGCGCAATGAATTATAAAAATGTAAAAAGAGAATATTTAACCGCAACTCTTTGATGGACTTGTGAACATCTAACATTTTAAAGTTTTGCGCTTTTTATAGAGTTTAAATTCACTTTTTTAGTACTTTAAGTATCTTACACTGAGAATTAATAATAAGGTAGACAAGACGATATTTAATATAGCTTACATTTCAGAAAAATCTAAATTCCATAACCCCAGAATTTGCGTAGCACGTGTAACAAACACCTTTTGAATTCCTCTACACCCCGTTACCAAACACAGTGTAGAATAACTAATTCAAGATGAACTTAAAACTTTTGTAGTTATGCGAAATTACCCACCTTGGAAGTTACAACCGAAGTTCTAACTACGCACTTACATACACTTGATGACGTCACCGCCGCCATGACACATGACGCCTACTGTCACTAGGTATAGCGTGAAATTGTTGGAATTTTGTGATTTGTTAACATACTCGATGGTAATTGGAAATTCTGGCTTATTATTTCGTATTGACGCTTTGTAGGTGTTTAATAAGATTAAAATACCAATTCTTTCTGAAATAATAAATTACCGAATGAAAATATTTTTATCATGAATTATCAACAATTTTATGAGCTGTTCCTTTTTTTTTTCTGCCCTTTGCTATTGCCAGGTTGTAGGAGAAGCAAAGATATGATACCGTTATTCAGCCTATTAAATAAATATTTTTTAAATAAATAATTACTTTGAATTTACCTATTTCTATGCCCTAAACAGGTATACGAAATCAGCAGGGATTGGCACATGAAAACGAGCAGCGTAACGTTTCAACTCTTTATTCTTCGCAGACTGACTTTTAAAATGCACAGACATCGGTTTATAAACCTTACTTTTATCAAAAACTACAAAAAGGTGGCGTTGCGAGCAAATTCCGGAAATAATATTAAGTATTTAAACTAAAAATACAAATAGGTGGCGCTGCAAGCAACTTCCGGAGATAATATTAAATATTTAAATTAAAACTACAAATATGGCGTTGCAAGTAACTTCCGGACATAATGAGTCTTTGGTCGAACGGAAGTTCGTTGCAAATAATCTCCAATAATTAAATTTTAACAAACATTTTCCTACAAAATACTCTGCACCTTATCAACAAGATTCGGTTTTCAAAGTAAAGCTAACACAGGTAACATATGGTTTGTGCCTAAACCACCAGACATACCAGTATACCAGCCGGTAGTGCCTACCTACATGTATTTTATGCCAACTACATAAATTCACAAAAACATGAAAACTCGTGTTAAGGCCTCGGATAACATTTTTTTATCCATAAAACTACCATTAGACTTTTCATACGGTTTCTATAGCAACGCTTGCTACTTCCTTCAGGATTTCCTTGTTTACGGTAACTTTAATTAATTTGGATTTTATTTTATTTTTACTTCGGAAGAATGAATATTAATAATTCCAGATTGCCTTTTAAATTCTATCAACATTTAATTTAGATGCTAATTTTGTGTATTTTTTAAAAACTTTATTTTGATACGTCTGGTATAATCAGAAGGTTTTTGGCCGGCCTGTTTGAATATTAATCAAATGTGCTATTTTTGTGTTTGCGAAGCTGTTATATTTTTGTCTGCATAAGAATACACAGTGATGAACAATGAAGTCCTTCAATGCATCATGATTTGGCATAATCAAAGTACGATAGGTGAAATGTCATTATTATTAGAATCGTGGAAAATGTAAGCTATCCTTAAGTCAGGCCTGTAACAGTAATCCGAAATGTTTTGTAGAAGTGTACTGGTAATGTAGTAACCGTTTTGGAGAATGCAAGGAAGCGGTGGGAGAAAAAATTAAAATAGTTTATTTTTCATTTGACAGGCCTGTTGGTCTAGTGGTTAGTGACCCTGACTGCTATGCCGGAGGTCGATTCCCACCCATGTCAAATGTTTGTGTGATGAGCACGATCATTTGTTATGTGTCTGGGTGTAATTTATCTACAATATTCTATGTATTTTGAGATATATAAGTATGTTTATCTAGTACCCATAACACAAGCTCTGCTTAGCATGGGACTAGATGACATAGTGTGATAATTGTGGAATATTATATTATGTTATATTATATGTTAATGCTTAGCTGACTCAAGACAGGTACATCGTACAATGTCCTAAAAATGTAATAAGTTTGTATGTAAGGCGAACGTTTACGACTGGCGCAGACAATCTCTCGGAGACTCGCCTGATGTTTTTCCTGCAGATCAGGGCAGCTCCTAATTGGATCACGTAAGACGGGAACACTAAATTATTGCGTTTATCTACGTGTTTGTGGGGAAAGGTGGAGGTAGGTTTTTACATTGAGCCGGTTTTACCTACCTGAGTGGGAATGTTCGTAGAAGTTCGCAAAGTACCTCCTGCGTAGGGTCCTTCGCACGATATTTCTACATATATAAAGTTATATATTGAAACGAAAATTCAGCGTCAAAATCAATAATTGAGTAGTTTAAAAGACTGTTTGATCATACAAACAGACACGAAAAGCCATACCTAATGATAATGAAATTAGACATTTCTTTTTATTCAGCTTTCCTTACTTATCATTAACATTTTTAAATATTTTTACAAATCAGAAAACAAAAACATTTAAAAATATAAATAATAGTGACCCACCGGTATCGGGAACAGGGTCCAAGCTACCGGCGGTCAGGGCTCCAAAGAAAGGAACCTCCTAACAATGCGCGCCGTATCCAGAAGAACTGCTTTCTGAATCAAGCCCTTGATCCAGCCGCCTAACGAGAGCCTCCTAAGGTGTTGGTCGAGGCTCTTAGCAATTAAGCCATGGGCCGACACGACTATCGGCACAATGATAGCTGAATCCACGTCCCACATATCGACAACCTCGCGAGCCAAATCAAGATACTTGATTTGCTTATCTTTTTCAGCTTTCACGAGGTTCTCGTCATGCGGGACGGTTATGTCAACAATCATTGTGCGCCGCTCTGATCGATCCACCACCACTATATCAGGTCTATTGGCTACAATAGTCCTGTCAGTGATGATGGATTGATCCCAGTACAGTGTGATATTGCCACTTTCAAGAACTGGGTCGGGCACATACCTGTAGTACGGCACTTCCGATTCCACAAGGCTGTATTTCAGAGCAAGTTGCTGATGGATTATCCTGGCTACAAGGTTATGTCTATGAAATTAGACATTATATTTAAGTTTTCTGTAAATTTACGTTAATTATTTGAACATGAAATGAAGAATATTAAATATCTTAACAATTAGAAATAGAAGTATATTTTTGGAACATGAATTCCTACTGTGAAGACGGAAATCTTGTCCACCGAATCATATTTTGGCCGGTTTTTTGTTTACGAAGAATCTCATTAAAATAAGTTCTAGACTGCCTATCTCAAAATATTCGTGACGATATTTTTATTGTTAAAAATTTGAAAAGTTTCAGTTCAAATTTTATAGTACTCGCACTTATGTTATAAAATAATGTAGAATTTTAGAAGTCATATTTTTGAACTTTCTGACATTGCGAGCGTAGCCAAAAACTATGGCGAATAAAATATGCTTAATATTACATTTGCGACTATTTACTACTTGAATTTATCTTCAAAGTTTACTAAAACATTCAGAATCCCATTAATTATATCCAGAATTGATTACCTTTTTACAATTATTTGTTACTTATCTGTAACGATGAAATGATTGGACTTCAACGTTCGTACTGTTCAAAGCCGCGCCTAGTTTAATTACTTTCCGATTTAAATCGATGATTGATTACGATGTCGTCTCGATACCGAGTTATATTCGATTGTTGCAGGGTTGTCAGTGTGGTAGGTTGCTAATGGTTCTGTTGTGTGGTTACAATTGGTTTGCTTTGAGCTGTTAGTGTGCCACAAAGGCTTGTGGTTGTCTGTCTAGATGAATAGGTATGTTAGTTTGTCTCTGCTATTAATCCTGAGCTTGCTTTTGTAACGTTGCGGATGTTTCTGGACGACGACAGTCGTGGTTTGTGTTAGATTTAAGACTTTGAAGTTGAATATCATCTCAAGACTGTTTTGCATATGATGATAATTTAAATTACTTAGTAACAACAACTTAATTATGGTATTAGTTATGGACAAGTTAGTGTACAGTTTTTAGATAAAACATGTAATTTGGTGGTTTATTCCCAGCTTGGTATTAAAGCTAGAATATGTACAATAACAGACTCCTGACAACCCTTCTAAATTACTTTAAAACTAATATTCCGTCCTTCTAAAAATAACAATCAGCCCAGGCTTTCTGCGGAACATTCTCTGTTTAACATCCAATTAGTGGATGGAGGGATGTCCGTCCTTCGTCAGGGAACCTCCTCCGGTTTGATCTCTTATTGACATCTTTTTGTTGCTTGAGTCAATCCTTTTCATAGAGTAGAGTTATATTCGGGTTTATTTGATCTCAGTGAGCACAAAAGTTGTCATTGTACTTCCTTCACAAATACTTAAGTATTATACAAGTCAGGTTATTGACCTCGTTCCAATTTAATTGTGTTGTTAAAATAATTGGCACTCTTGCTAGTATAGCGCGATAGTATCCATTACATGTCTCAATTTGGTGAGATTTATAGTTGTTCGTGGTTTATAGTATCATTCGATATGTTTCCAATTTTAAGCTTGAAACCAGTGCTTTATGTTTAAATAAAATTATTTCTGTACTAAAATATCTAATAATATCACATGTGCGGGCACATTAAAACCAATTTGAAAGTTTTAAAACTAACATTAATTCCAAAACTGTAGTTTTCCTTAATTATATGTACGGCCGTGAGTTGGTACGTGCAATTTATTCTGCGTAGAGAGTAAGTTTCTTAGTGGCGCCCGCTTGGGACCGGTTGGCATATATTGTGGATGGTGTGTCGTGCCGCGGCGTTGTGCCGCCGAGCCAACTTGCGGGAATCACTTACGAGACATACGACTTTGTGAAGGTTTTCTCCTAAGGGCTTAGCATTTGTTATGCGTAAAGGAAAAGGGTAAGGTATTAGAAACTATTTGATTTACTACTCAATCTTATTTTTAACTTAGATTAAATCATCTAGTATGAACGAAAACCCGCAGATTAATGAATTCCCGGCAATATAATTATACTTGATCCCGGCAATCTATGCGCAGAAGTACATTGGCATCAATAATAAAAAAAAAATTTAGAGAGATGAAGTGATAAACACTTAAAAGACTATTCTAAGAACAGAAAAAACAACATCAATCTGCTATTGTAACTCATTCTCACTGACGGTAACTGAGAAAAACTGAATAACGAACAAAAATGGACTTCGTCGAACAAAGGTTCAGGCCATAGTGGATCTGTAGAGAAAGGAAAAACTAACAAGATACGGGTGTAGGTCGGCACAAAACGGTCCCGAGAATACTACCAATACCAGGCTGGAAAGTTCTCTAACTGAATTCCGACGGCCGACCAACCGTTGATCGCCTTGTCTCAATTCGTGGAATGGACGTGAGAAGCAATCTCTGATTTTGATATTCAAGCTCTGCTTAGCTTGGGACTAGATGGCGTTGTGTGATAGTTGTGGAATATTATTATTATTATATTATATTCCATACACACAAATTAAACTGTGCTGGAAAGGTTTGTGACACAGTTTTCAGCAATGTCTAAGATACTACTACTGCTACTATCTAAGCACGAAACCCGTAGCTTCAGCTGAAGTTTCGGCTACGTCCTTCTATTTATCTTCTATTTTTCTTAGTAGTAGGAATCTAAAATTAATGACAACATGATTAGATGGGTACCTATTATGAACGAAACTTATGAATTTAAAACCAATAGGGAGTAGGGTTCACTTATACGTTTTGGGTTACCTTCAAACAGGCCCGTATCTTCGCTGCTGGACTAAAGGAGTAGATCCCCTGCGCCTGGGTGTCACCACTGCGAGGATCGTCCTGAGGACACGGTGGAGCATACGGTGCAGGACTGCCCCGCTTGGGCAGAGCACTGCCGTGTCCTCACGGGGCGGCGATAGGTGGAGACCTCTCCCGCCCGGCATTGGTCGAGGCCACGCTCCGGGGCGAGACGGAATGGGAAGCGGTCGCCTCCTTCTGCGAAGCAGTCATGCTCGCGAAGGAGGAGGCGGGCCGCGTGAGGGAGAGGATTGAGTCCTCCCTCCACCCTAGCCGCAGTGGTAGACGCCCACGGCGTCGGACGTCGGCAGACGATCTCCGGCCACCGGGCATGCGGGCGGCTAGTAAAGGGCAACTCGCTGTCCGACCATGGACTATGCTCGGGTTGACGGCGTGTTGTGTTCCACGTGCGCCTCAAAGAGCGTCAGCATGATGACGGGGCCCCCCTCTAGAGGGCCAAAGCCTGCCGGGGTCGCGGGACTTATCTCATTACTGTCACCCCGGAATATAAAGGGTTATTGAAGGACACCGTAGATTTTAGTCAGTACGAGTCTGACAGTCCCTCCCACCCTGCCCGGGGTGGGAGGGACTAAAAAGAAATTGAGTATATCCCCTGGATACATGCCCGGTTGATGGCAGCAAGCTCACCCTCTATGACATGGGACCTAAACCTGTGTTGAATTGTAGTTGTACTTTAAGTTCACGTATAGCTGACGCTTTGAGGTGAACATTTTTAGAGAGCCTCTGTGCCTTTGTGTGAGGGTTTGTCTAACTCACCAGTGACAGTTATCAGTGCTGATAACCTAATCCTGTCTGCACAGCATTAGTCTTTGTTTTGGTGTTCACCAATCCCTTGAACCTCCCAAATTGCTTGCCATGATATCAAAATCGTAAAATGTGACCTTACCATGCTTAATCGTCGCACGAAAAAGTGCTAACACTCAGGAGACTGAGCACATCCCGCATGAAATTATACGCTTTTTAGTATTATTGAGTAAGATAATGTACAAAATGCCATTGTTAAAAATAAGATTACATTTTAGACGGCGTGGGCTCTACCGATTTAAATCATCAGCCGATATTAAATTATTATAATGAAGATAACGCTTTACTTAAGGCCTTCTTTGACTCAAGAACCTCAACGTTAAGAAGATAATAGAATAGTAAGATAAACTCGTCTGAACGTGCTCAGCTTGAATACATAACGTCGTGCTATTTTGTAAACAATCATTTGCATAATTACTTGGTATTCCAGTGTGGCAAGTGTGATAGATTAGGATTTATGTTCCAGACATAGTTTTAATGAATGGGCTTTATTTAACATAATAAAGCAGCTGATGAAATTACATGCTAAAACATTTTTTTAATTCACAAAAATAAATTATAATTACAAATTGTCCATGGTAATACAGGTATAGTAATCAGATACAATTTCTTAATTTGTAGTTAATCAATTTTCACAACTCTGATGAAAATCTTTGCTGCTAAACAAGAGCGCTACTGCTATATTTGAGACTAGCTTCCGCCCGCGACTCCGTCCGCGCGGATGTCGGTCTTCGCGTGGATGGTTTATTTCTCCATTTTGAGTAACTCTGACAATGACATCTTATAAATATCTATTGGACCCAAATACGGCTAAGCCTATAATAATTAAGGAGATCTCTCTATTGAGCTACTGCTGTTGAGCTCGCGTTCTGTAGTAAGTATTTTTTTCATAGTAATTCCGACCTTGTATTTACAAATAACTGATCGGAACAGTAATCAAAAAGGTCGCGCTGAAAAGCACGGTTTAAAATGACACGCATAAAATATTAATTCCACGGACGACCGCTCGCCACACTGGACACGTCCGCTCGCATCAAAATTCAGAATTTATATGCATCGCGCGGCGCGGAACGCGGCTCCTTATATAGGAGTCGGGGAGGCGTGGCCCACGTGTGCCGCAAACGGTTCAAGCCAAATCCGACTTTCGGCGCTACAGGTTACGGCGTTGAATCCACTGCGGGTAATGCAACGTGTGTTCGCGGTTCTACAGAACAACGTCTATGAATAAAACTGAAAAATAAGATATTTTTTCTACGTATTTTTCCAGGATAAAAAGTATCCTATTTTATGCCCAGGATAATAAGGTATAATTATACCAAGTTTCATCGAAATCGAACCGTTAGTTTTCACGTGATGCCTGCACATACAGACAGACAGACAGACAGACAAAAATTTTTTAATCACATATTTGGGTTTGGTATCGATCCAGCAACACCCCCCGCTATTTATTTTTTCAATATTTTCAATGTACAGAATTGACCCTTCTACAGATTTATTATATGTATAGATTATGGATTCGATTGCCCAGTTAATGGCCCTTGTGTCTTAGAAACAACCGACGAAATGTGGGTAAAATTAGGTATGTTCTTGAATAGGTAGATACATACACGTGTATACAAATGTCGAGTTGTTTCGATGTTAAATAAAATAAACACAGACCTATCCACACTAATACGAGTAATTTAATTCTTTACATGGAAACGTTCGGTATTCTTTGGTAACATTTTTAGGGTTCCGTAGTCAACAAGGAACCCTTATAGTTTCGCCATGTCCGTCCGTCCGTCCGTCCGTCTGTCCGCAGCTTAGCTCAGAGACGCCCAGCACTAGAAAGCTGTAATTTGGTGTAAATATACGGATTTGTTGCGTCAAAAAAGTGGTAAAATAAAATCTCGTAAAATATTTTTTTTTAGGGTACCTCCTGTACACGTAAAGCGGGGATGTTTTTTTTTTTTCTCGCGTACCCCTTAGTGTGGGGTATCATTAAATAGGCCTTTAAAAAATATTGGTAGTTTCCATCAACAATTTTTTGATAAAAAGATTCTTTTGTGAAATATTAAGCTTTAAAGTGCTAATTTTTGCCCTACTCGAGTGTCCCCCCCCTCTACCAGCTAAACGGTTATGTTTGGGGGTGTGAAAAAATTTACAATAGTAGTATATATAACGAAGTTTAAAAGAAAATTATCATGACTAAGTGGGCTTTACAAGTTTACGAGTAATAGTTGACCAACTTATAAAACGTACTGGGATAACATTTTCCTAAACAAAATGTATCGGAAAACAACTGCAAATGTAAGTTTGTCAACTTCATTTTTACAGCTATAATAGGTAGTGGAGTGGAGTGGAGTGCAGTGCAGTGGAGTGGAGTGGAGTGGAGTGGAGTGGAGTGGAGTGGAGTGGAGTGGAGTGGAGTGGAGTGGAGCGGAGTGGAGTGGAGCGGAGTGGAGTGGAGTGGAGCGGAGCGGAGTGGAGTGGAAGGGAGTGGAGCGGAGCGGAGTGGAGTGGAAGGGAGTGGAGCGGAGCGGAGCGGAGTGGAGTAGAGCGGAGTGGAGCGGAGTGGAGCGGAGTGGAGCGGAGTGGAGCGGAGTGGAGCGGAGTGGAGCGGAGTGGAGCGGAGTGGAGCGAAGTGGAGCGGAGTGGAGTGGGGTAGTGTGGGGTGGAGGGTCGAAAATCGCTTGAACCTTTTTAACAGGTTCATAGCGATTTTCGACGTGCCTTGACACCTCTCAAGTTTTTTTTTTAATACGTCATAAATCGTAAACCTTTCAAAGTTCAACCGAGGTTCGGGCACGCCGCAATCGCGGCGGTAAGACCCCTCTTTGAGGAGTGGCTGGAAAGGCGTCACGGCGTCCTGACCTATCGGATGACGCAGGTCCTCACCGGACACGGATGTTTCGGGAGGTACCTGTGTCGGATGGGGAAGGAAGAAACGCCGGGGTGTCACCATTGCGAAGATCGCCCGGAGGACACAGTAGAGCATACGGTGCAAGACTGCCCCGCTTGGGCAGAGCACCGCCGTGTCCTCACGGCAGCGATAGGCGGAGACCTCTCGCGCCCGGCATTGGTCGAGGCCATGCTGCGGGGCGAGACGGAGTGGGAAGCGGTCGCCTCCTTCTGCGAGGCAGTAATGCTCGTTAAGGAGGAGGCGGGCCGTGAGAGAGAGAGGACAGCGTCCTCCCTCCGCCCCACCCGCAATGGTAGACGCCCACGGCGTCGGACGTCGCAAGACGATCTCCGGCCACCGTAGGCGCGGGCATGCGGGCGGCGAGTAAAGGGCAACTCGCCGCCCGACCATGGACCATGCCCGGGTCGACGGCGCGTTGTGTTCCACGCGCGCCTCAAAGAGCGTCAGCACGATGACGGGGCCCCGCCCAAGAGGGCCAAAGCCTGCCGGGGTCGCGGGACTTATCTCATTACCGTGACCCCGGAACATAAAAGGCTATTGAAGGACACCGTGGATTTTAGTCAGTACAAGTCTGACAGTCCCTCCCGCCCTGCCCGGGGTGGGAGGACTCATTTGATGATTTTACCACGCTAAAAAAAAAAAAAAAAAAAAAAAACCTTTCAAAGTTGGAACCAACTACAAGAACTTTTATAGTATGTTATTACTTGCTGCTACGGAACCCTTTATGGGCGAGTCCGACTCGCTCTTGGCCGGTTTTCTAAATTAATTATCGCCATAGTTCAACGCTTTCACAGATTTGAATTAATGACATTGTCACTGCCTGTGGTTATTCAGTTACATAACTAGATGATTCAATTCCTGTTGTATTCATCTTTGCAGTTCAAAATATAGTTGGTACTGCTATAGATTCAGACATTTAAAATTGACCCTCTTTGTATTAATATTCCGAGAAATTTTCTCCCACTTTCTAAAGTTTCGATTTTAGACTCGCATTTCTATTTCAGAAACTTTCCCTCTATACCTACACGAAAAGTTATATGAAAGGCCGTAATTTTCTAACTCCGCTTTTGATAGGCAGATGAAACTTTTGTATTTTTTGATAACTGTACATTTTAATGAGGACTCTTTCTACGTTATTTCGACATTCGTAGCTATATTATTTCATTTCAATATCGTCTTTCATGCAAAAGATCATAATTATTTTTATACAGAATTTTGGTATAATGAAAAACTAGTCCTAGTAAAAGTAATTTTAATGTTGATAATGAAAGGTTTTTAATCGACTTAAAAAAAAGGAGGTTATTAATTTGACCCGTGCGTGTGTATGTCATATTTCCAGAACTAACCAGTTTTTGTATATGTTAGTCTATATGAGTGTCTGAACAAATGTGCCAAATTTCAAATGTAGGTATGTATGTATGTTTTTATTTTTGTGTTTGTATATCTCCGGAATTACAAGTCCGATTTAAGTAATTCTTGTATTTTTTTGTTGTACTAGGTATTGTTCAACTTAGGGAATACTGCAAGTTTCATCAAAATCGGTTCAGTAGTTTTCGAGATAGGGAATTTTTGCTTACTTCGATTGTAGATTTTCAGAGAAGATTGCATGTTTGTCCGCGATTATCTCGCGTTTGGCTGAACCGATTTTGATGCGATTTTCAGAAAAGTGTTTGTTATTTTCTGGGAAAAGTTTTAATGTATAACACTAATGGATATGCGCAGACTTTGCCCGCGTGGATGCGTTTTTGCTTACATGGATTGTAGATTTTCAGAAACGATTGCATGTTTGTCCGCGATTATCTCGCGTTTGACTGAACCAATTTTGATGCAGTTTTCAGAAAAGTGTTTGTTACATTCTGGGAAAAGTTTAAGTATATAACAGTAATGGATATCTTGAGAAGTTACCCGTACAGATCCGTTCTTGTTGCTTACTAGGATTAAAGATTTTCAAAGACTTTTTTTTTGACATTTTCAAAGATTTTTTCGTTGAATACCTAAATGAAAAAGGTGAAAGTAAAAAACTTTTTGAAAAAAATGGAACCGACTACAAAACCAAACACAAAAGTGTATAATAACATTTCTTTCGGAAGTCGGCGGCCTTTTTTAAAGGTTTTTAACCGACTTCAAAAAAAAAGTAGGTTCTCAGTTCGACCTGTATGTATGTTTGTCCGCGATTGTCTCGCGTTTAGCTGAACCGATTTTGATGCGGTTTTCAGGAAAGTGTTCATTGCATTCTGGAGAAGGTTTTAGTATATAACAATAATAGATATCTCGTGAAGTTGCCCGTACAGATCGGAATCCGTTTTTGTTGCTTACTAGGATTGTAGATTTTCAAAGACGCCGATTATATGAAGATTTTTGTTGAATTTATAAACTAAAAAGCGAAAAATACAAAAACTTTTTGAAAAAAAGGGAACCGACTTCAAAACCAAACACAAAAAACTGTAAAATAACTTTTCTTTCGGAAGTCGGTGGCCATAGTCAATTAAATAAATAACAAAGCCACCGACTTCCGAAAGAAAAGTTATTTTACAGTTTTTTGTGTTTGGTTTTGAAGTCGGTTCCCTTTTTTTCAAAAAGTTTTTTATTTATTTATAGCTTTAGAATAACATCATAAGCAACTTGTACTACTTTTATACAGTACTTGGTGATTCAATGAAGTAAAGAAGTTTTGTATCATTTCACTTCTGTTGCCCGCGGCTTCGCCCTCCTCTCCCCCCTATAAATGTAGCCTATAACTCTGGAATCCCGACTATCTCTGTACCATAACCGGTTCAGCCGTTTCGTACTAAAAACAGAACATACTCCTACATAATACCCATGCATTGATAATACTTTTTATTAGAAATTCTTCAGTAGCAGCCACGAATTCCGGAATCATGTCCGATTGATGGCAATAACCTCGCCCCCTATTACGCGGTACTGGGTGTCTACTATCTAACTTCGTCAACGAAAATACGGGTATGGATACACATGTACGAACGTAACTACCGTCAAAATCGCGGACGGATAATACCGTCACAACTAAAGTGATTTACACGCGCCGCTGCTGGTGTCTAGGTCATTACATCAAATTGCATTATTGTTTTATTAACATAAGATCTACGTAAATATAATATTTAAATTAAACACTAAAATGTTACTTTCAAAGGTGCATTGTCACACACCAGTCACCGTCAAGTCACGTCACCGGTCAGGTTTAAAAAAATGTTTCTATACTCCTAGTATGACTCGTTCGTTCCCACACGTCAGTCACCGGCACGTGATCTATCAGTCACGTCGTTGGTCTGGCACGTCAAATAATATTTCAATACCTAAAGTTTTTTTTTGTATAGGTACTGCGACGCGGCAATCTGTTGTACAAAACAATAAGCCACTGATTTGTCCGATACTTATTATCTGCTAGTGGTTTTTAGCTTGGAGAGACACGACCTACTCAGGTGGGTGTCTCACTCCATCCTGGCAAATCTTTCCTGTAGGGTTGGAACACTGTATCTTTTCAATCTTCTGTATTGAAGGCCTACAAGTATCATACTTTTATCCCCACACACCCAGGATCGTTAAGTCTTAGTTCAGTCAGTGTATGTAATATAATAATAATAATATTCCACAACCATCACACAACGCCATCTAGTCCCAAGCTAACCAGAGCTTGGGTTATGGGTACTAGACAACTGATAAACATACTTATATATTTCTAAATATATAAATATTATAGATAAATTACACCCAGACACAGAACAAATAATCGTGCTCATCACACAAACATTTGTCCTGGGTGGGAATCGAACCCACGACCTCTGGTATAGCAGTCAGAGTCACTAACCACTAGACCAACAGGCCTGTCGTTGCCCCTATGTGTTAAATGATTCAGTCAAACCGGCGACGTGACTGACGAACGATGTGACGGTGACTGGTACGTGTTTGTGGATACGTACACAAACCGTAACTTGACGGTGACTGATGTATGTGAATGCACCTTAAATAGTGTGATTTAATGAAGTTAAGACCCACGGGTCCCAGTCGCCGGAAGCCTCCATTACTATATCTCACTGTAAACCAAAATTTTGGCACAAATCTTTTATAATTAGGTATTCTGCGTATTCTATAGTCGGGTCAGGTTAAAAAAATTGACAGTCATTTACCTACTACTTCTTTTGCCAAGCTTCATACTTTCGGTATAGTTATGACCTATAACAGGTTCACTATTATATCAAGTTAGGGTCTAGTCCTAAACACTCGGCTATAAATGAAGCCTGACTGAGCACCTAACGACCCCTGAAACTATTTTAATTGCTACAATTAACAAAACTTTAGAATTTCTTCAGAAAATATATTAAGAATACTGTGACCTTTGAATTTGAAACATTTGGCCGCTATGGAAAACGGCAGTTTGAGAAAGTTGAGACTTTAAACACTTTCTTACCGACTTCTAAAAAGGACGAGGTTCATAAATGAATTAAGTTTGTTACAATTTAGCAATCGGTTAAACATGTGACTTTGATAAAATTTACGAAATGTTACAACACTATTTAACCCTTTGGGGAAAACAGGCGAGGCAGAGCTCCCTATAACATTTAATCGAACAATAACTCTTAGATTAATGCTGTCATTTATGTTTAACGAAGTAAATGTGCTCAAACACACTGCGAGCCTAGCGCGGTGGCGGCGGCGGGCGCGGAAATATTGAATGTATGAAATCGCCGCTCGTGGCCACACTGAAGTGACTAAGGCGGGGGCCTAGCGCGATGTGTACAAGCGATTTTGCGAGCCTAGGCGTTGCTAGGCAACAACCGATACAACGAGCGGGTGGCAGGTGTATCAAACCTTTTCTGTCTTTTAGTAGCGCCATCTAGTTACCAGAACATGCACTAAAGTACTACCGTTGGGTGTTTTTGTACATATTTAAATTATTTTTACCATACTTGAGTAGAAAAATGTAGAATGATTGATAATTTACTTGTATGCAATCCTAAACAACCCATAAAAATTTTTAAAATTAATTTATTTAAACAAGATTTATAGAAACTACTTTGTACCACCGGTTTGCAACACCTGAATTCGCCGCTACAAAAACAAACGCTTGATCCGGCAGTGTGGACACAGATCGCGCCCGCCGCCGCGCCCGCCACCGCGCCCGCCACCGCCGTCGCGCTAGGCTTCCAGCGTGGACACACACGACAGTATGGAAAGTGACATCGAGTTGGTTGTAGCCTTTTTAAATTGCGTTCAATTCGGTAGCTCACACGGTCCGTGCTGCTTTATTTCTCGATTAGTTAGAATATTTATTAAAACCGCCAGATTTTATGGACTTTAGAAAAGTAAGAGTTTGTTAACTATAACACCATTGATTATATCCATTGTCAATGATTTGCTACGAAAAGTGATTACTAAGTCATGAAATACATCAATGAGAGTGCGATCTCTATCCCGGGTTAAGCAGTTCAGTAGTCAGGAATGGCGTGTTTCCCTGACTCCTCTAGCTTTTTGCCTGACTGGCGCCGCTGTCAAACCACGGTCAAAACAGCCACTTAATTTAAATTTAAATTCTCCCCTCCGAGGTTTTCATAAGACAGAATTCACTGATTTACTTATTAATTCAGTGGGTTAAAAGGCTATTGAATTTTTACAGCTTTCAAGCTTAGAATTTAGAATTCATTTAGGTTCTTTTACTCAAGATTTTTCGAGTAATAAGATGTAAGATAGAGCTATTTGAATATCATGTTTTAAAATAAATAGAATTTGCGTTAAAAGAATTCCATTAACCTTTCGTTTTTATATGCAAACACAAGTACAATGTACTAACGATACCTAATAAAAAAAGAGATGTGCAGGTAAATAAGAGGCAATAAGCTGTACATGTACACGAGTGTTTTATATTTTGTGTATCAAGGGAATATAATGAGAGCACATAATTTCCTGAACATAAAAAAATAATAATTTATTCAACAGCCTAAAAAAACAGACGGCCAATTTAGCCCCAGGTAGTAATAGCCATTGATTAATTTTAGAGTGTACTTGTAACATAATTTTTAATTTATTACAGGGCGAATTCAGCAAAACTGAAAGGGATTTTCAGCCTCCGGCGGGGCCAGGGGCCCGGGGTGCGGGGAAGGCGGGGTGCTCAGGGCGCCGGCTCCGGCAGTGAGCGCTCGCCGTCCGCCGCGACCGCCCGTGTGTGTCCCGAGTCTCCTCCCAGCGATCACCTCTGTACGTACACGACGACACGCGCCGTGCCTGTGTTATATTAAATATGCATATAATTGTGTGTGTGTGCTGTGAGAATTGCCATCAAATGTGCCCACCTATGTACCCAGTACGCGGTCAGCCGCCGCGCCAGTGTAGGATGAGTATAAGACTACGTGTTCATTAATTGGTCGTATGTTTACGTAAGGCGTTCGTGATTAGCAGTTATGAACTAATAAATATTATTGTAAATAATACACGCAGATTTACGATACGTTCGCGTGTTTTCGAAACCAATTAACGTCTCAAAGAAATGTATTTCAGCGTTCGCTTTTAGGGTTGTGGCGTACTTATGATGTAGTAAGAGGAAAATCACTCTGATTTCGGAGGGGTGACACAGGAAACGTTACCGGAACAATTTGTCTAAAAATAATTTTGCCTCACTTATATTGATGCTTTACGGAAACTTACCAATGGTGAAAGAGAGTATAGGTACCAAAGGTAAGTATTTCCGTCGCAAAACTCGTGTAATCACAAAAAATCTAAATAATGCTGACTGTTCACTAACCAATTAGTAATTAATTGGCGCTTAATTCGCAGGATTTTAACGAGCACTGACATCTACTATCAAAATATCTCCCGTTAACCGTCAATTGCTAGCCCCACATAGGGTAAAGGTTTAGAAGGTTTTTGGGAGGAATTAGTGGCAGGGTTGTGTCTGGCAGCGCGTGGCACCGACCTCGACTGCGTGCCACACTTGCCAGCTCCCAGCAATGAGAAACCATTTAACAAACGATTAGACAAACGAAAACTCACAATTACGGCGGTATAATTATACAGTTTATACTATAAAGCGTAAGCAAAATTAAAAGTTATTATTTGATAAGCATCTTTCTGTGATAGGGATAAACCTTCCACCATTTTTGGGATAAAATCCGAATTCAATTTCAACTACAAAACGCTGAGTAATAAAGCGTGTGTTCCGAATGTCAATATCCGCCGAGTCAGCCCTATTAAAGTCGTTAGGTTTTTGAATAGGATCCTGGGTGGATTCCTATGCAGATCAGGTATTCTATATAAGGTCGAGAGGTTTTCCTTTCTTATCCTACGTAGATTGGATATTTGTGTTTTTACTTGCGTCACCGGGTTAATTTAAAATTGTTTTTTTTATTATTATTATTTTAGTTTTAGTTTAGTTATTTTTGTAAATATTTTACTTTTAATTTTTAAATATAGTATGTATTATATTAGAATATAAATAATTACAGTTTTTCAGACATCGTTCATAATGATATTGTTTGTAATGAGAAGTTAAGTTTTCATTGGGATATTAACGAGTTATCTTGATTAACGAGAGTCCATAGTCCAGGCGATCGATTTGCGAGATATCGTCGAGTTGACTCGCTTGAGAGGCGTCTCTGAGATCTTACTATAACGTTGGCAATTCCAAAGGCTTGGATGGAGGTGTTCTGAACATAATGCTTAGTTTCCTGGTAATAGTGTTAGGTGTGTCTTGATGGGATATCGGCAGATGATTGGTGTTTGATGTTGTTAATATCAAGGAGTTGAAAGCTCTTTATTTAGATTATTCTGTAATGGAAATAAGATTTTTGCACTGATATAAGATTTACTATGTAAACAAGATCTTTTGTAGTTGAAGCAAATACTATATTTTACATACAATGACTGACGTAGTATACCTTTGATCTGTGACCAAGATTTTTTTTCTCTAATTAGTTAAATCTAAACAACTCTCTCAACGCTGGATGCAGGTCGCTTCCAACTGGTATATGTGGAGATCTAAAGGGGAGGCCTATGTTCAGCAGTGGACGTCCTATGGCTGAGATGATGATGATGATGAAACAACTCTTGTAAACTCTTCACGATTGTCGCAGTGGTTGAGTGATTGGATGCTGCTCTACCTGTCACGGGTTCAATTCGCGGGTTCGCACTCAATAAATATTTTGTGGTTTACCTACAGGTTGTTCCGAACCTCACTGTTAGCACAAACAATACAGGAACCCAAAAAAGAAGTAGATCTGTAACAAATGTTCGTTGTTTTACCACACAACACGATATTCGTAGCCTCCTCCCCCGTCGTATCCAGCGTTGTTATAAAACGTGGAGCTCGCATTACTTTAAAGCGGTCAATTTTAAAGTGTCACGTAAAACGATATTATTGAAGTCTTCGATCAGCATAATATTCTTTAGAAACCAGTTACAAATAGCTTTTTTTGGTAAGGTAGCAAAATAAAATCTACGATTCCAAAAAAATGAGGTTATCGAGAAAGTCAGACGTGATAGCAAAAAGGTTTTTGAATTTAATGAAACATTTGCCCTTATAGTTTGGATTTGTAATTTATTTTCCCAATTACCTTTTAAATCGCTTTCTGAGTTTTGACTTAATTAGTAGTTAGTTCCTACTACTGAGATACAGGTTTTTTGAAGTGTTGGATATCTGATCTCCGAATTTTCGTTTCTGTGATAAACTGGCTATGTTACAAAAATTCACTCACCGTTTCAAACTTTCAAAGTAAAGTACTTTTCTGGGACCGAACCTAACGACTTGCAACTCGTATATCGCTTCCGTTTCCACTGGGCTACATTGCTTTATTTGGCAGATAATAATATAAAAAACTTCGTTTATACCTCTAGTGCCCCGTTGACATTTCACTAGTTGCTTATGTTTAAAGGGCGTGCCATCAACCAGACGTGGCTTTAGTCGTTTCGCATCACGGACTGCGGTCCGAAACGACCCATTTAAAAATAGTTCTTGGGCGATTCGCACCGCAGACCGAACTGCTCGCTGTGCGAAACGAATAAGCCCTAACCAGGCAGACCAGACTTGAAACTGGGTAGCAACCTGGAGCATGTGGCTCCAGGTGTGTTGTTCGGATATCTCTGCGGTTGTGACCTCTAAACTAATGAGTTATGAGGTATTAGTATTCGGGTAGATTTTTTGGTTATGATACAGGTCCTGCCATGGTCTTGTGGTCTGCCGATACACATTAGTCCTCATAATTGATGACCACGCATGGCGTCGGCTTGTGATTTGTCTTTTGTTTTACTTTATCTTGATTGTTTTACAATTTTTTTTTCACTAGGTTTTGCCTGTGCCTTTTATGATCGTGGTAAAATCATCAAATGTGTCTCCCCGCCCTGGGTAGAGCGTCAGGGACTGTCAGACTCGTACTGATTAAAATTTCTACGTTGTGTGTTCCTTCAATAGCCGTTTAAGTTCCAGGGACACAGATACCTGTTTAGACAGTCCCGCAACCTGGTAGGTTTTGGCCCTCTACAGAAGCCCCGATCAGATTGCTGATACCTATCTCTTTGAAGCGCGATTGGAACACGACGCGCCGCGCCGTCAAACCGGGTATGGTCTATGATCAGACGGCGAGTCACCCATTAGTCGTAGTCCACATGCCCGCGCCTACGGTGGCCGAAAATCGCTTCGCGACGTCCGATGCCGTGGGCGTCTTCCTTGGCGGCAGATTCGTGAGGTGGAGGCTGTCCTCTCCCTCACACATTCTGCCTCTTTTGCCTGTGCTTTAGCTCGATTCATGGCGGTCGGAAATAATTTTACGGTAACGGTAACGTAATTTGTAAGCCACTTGAGGATTCTACAGTTCAGAGAAGATTTTTCTTAATCGTGTCATCCCTATCATTTCCAAAGGTTACCCTCTACAAACAAAGTGACGAACGTTACCTCTATTTAGCATGGTCTGATTGTAGTTAGCTATTTTTGGCAAGCAAACATACTGTTTTCTAAATACATTGGAGGAAATCAGTCGCCTCTGTAAGTAGTGAAATTAGGGTTAGTACACAAAAATAATATTTGTTTAACGCTAAACGAAACTGAAACATAATTTTGTTTCAGTTAATTGTTTAAAGATGACGGAGTCAGAATGATGTAGTAAATATTAGATCTAAATGAACTTGTTTTCATTATTTTATTTATTTAAAGAGATGTGCGAAAGTGGGCCTTAGTATTTTATAACAAAACTACTTGATGGAAAAAAAATCTGCTGAAAGTCTTTGTAAATTTTTAAGTTTAAATCAGTTAACACGTTAAAAATAAATATTTTTCTACACCAGGAAGCTTTATTAGATTTGAGTAGCAGAGACATTCTCATTTCTATATTAATTCATTTTTCAAAAGTAAATATTCTTGTTGTACACAGTACAAAGGGTTTCTAAGATTTAATCCAGCTGCGAGGCTGCGACAAACGACTGACGACTGTTTGAAATGGACCTGTTTACTCAGGTGATAATTAAAAGACTTACCTACTCAAGAAGTTAATCCTTTCTCAGAAAATATGTATTTTGCATTAATGATTCTTGTTTAATAAATAATGTACTTTTTCTTCCACTTTTCATGGTCTATTGTAAGGTCCTTAGTAAAGTATAAAAAGTTTAACAAGTTTATAACGTAACTTCTTTTTTGTGCGAAAAGTTTACCTTTTGATCTTCGATATCGTGACACGCCCTGTTTCTCATCTTGTGCTGATGTTGTTATGTTAATGAAATAAGCAGATTATTGATACTGAAAAAGTTTTTTTCAAGTCGATTAAACGTTCGTCTATAATCCTATTTCTTTTAAAGAAGTTTTATGACGAAAGGTATCACCCTAGAGTTGTTTTATGGGACGATTTGGACCGCGGTGGGAATCGGTCAAGAACTTTTTAAAATCACATTGTCTAGGTCCTTACTTTCAGTCCACTGAGACAATTTTTATGTCTTTCACTCAATAGGCTTATCATGGCGTCTCTGGGATATTAAATAAAGCAAATAATCTCTTTTTGTAAGTAACTACACTAGCGAGCAAAAGTATGAAATCACTTAATTTTTAAATGATCCGGGAAAGCTCCGTAAATAACGGCGTGATTTGAATGAATTTTGGTGTCAATTTAAAGTTGCAGATATACGGGTAGTTCTTCGAAATTCGATTCTTTGACTGATTCATATGGTCAAATTTTAATTTCACTTTCAGCTCAGTAACACATGTTCATATGAAAATAGATATTCCAAATAACATATTTTTGTATGAGGGACTCGTTTTTACAAAGTAGTTTTTAAGATATTTACGTTTAAAAATTTAGTGCCCAGATGAATCAGAATTTTATACAGATGAATCAGGAACAGAAATAAAAATGGAAAACTTTAAATAAAAATGGGCTCTGTATTAAGAAAATAATCAAAATATTATAACTACAATAATATTTTTTTATAAAAACAATTATCAGTGATCATATCAAGGAAAAATCTGGTCAATTAAACAATAAAATTCTTGTTTTTCAGATTAATATTTATACAAAAATAAATATTTACAGAAAAGCGAGAATTTTGTTATAAATAGGTACCAGATAGTCATTTTAATGCTACATTATAATATTCTCTCAGTTTACTTTGGTTTTTTCTGCCTTTCTTTTCCAATATAATTATTTTAATTTCCACGCAGCATACTCGTCTGGATCTTTTCTTATTTTCCAATTTCCATCCTAGAAGGATAAAAAATTCGTACGTTCTATGAGTCTCTTTTTCTCATTCTTTTCTATTGTTGATAGTGGCATTGTTGTGAACTGCAATATCAAAATAAAAATAAACAGATAGAGTTTGACTTATGAATAAATACCGAAGAATAATGTCAAATTGTCTCATACACACTCTACTGCCTTGGAAAAGTAAAATAACGTAACAAAAGTGTTCCTTTCTTGCTGGAAAATGGGAAAACTAATTTATTTTCAGATTCATACGGGCTTTTGAACATATCAATCAGGCACAGATGAATCATGATTTTGCCTAAAATCATGCTTAACTCATAATTCATACAGACTTCAGTATTGTCATTTTTCTACACGAATCTAAAACCCAAAAGCATCACACGAAACTTAGATTAAAGTCTTAAAACAGCAAAATAAAATTAATAAATTAGGCATTGTAATCAGCAAGGTACCTAAACCAAGCACAGATGAATCAGATATTTACCTTTGTTTGACCGGGTTCTAAGCCAACCAGCCTCACGTCCGCTTTCTAGCATGTCCGTTGTACGACAGGCTTCCCCCCATGCGGGATCCCAGACTCTCATTATCATTCCTCGACCAAGTACGGTCAAGCAAAGCTTACTCCATATTAATCAGTATTTTACGCCGGACACTTCTTATTTATTTAATTATAAACACACTAACGTAGTTACAACTATTACATATTTTTTTGTAAGAGGTCAATTCATTACCTTTCGATATAACTTTAATTTATATTGATGAATCAAAGGGAAAATGCGATATCGACCATTTTGTTCCGGAAAATGGGAAACGGACGCCCCATATGAATCAGGAGAACAGACTTCAAAAATTTTTATTTTGTATCTAGATAGCTATTATTAAAAAAATATAATTTGTCCTAGTTAGATCTAAAGCTAAAGTATACAGAAAAAAATATTACATGCCGTTTTGTTAAAATTTTTTTTTTTTTTTTTTTTTTTTTTTTTTTTTTTTTTTTAAAAAAAAAAAAAAAATATTACATGCCGTTTTGTTGTGGCGTGTCGTGTTTCACGCGTCACCGACGGGGCCCCTTATGGGGCCAAATGCCTGCCGGGGTCGCGGATTTTTTCTTAATCCAGGATACCGTGGCCCCGGAACGTAAAGGGCATCCGAAGGAACACGGGTGGATTTTAGTCAGTAAGAGTCTGACAGTCCCTTCTGCCCCACCCAGGGCGGGAGGACTCATTTGATGATTTTGCCACCCTAAAAAAAAAAAAAAAAAAAAAAAAAAAAAAAAAAAAAAAAAAAAAAAAAAAAATGCCGTTTTGTTAGTTGGTTACGGAAATATACCCACAGACATCGAAAATTGTCTTTGGAAGGAGGGGTTTTATGAAACAAACACTGCATCAATCAATTTCAAATGGAATTGATTAAATTCATCGATAGTTGTGCTTTGTCGGTACGGACTTTGTTTTGAAATTTGATGCTTCTTTAATTTCTAATTTACGCCCAAAGTTGTGTTAAAATTAGCAATATAAACGAATCTTTGGAAACTCAAAACTTTTTAATGGCTTGTTATTTCACAAATCTGCTTCCGTACAGACAAAATTAATAATGAGAAAAAACTATATAATTTTTAACTTTGGATGTACAATGTCAAATAGTGGAGTAATATACCCCCAAAGTTTCTATGGAAAAAATGTTGACTAGTGTCACCTTAAGTACTGAAGATCGCGCGGAACCGGAGTAAGTGATTTCACACTATCGCTCGCGACTGTACGTAGTAGGTAGCCCGATTTTTGGGCTTTATTGCAAATCTATTATTTACATAAAATTATTTATCAGAATATTTCAACGAGTACGCATATATGTAAAACGACCCGCAATATCATCTACGTGCTGTCTAGTACCTTTCATCAAATTCCTAAGTTATATTACCTACTTATGTCAAAGTTTCACTTTACATTATGTATAGCGAATTTCTAATTTTGTATTGCTTTGTTAGCAGAGGTAGGCACTTATGTATGTAAAGTTAGTGTGTATGTTAGGGCGGTACATAGAAATTGAAACATAACACAACGTCACACCTGTTACCTTCGAAAGGTTCGGTAGACGGTAACTATGGGACTCCTACAGTAAACTGGTAGATTGAAAATAATTGAAATATTATAATTTTGTCACCTGAATTTTTAAATTAAATATGATCAATTTAAAAATTCAGGTGACAGAAAAATCACTAGTGTAATCCAGTTACGGCTGTTGACATGAATTTGTGGGATTTGATATTTTATGTTAAGAAATTCAGGTGGATCTCATGGCTCTGTAGAGTGTAATAGATATGTTTTATTTTGGGAAATAAATAATTTATTTGATATTTCTTCTTTTTTACCTGAATCGCCTATAATTTGTCAATGTCGGGCTAGAAAATGAGTAAAAAGTCTATACCTAGATGTTTCTCCATTCCAGTCTTCTGGCATTATTATTTTTATTTATATACAAAATGAGCCGACGCGAAAAGTAGGGCATAATAATACCCATAAGGTCCTGTTTTCCTTGTCTTCTTGTCAAAATACCATTAACTTTTTATAAGGTTTTTTGAAACATCTGCAATAAGCCGATGAGGCGGTAACCTCAAGAATCTTTGAGCGGTTCAATCGATCAACTTTTGAAATACTTTCATATCTTCACTTCACAGGCCATTTCTTAGCCAATGAGCGTTCGACTTTAACAAAAGGTTCAGATTTTTATAACAAAGGCAGATTGATTTGTGATGATGACTGGCAGCTGTAGAACTAAGGTTTGTGTTGTCAATGATTTCTTAATCAAAAACTTAACACCAACAAGATAGTAATATACAAACCAAAAGAAGTAAAATAATCATTTATTTTCTTTTTTTACATGAATGTGTTTTCAAAGGTAACTTCTAAAGATTAATTTTACTTAAAGCGTAAAATCTTACTTCAAACAATTTCAGAAAAGCGTTAGCTTTTATAAAACCAATTTCACTCGTGTTCATGTTGTTTGAGAATTAAAGAAAATGTAATTTATTGCTTTCGAAAATAATCATCTTGAGAAATTACTTTACCATTTAGGTACTTTTATGTTCGTAAAAGAACTTGTTGAACACTAAAGTAATAAAATATATCGATGACAAAGTAATCAACATTATGACCAAGTTGTTCTGGGAATATACCTACGTTTTCTAGTAAATTATTTAGTTACACTATTTTAGACGCTTTTTTGTAAGTTATATTTAATATACTTACCTCGCTTTTACAATATGTGCGTAGTGCGTCATGTATGTATGACCTTACGTACTTGCAGCCTTCAGTTCTGAACATGGATGAAGGAAACAGATTACGTGAGGCATCTTCATGGAGAAATGGAGATACACATGACGTTGTACTGATATTGTAACATTTCGTGTCCGATCTTTACACTCCTGTAGAGGAGCTGTGAAATCTGCTAAAAGCTCTGAATCTGCTGTAAAAAAGGTAACATCAATACCATGCACATAATCCCCTCACAAAATAAGAAGCTAACAGCTAACCTCCCGCAGCAATCTGCTATAAACATCAGCGCCACAGCGTCCCAGCACACCTCGATAAGCTTTCTCACCATTTTCTATAAAATATGCATTTTTCCGCTGAACGTTATTGAAACCGTGGCTACCTGCGTGGCTGCGTATAATAAGGCCTTGTATCCAACATGCATAATTTAGCCGTCCTGGACACTTGGGAGCGCCGTCAATAACTTAAATATAACGTTAGGATGTGGATGTTATGTTGTGGCCACTTAGCTGTATGTAGTCAAGGTAGGTGAGTGTGTTCTAAGCCTTACAATATTTATGGAGTTGTCACCGGTCTGCCTTGAATTTGAATGTTGGCTCGGAAAGTTTAAGGGCTACAAGTTTAGGTCGTTGCGTTGTTAGATCAGTTTTAGAAAATATATTTTTTTTTGGGTCAAAATGAGTCCTCTTTGAATATGTGTAAACCACTTTTAATTTTATCAAAAATAAATATTTTTACATTATAAAATGTTGGGATATTTTTGTGCCTTGCATATGAATAGTATTCACAGTAATAGTTTCAGGTCTCTTTTAATAGTTTGATACGATAAACAGTTGTTGTATACAATTGATGAAATTACTTTAAAAGGCATCCGACTGAGATTGCAGTGGGTTCCATCGCATATTGGATTACGGGGCAACGAAGAGGCTGACACGTTGGCGAAATTAGCGGCCAGGGATGGAAAAGAAATAAATATTATATTAGATTATTCAGAATTTCTACCAAAATTTAAAAATATTTGCTATGATGATTGGAAAGAGTATTTTAATAAACGGTCACTAGAAAAGGGTTTATGGTATAAAACCATACAGTGTGAACCTCTTCGTGTGCCCTGGTTCATGAACAGTAATATTAGTAGAAAACTTATTGTTACTGCTCTTAGACTCAGATCTGGACACGTTCCATGCAAAAAATTTGCCTTCATGATGAAGAAAATCACTTCACCCAACTGTGATGAATGTGGAGTTGTCGAAGATCTGCAACATTTATTGATGGAATGTGTCCAATATGAGTCTTCTAGAATTAGTTTAGTAAGGTCCCTGAATTTGAATAAAACGGATGTAGGCATGTTCCATGCAATACTATCCCAACCAAATGGCGACGATGCGAAAAATTTGTTCAAATTCATGGCCCACGTGTTGTAATTGTTGTGAAGTGTTGTGAATTGTTTAGGATACGATGGGACTGACATACGCTGTGCGTAAAAGCCCCTTTAAACAAATAAAGAGAAAAAAAAAAAAAAAAAAAAAAAAATAATTTTGGTAGTAAAATTTTCTGTACCTACAAACTGTTATTTAGGTATGTACAAAGCACAAGTCCGATCCTGCATGGAGTATGGCTTAGCTAAATATCAACTTGCCGCTCTTGACTCAGTGGAACGCAGAGCTAGGAGGCTCGTTGGCGACGTAAAATTGGTGAATGCCAAGCTCCATAGCTTGACTCAACGACGCAAAGTTGCCTGCCTGTCGGTCTTCTACAGACTGTACTTCGGAGAGTGTGCTCAAGAACTCCACGACCTCATTCCACCAGCCCCCTTCTATCATCGCACATCTATCCGCACGGCAAATTACCATACCTTATTGCTATACCACCAATTCGCACTAAGCGTTTCCAAACGTCTTTTATAATGCGGACAGCGAAGGAGTGGAACTCTCTGCCTGCGTCTGTGTTTCCGAATGCGTACAACCCTAATCTCTTCAAAGTTAGAGTGAACAGGCTTCTTCTGGGTAAGCTCGCTCCATTGTCGACCTTGTCTTAGTCACCACTGACCTAGACTAAGGTCAAAAGCAAACCCATTACACATAAAAAAATCTATTATAATTAATACTTGTCATTCTCAGTATTCCCAAATTAACGGCAACATTGTTGGAATTGAAAAAGTAACTGCAACATGATAAAAGGTATTGTATATCTGAAATTAAATATTTTAATCCGGGTATTTGTAACAGGAATTCATGTAAAAATATTTTCTCTAATAGTTTATTACCGTAGCCGAGAGTTTCAGCTGAAAAGGCTAGCGACCGGGATATTAACAAGGCTATGTTTATAGTAAGCCAGTCACAATTAATAACAGCCTTTGTTGAAATTATTACTAGAACCAACTAACTATTATAACAAGAGTAAGTACCGTTGGCAACGTAAGCCACAAAACTATACTATTACAATATAATATTATTACGTTTCTAGATGTTTCCATTTATTTCTTCAACATTTTAGTGAAAAGACTATTTTATAAGGCAACTCTAGCTTTATTAAAGTCAAACATATTTATTATAGTGGTTTAAACTTCGTAGACGATATTATTATTTTTGGTAAATTTTAACTCTAATTGCCGCCTGAGGGTTAATTTTAGACTATTGTTGTAATAATAAAATCTATTCAGACCTTTTGACATCAATTTTTTGGGAATAACTGTAGAGAATTGCTTATTAAACCGAAGTAACTTTTGTCGTCGACTGTACGTATTTATGTTGCTATAATTTATAGCCAAAGCCGAATGAATTTGTCACAAGTATATTTTATTAGCGACTGAGTAATAACTGGCTCTAACGCTTATATTATAATAACAGTAATTTATTTTGTTAAAAATAGCTTATTACGTGATTCAATCGGTTATGTAAATATTAACTGCTAAAGTAATTAATGTTGGTTATAAATAACATCTTACTTCTAGCAAAAATAACAGCTTTAATTACTGGGCATTTGATAACCTTTTTTTTTGCAAGAAAATTAAGTTCTTTAACTTTCGTCTCGTCTATTACAGAAACTTGTAAGGATGCAATAAAATCTTTGTTTGGGACACACTTGGAACATTCATTTAATTTTGTTATTTACATACATACATATATTTTCCCTAATTCTTCACGTAAATCAAAATAATATTCAAGTTTTCTTGTTCCATGTTTCCAGCATGTAAAAAGCGAAAAAATAAAGAATTTCTTCTAGCAACTAACGGCACAAACGCCTTTTATTATGTCTAGCAAGTAAATAGAACAAGAACTCGTAGCGCCGTAGCACGCGTAGGTTATGTCTACGGCGTCACGTAGCACCAGTGTTTGTAGGCTATATCTACGCCGTGCTACGCCGCGCTACGACGTAGCGCTACGTGTCGTGTGTTCGACGTTCATAGTTCCCTAGGCTTTACCAAAAGAAAACGAATTTCCATAAAAGTCTGAAAAATATTGTAAGTTCAAATCGGTCGCGTGTCGCTCTGTGCTTGTAACTACTACTGAGAGAATTGGAACGTTTGTATTGTTATTGTTATAGATACGATTTCAACAGCATTTTTTGCCTTCGTACAATAGCAGTCCAAAAAAAACTTCCAAAACAATTTAATTAAGTTGAACTAACGAAACAATGGTTCACAACAGACTGTAGGAAAATCTTGCAACGATGCACATGCAGATAAAGTTTTAAGTTAATAGCGTTAAGTAGACGCTGCTAACCCGTCGCGCGCTGACCTCGGCCGCGCTTGGCACG
Organism: Agrotis exclamationis; assembly: GCA_950005045.1. Classification (NCBI taxonomy): domain Eukaryota; kingdom Metazoa; phylum Arthropoda; class Insecta; order Lepidoptera; family Noctuidae; genus Agrotis; species Agrotis exclamationis. The sequence goes on along the minus strand of OX465418.1, from coordinate 939,790 downwards.
CTCCGCGCTTCTCGCGAGCGTTGCGGACGCGATAAATCCTTGTGCGGACACTTTTTCTGCTTTCCGCACCCCCCTGCGTCTCCTCCATCCCTCCATCCCTCCTTCCGCGCCTTCGACTTGTTTGTCGCCACCTCACGTTTTTGATTTAACTTTTTGTAAAGGTTCCGCGGGTGTCGCGCCTACACCAACTTATTGCGTCGATAATCTCCCTATATAAATCTGTTTCGGTGACGCTTTTAGGGTTATGTTTCCTGTTTATTTTGCCGCGTTGATTTGAAAGGGAAAACGCTTTTAATGTTCACTGTATTCAATTTTAGGTATGCATTTATTTTTACCAGGCGCGGTTTTATTCGGTTATCCTTTGTTTGCGGATGAGAATGAAACTAAACCACAGACTAAACAATGTCAGAGCGTACACAACTTGCAGTTTACTTGTTAAGATTTTTTCTTCTTTATTCAATGCAGTAATGCGCACATCTATAATCAGAGCTCATCGTTGGATCGGTGCGGTGCGACCTCAAATGCAAATCCAATGTCGATGAATACACATAACATTTTCTCAACATTAATACGACGTAAAAATGTTAATAGATTGTAGAAAGAGGAAGGAACGAGGACAAGTGTAGCTAGTGGCTTGTCTAACAAGTGGCGCCGCACGGCAGTGGGACAGAACGTGGACCGTTGGGGGTTGATTAAAAAATATCCGGTGTGCACGGCCGCTTCGAATCCGTATTATTTTGCATAAAAACTCTCAAATAAAATATGGCCGGTCCGCATTCATTGAATATTCAGCATCGTAGCTATGCCCGGATTAAAATAATATTTTATGACGACGACAGGAAATTAAATCTTTTCTATTGTTTTTGTCACCTAAACGTTAAACAAAGGGCAGAGATAAAGAGCGCACATTCGCCGAATGAAAAGGTGTCGCCGCTCGTAGTCTCGGAATTCTGAGAGTCTTTTCAACTGTGAATTTAAGATGTTTTAAAAGAAAAACAAAGGAGTCTTGACGCTTATTAGAAAAGTTTTTGTGTGGATTTGCATAGTAGGATTGGTGGAAGATATTTGATTATTTCTTGTGTTTGTGTTTGTCAGGCCCCCGTTGTGTGTGTGTGTGGGCCGACGTCGCTCACGGTCAGTTCGCAAGCTCTGAGCAGGTCAATAGATGCGCTGTCGAGCGTTAGCAACGGGTTGAGTGTGGGGCCCCGAGATCGGCTAAAGGTAATGGTTGGGGATCACTGATTGCATCAGGTTCTCGAGATACGAATCTCGAGCTTGATTTTGTGTACACGTTTACAAATTAGTTTGTATGTATCTGATGAAACAAAGTAAATGCTTGAGGCATTTGCTTTGCTTCAATTATAGTTGTGTTATATAGGCAATTATTTGTTTGAAACCGTAAGCTGTGAATATACAGCGTTTTATTTGTTATTAAAATTACTTTTACAATTTAATGTAGATTAATATTAAATGTAAAATGTAATGTTTTGGAAATTATATGTATACAAATTGTAAATTATACACAAAGATTACGAGATATTAGATTATAGACACGAGGCTAGTGGCAGTATTGCAGTCCCTCCAACGATGTCATATCGACTATAGGTATATCGAAGTGTTGAAGTGTTTGTATAGAAACGCCACCATGTCCATCCGACTTCAGGAAGAGAGCACGAAACCAATCCAATTGCAGAAAGGCGTGAGACAGGGAGACGTTATTTCTCCGAAACTGTTCACGAACGCTTTGGAGGACGTTTTCAAGCTCTTGGAATGGAACGGATTCGGCATCAACATCAATGGCGGATACATCACTCACCTTCGTTTTGCCGATGATATAGTCATCATGGCAGAATCGTTGGAGCACCTCAATGCTATGCTCAGCGACGTCAGTATCGTTTCCCAACGGGTCGGCCTTAAAATGAACATGGACAAGACGAAAGTCATGTCGAATGTCCATGTGGTGCCACATGGACATTCCGTACCGGTTGTTGTTGGGAATGATACTCTCGAAGTTGTAGACCATTACACTTACCTTGGACAGATTGTTCAGTTAGGTAGGTCCAACTTCGAGAAAGAGGTCGCCCGAAGAATCCAACTCGGATGGGCAGCGTTTGGGAAGCTACGTGATATCTTCTCATCGAAAATCCCACAGTGTCGAAAATCCCACAGTGTCTCAAGACAAGGGTGTTTAACCAGTGTGTGTTGCCAGTGATGACATATGGCTCTGAAACGTGGTCTCTAACTGCTGGCCTTTTAGAGAGACTAAGAGTCACTCAACGAGCGATGGAAAGAGCTATGCTCGGAGTTTCTTTGCGGGATAAAATCCGGAACATGGATATCCGGCGAAGAACCAAAGTCACCGACATAGCTCATAAAGTTTGCAAGTTGAAGTGGCAATGGGCAGGCCACATCGCTCGTAGAACTGACAACCGATGGGGAAGAAAAGTTCTCGAGTGGCGACCACGGACCGGAAGACGCAGCGTAGGTAGGCCTCCCACTAGGTGGACCGACGACATCGTGAGGGTCGCGGGCAACCGATGGATGCAAGTGGCGAATTGTCGTTCGGCGTGGCGGTCTAAGGGGGAGGCCTATGTTCAGCAGTGGACGTTTTCCGGCTGATGATGATGATGATGATGACACAAAGATTACTTTTAAAATAAACGTAACAGATGTTATCAAACAACTACATATTTAACTAAAACATTAGCCGTGACTAAAATCCGACTAATCCCAAATTAAATACTAGTATTACTAGATGTATTGTGACCACACTATAATAATTACAGTGGGACCGTGTGCTAGCAACATGTTCATAAATAACGCTCATGTAACAATTTCAGGCGATACCATTTAATTTGTCCAATTACACTGGTTTGCACGACATATCGGTTAATATTGTCGCAAATGACAATTTATACACGCCATTTTATATAACAATGTTTAGAAACAATCAAACGATACGATCGGCTGAGGATTTTCAATGAGATTAAATTGTGTTGATTAATGTAGTAAATCATCTGCCGAATTGATCACAACCATGAATGGTTAGATATTTTAGACAAGGTTTCCCCGTGACTTGACTCAGAAAGCGGCGGAAGTTATCCTAAGGGAACGAGCAACCGGAACAAAAAATATCCTATATTTTATCGCAAGTTATAGACGACCCGTGTGCCAAATCTTATAGAAATCCGTTCAACCGATAACGCGTAAAAAGGTAACAGAGAGACGGAATTACTTACGCGTTTATATTACTAGTATGAATTTCAGGCATAATTAGAAATGTATAATGTTAAGTTATTTTGTAATCTCTTTTTATCACGAAATTATTAAAGCAGTGATTAATTAAAAATGCAGAGACAGTTTCTATTTAATTGCAGCAGTAACTGAATATTATATCTAAACTAATGTCATAAAGAGGAAAACTTTGTGTGTTTGTTTGTAATAAATAGGCTCAAAAACTACTGGAGCGATTTCAAAAGTTCTTTTACCATTCGAAAGCTACATTATCCACGAGTAACATAGGCTAAATTTTATTTTGGAAAAAAATAGGGTTCCGTAAGATATTTGGGTTTTTCGGACACAAGGTATAAAAAATCAACCAGAAAAGTATTTATTTATATATTTTTATTTTGTATCTTTATGGGTTATTTTGATTTCCTTTTGAGATACCCAATCCTGTCACAAATCCGAAATCTACGCGGACGAAGTCGCGGGCAGAAGCTAGTATTACCTATACATATATTTTTTTTTTCTATTATCTCGGTGAGGCTCTTCTATCGCTTCCCACTGCATACGGTACTACGCTTACCTCATCCAAGAAGCACAGAGGGTGTTTATATTTCCACTAATAGTTCCCCGCGGTTTAACCTGCTGCTCGGCTACAATTGGTCGCAGCGTGATGTTAAATAACCTAAAACCTTCCTCAATAAATAGATTATCTGCATTTTGACAGGCCTGTTGGTTAGTGACCCTGACTGCTATGCCGGAGGTCGTGGCTTCGATTCCCACCCAGGACAAATGTTTGTGTGATGAGCACGATCATTTGTTCTGTAATTTGGTGTAATTTATCTATAATGTGTATGTATTTAGAAATATATAAGTATCTTTATCAGTTGTCTAGTATCCATAACACAAGCTCTGCTTAGCTTGGGACTAGATGACGTTGTGTGATAGTTGTGGAATATTATTATTATTCAATTGAACTAGTAGTTTTTGAGATAAGACCGTTCAACCAAACACATTCCTCAGCTTTACGATATTAATATTTCTCTCTTTTTGTTCACGCTTTCTTACCCACCTATAAATCTAGGTCTCGTATAACTCTCAGCAGTAAGCGGCGTGACCCTTGGAACACGGCTCGATACACACGAGTCAATTCTTTGCACACGCCGTGTCACTGAGTGATCACACACCTGTGCCGCTGTCACGCGGATTATGATCGATCGTGAACAGATACCTGTGTGTTCTGTCACGCTGTTTTTAAGTACGCTGTTCTGGGTATATTATCATCTGAGAGCAGGGTTTTTGACTTATGACGTGATAGGTAAAAACACATACACATTTCAAGTAGGTATATCATAATCATCATATCAGCCGTAAGACGTCCACTGCTGAACATAGGCCTCCCCTTTAGACTTCCAATAGGACCGGTTGTAAGCGGCCTGCATCCAGCGTGATCCTGTGGCCTTCATAAGATCGTCTGCCCACCTAGTGGGTGGACGTCCTACGCTGCGCTTGTAGTAGGTATGTGACAGCAAGTTAAATCGTCAACCTCTTTTTGTGTTTATTCCTGTCTGAAAATTGATACTCTTGAAATCAACTGAGTATCACTAGCTAGTTTTGACATTAATATCCAAATTAGAAAATATTTAAATAGACCCCTTGTAGAACTTTATTTGGATTGTTTGCTATAAAAACAAAACAATAAAAATCTGTAAAATAAAATGAATGTCCCGATCACGTTGTTGGGTGTAGCCGTTCAAAGCGCGAGGGAAGCAGTATTCATTATTCACAAACCCTACGTTTCTAGGTCGCTAGTCGTCAATTAGAATATTCTTTGTGATTCCTATTTTTGCGTCGTTACGAGAATTTTTATTTTAAATGTAAACATTGAATTGTTTATCAAAACTCCCGCGAGATGTCATGTTACAAAGTTTGTCACGCGTTTACGTTTATTTTTCCGTGATTCTTAAAGTCAAAAGTTGATTTTTTCCCGCTGTTTTCACGGTCACGCTGACAGCGTACCGTTGTACCGTGATAAACGTAACGTTATATTCAGAAGCGGGTCACGCCACGTCCCAATACTCGCGTGGGGACAGTTTGGTACACTGCGTAATTAGGTGTCGCCGCGCGCTCCCCGCTCCGGGGCACGCTGCTCACGCTGGAAGCGTGACAAATAAGTGTTTACAATGTTAACGGTGTGAGACGTCCCTTGTATGTCTTTAATAAGGCTGATGTTGGCATCGATACCGTAGGTATTTTTCGCAGAAAAAAACACGTATTTCGGTGAATTTGTATATCAGAGAGAAAGGTCACAGAAACGCTTTTATAGATAAATCATCATCATCATCAGCCTATAATGTTTCCGCTGCTGGGACACCTCCTCTCTGTGAGAGGGTGTGGGCCATAATCTACCACGCGGGCCCAGTGCGGGTTGGTAGATGTCACAATATCTACTGTGCCACCACTGGCCCCTATAGATAAGATTTCATTTATTTAATTTGTTCCACGTGATCCCATAACTTGAACTTTTTCATTTTCTTTCAAATGTTTGTCTCAATCTTTTAAATATAATTAAAAAGCTGGACTTTCTAAGCTGATTAAGCTGATATTATACTTTAAATCCCAATTTCATTCCATACGACAAATACCTTTTCTCTCTTATTCTGAAAACTAAAGTTCAAAATTAAGTAATCTCACCTCCTTTTGAAGACTGAACAATAGTTTTAGGGACGAACCATTACTATTATAAAAAATACTTTTGATACAAATTCAATCTAAACTTGAATTCGTTCGTAAACGGTTTGAATTCGAAATTTCTATTAGTTGTTACTTGTGAAAGCGTTCACTTGTAACTTTCGGCTGGAGATGTGCAAGTTTTGCAACATTTTAACGCCCGATCTGACTATGTAGCTATGTATTTGCAGGCACAGAGAGAAGTTTTAATAAACTTACTCTTTAACTTGCGCCGTATAAAAATATTAGCATTACGAATTCAATTTTCATTTGAATAAGAGAAGAGGTTATTTTTCGAGATGAATAAAGTAACGTCGGATTTCCCGCAGATTTATTATGCGCTTAGTTCATTCTTGCTGGAGTAAGCAGAATAAACGCGGTTAAAATGTTGCATGAAAACGTAAAGAAATGTATCTTGAGGTTTATAAGTGCCAGACTATGTTGTTGTGAGATTAGCATGTTGGTGCTTGTATAACGGTTTCGTTGCCAAGGGCCGAGTTCTTTGGTTCATATCCCAGATCCAGAAGTGTCATTGAATTTTTCCATAGTCACGTCTCCTATTATAAAATGTAACAGGCGAAATGTGGTTGTGTCACTATAATCGTCATGTTACAGAGTATTTTGAAATCTTCTACTAGAACTCTTATTCTGAGAAAAAACAACTTATTTATTCAATACTGTCTCCAGAATCACTTCGTACATTGACTTACTGTTTATCGATATATTTTCGCCAGTGACGTACTCGTACGTACATGACAAACGGGCGGCGATGCGACGCTGTGCGCGGATAAATCCGAACATTTGACTGGTGGTTACAAATCGTAAGAGATTTGTCTCCGCGTCTCCCTCTTGTGTGGTGCACTGTTACGTCACATGAGCTGATGGAGGAACGGCGGGAATTCGAGGGGGAATTGATTTGAGTAGCGTTTGGTAGAATCTGGGAATGAAATTGATTTTTAAGAGCTTACAAGACTTGTTGTTGCATGTGGAATGTCAGACATAATTATTAATGAAGGTCTTCGCATATCATAAGAGGAAAAATACAACATTATTTTTTGTTTATGCGAAACCCGATACACGTGTCTAGTATTTTTGTGTAAAGAATCTATGTATAAAATTTTAAAACCCTATCATAAAAAATCACAAAGTTATAAGCTTGTATATTACCCGGTTGTCCGTTCAAAAACATGCTCATTTCGCGGTACACCCGCGTAAACCGCGTCTCCTGCGTTATACACTCGTGATAATAGTTTGGCAATAGGTACCTAACCGAACAATGATTGTATTGTAATTAATAAATATAACATTTAATTAAAATATTTTTGAAAAAAATATAACATGGTGTAAAAATTACTGGAATCGAATCAGTAACTTACTGATTCTGACCAAACTATATTCAGGTTTCGCATATACTAAAAATAATGTTGTATAAGTGTTTGGTATATCTTTGTTATGGAATCATCTTCTGTCCTCAATCATAAGAGTCACCACAGCCAGCTACAAATAGCCAGCCACCTAATAATAAGTCTTAAATATACTCCTAATCTTCCTCTAATCTAATCGCCTCTAACCTTCCCATTCTTTCCATTAATATGCGTGCCCACTAAGATCACGTTTCTAGAAACAGGAAGCCGGAGGGGCCGGAATTCCAATATTGTAGCTTGCGAAGTAAAGCAGGTAAATATTGCGTGCCAGGGTTCTCCAGTTTTATCAGAAAGGGTTCTTCAGTTCAACTCGAGCTCTGTTCCCAGTACGTGGCTTTGTGTCTGTTATTCTTATTTTGATACTCGAGACTCTTCAAGAGGTTTTTAGGCTTGTATCTGGGTTATTGTTAATTCTTTGTCGTTTGGAGGATATTTTCTCGGTATTATTGAATAGAATTTCTGTTATTGTACTCCGCAACATGCGAAACCTTTTTTCGTTTTCTGATTTTGTCCTTGTTGCAAGTCGTTCCAGAAATAAGTCGGTCTTTTAATCAGGACTTTTCTCGTCTCATTGATTACGCCCACTTCAATTCATTCCAAACATTCTGGATCACTATAATTATAGAGTTAAAATATTCTTTCTGTCTTTTTGCTTTCTTACTGTTCAGTTTTCTCATGATATTATTATCTCCAGATTCTTGGACATAATCTATTGGCGATTATGTTCAGTTCCGATGTATTTTTAAGACAACCCTTTTGGTAAACATTTGTTACCATTTTTGTTTAAATAAGATGCTTGTTTTCCGTACAACCGAATTCCTTCTCATGTTGACAACCTCTGACCGTTTGAACACAATACTAATCAATCTACCTCCTTTGATGGTTTCTTTTTTGAAACCAACAAGGGTTAGGGTTCCGTCGCTATATACGTTATAAATTGCACGGTACGAACCTCTTTGTTCCTCGCCGGGGTTCAATGAATACTATATGAGTTCGTGCTGTGCCAACCCTGGGATGGCAGGGCTTCTCAAGGTTTTTTCGGCGTTTCGTATTACCATTACATATTAATATGAGAGGCATTTGTTTTGCGTTTGAAGAGTCTGTGTGCACATGTTTTGAGGTCATGTATGTTTAGTGTCACTGGGTATTGCGTGTTAAGTTATGTGTCGTATTTTACTTTGATACAGTAGTACGCACGATACACAATAAATCAGTAAACTTTGTTGTATCAATATTGAATAACTACAAATGCACATTAAAGTCCCATGTAGTTAGTAAGAGGCAAGCCAGCCGAGCACAAATATAGAATGCGGGCTACTGCTGAGAAATTCCTAATGGATACATTCAAAAATATTGTTCGATGTAAAAATGCAGCATCATTTGCTTTAACTTAAGTTTATTTTTAGACAGGCCTGTTGGTCTAGTGGTTAGTGACCCTGACTGCTATGCCGGAGGTCGTGGGTTCGATTCCCACCCAAGACAAATGTTTGTGTGATGAGCACGATCATTTGTTCTGTGTCTGGGTGTAATTTATCTATAATATGTATGTATTTAGAAATATATAAGTATGTTTATCAGTTGTCTAGTACCCATAACACAAGCTCTGCTTAGCTTGGGAACGTTGCCCCACACTAGGACTTTCTCCTGTGACGTAGGTGCGTTTACAACAATAAACTCACATACACAAACACCCAGACCCGGAACAACTACTTGTAGATAATACAAATAATTGTTCCGTGCGGGAATCGAACCCGCGACACGCAACGCAGCAGTCCTATCGCTCAGCCACTGCACTAACCGTGTCATCTAATCTTCTGTCTTATTAAAACAACTTCTACAGAAAGTTCTGCATGACTAGATTCAAATAACAAAACTACCCGTAGAGCAAAAATACATTACCCCGCTATTTTTCATAACAGTCGTAACTGAACAATTTTTCTCAACAGCAATCTGCCACCCACATCCCCAACACGACTAATGCCACCAACACATTGTACCATATCATTGAACAACAACAGAACAACATCAACAATGTAGCCAACACAATCAAACTTGATTACTGCCAACATTAAAAAGTTGCAACAAACGAGGCTTCACCCAGTTCCTGTCGCTTTACGATGCCCAAATAAAACTGCTTCATTTTATATTTAAACTGTCTCATACACTGTTGTGTTATTCCGTCGGTTTTGTGGTTAACTTTGTACCCTTTTTTTTCGAGAGATAAGTACTGGGTTTTTGTGTGTGTGGAATAAACTAGAATGCTGAAATTGTACCTGGTTGGTGGATACTTTTTTATCTTGATGATATTATTACGTTGTGAACGTTATTGTTATGAACTACTTGGCCTCATTCCAGTGTCAATTCAGGTAATAGTCAAAGCGTATAACCATAAAGACATAATATATTCGTTGGATGCTATAGTCCATCTTTATGGGGTCAATCTGCTTCGATACCTAATTCTGCTTTTTGAATCAACCAAGGAAAGCTTCTTAGTCTCATAAAATATATCAGAATCAGGACGCAGCTTCATTAAAGGCTAAACTCTTGATTTCTAGGTGTTAACTTTCCAAAACCTGACGGAATTTTACTCTTATTTACAGATGAATGAATAAACACAACGGAAAACCTTTCAGGAAATTAAGAATGATAGTTAATGTAAGAATCTCATTCTTCACCTCTGTAATTTATTTTAAGGCATATTTGGATACCCTCATCTGAAGCACTTAACTGTGTCATGTGGTAAGTGTATCATGAATAAATGATGAAGTTATTTACCAGAATCAAAGTTCTCATTAACCGAAATAATGTTTTACGTGACCCATATTTTGTCTAATAAAATTAAGTGGGTAATTTTTCCGCAACATTTGATGACGAACGGTATTTTATATTTAACTGAATACAATCCTTAATAATAAAACCGACATAATCTGTAGAGTCAGGAATTTTCCATGATATATCTCTATAAAACCCACTTTATGGCATTTATACCTTTATGAAAATGTTATTCAATAACAGCGACCTTAAAGCGAAAAGCGCTTCAGAACAAAGTATGGGAGTAATAACAAGCGCTGGATCGCAGCACGCCTCATTTTGATTGTACTCATTAAGCCTCTGCAACTGCACATATTACCTCTCAACTTCTCGACCTTATTTCGTGAACAACAAAGGCTGTTTTTGTGTGCTTCCACTGTATAATTAAGTATCTTTGTATGATTCAGCCAGCACAGGCTTTTGTTTAACGAATTATTGAGAGTATTATCGAATTTTCCGTGTGATGTTCTTCTGTTCTCAAAGAGCACTGCAGAGAGTCTTCACTGACCTTATTATAAGGAAAATTGCTCGGTGGAATCTAAAAGTTTTACGATCAAAACAAGCAAGATAAAAATTAAAACAAGTGTCTATAAAAGTCTTAAGAATTTATTACTATGAAAATCGTTAACAACTTTACCTTTGTTTTGTATTTATTTTCCTATGTTTTGCTTGTGTACTCTCTCGATTGATGCTGAAACATCAACACACAAGCGTACTTCAAGTGTTTCTCATTTCATCACCATGGTAGCGAACTTGAGATAATACTTGTTGTTACTCAGAGCTCGATCAAAGGTTTCATCAAACAAATAAACAAACTGAAAGAAAAAAGCTTTTGTTCCCAAATATAAGACCTTGACTTATAATAAATAATAATCAAATGAGTCCTGAGTAGGGTAGGTTGAGTGGGCGATGATTGTAAGGGCATCTTCAATTTTGCTAAATTGCCATGCCGCGCTTCTTTTTCGAATTTATATAAATTAACTGACGCGCGCGTTTTTTTACATGTATACACACCAGCATCTCGACCTACCTCTTCGGTCAAATTTCTTTAAAAGATTTTCAATCTTATCATAATAATGGAAGAATTAATGTTCGATTGCTTACATTTGTCAGATTCGCGTAAGTTGACCTGCTCGCGTCTGTACAATTTTATTTAATCTATACTTATAATAAATCTGTAGAGAGGTCAATTCTGTACATTAAATATATTTCCAAAATAACTATCAGGGGTTGTTTAGGGATCGATACTGATGCCAAAAATGCAATCAGTAAAATTATTGTCTGTCTGTCTGTCTGTCTGTCTGTCTGTCTGTCTGTCTGTCTGTATAACCGCTATAGAAACAAAAACTACTCGACGGATTTTAACGAAACTTGGTACAATTATTTTTCATACTCCTGAGCAGGTTATAGTATACTTTTCATCACGCTACAATCAATAGGAGCAGAGCAGTGAAGGGATTCCGATTGGATTTTTACAACTCAATTTTGAGGCACTTTCCGATAAGCTAGCAGACTGAAATTTTGCACATGCTCTGAGTTCTGATGAAAATACATGACTAGCTAAGAAACGTCATTACAAATCCAATATGGCGGCCTACCCAAGATGGCGGACTGGCTGTTTGAAATCCACCCCCATAATATGAGTATCAAATGAAAGGGTTTGCTGTCAGGAATACGAAATAAAAATAGTCACGTGATTTAAATCCAATATGGCGGACGTCCAAGATGGCAGACAGGCTATTTGAAATGCACCCCTATGATATGGATATCAAATGAAAGGGTTTGCTGTCGGGAATACGAACAAAATAGTCACGTGACTTAAATCCAATATGGCGGACGTTCAAGATGGCAGACTGGCTGTTTAAAATCCACCCCCATGATATGGGTATCAAATGAAAGGGTTTGCTGTCAGGAATACGAAAATTTAGTCAGGTGACTTAAATCCAATATGGCGGACGTCCAAGATGGCAGACAGGCTATTTGAAATGCACCCCTATGATATGGATATCAAATGAAAGGGTTTGCTGTCGGGAATACGAAAAAAATAGTCACGTGACCTAAATCCAATATGGCGGACGTTCAAGATGGCAGACTGGCTGTTTAAAATCCACCCCCATGATATGAGTATCAAATGAAAGGGTTTGCTGTCAGGAATACGAAAAAAATAGTCATGTGACTTAAATCCTATATGGCTGACGTCCAAGATGGCGGACAGGCTATTTGAAATGCACCCCCAAGATATGGGTATCAAATGAAAGGGTTTGCTGTCAGGAATATGAAAAAAATAGTCACGTGTCTTAAATCCAACATGGCTGACATCCAAGATGGCGGATCGGCTATTTGAAATGCATCCCCATGATATGGGTATTAAACGAAACGGTTTGCTGAATGGGATACGAAAAAAAATATCACGTGACCTAAATCCAACATGGCAGCCGTCCCAAGTTGGCGGATAAGAAGTAAATTAAGTTTGAATATGAAGAAGACTAAAAAAAAGTATAATATTTAGTGGGTGCTCAAAGCGTGTTTTTCCCACGTTTTGTCGTTCCGGTTGGATTTTTGCAACTCAATTTTGAGGCACTTTCCGATAAGCTAGCAGGCTGAAATTTTCAGGGTACCTTAAAACCCGATGAACAAAGATAAAAATAATAAAATAATTAATAAATTTAAAAAATCTAAAAGCCCACGTTTTTAAATGTCCTAAAAATAAGAAAATAACCCTACAGGGCTGAGAGATGGGCCAATCAAAACGTGGGGGCGTATCTTTGCAAGTTACGCCTACGAGCTATACACGTCATGTAAATATCTCATAAATAATTCCTTAAATAATTTACGCCCCCACGTTTTGAGTGGCCCCTCTCTCAGCCCCGTAGGGTTATTTTCTTATTTTTAGGACATTTAAAAACGTGGGTTTTTTAATCTTCCGTCGCGTGTGCAACCCTAATGGTTAAGCTACACAGAAATCATTTATGACGGAAATTTTCTCCTTAAAATTATATAAAAAATACCCCACGACAGCATATGTCTATCTTTTATGGTTGACTCACAATAACACGTGTAACTCCCGATAGCTTAGCAGTTCGAAGCTTTCTGATTACATTTGAATACTCTTACGTTTATAACACTCTCAGTCACCCCTAATTGAAAAAGTTAACATTAATTAACTGCTCCATAAAAAAAAATCATATGAATCAGTACAGAAACACCAAAGTTATACATGAAATACGCCAATAAGCCATTGCGCGTGAATACTGAATCATGCTATAAGGATTATTTTTGAGAATCGGTCGCCGCGCTCGACGCGTCTCGCGGCCGAAGGTATAAAATAGTCAATTTATAGAGAAAGGCTATAGGCTATATATCATCACGCTAAGGCCAATAGGAGCGGAGCGCCAATGAAGAATGCTTCGAAATCCGGGTTAAATTTAACGTTAGCCCAAAGTAACTATTCCACGCGGACGAAGTCGCGGGCAAAAGCTAGTTTTATAATAATTATGTTAAATGTAGGCAAACAATTTGTATAGAAAATGAATAAAAACCAAAAGTGTTTACGTCAAAACCGTCGACTGTCTATTTGGTACTTGTTAGCTCTTTATAAACCCACGTTTACAAGTTGTGTTACTTGTTTTCGACAAGCCTTGTAACGACTTGTCAAAATATCCGACATACGCATTTATAACATTTAGCGATCACGTATTGACGTTGATTCAGACATATATTGTTGTTTTCTTTACCTTGTCGACAGTTTGACAAGCTTTATATGTATACAACATCGTTTCTGGGTTAAGGATAAACGAAACTAGGAAGGTAGAATTCTTCTTGAATATGACAGGTTTAATAATGTCACATTAAGCAAGACTTTTAAGAATGGTAGTTTTATATTATGAACGTATGTCTGTGATGCGAAAGTTCTGAAAGCCACGAGTGACAATACGCATTCACTGAGTAACCATAGGTGTATGTGTGTGTGTGTGTGTGTGTGATATTTATAAAGCAATTAAATGCGCATGCGACGCAAATGAAGTGTTCGCGCGCAACAAGCGATGTGCGGTTAATAGTCGTTTTATTTTGAGGCGACATAAATACCTCTAATGTTGGATATGCTTGTATATTTGTACGTTTTGGAGTGTTAAGTCCATGTTTTGTAGCCATCATCATTTATTAGCTTAAAGCATTACACTGCTGGAAATAAGCCCCTTGAAGAAAATGGAATCTTTGCTAATGTCATGACTTGATCCTCGATTATTCTTGTCTAGCTGCCACAAGCCATAATCCAATGATATAAAATATATTCCCGTAAAAACTAAACTACTTCTCATATTTGCGAAAGTCCTCGATATCGTTTTCACTACACTCCAAGTGGTTTTGTACACGTTTTGTAGATACTGAAAAAGAATTCCGCATTTCCTGAAGATATTTTTCGAGCCGGAATTTTTCAGCTTTTCATTACAATTCCAATAATAATCGTGTCCGCATCGGCACTCGATATCCTCACTCCATTCATTCGCACCCGTATTGTCTGGTGCTATAAAATCAGACGGTGTTCTAATTAAAAAGCTGTTTAATTTGATGTTATTACAGCTGCCCCATTATTCCGAGATTAGCGACGACTAAAACGAGTTAAAAGTCATTAAGTTCACATTTTTAACTCAAAGAGGCGAGAGTTCAACTCTAAATGACTGGTGGCTTTCGAGATTATAATTTTTAGGAGCTTCTTTTAATTAACGAGAATCAACTATGCATACTTGTAAATTACGAATAACGCAAGGGCTTGTATTCATAAGGATGGATTAGTGGAATCCATGTTTAGGCTCCTAGTAACTGTAGCTCTGAAAACGTTACAATTATAATTATTTTTTGAGGTGGGTTGCTACTGGTCGCGGGATTTACCGAATTACCGTGACCCTGGAACGTAAAGGGCTATTGAAGGACACCGTGTATTTTAGTCAGTACGAGTCTGACGGTCCCTCCCGCTCTGCCCTGGGTGGGAGGACTTACTTGATGATTTAACCACGATATAAAAAGGTGGGTTGCTGCTTGAGGGGCTCTTGGCTCTAGTCTAGGTCGAAAGTGACTGAGAGAAAGCCTACGAAGTTGCGACATTGTTCCCTCTAAGTTTAAGAAATTCAGGTGGTAGTTTCGTTCGGGAACACCGACGCAGGAAGTGAGTTCCTCTATTTTGTTCTTACGATCTTTTGAGGCACATACGTAAACGATTTAATTTTGAAATTACATCGTCGGAATGCGGTCTTTAACTCTATTATTATCACGTATTTTGTTATAGTAATACATACGGCTGCTAGTGACTTAATACGGTGAGTGTCAGATCAAATTCATTCAACTTGTCTTGAACTCAACTACGTGGAAATAACAATGGTTCTAATAATACGAGTATCATCATCTATCTACACCCACATATTACACATCTCTATTAATAAAGTTATTCGGTCCCCACTAGTTAGTGCTATATAAATCATTGCCGGTATTTCTGTACGTCCGTCACTGCGAAGCGTCGCCTGATTTATTAAGCTAATTACTAGTGTGTTCGTCTTGTTGCCGCTTTCTCCAGAACCCAAAAGCAAAACATTACGCGCAGATTAGTTTTATAGGCTTAATTAAGTTGAAATACTTTGACTTTGAGATTGTTAAAACGTCTTTAAGTAAGAAAGCGATAATTTGGTTTGAATTGAGTTTGGAACTATCGGCTTTTGAAACGCGAGGCGTCGTTGCAGAATGATAAATTACTGAGAAAGGTTAAAGATTTTTGTTATACGTCTACAGAATAGGCCTTTCTTCAACTGAGCTTGAATGGACTAATGCGATCAAGGCTGGCCTTAGATGCTATCATATTATAGTTATATTTTCGTTCGTTACTTGTCTACTTTTATAAAATGTACGGTGTTAAAAAAACGCTGTTTGACAATTTCTCTTCGACACAATTATCTCTAAAAATGAATTTATTTTCTTTGAACAAAATTCTCTGGGGGTGACGCGACGTCTGAATCCAGTCAAATTGCAGGAAATTCCGTAGCAAAGACACGGCAATTAACATTCACGCTGAATTGCTCACTGTTGCTCGTTGCTGCGTATTGTTGCCTGACTCGGCAATATATTGTTATGCTTTCCAACATCATAAGGCGCTCCCTCACCACGACCTGTAATGTAACTTAAAAGTGCACAATTTGATGCTCTATTGTCTTCGAATGTTCGAATCTGTAACGTTACATTACAGGTGAATGCTCGCGGTGAGGGAGCACCCTTAGTGTTAATATAAATGGTAGTTTTTAATTTTACGCTGTTTCAAGTCTAGACTAGATATCTATTGTGTTCTGGTTAAAGTAATGTTGCCATAAAAGACTTTAAGTGTGCAGTTTAGTGTTATCTTTATTAAGTTATTTTAGTGTTACCACGATAGTTTCTTTGGTATAATTAGTTTTTTGTGAACTACTTTTTGATAGCTTCCTAATTAGATGACGTTAAACCTTTAAGTTCTGTTTTGATATGGAAAAACGATATTTTTTTTCATAGTCTATAACTCTAAAATTGCAACATCCAAACCGTTTAATAATTTTTTAAAGTTCACCATCCCAAACAAACCTATTTATAAAATCGCTTTAGATTATAAAAGCATAATTGCTGTTTCATAAAATTAAAAGTTATCGCTTTAGGTACTTAAATATTAATGGTTGTATCGATTTCCGATATTTATGTGGTTTTAACAGAATGACCATTGAAAGACTACCGTAAATAACTACAGCTGTGGAGGTGTTATTCATTTAACTAGAAAATTAACTTTTATTCATTCATTTCATTTGCGATTGTTTTATTTATTATTAATATTATATTAATCCACTTTGTTGATTACACGCCCAGGAGAAGTTGTCATACTTACCTTAGTTTCATCAACTGTGGACAATCTCAGACAAATAATTTCTGTTTCCGAAAATAAATGTCAGGGACTTTCCTTAATAATTGTATTGCTTAACTCTCTGTCTCCCCTGATTTTATTTACGAATGTGATTTTAATATAAATAAAATATAATGAAGATAATGTCTTCCTCCAGGTCTCAGGTGTAGGTCAGTTCTATCAGATGTTATGGCGTGAAATGGTGACAGACAGACAGGCAGAGTTACTTGTAAAATTTTAGTGTTACTGCATATAATTATGTACTTATTAGTACACAGAAACAGCTAGTATTACTAGCATCATAAGCATGTGGCTTTGCCCAAGTGAAGTTTGATCATTGTCTTATACGATCAATTATACAACCGGGATGAAAATGTAGGACCATAATCGTATGTATTAATTCAGGTTATTAACTATATGTGATTATGTGTCCATTGATTTGGATTAAATTTACACATAAGTTTTTGTGTGAAAGAAATATTGCTTAAAACGCTCTTTTCATCAGTATATACGAGTAGCTAATGGCTATTGGATCTTCTATATTTGCTTAAGATAACAAAGTGATCCCATCTTCATTTGTACCTTACACACTGTACTAATATTAATCCACACTACGTTTAATTAAAGTGGCGAGGTACAAGTCCTGTTTCTAATACAGGTGTAAATCTGAGGCAATCGTGGCCCTTATACCCTTCATTACTTGCCGCCATGAATACTGTTGTCATTAATTTGGCCGAGTGTGCATAGGGCGCGGTCCAAGCTCATGTTATTTTTATACCGACCTCCCTGTTTTAATGCTTTATTGCCTTTGATGCTTTTAAATATATTCATGTAGGTGGTTATTTGTTTAAAATGTTAATTTTGTGTCGGTTTAATTTTAGTAAGAGCTATTTTAAGAGGGTAATGAGGTTGCCAGGGCTAGCACTGTCACACTACCTATACCTAATATTATATTATTAATGTTGCAAGTTTGTGTTTAGATAAAATATTAAGAGCTGATTTCAGTAATGAAACTGAACGTGATATTAATACATAATCTTAGTGCACAGTTGCTCAAGAAAATTAAACAATATTGAACCCTGATAGCTTCATTGACGCATGCCATGATGATGAATTATTGTACTGACAAGACTTGATTTTTCAATAACACAAAAATCATTAATACTTGTGCAGTTTGTTGAAACTTATTTTAGCTGCCAGACGAATGAAAAATTAATAATTCGCGTACTTGAGATATCCAATACCTGTTCATAAGATTAGAAGTAATGAAAAATTGATATTGTAAGACTAGCGCAGACACGTTCAAGATATATTTTTTAAAACGAATCATTAGTCACAAGTTATTGCGCGTGCTATGTGTTTTCTATAAAAACTTCAAACAAATGCGTCTGTTCGGGCTCTACGCCTAATTTGTTCCTGTTCACAGCAATTTTGTTCAGTAACGTTTTTGTTCGCGCATATTTTTATCGAGCCCTAGCGACTAAACACGATAATGATCAGGTTTTTTAAAAATAGTGTTTTCTATGAATGTGCTTTTACCGAGATTAGCCGTTGTTTTCCTTCGTCCTCCTGTCTTTTTACTGGTCACATCATGAAGTTCAAGATGTGTCTATGTAGGTATTGATATAGGTACCTTCGTAGGCCAATCGTTGAATTAGCCACATTGTGGTCAATGTGGCTAATTCAACGATTGGCCTACGAAACACAAGAAAATAATAATAGCACATTATGTACAGTCATCAGCAGCATATTATGTACAGTGGTGTGCCTTGCCATGTCATTAATAAAAACGTTAGTTTAGTGCGCATAACATTTTAAAAAATTGACAGTCGACTTTTTAAAAACTGCATTACAACAAAATAATAACATCTTAAAATTGCTCTTTAAAATATGAATATTTAATGTATCTCCAAAGGCTTTTTTCTGAAAACTAAATGATGAATTTGATATTATTACGCTCTCCTAGACTTGTTTGTACTCGATAATGAGATTTTTCTTTTTGCATTTTAGTTCGAATTTGAATACACATTATGCACAAATTGGAAGAGTTAAATTGTATTTTTGATTTGTTGATGTATCTTCTTTAGAGGTTACATATTTTGTAAATGTATTTAATTTAACAGTCTTTGTTAGTTTAAATGAATTTTGTTCGCTTTATCTCATACATATTTATGAAGTGCAGTTAAGTAGTTAACTAGATGTACCTTCAAACAAACAGCTTCTACTGAAGTCTCTATTCCAATTTATTTTAATGCTGAATATTATTTCTCCTGTAAATGAGTCACATTGTTGCTTCGATAAATGTGTCTATTTTCGATTAATATTGTTTAACTTGAAAGGAAGAATCTTCTTCATAATAGTAATTATTATAAAATGTTATTAAAAATGGTAAGATTAAGATTCGATCGAGAGCAGTGGTGGCCCAGTGGTATCGGCCTCGACTTACGAGTTGTAGGTCGTGGGTTCGAATCCCGTCAGGCGCATTACTTTGTGTAATTTATTCCAACACCACTGCTCTAAAAACGGTGAAGGAAAACATCGTGAGGAAACCGGCATGTCCTAGAACCAAAAATTCGAAGACATGTGACATCTACCAATCCGCACTGGGCCCGCGTGGTAGATTACGGCCCACTCCCTCTCACAGAGATAAGGCCTGTGTCCCAACCGTGGGAACATTTATAGGCTGATGATGACCTTAAAACAAACAGCTTCTACTGAAGTCTCTATTCCAATTTATTTAAATGTTGAATATTATTTCTCCTGTAAATGAGTCACATTGTTGCTTCGATAAATGTGTTTATTTTCGATTAATATTGTTTAACTGGAAAGGAAATCTTCTTCATAATAGTAATTATTATAAAATGTTATTAAAAATGGTAAGATTAAGATTTGGAAAAAAGATACACTGTCTTTCTACAAAAAAGTTAAACATCTGTTGAAATCTAACCTAAAAGAAGTGTCAACGGTATTTGACGTTGATATACTCGTAACGGTTGTTTTACAGTTACACTTTTTTTAGACAAGTGTTTAATAGATGTTTAACTTTTTGTGGTACGACGGACAATGTTATAAAAATGTAAAATTCCTTTGACACTTCATCATCATCATCGTAACAGCCGTAGGAATCTTACCTAAAAGAAGTGTCAACGGTATTTGACGTTGATATACTCGTAACGGTTGTTTTACAGTTACACTTTTTTTAGACAAGTGTTCAATAGATGTTTAACTTTTTGTGGTACGACGGACAATGTTATAACAATGTAAAATTCCTTTTACACTTCATCATCATCATCGTAACAGCCGTAGGACGTCCACTGCAGAACATAGGCCTCCCTCATAGATATCCAATAGGTCCGGTTGAAAGCAGCTTGCATCCAGCGCGATCCTATGATTTCCTCTTATCAATAATAATTATATTTTTAATAATTTATTATTAAGTTCAATTGCAACTAAAATATCACGCTGTTCCTCGAGCTACGACACTAAAACAACATAAAGGCCCAGTGCCACAACTCCAAAATAAATTCAAATGGCACACAAAGTGAAGCGGGCCCAGTTGAATGTTTAGCAGCATCCCCTTTCAGCCTGTTATCTTTGTCACTGGATCAAGATACCGCCGAATAGACGGCACTTTCCTCAAACTCTAGCCCCCATAATTAAAATGCTTTAGTGTTTATGTTAAATTTTGTCGTAAAAGCTGATTTAATGTTGGGAGTTATTAGCTTAGGAGCGTGGAAGACGGGCTTAACTTTTGTTGTGTGAAGGTGTAAGAAGTTTATGGCAAGGAGTTAAAAGTTCAATTAAAAAGTTAATGACGCCGCGGAGTAAAGCGAAGATTAGGATAGTTTCAGTGAATGTCAAAAATTATGGCTCCATCAACTAATTGCCACGACTCACTGGTTTTAATGTTTATGAACCTTATTTTATTGATACACTTTCTACTTCATATCTATCTGATATACCTAATATTTAAGGAAGTCGTATTAAAGCAATAAACACCACACATGAGCCAACCGCATAATTCTCTTAATTCGATTTACTGCTTGAAATGTAATTCCCTGCTCCAAATGTTACCAAGCGTAACATTAATAACTAACCACATGTATCTACTAACTATTTTAAAATCAAGAGTAAACGTAACGGAAGCTATCCCGTGGTTTGCGTTTCCTTTGGCTAACGTAAACGTATAGGTTTACGTTGTGGTTTACGAGCCGTAGTTACGAGGTATTTAAGATCCTGTGGTTTACGGGGTACTTTAAGGCCCTATGTTTATTAGATCCTTTGTGTGTAGATCGATCGCTGTGTGCTCGGGCTTTCCAAATATTCGTGACTTTCTGATTGACAGGAATGTTGGATTACCGCTTGTAGAATGCTTAGCGTGACATCAATATTTGAATAGCTGCTAATTTAACGTTTCATTCCATGTAACTAATTATGTTATCAACATTTTCAGTCTAATGGAATCAGACGTTAACCTAACAATAAATAAAGTAATGTCGTAATTAATCCCATGGTGGTTTCGGATGTAAGCATGTCAGAACTTTATTAAAATAATTACTGTAGTAAGAAAAAATGCGGGGTTATATAAATGAATAAAAGGTACTGATAATTATTTATAGCACTAGTACAAAGATAACAGTATCAAACACGACGCTATTTTCATTTAAGAACTAAATCGCATAAAACTGGCGACGCAGTCAAATCCCCGTAAGACAAAATTAAAACATAAGGAGGTTTAACCTCGATCCCTCCCTGATTGAGTCCCATATCGAGGAGTGACGTCACATTATAATGGAAGGTTTTTATTGGCGTGTCTTCCCGTACCTCCGGCTTTATGAGGTACCTTCGCTCATGATCGAGGTACAAGTGGAAATTGACTTTTCCGGGTGAGGAGTTCAAATTAGATGGCAAGACTTGTTATTAAGGGAATGAGTGGAATATTACGTTATTTATTTCTTCATAAAGTAGGAATATACTGACCCTTCGGGCTCTTTAATTTTGAAGTCACTTGTAGATGTTTTCTTGTGCACATTGTTCAAGTAGTAAAAATATATTTTTAAAAGACGTTTGACTTGCATTATTCAAAATTTTACTAAAAAAAGGCAAAACATTACTACTACAAAATAGTATGTGTTGCATACTCAGATACTTCTAAGAAAAGTATTTCTGTGACAGCATTGTAAATATAAAAGGTTTTGTTTTACGACTACGACCCTAAAAAGAGTCCGGACTGAAAAGGTATTATCCTTACGAATCCTTATTAATCTTCGAAGGCAGGTATTTTGTTCTTCAATAAAAATAGATGTCAGAGAGTCATGAAACTAAATTAAATTATATTGGTACTTAGTTGCGGATACTCTGATAAGTAAAAACACAAGAACTGAAAAAATCTAGGCCTACTTGAGGCCCGGCTTTAAAAGCTCACTGTCCTTGCTTTTACGGACGCCAATTTTATTCTGGAGGCTTTTATTTTGTGACGTAAGCACCCTCATCTCCAGTGGAATCAAGCCTCGAGTAATATCACGAGGATTTCTTATCTTGTCATTTTCAGTTGTAGGTTTAATTTAGGTTGTTTTACTCAGTTATTAAAGTCCCCGACATCCGAAGATCAATCATTATCGTTATGAGTAGGATAAAGGAGAAGTTTTTCTATCGTGTGCCCAAACTTGGACAAAGATTCATTGCCCGTTGTGTGCGTAAAACGATTCTGTGATGCGATCGACGCCACAAAAGATGGCGGCGGTGAAACTTTTGAAAATTATCGTCTTGGGCACAATTTCAGGGTTCGGGTCAGGGCTGCCGCTATAAATTACGAATCGATTCCGGGTGCATGCCAAATAGAATGGGATTCGATTAACGCGACGATTTCCACCCCGATTTGTCAATTTATTAGCGAAGTTTTCAGTGTGTTTTATGGAAATTGTGTTGAATTTATTCATGGTATTAATTAGTGATTGCTGTCTTTAATTAACACAATTAATAACTATTACAAAATACTTATCTGTCATAACATAACATGCAATTTTAAAGCAGTCCATGCTCACACAGATGCCGTAAGAATCGACAAAAAATCGTTCCTACTCAACTCGCAACTCCATTCTATTCACTTCATCCAAAGACATCGATGTTCATTAGAACTTCAAAAGTTTAGGGGGTCGGACGGCCCCCGTGAGTTGTGTGCCGCGATGGGGTCTTTATAGGTATCGTAATGGGCCTGTAACACCCACCTTTGTGAGAGCAAAGTTGTATGCAAGGGTAATAAAAGAAAAAATTGAACTCATAAAACGCAGGTCTCTAATATATTTGGAGAAAGTATGTTGTATCAATGTGTTATTGAATGCTAGGGGTGCCACACACATGACCGGGCCAAATATAATTATCGGAAAATAATGTTCGCAAAATGGACTAAGGTTGTTGTAGAAATGTGACTGAACCGAATTTGATTTAGCAATAGGAGAAGCCAAACGGATTTAGCCGATAGGTTCGATATGAGTGATTTAAGATTTGTTTTTCAACAAATACTGCCGAATTGAACTTTTGTGTGGCGCCCCTTACTTGATACTTATACTTTTTCTTTCGTATTTTGTTTTGACGTTAATGTTCTTTTGAAAAAGCACTAACTTTGGTAATTTGGGACACTAATGAGGTGTCGGCAATAATGTGTGTATTTTATGTCTGAGTATTATTGAATTTTGTGATAATGAAGCTGTGTTGGAACTTACTTATTGAGAGACTAGCTTCTGCCCGCGACTTCGTACGCGGATCCTGTTGCTTATGCCAGCGACAACGGAATCGTCAAAATCGAAGATCTGAAACTGGTCTAATGTCCAATACCAAGAGCCCGGGTAAAAATATAAATGGGAGTTTCGGCCAGTAGAGTCAGATTTTTAATGATATACCATCGTCATCGAAAATCAGTCCTAAAGTCTTACCGCCTTCACTCTCAGCTTAAGTTATTTTATAATTACAGTGAAATTAGCGATAGCTTTGATTTCCACATCATATTATGTTTCTGATCTTAGATTTTTATAAGTCAACAGGAAATACCCGTCAGGCCGAGCAACTTTTGCTAAGACGTTATTCCTATATGTGTTTTGGTGTACCGGGGCTCTTGGAGTTCCACAGGTGTTCCAGATCTTCGATTTTTAGGGTTCCGTAGCCAAATGGCAAAAACGGAACCCTTATAGATTCGTCATGTCTGTCTGTCTGTCTGTCTGTCCGTCCGTATGTCACAGCCACTTTTTAACTCGTGCTAAGACGGCATTCCTTTATATGTTATAGTTAAGCTGGGCTCTTGTAGTTCCACATCAGGTGTTCCAGATCTTCAAATTTTATACGTCAACAGAGTGCTCATCAGGCTGAATAACTCTTGCTAAGACGTCATTCCTATAAATGTTATAGTTTAGCTGAGCTCTTGGAGTTCCACATCAGGTGTACCAGATCTTCAATTTTTATACGTCAACAGAAAGTGCTTATCAGGCTGAATAACTCTTGCTACGACGTCATTCCTATAAATGTTATAGTTTAGCTGGGCTCTTGGAGTTCCACATCAGGTGTTCCAGATCTTCAATTTTTATACGTCAACAGAAAGTGCTTATCAGGCTGAATAACTCTTGCTACGACGTCATTCCTATAAATGTTATAGTTTAGCTGGGCTCTAGGAGTTCCACATCAGGTGTTCCAGATCTTCAATTTTTATACGTCAACAGAGAGTGCTCATCAGGCTGAATAACTTTTGCTAAGGCGTCATTCCTGTACATGTTATAGTTTAGCTGGGCTCTTGGAGTTCCACATCAGGTGTTCCAGATCTACAAATTTTATACGTCGACAGAGAATGCTCATCAGGCTAAATAATTCTTGCTAAGACGTCATTACTATAAATGTTATAGGTGAGCTGGGCTCTTGGAGCACCACATCAGGTGTTCCAGATCTTCAATTTTTATACGTCAACAGAGAGTGCTCATCAGGCTGAACAACTCTTGCTAAGACGTCATTCCTTTATATGTTATAATGTAGCTGGGCTCTTGGTGTTCCACATCAGGTATTCCAGATCTTCAATTTTTATACGTCAACAGAAAGTGCTCATCAGGCTGAATAACTTTTGCTCAGGCGTCATTCCTGTACATATTATAGTTTAGCTGGGCTCTTGGAGTTCCACATCAGGTGTTCCAGATCTTCAATTTTTATACGTCAACAGAGAGTGTTCATCGGGCTGAATAACTTTTGCTAAGGCGTCATTCCTGTACATGTTATAGTTAAGCTGGGCTCTTGGAGTTCCACATCAGGTGTTCCAGATCTTCAATTTTTATACGTCAACAGAGAGTGCTCATCGGGCTGAATAACTTTTGCTAAGGTGTCATTCCTGTACATGTTATAGTTTAGCTGGGCTCTTGGAGTTCCACATCAGGTGTTCCAGATCTTCAAATTTATTCTCTCAGCAGAAAATGCTCATCACGTAGAACAATATTTGCTATGGCACCATTTTTGTATCCCTTATAGTTTAGCTGGTCTGTTGCGGTTCTGCATCAGGTGTTCAAGATTCCAAGATAAGTTATAGCCTATATGTTGGCCAGACTTAATACCTATACAACAAAAAAAAAATCATTTAAATCCGTCCAGTAGTTCCGAAGATTAGCGTGTACAAACAAACAGACAAACAGATAAACAGACAAACAGACAAACAGACAAACAGACAAACAGACACACAGACAAACAGACAGAATTTTTTTTTTGGATTCGTGCTCTATTACTGTTTCTTAAACCCCCTCAATTATTATTTTTTTAATATATTCAATGTACAGACACAGTTTTTTTACTGTTTTATTATATGTATAGATAATGTTATTGTTTATTTTGGATTCCAGACGTATCGATTAGTTTGAGAGTATGATGTAAACAAGTGCTAACTTCTTAGGCTTAACAACTTAGGTCTTCTTAAAAAGGGCTGTTGTTTATCTTATCAACTAGTCACATATTGTATTACATACTGAGTGTAATTTTTGAGTCGAAACGGGTGCAAATTTCAATTGCTGCAGATAATAGAATACGTTATTGTACTGGCCCTTACTTTAAAGTGAATAATTAAAGTAAAAATAAATTTATCGACTAGGTATTTCAAGTTAAGGGTGATTTTAAGAAAAGAACTTAAGTTTCATTATCAATTTATCCCATTTCTAAAATAGATAAGGAAATAGTAAAGTACGAGAAAAGCTACAACGAGCCAGAAACGTTTCTCAGAAACCCATCATCACAATTTTCTAAGGTGTTTAACACCACGTTCCACGCGCGCCTCAAAGAGCGTCAGCAAGATGACGGGGCCCCCCTCTAGAAGGCCAAAGCCTGCCGGGGTCGCGGGACTTATACCATTACCGTGACCCTGGAACGTAAAGGGCTAACGAAGGACACCGTGGATTTTAGTCAGAACAAGTCTGACAGTCCCTCCCGCCCTGCCCTGGATGGGAGGACTCATTTCCTGATTTTACCACGCTAAAAAAAAATGTGTTTATCAATATACATACATAATTTTTTTTTTTTTTACTATCACACAACGCCATCTAGTCCCAAGCTAAGCAGAGCTTGTGTTATGGGTACTAGACAACTGATAAACATACTTATATATTTCTAAACACATACATATTATAGATAAATTACACCCAGACACAGAACAAATGATCGTGCCCATCACACAAACATTTGTCCTGGGTGGGAATCGAACCCACGACCTCCGGCTTAGCAGTCAGGGTCACTAACCACTAGACCAACAGTGTGTGTGTTAAATGTCTTGCATTTACCATAGAAGAATAGTCGAACACCTAGGCTTGCAATTAATCATTATTGCACATCGTTGTCAGTGTGGCGAAGGCGTCGACTGCCTCGGGCACCATGGCCTTTCCTGCAGCAAGAGTGCTGGACGGCTAGCACGGCATGCTAGTTTAAATGACATTATCCGTCGTGCTCTTGTCACCGCCGGTGTGCCAGCCGTTTTAGAACCCAGTGGCTTGGCACGCGACGATGGGAAGAGACCAGATGGGATGACTATAATGCCATGGAAGTTGGGTAGACCTTTGGTGTGGGATGCAACATGTGTCGACACCCTTGCGCCATCCCATCTTCCTGGTACTACATGCTGTGCTGGTGCGGCTGCTGCAAGTGCTGAAAACCTCAAACGGCGCAAATACAATGGCTTGACTTCTAGCTATGTATTTGAGCCGTTTGGGGTTGAAACACTAGGGCCATGGGGTCCGAGTGCCCACCAAGTTTGCAAAAACATCGCCAAGCGCATAGTCGACGCCTCGTGTGACCAGAGGGCTGGCCTATTTCTTGGTCAAAGGATCAGCATTGCCATCCAACGTGGCAATGCTGCCAGCGTTCTGGGCACTTTCCCCATTGACAGCGATGTGGATGAGTTTTTTGACGCCCTATAATTGTTTTTTACCACGTTTTTATACACTCACTTTTCTTGTTTGTTTGTCGTTCCGGTTGGACTTTTGCAACTCAATTTTTTCCCACGTTTTTATACACTCACAATTCTTGTTTGTTTGTCGTTCCGGTTGGACTTTTGCAACTCAATTTTGAGGCACTTCCCGATAAGCTAGCAAGCTGAAATTTTGCACACGCTCTGAGTTCTGATGACAATATATGACTAGCTAAGAAACGTCATAACAAATCCAATATGGCGGCCTCCCCAAGATGGCGGACTGACTGTTTGAAACCCACCCCCCTGATATGGGTATCAAATGAAAGGGTTTGCTGTCAGGAATACGAAAAAAAATAGTCACGTGACTTAAATCCAATATGGCGGACGTCCAAGATGGCTGACAGGCTATTTGAAATGCACCCCTATGATGTGGATATCAAATGAAAGGGTTTGCTGTCAGGAGTACGAAAAAAATAGTCACGTGACTTAAATCCAATATGGCGGACGTCCAAGATAGCAGACTGGCTGTTTGAAATCCACCCCCCTGATATGGGTATCAAATGAAAGGGTTTGCTGTCAGGAATATGAAAAAAATAATCATGTGACTTAAATCGAATATGGCGGACGTCCAAGATGGCGGACAGGTTTTGAAGCACTTCCCGATAAGCTAGCAGGCCGAAATTTTCAGGGTAGCTTCAAACCCGATGAACAAAGATAAAAATAATAAAATAATTAATAGATTTAAAAAATCTAAAAACCCACGTTTTTAAATGTCCTAAAAAAAATAAGAAAATAATCCTACGGGGCTAAGAGAGGGGTCACTCAAAACGTGGGGGCGTATCTTTGCAAGTAACACCCAATACACGTCATGTAAATATATCCCATAAATAATCCCTTAAATAATATACGCCCCCACGTTTTGAGTGACCCCTCTCTTAGCCCCGTAGGATTATTTTCTTATTTTTTTTAGGACATTTAAAAACGTGGGTTTTTATTATTATTAGTTATTGCAAAGGTATAATATTCATTTTTTTAAAACACGAGAGTCTCCGGGGAAAACAGGTGAATTGTTATCTATCTTAAAGGAAAACTACTTCCTCACATTAGTCAGTGACAAACCTGCCGATGACGTCATCTTCACGGTAAATCATGGTAACAAAATTTGTTAATAGGAAGGAACGGCGTCGATCGGAAACTTTGTAAAAAATCGTTATCTGCTAACTAGGCGACACCTGGTTTTTATCAAACTTTACTCCAGCCAGCGACTTGGCACGTTACATTTATTAGTTTAGTCAGGAAGTTGGTCGCGATGTTCGCGAGGACGCCTGCATTCAATACAGCTTTTTTTTTTTTATCGTGGTAAAATCATCAAATGAGTCCTCCCACCCCGGGCAGGGCGGGAGGGACTGTCAGACTTGTACTGACTAAAATCCACGGTGTCCTTCGATAGCCCTTTATGTTCCGGGGTCACGGTAATGAGATAAGTCCCGCGACCCCGGCAGGCTTTGGCCCTCTGGAGAGGGGGCCCCGTCATTATGCTGACGCTCTTTGAGGCGCGCGTGGAACACAACGCGCCGTCGACCCGGGCATGGTCCATGGTCGGGCAGCGAGTTGCCCTTTACTCGCCGCCCGCATGCCCGCGCGCATTCAATACAGCTTACCACTTTCTTAAAATTATTTATCTGGTCTGGAGGGTTTATAATTTATATGGTCCTGCATGAGAGCCCAGGGTTTGATTTCCCAATTGGTTGAAGTGTTATTTTGCTTTTCTACTGAAACTCGAAGCTTTTACTCATATTTTATATGGCTTAAACATAAATAATAATAATATTCCACAACTATCACATAACGCCGTCTAGTCCCAAGCTAAGCAGAGCTTGTGTTATGGGTACTTGACAACTGATAAACATACTTATATATTTCTAAATACATACATATTATACATACATATTAAACACATACATATTAAATACATACATATTTTAGATAAATAGAGAAATATAGGTATGTACTTACAATAAGATTCATCTTATACCGGCCATTTGAGGTTATTTGTTGGGTGATTGTCACATGGTAATAAAAATGTATCATCATATCAATATAATCATAGTTTGAGTGAATAGCCTTCTTCTACGTCATTTTGTTCCATTGCCGAGCTTCTTTCTATCATCTCTGACCTAGACTAGAGTCACAATCAAACCCATCTCAAATAAAAAAGTAAAACTAAAACAATCTGATTCTGAAAAACGACACATCACAAATCTTTGTTACCATATTTATCGTACGACTCCAAAACAGCGTAAAACAAACAAACATACTCGTAGCTATTCCTCCTACAGGTTGGTACATACAATCAGGTATGCCACCCACATCCAATCCTTCGACACACAGAGCAGAGAAATTAAAAAAAAAGAACCACCACATCCGACTCCCCGAGTCTTTGTTTGGCCTCGATTCTCTGACGTCACATCCGCCACATCGAAAGATTAAAAACTTTATTTTGGTGCGCAACGAAATTGTTTAATCAAACCGTCGTTTGGGATGAAAGGGACGGACGAATGAGAGTGCGCCGTACGTGCTGATGGACACAGTGCACAAGCTGCAGTGACTCAACTGTGTTGCAAGCTTTGAATTTACTCCACATTTAAAACGTCCCATAAATTGTGGATAAAGTAATAAACAGTTGGTAAAGAATCCAGAACTGAGGTTTGGTCTTACTCGTTCATCGTTGATGGGTATAAATGCAAATCAAGTGTTAAACATTTAAATCAAATCCTTTTAATGATCTCAATTTTTATGTTTGTTTCATCTCCATCTTAAAGAATTCTGTGATAATAATCGTTAACTAAGTAAATTCTCAGACAATCTTTTGAAAACTAAAATAAATACTGGACAAGCTTCTTAACTTTAAATTGCAGAGCTTTTAAAGATAAAATCAGAATACTTATTTTCCAAAATTAATGTTTCACTCGATGAATGTTAATTACGCAGTGAAATAGAATTTTCTCCTTTAATTTATTTTGCAGCTATAATGTCTACTCGCGTATTCGAAAATATTTTTTTCATGAAAATAGTGCCGAAAATCCTACTTATTTTGAAATAAGTGAAACCGCTAATGATGGGTATTTTTTCCAGAAATTTTCCTGAAGTTATACATACATGAAAACACATTTCGTGGAAAATTTTGACTGACGATCAAAACCTAATCCTATATTTTCCACGAAATGTAATAAAAATCTTCAGAATTATGATTCATTTTCCTAATGAGGTAACGTAAATTTTGATCAATTTCTTTAGGGTTCCGTACCCAAAGGGAGAGATCCTATTATTAGGACTTCGCTGTCCATCTGTCTGTATGTCTGTCACAAGGCTGTATCTCATGAACCGTGATAGTCAGACAGTTTAAATATTCACAGATGATGTATTTTTGTTGTCGCCATAACAACAAATACTAAAAAACTAAATAAAAAATATTTCAGGGGGCTCTGATACAATAAACGTGATTTTTGTGCTCGACATATTCACACACACTTGAACAGCAGACACTTGAAATATTCACAAAATATGTTATGTTATTTAGTTGTTATCCGCTTTAATAATAAGGAATTAAATTCAAATAAAACAAGCTCCTATAAAAAAAAATATAAAACGGTAATAAATGTTTTTTTTCCCTTTTTTATGAAAATGGTACCGCCCTTCGTGCGGGAGTCCGATTCACACTGACCTGGTTTTTTGTTTTTAAGTAGTTATTAATTTACAAACAAGACAAGTGCTTTTTTGTTTGTAAAGTTTTAAAACTTACATTTATTGTCTTACTGAAGGCCCATCTCTACTGAGAATAAAGAAAAACAGGAAAGGAAAAAAATGGCAAGCACACAGCGTAGCTTAAAGGTGAACGCACACTTATCCGAGCCGAACGCGTCGAACGAATCAAATCAAGGAGGCCTCGCACAATATCAAGAATCGACTGCGCCATTTCATGAGATTTCATATTTACAGAATTCTAAAATAAGTTTCGTTCGACTTGTTCGACGCGTTTGGCTCGGATATGTGTGCGTTCACCTATAAGTGCCATACTTCATATCAGGGATGAATCGAATGTGTTCCGCTGCAGTATTCTGCACTGTGACAAAAACGACCGTTTTATTTCAAACGTACATACAATTCGAATATTTTAAATGTATGCCGTGCGGTTATGACTGCTCGTAAATATACATAAATATGAGAATTGTCTTTGCGTCTAGTTTGCGTATTTCGTTTATTGAGAACTATAAAACAGGGTCACGTAGTGTCTGAAATAAATAATTCATAAGGCTATAACATTTTTAAACTGAGCGTAGCGATAAAATTTGCAGAATTGTATGATAGTGACACACGATCTTCGAGAAACCTAATAAGGAAACACACGAACAATCTTTACAAATCGGAACTCTTATAATCTCAGCAATTCCAAACATCCATTGATCCCACTAATACTTGAGTTGTGTCGGAAACTAAAAGTTCCCCACACAGGACATGTTCGTTACTGTTATATTTAGCTATAGCATGTAGTTGAGGAGTTTTTCTCGCGAACTTTATTGGGTCATAGTTTGGGAACTCACTTGACAAAGTTTCATCTTTTATAGTTTCGTAGTAATCTCATTTTTTGTTGTTTTTACTTTGGGATAAACTGGCCCGAGAGGAGGATATTAATACTTTTTTGACTTGTTTTCGGAAGGCGCGGGTTCCGCTTATTTGTTTGAATTCGTTACATGTTGTGTAAGAGCTTGTTGTGTCGGATCTTATCAGTACTTCTGCTGAGAATGAGGTTTTGTTGACCTTGGCATTCTGCCCGATAATTAGAGATAATCTTGTATCTTAGGCGCTATTTATCCTTGTAGTACATAAATAGTGAAGAAAATCTTGGTATATCGATAATATTCTCGATTGAACCCCTATTACATGAAACAATATGTGACAGTTTTATTCAGGTCACAAAATTGGATACAACATATATTATTATTTGGTTAGTTAGTATCGTTATACCTAAGGGTTTAGTTTAGTTACTTTAGTTTCAATACAATGTTACGTCACTTTATGGACTATAAATTCATCCTAACCCTTTTCAATCACCAATCCCAATAAAACTCATACTGCCCACATGTTTATATACTGGACACATGGAAATTCGCTAGTCCGGATCAATATGGGTATTCTAGCGTCTGACGTCAGCCTCCAATGGCCACTAGTGGTGCTCTCTGGCATCCACTGGCTGCCACTGGCAGCCACTGTGCCATAACCCGTCGCCACTGTGTGAACTTAATGGCCACGCGAATGTACTCTCGGCTTTTAGGAGAGAGTACTTTAAACGCAGTATCCAAGCTGTCGCGTTGGCTGATGGAGTGAAGTAAATGAAAATTTATTCGGATGTGTCAGTAGAAACATTATCTAGTGATGTGGTTACAATAAGTTAGCCTTGCGTGTATGAGAATCAGCCATCATCCATTTGCTTACTAATAAATACAAAATTACAATATCGACACAACCATCGAAAAAGAAAGAAACTTCCTTAACTATTCTCATAAAAGTAGTACATCTTTGTATACGCACAAAACTGAGTTTTCGTTAAAAGAAAAAGGTTGTACCGTAATCTAGCTAATAGAGACTTACTTTCGAACACACTCCATTTACCTACAAAACTGATTTATCTATAAACTGCTTACCTTTTCTTCGAAAAAGTTTGAGTAAAGGAAAAAGCTTATTACGTAGTAGGTAGGCAAAAACTCGGTAACCTATCATCATTGGGAGGCTGCAATTTATACACATGACTTCCTTATAGCAGAACCCTATACCACAGTGTGAGACGATACAGAAGACCAACTACTTTATTGGGCTAAGACTAGACATACAAACAAACAAGGATATAAATGAATAATCAGGAAAAGACCCATGAAAAACCTGGGAATCTAAGTAATGTTTTTAACAACCATTCTCATAGTCGTGATTTATTTTTGCTATTCGCTTGACTGTCGTAACAATGTGACAGTTTTAATAATGATCAGCTACCACGTGACGATGACAATGCAATGTTTTGAGTGGTCTTCGTGCAAATCGAAAAACCGGCCAAGTGCGAGTTGGACTCGCCCATGAAGGGTTCCGTAGCAGCAAGCATAGATTAGAGATATAATTATATTGAGATTAGTAAGTAATATACATAAACAATAAAAATAACTTTGTTTTTCATAGTATTTGTATGAATGGCAAAGTTATATTTGCGGTTTTTGAAAATGTACTATATCTCAAAAACTGCTAACTGTATCTCATCCAAACCAATTTTCGTTGGTAGTTTTGGTTGAGGTCTACATTATATTTTTTTTTTAGTTTTATCATTCTCTTATTTTAGAAGTTACGGGGGGGTGACACACTTTTTACCACTTTGGAAGTGTCTCTCGCGCAAACTGTTCAGTTTAGAAAAAAATGATGTTAGTAACCTCAATATCATTTTTAAAGACCTATTCATAGATACCCCACACGTATGGGTTTGGTGAAAAAATTTTTTTTGAGTTTCAATTCTAAGTATGGGGGGCACCCCCAAAATTTGTTTTGTTTTGATTTTTGTGTGAAAATCCTAATGCGGTTCACATAATACATCTTTCTACCAAGTTTCAACAGGATAGCTCTTATACTTTCGACAAAAAGTGGCTGTGACATACACGGACAGACAGACAGACATGACGAATCTATAAGGGTTCCGTTTTTGCCATTTGGCTACGGAACCCTAAAAAGGAAAGTTATCTCGGGATAACGTAATGTAATCTATTCCGTAAAAGAAGCGAAACTTTTTCTGGCAAAAACAAAAACCCTGACTGGGCACCGCAGCACCGGTAGGTAGAGGCTTCGAGTAAGCATTCTACCTTCATGTGTAAATTAGTGCCAACGAGAATCGAAAGTGTAGCAAGCAATAAAAACTAAAACAGAACTGTTTCAGACGACTACCGCCGCAGTTTGCACTCACTTTTGTTTCACTCGGCGTTTTATTATGTGTGTAGTGGGTATACTGTTCTCGCCTACTCTGTGGAACTTCGGTACTTTTCCGTCGGTTCGAAACGTGGGGTCGGGAAATGTGCAACGTTGCTACACTTGCTTTTTGTTTATATTAAACTGTACAAAGGTGCCAGGTGAGCAACAATTCTAAGAATATCTAAGTATAATTCAGGTAATGGCTGGTGTTCAATGTAGATGGATGTTCAGTTGTATTGTTTGTAACTAGGTAGGGAGGTAAGTCTAAAACGGGTAGCCGCCTAAAACGGGTATGCGGCGGCGTATGGGCGTCGTTCTTGCTAATGAGAATGTGTGCATGCAGGACGCGTCGCTTCTCCCTATGGCGCGGGTCACATAGAAAAGACGTAAGACGAGGACGCGTCACGGACGGGCGAAAATGTATGAGAGTCGCGCCCGCGACGCGTCTCTTCTGTGTGTTCACGTTCGCGACGCTTCTATACATTTTGGAAAGAGACGCCGAAGAGACATATTTCTCCGCCCCGTCTGCGTCTTACGTCTTTTCTATGTGGTCCACGCCTATGAAGAGCCGCCTAGCCGCGTCCTGCACGCACCGCCGCATACCCGTTTTAGGCGGGCTACCCGTCTTAGGCTTACCTCCCCTAGGTCTTTTCTTATCTTGAAGAAGTGAGATATTACAACTTTGCAACACATTTTCTTTTAATGTATTCTTTGTTTTTATGAAACATTAAATAAATTCTTGGAATGACAGGGTATAAAGTTCGTGTAAAACATTTTACCAAGAACGGTATAAATTCTTAAAAAAATACATCGTGCGTTCATTTCTAGGAAAAAAATCTCATCATTAGAGCCCTGAACCCGCCTTAATGGGACTTGTTTCACAGACGATAAAGCTGAACTTTAAATATACGATACCACATTTTATCTAATGGTACATTCTCACCTATTACCGATATCGTAGAAAGTTTCTTCTACGTAGGTAGTACTCACTTTCATCAGCAGTAAGGTACATGTCCCAACGCTCGCGCTGCCGGGTAAGCGAGTACAAACCGACTATTTTCTCACTTATGAAACGTTATAATTTGTAGGTAGATGTATCTTAGGGCTCTTACACATAAACACGTTACGAAGACGCAACGTGGCACTGCACGGTAACGTAACGTGGAAATCCACGTCAGGGCGCCGTGACGTGTACTTCCACGTCGAGCAACGTAAATAATCACGTTACGACAACGCAATGTGCCACGTTGCACGGCACGTCTGACGTAAAATCTATCTATCTATATAATATGTAGTATTTTCTTTGAATCTGTTTCTTCTTTATTCGTCTTCTTAATATAAGCAGGAGTAGAACACGTCTAGTCTACAAATCGGACACCGTCAATACGACATCGTTCAACATGGCATGTTGCGTTGTCATAACGTGATTATTTATGTTGCTCGACGTCGATTTCTACGGATTTACACGTTACGTTGCCGTGCAGTGTCACGTTGCGTCTTCGTAACGTGTTTATTTGTAAGAGCCCTTATCAGTAAATTAGGTAGGTACATTTTATTAATGGCTGATCGCTGATTGACACCGCTGCACCCTGTCGAAGGGTCTGTCGGTCTGTTGTCGGTGCAAATACGATCAGTCTCCTGGTCTTGTTCCAATTTACTCGTATCTGACATCGGCACGGCATGCCTTTTTCTTTCTAATAAAGAACACGCCATCCGGTTTCTAACCATATCATCTTTCGCACTCTAATACTGACAAACAAATAAGTCCTTTTTAGTAGCAGCTCGCTTCTCGCTAAACGCCAGCGGTGGTACAGGTGCTCAAAGGAGTACTTATACCATTAGGGGCAGTTTATCGAGTAACTTGCACATCTAACACTTTTATGATCGCGCACAGTTTGTATCGACGCTACACTTGCGAACTTTGCTAAACTTTGTGCTTTATGATAGTGTTTTATTTATTTACGATCGGTTTTGTACAATTTATTTTTCTTTTGCAGCAGGATCGGTGTAAATTCACATGATAAAAATATACTTACAGCTTGTTTACAAGTATATGTGCCGTTCACGACGCTACCTGTGACGCTACTCAAAAAATTTTTAATAAACTCGGAATTCAATGGGGTCCGTATGTACACATCAGACATGGCTAACTATCATGGTGTTAACTAGTTTGCGAGCTCTTGAAATGTGCCATGGACGACGCAGACAGAGTTAAAAAAAGAGATTTTCGGGTACCTATTAATGTGAACTTCTGTGACATTTTATTTCTGAAGTATAGTTTCAGCGTACTTACTCATTTAAAGTTGAGTTTTCTTCGCCAGTTTAACTTAAAATAATTTGAGCGAAAGTTAGTATTTTAGTTCAAGACCGTTTCCATAACGAGTGAAAGTTTCCTCTAGTTAGCGGTAGTTGAAGAAAACAATGACAGCTGTTAGTTGGTCGAAGCTGTAAACAAAGTGAATTATTTATTATTTGTTAAGGGGTCAGCTTTTTATACGTATAATTTTAAAGATGGTAGTTGTTGGCATGTCATAGCAACAATAGGTAAACTACTACCTTCTTCTTATCGTGTCGACGACAATCTATATCGACTCGGCCCAAAATTCGGCCACGAGTTTAGCGCTCTCCGAGATGTCCATCAGCTCCTGTAACCAACTACTACCTAATAATGGACTACATAGGTACGAGTACATACATAAACTCTCGCCTTCTTCCCATGGGTGGTAGGCAGAAACTACGGAGCGTCACCTGCTACGATCCTTACGTACTCCTTTCGCCTCATCCACATTCATACATCTGGTTATACACGCACGTCGATTGCTAGTACTACGCACCCGGCCTTTCTAAAGCACTTCACCAATAAGGTCAGTGTAGGTCTTCCTAGGGCGTCCCCTGTCGGCATTTCCAGGTGAGCGGAAATGCCGCCTTACAAATTCCTTTTTTAGTCGCCTTACACTCATCCTCTCAACATGACCGAACCATCTCAGCATAGCTTTTCAATTTTTGTCACTACGTCCTCTTTTAATCCACAACGTTAGTACTCGTATAACTTCATTCCTCAGTCTAATTAACTGTTTTTCATAATAATCTATCATAGACAGCTTAGTCAATAATGGCACGAATTAGAAACACAACGTTAAATTATAATGTAAATTGCTTCAAATTATTTTAAATTTTGTTGTGAATGATTATGTTTTAGTAGCTAAAAAGGTTTACGATACTACTTACCTACCTACTCATAACGCACCGTCTTAAAATTCAGGGTTGAATTTTACATAACGATTATCATCAAATACAAAACTTTGGGTATTAATACATCTATTCTACGTATTCTACCCCTCAGATCTCCCGTGAAAGCACAAGCAACTTTAGTTTCAACTAAACTTTCTCATAACACAGGCATTTTTCAAAGTATTATAAATACTAAAGAAACAATTACGATATTGACCACAACAAACGCGTACGAACAATAAACCCGTTGATTGGAGTCCATCGTGAATACATAATTAGTTCATATTATTGTTTCCCAAAGTTATACCTACGCAGCTCGGCGGCCAGCTGTTATTTCAGTTAAATGTTCGAGCTCAGCTGTGTTGGCTTAAGGCTGGAATGATTAATAACATAGGCATAGGATAAACAAGCCCTGAGATATGAACTTTAGCCTGGTAATTGAACTTCTAACAACGTTGATAACAATTGCTTTATTACCATATCGACCGTTTATATGGTAATGAGGTGGCTAGATATCTAAATCTCGTCGGGTCATTGGTCCTCTGATCTTTCTATAGATCAGGTAAAGGACGAGTTATGGGATCGTAACTTGTATTGATATCGGATCCAATAGTGTGGTCCTCGATGATCAGTCATATGATTGGGATGAATCGGGTTCGATATCAACGGTAAAAGGTCTATGATTTGTGCAGTCAAGTGTTTTAATCTTATTAGGTTATCGGAGAACATTTATCTTGTCTGTTAATAGAATATACGACCAAACAATGTAAAGTTTAAGGGGTATAAGTGCAGTGAATGGCAATTCTCACACATGGATATTCAATGCTTTTGATTTGGGAAGTTCATTTTAGAATTTATACTGATAACAAAATTTCCTTTTCAGATTAATCCTGTATACTTGCAAGCAGTCTGTAAGTGCGTCCTCAGTGTAGTGCGCGAGTGACAGTGCTAGTGTGGACCGTTGTTTGTAGCGCAGTGTGCGCGCGCGCTGGGGCGTGGCATGAGCAGGGGAGGCGCGCGGGGCCCGCCCCGCTAGCGACATGCGCGCACGCCACGCCGCGCACCTCGCGCTGCTGCTGCTGGCGCATCTAGTGCCGCCAGGTTAGTATTATTCCTTAGACCTCATTTACATAAATATACGAAATCTTATTTTATGGATGTACAATACAATGAGTAGTGTGAATACTGAGAGAGTAGAAGATCTGATCGATCAATTGTTTCTAATTGTAATCTAGTTAAAACACCCAGTGCTCCACATACAGTCTGATCCAACCTTGTCAAAGTCATCGGGTATGTACTAGGGGAGGGGGTGAGCACCCTCGCTGTGCTTGTCTCCACTCCAGGACATTTTGATCAACTGGTGGGTATGTCCCTAAATAGGAATAGCAACATGACGTTATGACCCTGGGGTTAATCCATACTAAGTACTTTTTAAGTGTATCTTGGTCATCACTATCATCATTTTCTCGCTTATAGAATGACAAATTATTATTGTTATCCATGATGAATGTGTTGTAAGACGTATCTAATTAAGAGACATATAATTTTCACAATAGTTTGGAATAGATCCATCTCAAAAAGAAAGAATACTTCAAAGCCTTTTGCAATTGTTTTTCATAATAACGAGATTTTGAATGAAATACTATACAAACCAATAGATGGCCCTCAAAGGCTCAGATGGGTAATCAATTACGAGGTTGATTGTTACAGACGTATCATAGAGGGGCCTTTGTTCTCTTCAATATTTTCTCTTGAAAGCCCAAGGGGTCGCTTTTGTCAGCCCGTCATCTGTGGCTTTTTATTGATTGATTTTTCTGACTTTTGACAATTCGGCTCTCTTTCCTATGTGTTCACGTCAGGATTCCTTTTGTTACATAAAGAAATAATTCACTAAGGAACATTTTGTGTTTCTAAGTAGAAACCAGCAATATGTCAGCATTATATTTTCTCAGTAATCTATTCCACTGTTATGTAGAAGAGAATTATTGTCGGTGATATATTGTGCGGCAGTTCGCGCCGAGTGTCCTTCGTGTCATCACATAATACATGAATATCCACAAAAATAAACGCACAAAAATATTATTCAGCCTTTTCATATTCATCGGTTTTATTTGTCGTAACGACAAAACACTCTAGCGATAAGAGTTTCATGTTCAAATTGTGCCGAGCACGGCTCTAAAATGGCCAATAAAACGCGGAATTGATGCTCAACCGGCCAAAAATTGTTTTATCTCCAAAGTTTCCTCACCGCGCCGATAGAAAGGGCGATCCTTGTTGAAATTGAAAAGCGTTCGCTAGTGGGGCGCGGAGGGCTCGCTCTATGAATAAACTCGATAAAATTTACCTAATCGTAAAAAGTTGGGGACGCGGATCTTCAGACACAGACGGGACGAGCAGCGCCCGGCGACCCAGCGCTGCAGGGCATCGGCGAGCCCGCGCCCAACTGCGGGTTACTACCAAACTGGGGACAATAAAACTCAGCCGATTACATCGGCAAATCCGTTATACTTTAACTTTGAGAATATCATTTAAGCATTAAATCGTAAACGTGGAAGTGTGATGAAGCGGCTATAAAGGCGTTAGGTGGCGCTAGGATCGCCCTGTGACGTCAGCGAGAAGCAGTGGAGCTAAGCATTTTGCCGCGTCAATGCGCCCTGTTCGGGAATCTCCGCTGCTCCGAATACCGACGATGTTGATCAATCCTATGTAGAATTCTAATAAATAAGTTATGGAGAAGTTGCCTAACTAAAGCACTCGGCAGTTTGAAAGTTATGAGGGTTTTAATGATGCAGAATCCCATCAAACGTCACAACATCAACTGCGCCACTTGTTTATTAATGGGAAAAGTTTCCGTCACCGAACGCGAGCAAAGACACGTTTGTGTGATTTCAGTGTGACCCTCCGCAGGGGTCCGGTCACTGCGGGCCGGGCCTTTGATGTCCTTTTGCTGAACACTCACTGACCGTAAACAAAACTGTCCATTTTATTAATATTTAGGTGGCTAGGTACGTGAAATCATTTGTAACATACTTCAATCACCGAATATAGATTAGTGATCGAAAGTAGCGATGATTAGTTGTATCGATTCACAGTTACAACTAAACTATTTCTTTGAATATCTTATGTTTTCAAAGAAGTTAATGTGTATGAAATAATTTTTGCCGCTTTCAGTTTTCCGTCCAATACTGGATTTCCTTAACTCTGTGTCATTTATTATTAATGCCGGTTCTTCGCTACGGATATTGATATTTATTTACAAAAGGAACTTAAGTTATTTTCCCTGTAATATTGTAAATGGTGTCAATTCATTTACAATGCTTATAAAACGATAAAAACTTGTTTTATAAGAACAAAATATTGATGACTTCCGAAGTTGTTAAAACTTCCATCAATAGTTTTTTTTTCCTTTATCCTCAAAATGGGACGGTGTGTTTCGTCTCAATTGTCACTATTAATACACCGTCCTGCATATAATATAGTGGACAGTAAATGCAGAAGACTAATATCACACAAACTTATAAAATTATGCCTATTATTATACCGTTTCACGGCTTCGAGGAGGACAGAAGTTAACCTGCGGGTCAAAACACATTTATAAATAAAGATTTTTTATTGCTGAAGTAAAAAAAATCGAATGAGAGCAGGACTCGACCCTGCGGTCTCCTTTTTCATCTGATGTCTTTTTTTTTTTTTTTTTTTTTTAGGGTGGCAAAATCATCAAATGAGTCCTCCCGCCCTGGGCGGGGCGGGAGGGACTGTCAGACTCTTACTGACTAAAATCCACCCGTGTTCCGTCGGATGCCCTTTACGTTCCGGGGCCACGGTGTCCTGGATTAAGAAAAATCCGCGACCCCGGCAGGCATTTGGCCCCATAAGGGGCCCCGTCGGTGACGCGTGAAACACGACGCGCCACCGACCCGGGCTTGGTCCTTGGTCGGACGGCGAGCATACCCATTACTCACCGTCCGCAAGCCTGCTCCGCCGCTGTGCCCTCTGCTGTTCAGAGGGACACGCGTTGGAGCGTCCACCCGACAGGCTATTTGCATACGGGCAAAGAAACCCCTTAGACACACAGTGCCTAAGGAGAGTTTTTGCCCGCATCCCAGGGTGCACCGGCCCGAAAAACTGGTCTTCCCCCCGGACGTATCCGAGAGGGAACTCCAGTCCACGGGCGCACGTGGAGGTTTCCTTCATCTGATGTCTATGAACAGGATAAGAGAACAAAGCATGATGACGATTTAGATAAATAATCATTATTATAGAATTTGTGATGAGTCGTACTCATTAATAAGATTTTTGTTGGCTTTTCTGGGGCTCGGGATAAACACAACAAGATAAAACAGCACAAGATAATTTGTTTAGACGAAATAGAAACTGGTATTAAACGTTTGTGCAAAAGAAGATTCCATTTACCTTATCCCAACATTATCTAATATTCTAGAACGAAAATCAACTGCACTTCAAAATCGCAAGTAAAATGTGATTGGCCGTTGTATTATGAATCAAAACAGTTAACACGCTTTTGAATCATTCATAGCATCTTTTCGTAATGTTTACGTAAGATGTATGATACTTAATTATCATTCAGTTAAACAATATCTATCATAATACAATTTAACACCATCCATTTCATAAAGTATTAAGTTTTTTCTTCCTGTTTTCCGTGTCCAACCTTCAGTTACCACTGGATTTGAGCTGTCTCATTAGATGTCTTTGCTATTCGGCTTTATTTTAATAAGAGAAGCTGTAAGAATCCCATAAACCTTAGATGGCAGTGACATAACGCTGAAAATTAATAACCATTCATTTGTTTAGCTCTCATTTTAATTAAAATTCAAGAAGACCTTTTCTTATTAAAATAGATCTTTGAAAATAAGAAGTTAGATCTGCACAACCGAAGATTCTACGAAGAAATAATGATAACTTTCGTTTTATTAGTAATCGAAAATTTGAACTTAATAGCTTTAGCTTTTTTCATTATTAGAACTTAAAACGGATTATTTATCATGTTTTTTATTTGTTTTGAGTTCATTCGCACTTGGAACAATGTCGAAATATTGGAAACTCAAAACAAATATAAACATGGTAAATATCCCGTTTACCATGTTTTTATTTTTAAACGGGATAAACGGAATATTTACCATGTTTTTATTTTTATTAGCTTTTCTTCTTTGTACTATTGAAACCTGAGAATTGTCTTCTTGAAGTATTGCGGTATCTTAAAATTGTAGTCAGAAGAAAATAAAAAGCTACATTAAACATATAATAATTTAGAAAAACACTAACAGTTTTCGTAACCAAAAATATAAAAATGAAAAACCTCCATCTTATTGATTTGGAACTGAATAGAACAGACACATTCAACACTGACAACCAAATCAAACAGCCTCCGCTCATAACAAAGAAACTCCCGCTCAAACCGTACCATTTACCCCCAATTATTTGCACTAGACCACACAACAGGCCTCTCTCCAACAAAATACCTGTCCGCCATTGTGGGGCAGTTTGTCATTATTTGACATAAAAAGGATCGAAGCAAGTCCTTGGAAGTAATAGTCGGCGCACAAATCACACAAGGCCGGTTTTCCGGTGAGAGTTACAATGAGGGCGACTGTGTCCAGGCATCCTTAAGTATTGGCTACGGTCTGATATGATATGATGGATTTTTCTGGAAGATTAATGTGATGGCTTGTAATTGAGTAAATTATTTTGGGTTGTGCGGTTTAGTATCTATGTTAGACAAGCTTGCAAGTATGGCTTATCAGATGACAAGCCATATTTAGCATGCAGGGTACAAGACCCAATGCCACTTAAATCCACAATTGTTTAGCCTATATTGGTCACTCCTGAGCGAAAGTGTATATCGTCATTCCTTCCGATTCTCTAAGGTGTCATCAAATCCTCATTACTATAATAAAATCGGTTCCATACATTTGTTAGTGCAAAATCATTTTCTATATAAATTAACCGTGACAAAACTAACTTTTCATTACTCATACTCTGAAAGTAGGTCATTACATATGTCTGATTAGCCGTTTGAAAGTTATCCATTGCCGGCCTAGGGAAAATCGCTTTCAACTGACAGCTGCCAAAAAGAAAAAAAACTAGTTCTATTTTGACATTTCTATTGAACCATGTTCAAACTTTTTATACAGCCACGAAATTACAGAGCGATTTAAAATTAAAATAACATAAAGTTAAGTATTAAGAATATAAATAATGACTTTAAAATAATTTAGTTTCAATTATTTTTCGAAAATAATACAGATTTCGACAAAATCTTTGCCAATTTTTAAATAATGAACATGAAAAATCCTGGCTGTATAGATGGACGACCACAGCACAAAAATTAAAAAAAAAACAAGCGGCAAAGTGACAATCCGATCTACACTCATTTTTTCTTTAGCTAAAAATGTTGTTAATTTTACTTTCCTCGTATTCGTAATGAAAAGCACAGTGTTTACCTTGGGTAAAGGTCATCGGGCGGAATCCGACCCGGTCGCGGACATGAATGAAAATGGTCCAGAACGAAAGAGCATAATTCACTTAATATTGTACATGATTATTTTATTTCGAATCCATGGGAGAACAAAGTTATAACTAAAAACATATTTATTCAAAAAATCTCCGTTCATTGTCTTACCGCTTGATTTGTACGTTTTCAGAGTATCTTTTGTTTTTATTGACT
This sequence comes from Agrotis exclamationis, assembly GCA_950005045.1. Lineage (NCBI taxonomy): Eukaryota > Metazoa > Arthropoda > Insecta > Lepidoptera > Noctuidae > Agrotis > Agrotis exclamationis. The sequence goes on along the minus strand of OX465418.1, from coordinate 895,358 downwards.
AGATGAGATGTACACTAAAATTGATTTTTGCTGCTTGTTTGGACTTTCTTTAATAATAAATGTAATTGATCCGTGTTACATCGCAGAAAACACATAATTACTTTCGGCACTTTTTTTAGAAAGATATCGGGATCTTCTAGAGTTATTCACTTAACTTACCTCGTGTGATATAATAAATAGCACCACACGAGGTGAGTTTTATACTAACATGCTTTAGATATCAGAGTAAAAAAGTAAATAGCTTTTTTTATTCAACCGCGTGAGGTCTTATCGATGGGTCGCGGGGCATATGTATACCGCGAGTCCGGTACACAAAGGGCTACCGAAGGACACCGTGGATTTTAGTCAGTACAAGTTTGACAGTCCCTCCCGCCCTGCCCGGGCTGGGAGGACTCATTTGATGATTTTACCACGAAAAAAAATAAAAAAAGGCTTTATCGATTTAAACTGTTAAGAAAATATTGTCTTGTTATCTCACTGAAGAAGCTTTATACATAGCATAGATATGAGTGGAGGCAAGGCTCTGAATACGTAAGTTATGACTACTGAGATCGAATGCTTTCTTTTTTTAAATACAAACATTTTAATGCCTTTCAATGTGCGTTTCAGTAAACACTCCTACTTCGATATTTGATGAAGATGAAAATATTGCTTATCAACAACGTCATGTGTATTACAACCATAACATTGTTGATTACGAATGATCACATAACCTCAGGTACAAACGGGATACATTTACTGGTTGTTGGCATCGATGGCTATAATCAAAGACTAAAACACAACAACGTCAGATGTCTTTTTTTTTTAGCGTGGTAAAATCATCAAATGAGTCCTCCCACCCAGGGCAGGGCGGGAGGGACTGTCAGACTTGTACTGACTAAAATCCACGGTGTCCTTCATTAGCCCTTTACGTTCCAGAGTCACGGTAATGGTAAGTCCCGCGACCCCGGCAGGCTTTGGCCCTCTAGAGAGGGGCCATCTTGCTGACGCTCTTTGAGGCGCGCGTGAAACACAACGCGCCGTCGACCCGGGCGTGGTCCATGGTCGGGCGGTGAGCGCCTACGGTGGCCGGAGATCGTCTTGCGACGTCCGACGCCGTGGGCGTCTACCATTGCGGCCGGGGCGAAGGGAGGACGCTGTTCTCTCTCTCTCACGACCCGCCTCCTCCTTCGCGAGCATGACTGCTTCGCAGAAGGAGGCGACCACTTCCCACTCCATCTCGCCCCGCAGCATGGCCTCGACCAATGCCGGGCGCGAGAGACAGTCTGAAGGTCTCCGCCTGTCGCTGCCGTGAGGACACGGCGGTGCTCTGCCCAAGCTGGGCAATCCTGCACAGTAAACGTCAGATGTCTTAGATCTTAGACCTGCGTCATTTGTTAAAATGAAAGAATTGAATGGAGTCCCCGCCCTGGGTGGAGTGGAACGGACTGTCAGACTCTTATTGACTAAAGGTTCACTCCATTCTTTCAGTTGCCCTTTACGATCCAGTTCTACGGTGTTTTTCTAAGAAGATCGCGCGACCCCAGCAGGCGTTTGTCCTTGTAGGGACCGAGGTTACCCTGAGGCGAGCGTAGGACACATTACCCCGTTAACTCAGGTCTGGTCCCTGATCCGACGGCGAGTCACTATCTCAGTCTGCATCCGCTCAAAAATCGCTCCGCTACTTTAGACGCCCTGGCGATTCACGAGGAGGCTGGAGCTGAGTTGGTGGAAGTCCTCACCCTCATGCATTCCGCCTCTTCCTTCGCTAGCATTCGGGACTGCTTTGCGGAAGAAGGTGACTACATCCCATTCCCTCTCACTCAGCAGCATACCTTGAACCAGTGCCGGGTGCGAGAATTTGCTACTGCCGATCGTGAGAACTCGATCGTGTTCTGTCGAAGCCGGGCCTCCAGGTTCACCAGGAGTATGCTCTATATTAGATTAGAGATTTTATTAGGTGGATGGTCGATTTCGGATTTAATGCTTTTAATTGAAGAATAAGATAATATTCCACAGTCATGTGCTACCATCTAGAAGAAGAATTTAACAAATGATGACGCATATACCAATAAGTCACGATTAATTATTACAACACGGGTAATCGAGGTTATAAATGATCGTTAAAAACCTTATAAATTGTATATCGACGCACACATACGACGGTTTTGGGGGTTCAAACCGCCCCCCCCCCCCCCTCCCCCCGAAAGTTAAGATATTAACATTCGTATTATTAAAACAAGGTTTACGAAACACCTTAAAGTAGTATCGGCACTATCAGGTGTGTGGATGGATTTTAGTCAGTACTTACAAGTCTGACAGTCCCTCCCACTCTGCCCTGGGTGGACTCATTTGACAAAAAATGAATATTACGGTTATTTTATACACTTTTAGTCGTTTTATTTCTTGAACCCCCTCCCGATACTAAAACCTGGCTTCGCCCATGGACGCACATAACAGTTCGCTATAGGTACTAGCAACAAATCGATCCCTTGCGATATTTTAAGATGAAATAAGAGATTGATCAAGCTGAAAAAAAAAATTTTTTTTTTTTCAAATTCCCACAACCCACAAGAATGCGCCCCATACCATGATAAACAAGACACATTTAGCTATATATCCTCACATTTTCATTTATGTCCGCCGTGGGTTTTTTTCCCGTACTTCGCGCCCGTTTACCTTTACTTATTTAGTCCCTCGAACTATTAGCGCCCTCACTACGTTACGGGCGCCAAACCCTGTCTCGGGACGTAAATAAGTAACTTTCACACCTTGGATAACAATGTACTATTTCATCCTTGTCATTGTGTCATTTATGTAGCAATAGGCGCAGACGATAGAAAGATAAGTGCCAAACTTTACTCATAACTTGTCAACAAACATAGTATTATACCTTCTTTGCATGATCCTTTCAAATCTTTTCCCTATAAAGAAAAACTGGGTACCCGCACTGATATCCTTAACAGGCCGTCGTGTTACAATGGGTTTGAGTGTAGCCCTAGGGACAGACACACAATACGCCCTCGTCGGTCGGGCCGCGCGGCTGAGCACTGTGCGGGCGGCCCTCGACGCGCCGCTGCTCCCAGCCATTCACTGCGGGCTTGTATTGACTGATTGTGAAGCTTTTTCAGAGAAATCTGCGAGGTTACATAATATGTCTGTCAATATTCCATGTTTTTATGTGTGTATGTATAATCGTCGAGACGAAAGGGATGCTCTTGTTGTTAGATTGCCGTTTTTCTCAATAATAATATACTTATCGTCATTTTTGAAGACAGTGATATGTAGGTAAGTTTGATGTAGAGAGCACTCCTAAATTTAACTCCTTGTTGGTGTTGGTATGTAAGCCTTTAGTGTCTTTAATGTGTCTGTGATTTATCCGAGTCTTACTCATACCATTACTGAATTATTCTCCTATGAAATTACGTATCTAGTCTACATCTAAACATGTAGGTAAACTACGACAAACAAAATTCACGTGTAACTTTAATGACACCGTAACGTTTACTGTTCACCTCGAAATGTCTATAGTATCGGAAAAACGATTAATATTAAATTAGACCCGAAAAACGAATGTTAAACACTACCATAAAAATGTACCTACCATTGTCACTGAACATAAACTAACAGCGGGGTCGATGGCACCATGACGGCTAACTATTAGTTAACGTTACACTAGTCACCGTTACCAGCGCTATTAATTTTGTTAACCGGAGCTAGAACGGTGACGCGACACTTTGCAACACTAATCAATCTAGTTGATAAAAGTAATATTATTTTGTCAAATGTGTCAAGTGTCAAACGCTGATTAAGATTTGGGACGCTATAGTGTAGGCGTTAATTTGCTAGATTAAGGGGCGGTTGCACTATAAATTCTTGAGTTAATCGCCGCTTTCCATAATAATTTTGGCTTGTAATTATCGACGGTTTAATGATGGCCTTCTATTGAAGATTACTTAACGACTGAATCAAAATGATTGCCATCTATCATAACTGGCCTTGACGCATGGTTTCTTGTGAGGTCAATGGTCCTGTTTCCTAAACATAATAATATTGTGTGGAAACCTGTATAATCTGGCAAATTGGTTCAGAAATTCAATGATACCTTTGCCAAACAGATACATAATAACAAGCTATCAGCGAGGTTTGCAATAGCAGCACAACGTTCAAAGGTAAACAGTCGAAATGCATTCACCTACATCGGTCTGTGAGAGCTATTGAAACTTGTGGGTTGGTACGCTTGGTGCCAACACAGCCACGCGGTAGGTACCCCAGTCTCTGATCGATATCCAGTGCCATTCAACTCTCAGATTCAAACGAAAGGGTCCAACTTGTGCCTCCGTTTGAAACCTTCATACAACTTTAATGAATCATGAATGTGGAAACTAACGAACCTTTTCACCCTTTTCACACATACTGAAGATATTTTGTGAATCTTTGCGGAACATTTTATTGAAGTAGAATTTGAAATGTTCCAAAAATTTATACGATATTATTCTTTAAATTGTCGATGTTTTTTTTTTTTTTTAACAGTTTAAGATTTTTTTCTGATAAAGGCATTTGATTTGAATTTTTGGTTAATCCATTGATTTACCTAAAAACCATTATTATCAAAGAACAACTTGGCACTCACGTCTCTCACCATAATCAGTAAACGAGGGAATGAATTACCAATTTAATTAGCAAGTTAATTGCACGATCCGCTAATGCTGCCAACTTCAAATTGAAATAACTTTGCCAGAGGCAAAAATACCGAAAATCTTTCTACTTCGTGTTAAGTCGCTTTTTTACTGCTTGTTTGAATATCTGGCTTTCTTTAGCCGGTGACCGTGGGAGCTCCCCCTCAGTTAAGGGGGAGGTGTTAATTAAAGATATTTTTCGTTCACCGTCAGCCTGTTTGTCTGTGTTCCAGCGAGCTGTACACACAAGATTGGTGGCCAGGACTCCTGTTGTTTGTTGTAAATATAATTAGACGAATTAAATTATTTGTTGAGCTCGCTCCCGTGATGCTGAGTTATTTGTTCAACTGAGAAAGTTGGTGCGGTCGTATGCGGCTGTATGTTTATTACACTGGTTTGTTTCATTAGTAAATCAGAACTCTGATTTGTTATTTAACGAGGCCGCTCAATGATTCACAGGGGGTGCTGATAAAATATTGACAAATCTAATTTGCGATTCTCTAATACATAACAGAGTGCCAAAGTTTATTGCGAACCTCTCGCTTTACAACCTGTAGCGGTAATTAAAAAGTGGACCTTGAACAGCAATGTAAAGGTATGCCCATGGTTTATTTATAATGTCGGCAACCCGTAAAACGGAATGCACAATCAGGTTAAGGCTGAATGGGAGACGGGTCGTTCAGCCGGCTTTTATTTCCATCTCTGTGAACAACAAACAACAAAAAAAAACTCGTTAATTAACGCTCTATGCCCTGTCCCCCACTCCCCTCACTCTCTCTTAACTTTAACCCTTTAAAAACTCGCGTAAACACGGGAAAGTAAAATAAGCAGAAATATTAACATCTGGCAACGAGAATAAAACCTTCTTAATGAGTGGCGCCGAGTGAGACCGAAGGGGGGTTGCAAGGGGGGAGTAGGTCGGAAACGTTCACGCGTTTATTGCATACAGCAGAATTGTGTTACGACTGATATAAATTAGAGCGTTTTCAGTGCGAAGGTCATACATTCAAAACCAGCCTTATCGGAAACAAGTTATGTTCAATAAGGGCCTAATGTTTTTGCGATCTCACACTCGATTCCATGTTTATTTGATGTTGCATGACTTATCTATAGGACCTACTTATATTTATCAACAATGATGACATATTCGGAGAAATAAACAAGGTGTTAAAAATCAACTGCAGGAATTTCGTGTGCGTACTCGGTATCAAAAACCAAGTACATTCCAAAGAAACAAAAAAATTTTTCGAGCATTTTTTTTCAAGAAAAAAATTTTTTTTCAAGCATTTTTTTTGGTCATGTTAATGAATTTGATTGCTCTTTGAGGTCGTTCACCCGTGTGTAGCGTTCACAGCTGATTCCAACTTTCCCTTCACATTTTGCAGACTTTGGACTGGCAATTTATCGAAATACTTACAAATAACTTATTTTATTGGCCATATTAATAGGCCAATAGAAAGATGCTTGAAAAAAAAAATTAATAATTTTGTAAAAAAAAAATTGAAAAAATTTTTTTTTTTTAAATGCTCGTAAACAAAAATTTTTTTTTGGAATGTACTTGGTTTTTGATACCGAGTACGCACACGAAATTCCTGCAGTTGTTTTTTTAACACCCTATATAAGAGTGGTAGGTTCTGGCCACGAGTCCATGTTTTTACATTTAAACTGTGAAAAGTCCTGCTTTATTTTCCGAAGTAATAATATTTTAAATTCAATTAATAAGATTTATTTAATTTTGCATCAGTATGAAAACACTAAATTGTGGAAATATTTATTATTCACACAACATAATGAAAACTATAATCACCAAGATTAATTTCGCGCTATGCAGCATTTGGAGGGTTTATTGTTCATGTTTAATTTGACATAACATCACACTAGTTTTCCCAGATGGGATAGGTAGACGAGTACCTAATAACTCACCAGAATTTTGCTAATTTGTTAAACTAACTTGTACCCGCGGCGTTTACCGCTTTAAATTCGATTCTTATCCCAGGAACAACAGGAAAGTCATACCTGGTCATCGATTCATCCTTCCATCCATAACCACAAACTTTTGCATTTATAATTTGTAGTAAAATTCCTATGTAAGTCTCATCCTACAATTAACCAGGCAAAAAGTCAAAGACTCTGGGCTGCTATTAAAAAATTCCTGATTGAAAAGTCCAGTAACTATTCTAGAGCTGATTTAACTCTATGCATGCTCAATAGCAGCTGTTACGACCACTACATACAAGATAAACTAACAAGAGAGGCAGTTTATTAGGTAATTGTGTTTTATACCTGAGTTTCCAGAGATTTTATGTTTCTGTTTGACTTTAATTTGCCAAGGTGTCTGACCTTCAAGCTAGGTGTCGACATCGTTTTCTGAGAGTAGTCACGTCCACCTGTAAAACCTGAGGTTTAAACGTCACATCTTGTGTAAAGTGCAGGGTTTAAACCTTCTCCAGATTAAGAGGGTTAGAATTGAGATGAGTTGGTTTTATAGGAGCACGGCTCAAGTTTCAAGTTTTTATTTTAAAACGAGTTTTATAAAACATTCGTAAACGCTGTACGTGAGGTGGAAGAATCCATTAGTTATCTTATTAGAGAAACAGTCATTGAATAAAAAAGCCCAGGATAACGAGTCAAATACTATTTAGGTTATTTTTATTGGAAGGCCGATAAAGTTACACCATTTTAGTGGTAGGTAACGATTATAGATTCGTCAAAAATGTTTTAGATTTATCGATGATATTCTATCAATTAAGTTATTGCAGAAATAGGTACTAAACGTTTCGGTTTGGAATGACACTTTCATTTGTGACAGGGGCTGTCACAAATCTATGGTCAGTAGTTCAGTCCTAACAATAGGTTTCCCAAGTGGCTTTTCATATTTAAATTCAACGAAAAATGACAAGCATTAATTTTTTGCGAAGATTTCAGAAACGTCGGCACTGCCTTAATGACATAATAAATGCTGAAAATGCAACCGTGAAAAGTTATAACGACTTCATTTGTCTCCTTTTTCGTTTTTAACATTTTGTCTTGTTTTCCGCTTTGTTAGTGGTAAATTGCTTGTCATTACGATGATTGGAAGTTGCCTAAAATACAGAGAGCAAAGCTTGTCATGAATTATGTTTAAATACATACTTCACGCTTGTAATCCCGGAAAGCTTATAAGCTAGAGGCACATAGTATACAGTAACAGTACAATGTAATATACTTTATAGCAAAACCCCCCAAGACGACAGTCACGTTTGAGTGCACTTTCCTAATCTGCGAATTGAATTCGCGACCCCATGCTCAGCGCCAACTACTAAATCAACGAGGAGTGCATTCCATTTTATCTAGCTAACAAAAACATATGTCCTTGAACAAATTGTCACAACCCACAACTCTACGTCCAATTAAAAAATACAGCCGCAGTATTCTCACAGAAAAACCCTTGATAATAACTAAAAAAGCAGCCGGCCGGCGGTTTCCGTTTGTCCAGCGAGCCAAACCCAATCAAATTCGGTTTAGCGGTTATAATACTGCAGTGGGATCTAACGGCTAACGGAGCTTTTTCCACGGATTTGCAACTTTTTGTCCACTTCCGAAGTTTGGTTGAATTCAATGGAGTTAGGTTTTTGTTCCGTTGCTCGTAGTTTTTTGGTCGATGGTTTCGCATTATGTTACATACTTGTTATGGAGAAAAGACATTGTAGTTCTGTTCATCATTCCTTCCCTGTCATGAGAAATGCTAGAAATAAATAATTGTTAGGTAAAAAAAAAAAACTGATCGAAAATAAGTGGAAAATAGAAAGTAACTTTGCAATGTTTTTCAATTGAGAATTTATATTTCTATTTTTTACTGAATGTTTGCCTTTCAATAAAATTTCGATAATAAATTCATTTTCGATGCAACGTTTCAGGAAGGCTTCCATTGCTTAACTTAAAATAAAGCATTCAATAGTCATATTTCTGACATAATTTGATACGTAGCTTAACCATAAACCTACAAAATCAACATTTCTAACTTCGGTATAAAAAGCGACTGATAAGTTTGACCTTGAGTCACAGCAGCTGCCGTCAAATTAGTAAAAAGCTTCAACAGTCCAATAAATTAGAAACATGTCAGTATCCAAGGAAAACAGAACTAATTCAAGGTCAGTTCAGTGTCACGCTGTCAATTAGTAACTGAGCGGGAAGGTCCGGGGCGCCAGGTCGACGTGACGAGTTCAGAGCATGAAGTCAGCGTTTATGTCATTGGTAACATAAATATTAGCTAGACTGTGTGATGTCAGTTATTTGATTGGTTATGTTATGATTTTTTAGACAGACTAGACATAATCATTAGTGTTAAATTGGTTTTTCTTAAAACTAATTCTGACCTCATAATCTTGACTTCAATTAATTTTAGTTCATAAAAAGAATAAGTTACGGTTGCTTGACACAAGTAATTTAACAAACCTTCCAAAAGTGTTTTATGCGAAGGATCTCGTACCCCGAGCATGTGTTACTAAACACCATTTATCAGTGTTGTAATAGTAAATAACGCTCTCAATAACAATTTATAAAACTCGTGTAAAACACTAAGCTTTTCGGCCTCAATTTGTACAACAAATCGAAAGCTTAAAGTAACATTAATCTTTATGTTTCAAAAACAATCACTTGGGTATTGGACTGCCCTTTCAATAAATAAAGGAAAAAAGTAAGCAATGACTTTAAAAGGCGGATTCATAAATCTTTCAAAATAAATAGCTGTGCTGTGCGCGGAAATCGCTTGAGCTGCTTCCATAGCCAGCTTTTGAACAAAATGTTGGTGGTCAATGTCACGCTGACGGCTATGTGGTGTGATTTGGTAACAAACACATTGGGGATTAATGGATATTGGGCTGTCCTGAAAAGGTAATAAGGGTATTTTACTTGTGTTTTCAAGGTATGTGTGATTAATACATTCTGTGTTTACAGGTAGCATACTCTTTGTTAGCCTTGGCAAGAGAAATGTCAAAAGCTGTTTGCCTTTTTTGACCTAGTAATAGTAGGTAATCAAAAACGTACTATTCAGTATTTGACATTTATTTATTTATTTAAACTTTTACGTACAATTGTGGTGGTGTGGTTCAACCAGTCAACCTTTGGGTTAACCAGTCAACCTTTGGGTCAAATGGAGAAGCAGCTGGAATAGGTGCAACAGTACAATACGAAATATTAAAACTACTACATCTAACTGTACTACATACTACTACTATTTATCTGTTTTGGACTAGTTTGCAAAGAAAACTCAGAGTAAATGTATAAAATAGATTGGTGAAAGAGTTTCCGTCATAACTTGATTTAAAAGCTTTTACCAAATACAGGATCGAAATCAAAACTGTACCGTTTGTTTTGCTCAATTTTTCGTATGGACCAACGGAACCATAAATCTTGGTAAATAAATAGCTTCAGTTTGAGACCGCTCCACTTGCTAGGTTGCTCGGCTGCTCTGTCTCGCGTGCAACTTTCCTTACAAATACTTGTGTGAGTTATTGCACGTCGCCGGCTCCAAGTGACGCGCTGACACCACTCTGTTAGGACTTCTGAACACGATCTATCGATTGGTTACTGACTCTTTTTTCGCTTAATCGTTGTGCATACTAAGTATTTGTTGCTTTTTATGCCATTTATGCATATTGACGATAACGACGCCCAGTTCTTGAAACACAATACCTTGTAAAAAAAACATACATACCAAAAAATGGAATGAGATCAATATTTTTCGAACAACGTTTTGTTCGAAAAATATTGATTTACAACTACTGTATAATATTTCCATCTTAACATCCGATTGAACTACACAAAAATTCAAATAACAGATAAGGCGGCATTTTCTCACAAATATTGTTAGAGTTATTCAATTTCACGTCGTTTGGCTTCAAAAGACACGTGCACCCGACATGTAGTGACGCGTTTCGGAGCACGCTAAGTCGACTTGCAACTTGTATAAGAGGCTTTGAGAAGTTTCATGTGCAATAAGATGGCGGCAGAATACTTGTTTCGTTAGTGGCTTTGGCTGCTCAACAGTATACTGAAGAGTTTGAATACAGAGATCTTATGATGTTGCTTTGTATAAGACTTTTACCTGGATTTAGAACTAGGAAGCTAGACAAGACATGGTTATCGGTTTCAAAGCGTTTCTTTTACATAGACTTTTAAAAGGATTGACAAGAGCTACTGGTAGCCAGGTAGCCGATCGTCGATTGACTTCTACATCAATGCTGTCGCTATTTGTGTCACTTTGTCATAGAAGTTGGATAGAATTTTGGGATAGGCCATTAGAAAATTCCTATTTTATGATCAGGTTGAAAATGTTAATACTCCTTTGTCTACGTCCAATTATTATTAATGTGAATGAAAATTTGAATTTCTGACTACTTTAACCCGTTTTCAAGACTCAAATTACAACAGAGTGTCGAATTTCTTGTTCTTTTCTAACTTGTTTAATATTAAATCAATACCTTGCCCTTTAGATTTCTCTGTATATAAATTACTTTGAGTAATATTTCAAAGAAGTTTTCCATCTCTCGTCCCTCGTTCCCGCCGTCACACAGTTCAATCTACTGCCGCTGGACAAGTTTTGTTTATTCGAATCACTGTGACGTCACGGCCGCCATTTTTCAGAAGGTTTGATTAGAATCTCTTTGATGTTCGTTGTTCATACAACGAGGTATTCTTATTTTTAGTTCGTATTGTTGGGGTTTGGTATTTATTGTTTAATGTACATGTGCCCGTTTTTGCTGACTTTAATAGACACCTACACAAAAGCGCTTTGTTGTACTTTCAGCTAAGATCAGGGCTGATAGTAATATTCAGGTGTAGTTTTGTAATTATTCTAAATTCAAGTCAATGATAGATTTGTTAGATTCAAATTTATAACGCTCAAGAATCTGAAAGCTCGTTGAATCCTGAATGTAGTACCTAAATTCCTTTTAAAGTTAGCTATCGACTTCACAACACTGTGGTTTATCAAAGTTTCAGTCTGAAATCCTAATAAGAACATCACCAAAGTCCAGACGAACCCTGTTGGGTACCTCTAACCGCTGTAGCCACATCTTAGCAAAGCAGATACACGTCTTGCTAATTGGCTGGAACTTTACAATACTGTACGACTTGGTAGTTCAGTCTTGATTGGGAAACTGAGCTCTGACGAACGTTGACGACTTAATCTGTCTGTTGTAGGGCTGTCGAAGGATCTGTGAATAAGGAAATATTTGTACATCTGGAATTGGAGTTGTAGTCTTTAAACTGAAAGTATAACATAATTGCTATGTGAATTTCAGTGAAAGTTTTGTTCCCTGCGTTTTACTCGCTAGTACTTTTTGCATTCTTAGTTCGAGAAAAACATGCAATGTTTGGAGACTTTAGATGTAAAACAGGAAAAAATGTTTTCGGGAATCCGGAAATTCATCACAAAAATGCGATTAACGAAAGTTTCGGCGCTCTAATGAGCAACTGGAAACTTTTTCCAAGGTGACTTTCGTAATAAGTAAGAACGAAGAAAAATAATGCTTACAAAAAAATGTCCTTGGCGTATTGATCACAAAAATAATTTGCAAATGGATCGTTACTTTTCTTATTACCGTGAATCAGTTTCTTAATTAATCAGCATTTCGGAATAAGCCTTGAAGAAACTAAGGGCTGCCTAGATCATTACGTAAAGGGTTCGTCGATAAGCTTACGTTTGTATTGAAATAACAGGCGAATCTCGCAGCCCGATCATTAGCCACCCTGGCCAGGTCGACGGAGGGGGGAAGGGGGGTAGCAGGCCGAATTAATTCTATCGTTTTCTAACTAGACAAGTTCGGCGTGATGGCTGGGCCTCGGTTGACAGGTATTTTGCTCTGATTAGGGTCTCCCTTTAATATTTATGGTTATTTGTTATTGCTGATTCGATTTGTTGATGGTGACCCTGAGGTCGCACGAAGGTCATGTCGATTTATATAAGTGTTTTGTGAACGAAAGTCGCTTTCCTTGCTGACCCTGACTGTCCTTCATGTTTTTTGTGGGCGTCGTTAAGAAGGCTAATGGATTTTCCGAGAACAGACGCATTGAATCCTTATTTAGTTACCTGTTTAATCAGCTTAGTGAAGTGGTTCAAGTAACTTAGTATGCGAAGCGCCACGTAAATGATCCTTAAAATGAAGTCTATTTTAAGATTTTATTTTAACGTTCGTCGTCATCGGCCCAACCTTTGCTCACTGAATAGTAGATAGGGGTCGGCTTCCCAGTTCGTCATTTACAAAGATATTTAAATTAAATTAAAAATCGTTTCAAAACATCCGCTCTGCTCAACATTTTCTTCGGAAATGAACATAAAGTTGCATCGATTTGTAAATTGCGTGATTTGCGCGCTCTGTGACTTGTGAAAATCGAAACGCCACCAGGGTTTCGATTTTCACAGGGTTGTGATCTTTGAGATATTGATGTCAATAAGCCAAAATATAAGATTATTTTTCACCTTAATATTCACCAGTTTTTTATTGCAAATGACTATCATAATTTATGTTGTCCGATTTGTCTCGTATTTCAGAGTCCAATAAAATACTTTGGATAATGTGGCAACACTTTTGAGAGAGATTTACAACTTGCTGTCTTTAACATTACCTACCTAGATATTTTAAATCCTACAAAAGTAACATAATATGGTTTGTAACGTCTCAAAGTACCCATAGTAACTACTGTATCCAATTCCCGGAACGCTACCGATTCTCACAAGTTCTTAAGACCCATTCAAACGGCCAAGAATTATCGAGTACCTATAATAATTCCGCCATTAATATGGTCGCTCTATGATTTATGGTAAGTGCCCATGTTCGGCAGGGCCGGAAATTGAATGGGGTTGATTATGGTAGCTCTTAATACCACGCAGTTTGCACCGGGTCGGTTCAGGTACCCCTATGTAGTGTTTGAACGGTTAATGATACCATGGAGGAGAATTAATAGCATTCACATTAAAGAAGATTTTGTCTCTTGTCAGTATTTTTGACATACCACCATTGATCGTAGTCTTGGCTGGTATTCATCATTATTCATAATATTATACTGAGTGAACGAGAAATCTCATATTTTTTAGATTTATGCTTATTTTAACTGTATCCAAAGACAGACATACCTACGAATTAGCATTCATTATTTATGTACAATTATCTACACATACCTTTAAAAATATTTTGTCAAAATTGTGACATGAACAGTATACGTCATTTAGGTAGGTGGGTCCAAAATCCTGCACCAGACGTCCTGCCAACTAAATGGCCCATATAAGTGGCTGTCGGGATAATTGCAGCTAAGCTGTCACGCCGCACGGGGCCTGTCACAACTGGATTACACTAAGCACTATCTATGACGTATCAATCTCCATCGACGCCGGGTGATTAGTAACGGGGTGATTCCGGTGATTAGACGGGGGAGATGGGGTTGTAGGGGGGCGTGGGAGTGGTGTTGCTATAAGCTTAGTGTTTCGCTAGTTTACGTTGAGTTTGGTTTTGACAATGAATTCGGTGGAAATTGGAAATGGGAGGCTAAGTTTGTGTTTGCGCAGGGGATTCTGATAAATTATGTCCAGTTCTACAGTCTTTTTAAAGATCGTGTACTGATATTGTATTTAAAGATAAAATGAGAACATCCAAACGACATTTTAGCACATCATATCTCTTGTGATGTCTTCCGTGCTTAAATGTTCTATAACTGGTTATTATCTGGCGATGGGATGACTGTGCCAACTTGCATTTAAATATCTTGGAACCTCTCATGTCTCGTTTTTACTTGGTTGTTGAACTTGTGCACTCAACAGAATGCTCCTTCCTTTGTTTCCAAATATTGCTAACACAAACAATGTAGAATGCGCTTGAATATTCCGCCGCGGAGTTTAGACAATGTGCTTTAAAGCGCTGCAAATTCAGTTCTCTTGGTAAAAACATAGTAAGTAACTAAGCTAGAAGAATATTGACGAGCTTGAGAGCAAACTAAAAATCCTTATAATGTTGCATGGAGGTGTGCTCGACTTCTTCTTCTTCTCTGTTAAAACACTAAGAATTTATTAAAGTTAGACATTTTGTAGGCCATCTTTTGTAACTTTAGAATTCCTAGCCTAATTTGAATAAAGTTGGAAAATTTGTATTTCTCGCCACCAAATAAGATTTCTTCAAGAAACGAATTAACTACTTTGCCACGATTAAACCGACACACTAGCTGTCATAGAAAGTAAACCAAAGTTACTAAGAACATGACATGAGTCAAGTCAACGAAAAAAAGATAAGTGTGTGCCCATTGTTAGATGTATATACGAGTAGGTGTGTCTAGATCCAGCCGCTTGCGTCGCAAGGTAATGAGCGGAGCGTCATTGATTCGAGCCTTGTTGTCATAGCAACACTTAGAGAAGCCGTTAATTACCCTGGTTATGACCAGTCAAGGGTTTGACTAGTGACGGGTCACGTTGATATATTAAAACGCAATTAGGCACCAACAGTAGCCGCGGACTGAGCCTTTGATTACCGATAGCGTTCGTTCGACTGACGGCTGATGTTCACAGTTTTAACCGACGAAAAAAAGGAGGAGGTTCTCAATTCGACATGTACGAGTATATATGTACATATATTTTTTGTATGACCACGCAAAAATTTTTCTAACGTGGTCCGATTTCAAAAATTCTTTTTTTGTTGGAAAGAGTGTATCTCAAAGTTGGTCCCATTTAAATTTCAAAACTAAAATCGGCTTCGAAGGGTTGAAAAAAAGGAATTAATTGTCAATTTTTGTAAAGAATTTACATTTGTGAACCGATTCTGTTGACATAAAGTTAACATTATGTAGTTCTGAGGACATTACTATATAGCAGAGATGTGGAGAAGATAACATGATGGCGTCACCATCATCAGATCAACTCCAGATCCCTGTTATGTTGTGAAGTCAGTCCCAAGATTTCCTCAACAGTTAACAACAGCTATATCGTATTTGGGCGCATTTCACTCAGCTTGATGAGAAGTTTAGACCCAGCTGAAGTATCATTGCCATTGAGGTTCTGAGGATGGTGACGGAAAGCAGGGGCAAGAGGTCCTCAACAGTTAACAGCACCTATATCGTGTTTGGGCTCATTTTACTAGTCTTGATGAAAACTTTAGACCTAGCTGGGGTATAATTGTCATCGAGGGTCTGAGGATGGTGACAGAAAGCAATAGCAAGAGATCCTCAACAGTTAACAGCAACTGTATCGTATTTGGGCTCATTTAATTCATCATGATAAGAAGTTTAAACATAGTTGAGATTTGACAGTGGTTGACAATCGGAGAGTGGAATTTTTAGTTGCAAGTTACAGGTCCGATTCAGGTTTGATTTTTTTTTAAGGTATTATCGTATACTTACTTGGTAGTGGTTGTTATGTTTTGTCTTGAACTTTATAAGGGCACGTCTTTTATAAAAGAAAGTCCTTACAAAATTAATTAATTCAGAAAAAAAAACAATTTTAATATCGATCTTCTACAGTTTTGAAGTCCTAGCTTTATTTATTGATTTTTAATTGTATTGTAAACAATATGAGTCCGGGATGAGGTGATCCAGAGCACCAAAGTTGCTGACATACCTACTCAAAGAACTAGCTGAAGTGGCAGTGGGCTGGCTACATCTCTCGCAAGACAGACGACAGTTGGGGTAGACTTGACCAAGCGCGGATTCAGTGGAGTTCATTGGAAGAGGCCTATATCCAGCAGTGGACGGAATGAAGGCTGATGATGATGATGAATATGTGTCAAAGTTGATAATTAATTAGTAATGGCCTAGCGTTTTAAACATACTCTACATAATATTATATTCCTGTAAAGAAATCAAGGTAAAAACCAACACATCTCGTATTTGTCAATGGCAGACGTTGTTACGTTAACATCATTACGCGCAGAACAAACGTAAATAATGACATATCATTATGATAACAATATGTTACGTAGGAGTGTGTCATTCGCCTGATTACCTGCCGTTAGCTTGATTACCAAGTAATTATGTGTTTCCATGAAGCATCGTGTTTCAACTCCGACATCGCAATCTGTTTGTACCTAATTTCACAAATTATACGCCTTTTGATTTATGGAACATTTCAGGATATTGATGACAAAATGTTACATCGATTAATTGTACTTCGTTTATTGTTGTCGTCATGTTATATCCATATTATTTTATTTCAAAGAATATCTGTTCTGTTTTAAACAGACGGCCGATTTAATTTGTTCATCTATGTATTTGTTAAAATATTCTTTTTTAATTCAAAAAATTAGGAATATTATGTTATTATATGACACGTTGATAAATTCTACATAACATCAAAACTGTTAAAAGCTTACTTCACCTGTCTCAGGAAACGGCTCAAGTTCTTTAAGTAACCTTTATTGTAACACCTTCAAATTCACGCTATAACCTCAAGGCATATTTATTTTGGTTAGAGCCGCCTAAAGTCCATACAAAAGTAATGTGTTAGGCTTATTTACCTGGCTCGTGGTTGTCCTTGATACATTTGTGGAGCTCAACGGCTCAGTGCGGCCAAAGGATCATTAGTAAAGATTCAGTCGTTCATGAGAATGCTTTACTAAAACATCATTATATTTTATTTGGTTTGACTTGAAGGTCGAACGTTTTTATGTTGTAGTTAGTTCATGTCAAAGTTTTGACACTGACATCGTTTAGGAATAGAAGAAATGGATATGTTCTACACATTTATATTTGTTAGTGGAAACCTTTGTAGTGGGAGAGTTGAAGGCTTAAAGCATAATATAAATTACTTACTACAACTTTATATACTTTTGCGGGTAATCAGAAGCCTGAAAGACTGGCAAACAATCTTACGAAGAGGTTAAGTAGTCTTTAATTGGGTTGTGGAGGTCATGAGCTACATGTTCAGTTCAGTTCAGTGTATTCAGTTTCATCAAATTAGACTAGAAGCCAAACCTTACATACTCGGCAGATAATGATGGTGTTTTAACAACCATTTCAAACACCTTTCCCCTGAACTTTCTACGTATACATTAACGGTCACTCCAGAAATGAATATTCTAAACCTTTCTATGGATTACCATTAGGTATAAAAGACTGAAGACATTAGCCTAGTAATGATTACGAGCTTTTGATGTCTTCATATCACGGCACTAAGTTATACTTAACGGCAGGAACAAACATAGTTTGATGTCAATATTTACTTAAGAAGGCGCTTTTAAAGTAATCATGTCATTTGTGTGGTATTACTAAGGAGCTATCTACTGGTAGAAAAAAATATAATGATAATCTACAAATTACCTTGAACAATCACCCTAGAACATGAATCACACTTTTTTTTTTGGGTTGGCAATATCATCAAATGAGTCCTATCCTGGATTAAGAAAAATCCACGACCCCAGCAGGCATTTGGCCCCATAAGGGGCCCCGTCGGTGACGCGTGAAACACGACGCGCCACCGACCCGGGCTTGGTCCTTGATCGGACGGCGAGCATACCCATTACTCACCGTCCGCAAGCCCGCTCCGCCGCTGTGCCCTCTGCTATTCAGAGGGACACGCGTTGGAGCGTCCACCCGACAGGCATTCGCATATGGGCAAAGAGACCCCTTAGGCACACAGTGCCTATGGAAGAGTTTTTGCCCGCATCCCAGGGTGCAGCGGTCCGAAAAACTGTTCTTCCCCCCGGATGTATCCGAGAGGGAACTCCAGTCTACGCGCACGTGGAGGTTTCCTGTCTCAGCACCCCAACATGAATCACACTTAGGAATTTCTCCTGTGTCATGGATGCATTTGCAACATTTAGATTTACATACACTAACACCAGACCCGGAACAACTACTTGTAGATCATACTAATATTTGTTCCGTGCGGGGATCGAACCCACGACACGCTGCGTTGTATTAGCAGGGTCTCGACTAACTTCGAACCTACGGTGCTTACTATGGTGCAAATTACATAGGTAACAAGAAAAATTGCAGTGGCTTTCCAGTAAATTTTAAACTGAAACCTTTTTTGAAAGTCTCATTAATTTCACAGAAATTTTTGCATTTTCTCCTCTTTTTTATTATAAGTACCTTCTACGTAAAGAGTTAATAATTCCATTTCATTTTCATGTGAAACTGCTCAAGCGTCATAATGGTAGGTAGCTCAGAATAAAATTAAGATTTGAGTTTGAATCGTTTTTTATGTTTTAGATTAGGAGCCCGTTTATTACTCGATTTTCTAATAAAATGATCGTTTTCATTCAATTACATTTCGAAGATTTTTGCTCGATCGGATGGAAGCAATTGTTATGTCTAGGTGGCGGGTTGTCGAACTCTGATTAGGAGCTTTAATTATGACGAACTTGTACAATAATAATTAAGGACTGGACTGTCAAACTTATTAATTGTTTGTTTGATAGATATATGTTTTTATCAAACAGATATGGAAATACTTCTGCAAAACAATAGTTATCCGTTTCGTCTCTCAGACAAAACAATGTGTATGTTGACTGCTGTGAATTAAACTAGGTTATTCGTGTAACAGGTTGGGTTGATTGTAGGTATGTGCTACATATTTCAGTAGACGTTGAAACTGAGTCACTAAGCAAAGGTTAATAGCGGACACAGCTTCAGACTAACTGAAGTTCACGGTAGTGTCTAGTTTCCGTAGCCACTTCACAGTTTACACACATATTTAAAATTTCAGTATACATAAAATATTGCTAGAAACACTGCAAGTTCTCGTTAAACCGTAAAAACTGACAAGCGTACCCTTTAAGAACGAAAGCGAGTCTCAAACAGAGCTAAATAGAGCTCAGTCGCAGGTGCGCGCGTGCACTCATGCAATTATACGCACATGTCGTAAAACCTTACTATTACTGCTGTACGAAACAGATTGGAGTGTTCCTACTTCTCTGATCTATTTTCTTACTTTACTGAAAATTGTGTACTAAACAATACGTTTAACACAAGCGACGTTATGTATTTTTTTTTTGGGTTGATCGAGGACTTTAAAAGTTTTTAATTTTTTTTTATTAAAAAAAAAAACGCTGCCCAATAGTAGTTCCCCCTGTCGTGGGTACGTTTACAAACATTTATATTGACATACTCAAACAGTCAGATCCTGATAAACTACCTACATTTTTACAAATTAATAAGCATTTATGAAGCAGACTGCCTTGCATTAACCCTTTGTTGTTCTGTAGCGTTTCTGCGGCGCTGAGCGTCTTATTAAATCACGTTAAAAACATACAAGTCGACCATCCCATCGAAAATATTTTCTTAGATAACCCCTAACACATCGATGTGTACTATGTATTATCTATTTTTTTCATAAAATAGATAATACATACAGATGAGCATGTGTGTAAGGGGTTGTATATACAGGGTGGAATTGTGTAATGCCACCTGGAGGGAAAGTACTCTTAATACTGCAGATAGAAAATTTTACTCAAAGGAAACATTCCTTTATTTTTGAATAGAAAGCAAACTGCATTCAAAGATTTTCGAAAATTCTCTTCTCCCACACCCGGGAATCGAACCGGCTAAAATCTGAAAAAAATATACCCTGTACTTTTATTCCATCGATCGTTAGGGTCAATTATAAGGATGAAATCTCTCTAACAAACATGATAAATTAAATGATAGGAAAAACAGGAAAGCTTAAATTAATTTAATTATTCTCAAAAAATGACTCATTGAATTTGTAACTTCAGATTTCCTGGTTTTCCTTTCATTTAATTTATCATGTTTGTTAGAGAGATTTCATCCTTATAATTGACCCTAACGATCGATGCAAAAGTACAGGGTATATTTTTTTCAGATTTTAGCCGGTTCGATTCCCGGGTGTGGGAGAAGAGAATTTTCGAAAATCTTTGAATGCAGTTTGCTTTCTATTCAAAAATAAAGGAATGTTTCCTTTGAGTAAAATTTTCTATCTGCAGTATTAAGAGTACTTTCCCTCCAGGTGGCATTACAAAATTCCACCCTGTATATGTATTTACAAATATTCGCCTTTAAAATAAAACCTATCAATGCTCATTCCAAAATATTCATACTTATGCAGATTTGTGGTATATAAAAACCAATTAGCGAATATGAATCGAGAGAATTTTTATTTCATTTACTATAATTATTTTAGCGGTTTGAGCGAAGTAAAATAAAGCAATCTATGGATTCTTATTATAAAAAATCTTAACCAGTTAGGATGGAAGGGAGGTCAGCTTCTTCTTCTTCTTCTTCCTGCCCTTATCGCATTCTATTTGGGGTCGGCGCAACACGTTTTCTTCTTCCATTCTCCCCTATCAGACGTCACAGTATCATTTACTCCTTTTTCTTTCATATCATTCCTTAGACAATCCATCCATCTTTTTTTTGGCCTTCCTCGTCCTCTCCATCCATCAACATTCATACTCATCACTTTCTTAGTCACATGGGTGTCATCCCTCCTCATCACATGTCCATACCAAGATAGTGGATTCCCTTTCATTTTTTCTGTAACAGGCGCCACTTTCAAACTTCCCCTTATAAACTCATTCCTTACTTTATCCATTCTTGTCACTCCACACATCCATCTCAACATCCTCATCTCCGCTACATGCAATCGTTTCTCATCCATCTTTTTCACAGCCCAGCATTCCGATCCATACAATACGACAGGTCTAATCACGGATTTGTATTTTTTCCCCTTTAACTTGAGGGGCATCCGTGGGTCGCAAGTTGTTCCGGTGACCTGTCGCCATTTCATCCATCCCGAGTTGATCCGGTGTGTTATGTCCCGGTCTACATCGCCATCTCCTTGGACAAGCGACCCGAGGTACCGAAAGTCGGAACAGACTGGTATGGGCGTTCCTGCAAGAGTAATGGGCACAGGACTGGAGAGACCGCCAAAATCGCAAAACAAATACTCTGTTTTGGTTCTGCTCAATTTCAGGCCAACGTTCTCCAGTCTTTGCCACCACACCTCCAATCTGTTCTGGACCTCTAGGCCGCTCTCGGCAATCAGCACAATGTCATCGGCAAACAGCATGCACCAGGGGGCCTCTTCCTGGATGTCCGACGTCAGAGCATCCATTATCATCAGGAAGAGGTACGGGCTGAGAGCCGACCCTTGGTGCAAGCCAACCGCTACATTGAAGCTGCCGGTAGTGCCCGCTGTAGACCGGACTTGGGTACTGCATCGACTATACATTGCACGGATCAACTGTACATACTTTCCAGGTACACTTTTCTCCTTAAGGGCCCACCACAGAACCTCACGGGGCACCCGGTCGTATGCCTTTTCCAGGTCGACGAACACCATGTGCAAGTTATAAAAACTTGCACATGGTGTTCGTCGACCTGGCGCACCTCTGTATTTCTCGCACAGTTGGCGGATAGCGAAGATGGCATCCGTCGTACCCCGACCAGGCATAAAACCGAATTGGTTCTGTGAAATTTCGCTCTTCTCTCTCAGTCGCCTTTCAATAACTTTCTCCCAAACTTTCATACTGTGTGATATTAGCTTTCTTCCTCTATAATTGTTGCATTCCAGCACATCACCTTTGTTTTTAAAAATGGGCACTAGCGAACTCGAGGTCAGCTAATTGCTATAAATGACTTTGCCTTTCGAGCAAAATTCAATTATAACTGTGAAACCCACCGCGTCACCACTTGCATGGCTTCTGTTACATAACGCTTACTTTCAAAACACTTTTCTCAACAAACAATGTTTTGGCAAGATGTCAATACGAAATGCGATATTTTGGCACCCCCGAATAAAGTTTTAAACTCGATTTCCTGTGTTATGAAGGTCACTTTTCAAAGATTACTTTCTAAAGCACTTTGCTTATTTAGCTTTACGACAAACAAAGGGAAAATAAAACTAAAGAATTCAACGAGGACTTAGTGTTATTTCGATTTTATGTACAAAGTTTGTACAAACGAGTCCTCCTGAACTCTTCAGCGGATTGGGTTCACTGACCTTTGTGTACATAACAGAGTAGATCAAATATGTAACTATTTACTCCTGGGGACTACACGTGGCAGTATATAGCGTTACCTGAAATAATATAGCGTTTGGTTTACCTACATGAATTGAAGTTGAAAGTATTCATTTACTCGTAGTTTACTCCTTATCATAGTACCTACTTGCTTTTTACATTTTCTTATATATTTATTTATTTTGTATCCTGCGCAATTAACAACCACGATATGTACCTAAAGTATTTTTTTTTTTGCATTTAAATGTTAAGTCTGAATGTCAAATAAAAGAATAGGGACTCCAGACATTTCAAACATCAGTACCTAAATAAATCCTTTTCAGACTTTTTAAAAGCCTAAGCAAATGTCAAGAGTAGCCGGCGAACTTTCGAGTTAATCACGAAGGTATACAGTGGGGGAGGACATTTAGGGATCAAATTAAGTACCTTTTGACCTGTACAACCAAATAAATGAAGCTCTCTCCATTCCTAAATTAAGACCTAAATACTTTGGTAGTCCACGCAACGCTGGATTCTGGTCAGCCAGCATTTTATGAGGATCTCTTATGAATTAAAGATCCTGTACGGTTGTAACTACGGATCAGAACCGCCGTATATAACAGTTATGTACCTGTATATAACGGCATGTTGTGTGCACGGAATAAATACACATAAAGCTGGACGACAGCGGAATATGTTATAATTGTGCTCGAGCTGGATTGTTTTATTGAGGTCTTAACTTACCTGAATTTTATTTCCCTTCTTTTGTTTCTTTTTAAGGTAGGTACGGGAACTGCGGTGAGTTTTATTTAAAAGGTTTAATTCAAATATTTTTACACATCATTATCATCATCATCAGCCGAAAGACGTCCACTGCTGAACATAGGCCTCCTCCTTAGACCGCCACGCCGAACGACAATTCGCCACTTGCATCCATCGATTGCCCGCGACTCTCACGATGTCGTCGGTCCACCTAGTGGTCGCCTGCCCACGCTGCGTATTCCGGTCCATGGTCGCCATGAGAGAACTTTTCTTCCCCATCGATTGTCAGTTCTACGAGCGATGTGGCCTGCCCATATACAGGACAGGTTTTTAAACTATTGCATAGCTTTTATCGCAGGCTCTGAGCGCGGCGGGCGCGAAAAACCTAACGAAAAAACCTGACCACATTTGACAGCACGTCGTTTCAGTTCGGGAGACTTCGGCAATCATAAAAATATCCGTCATAAAAACAATTTACTTTTTCTTATTGATTCTAAACGGCCAGCTACAAAAGGAGTTTTCACAATGAAACCTACTTATAAAATTCTCGTAGTGCACCACAAACATTTTAAATAAATTATATTCTCGTTAAATATACGCGGTAGGCGATTTTATTATTTTAAAAAAACTTTTTGAAAAAAAGGGAACCGACTTCAAAACCAAACACAAAAAAACTATAAAATAACTTTTCTTTCGGAAGTCGGTGGCTTTGTTTTTTATTTAATTGACTGTGGCCACCGACTTCCGAAAGAAAAGTTATTTTATAGTTTTTTTGTGTTTGGTTTTGAAGTCGGTTCCCTTTTTTTCAAAAAGTTTTTTATTTTTCCCTTTTTAGTTTAGAAATTCAACAAAAATCTTCACATAATCGGCGTCTTTGAAAATCTACAATCCTAGTTAACAACAAAAACGGATCTGTACGGGCAACTTCACGAGATATCTATTATTTTTATATACTAAAACCTTCCCCAGAATGTAACAAATACTTTCCTGAAAACCGCATCAAAATCGGTTCAGCCGAACGCGAGATAATCGCGGACAAACATACATACATACATACATACATACAGGTCGAACTGAGAACCTACTTTTTTTTTGAAGTCGGTTAAAAATAAAATAAAATGGTATGCAATAGCTTCATCGTGGCAGTCACCGAGTGCCATATGTATTTTTGTTTTATGTTTCTCCCACTGCCCGGTAGTGGTGGCCCAGTGAAAAGACCATTTTATAATGTGGTAAAATTATCAAATGAATCCTCCCACCCAGGGCGGGACGGGAGGGACTGTCAGAATTGTACTGACTATAATCCACGGTATCCTTCAATAACCCTTTATGTTTCGCAGTCACCTGATGAGACAGTCCCGCGACCCCGGAGTGAAAAGACCCTGTCTTATAAGTTGGATGGAGGTCATGAATTCACACAATACTCTTCACTTTGTGTATTTCCCCAAAACGATCTTAAAGAAACCGAATATGGAAGGATTATGGACTCTTAATAGCCACTTAAAATATTTGTACCAGACTTGATGCAACCCTTATTTCAGGAATTAAGACTGAGTCACACGAAGTTCACAAACACTATTTACAACTTACTAGCAAATCTAAACTTGGATTTTCCTTTCAATTCTTGAAATAACAAGAACTAAATGGTGCTTACTTTCCTAACAGCTACGTGCAAGCTACATTTAAATCCGTAAGCTCGTGTTTTGTTTTGCTTATCCACAATGCGCAAACACATTCCTCGACTACTTTTCTGCTTAACCTCTATTTTTAGTCTCCCTGGGGCTATGATATAAACGTACAATGAATGAAGTGTCAGAACTATAATTGTTCCGTTGGGCGAGAGGGAAGGCGATACACGGTCGTATAGTGCTGTCCCGGTCCCGCATGAAACTGTGATAATATTTCATGTTGCGACCCCTATTTTAAAATAACTCAAATGTACGGTACGCTAGATTGCTTAGAACTTTTCATGCGGTTTTTATTCAGGTTTATTTTTATTTTTGATGAATGGCATCTAACGGAGTGCATCCAACCATAATTGTGCTCATATCTCTGACTGGAATTCAAGGGTTTTAATAGTTCTTTTTCTGGCAACATTGAATTGCCAGGTTTTTTGAGGAAAAGGTAGGTACTTTCATGACACATCAGCACATTTTTCAGCAGGTATACAGGCCTGTTGGTCTAGCAGTTAGTGACCCTGACTGCTATGCCAGAGGTCGTGGGTTTGATTCCCACCCAGGACAAATGTTTGTGTGATGAGCACGATCATTTGTTCTGTGTCTGGGTGTAATTTATCTATAATATTTATGTATTTAGAAATATATAAGTATGTTTATCAGTTGTCTAGTACCCATAACACAAGCTCTGCTTAGCTTGGGAATAGATGGCGTTGTGTGATAGTTGTGGAATATTTCTATTTCTATTCTGTTTCTAATATATTCTTTCTCATAATTCACGTGCCATTCACCGAACTATAGCCATTCAGTATCCAGACTTAGTCAAACACTAAAATACTCACGTTAACCTCCAAACCCCCCGGGAATGTGATCGCCAATAGAACAGCAAATACAACAGAATCTCATTTCACAGCAACATTAATTGCTGTTTGAAGTTATGCCTCTTGTCCGACAAGTTTGCCTTCCCCTTTGTCTTGCACGGTAAAATAATTAGCTAACTATGCCTGCTAACTATGCCATCGCAACTAACTCGTGAATTGTATTCTATTGTTTTTAGCTTGTGTACATTTTCGGGTAGGTTCAGGAATGTTGGAGTTGACTGTTTGTCGTGAAGCCGCATTCTTGGTTTATGTTAGAAGTGGTCTTTATTCTCTATTGTTTTCTTGAACATGATCTTTCATAGAAAACCCATTTTATTAGATTAAATAGCTGATCCCCCGTGGTTTCACCGCTGATTCTCAGCTCCTATTGGTCTTAGCGTGTTGTAAATAGCCTATAGCTTTCTTGATTAATAGACTATCCAACACAAACGAGTTTCTCAATTCGAAAATATAAGTAAAGATGTATTTTATTGACAACTGACACATATGAAAGTCGACAAAAATCCTAAAATATAGAAAGAAAATCAGCCTGAAGCTAAACGATATAATTCCCATTTACTTAATCGCAAAATCATGCCCAATATTCTAAGATACTGGACAGTTATTGTAAGTTGATAAACAGAAATAGCCAGACACAAATAAGCTCACGGTCAGCCTGCGGTTCGGCCTGTGTTTCGGTCTGGATCGACCGTGACCGTGCTCGATGCCTTCATGGCTATTTCAGCTAACTTATTCCTGGCTGGCAGTTAGATAAGTTCAGGGTCTAAATCAATACTGAAATGTTTACGTTTTCATCTGCTTCGTAGAAGTAGCACGTTGTGGACTTGAATTGGAATTTATTGAGATAATCTATTGTCCATCATTTTTTAGGGTTCCGTAGCCAAATGGCAAAAACGGAACCCTTATAGATTCGTCATGTCTGTCTGTCTGTCTGTCTGTCCGTGTATGTCACAGCCACTTTTTGTCCAAAGTATATGAGCTATCCTGTTGAAACTTGGTAAGTAGATGTATTATGTGAACCGCATTAGGATTTTCGCACAAAAATAAAAACAAAACAAATTTTGGGGGTGCCCCCCATACTTGGAATTGAAACTCAAATTTTTTTTTTCACCAAACACATACGTGTGGGGTATCTATGGATAGGTCTTCAAAAATGATATTGAGGTTACTAATATCATTTTTTTCTAAACTGAACAGTTTGCGCGAGAGACACTTCCAAAGTAGTAAAAAGTTGGTCCCCCCCCCCGTAACTTCTAAAATAAGAGAATGATAAAACTAAAAAAAATATATAATGTAGACCTCAACAAAAACTTCCAACGAAAATTGGTTTGGATGAGATACAGTTAGCAGTTTTTGAGATATAGTACATTTAAAAAAGCCGCAAATATAACTTTGCCATTCATACAAACACTATGGAAAACAAAGTTATTTGTGTATATTACTTACTAATCTCAATACAATTATATCCCTAATCTATGCTTGCTACTACGGAACCCTTCATGGGCGAGTCCAACTCGCACTTGGCCGGTTTTTGTGTTAAGAATTTATATGTAGATAAACGTTCCTGTTCCCGTAAAAAAAGTTCTTATGTATAATAAAAACATTAGCATAAAAAGGGTTGTTTAATGCACTTCTAACTTAATAAATAATTTTTAACACATGATTATTATTAACAGATTATACAATACTAGGTTAAGTAGCCTAAGCAAAGTAGCCTTGTACTAGAGGTAATATCAAGATAAAAAGTCTATATACAGGTAATGTACATGGTTGGAAAGACAAAAACAGGTAGGTAGTTTAAATATTTAATTATATTTACTTCTAGGTGTTTATAATACCTTGAACCACCCTTAGAAGTAGAAAAAGTAATATCTAATCTTGAGAAGAATTCAACGAATAGTTCTATTAACTCGATATCTTGTCTGTAATCATGAATCTCTTTCATACTAATGTTATGAACTGTCCATTCACTTACTGACAGATCTCTCTAGGCCGCCGAGTGTAGGATTATTTATTATTTTCACACGATTTCATTATACTTATAACAAAGGTGAAACTTAAGGAAGGAATTTTAATAAATTTATTCCCTGAGGGGATTAAACAAGCGAAGAATCTTTGAAAGTATGTGATTTTTTCCGATGGAAAATTCCATGGAACACAATTGTCCCTTGAGTAATGGCGACAAGTCTAAACACCATGTTTATAACTTGTTAGCCAACTATAAATGTGACGGTCGCTGCTGACAGGTCAAGTTAACCGTCGTCTGTATTTGTACTACAATCTATGATTGTTCTTAAGGTCGGCT
The DNA here is from genome assembly GCA_950005045.1 of Agrotis exclamationis. Lineage (NCBI taxonomy): Eukaryota > Metazoa > Arthropoda > Insecta > Lepidoptera > Noctuidae > Agrotis > Agrotis exclamationis. The sequence goes on along the minus strand of OX465418.1, from coordinate 867,158 downwards.
AATCCAAGTGTTACGAGTTTCTGACGCACGATTTATAGTTTGTTTTCTGTAAGAGAATGTACGAGTATTAGGGTCTCGACTGGATACGTTTTTCTGATGAAAAATGATCAGCCTTTTCTAATAAATAGTTATCGCCGAGTAGCGTGATCAGGGCATGTTAAGATGATTCTACAGCTAAGTGATCGAGAGAACGTTAAGAGATTTTCAATGTTTAACAGCTGATCAAGACACCTTCTAAAATTCCAAATTATGACCTCTTTAATTGAAGTTGGCCGATAACCGAACATATAACTTAGATGCTTATACAGTTTTCAACACTGTGTTTACTTATCTTTTTATACGTTTTATCCATTATATGCCCGTGTATAGAACGGAACTATTCCAACATATTCACGGTTTAGTTAGCGGTTATCGCCTATTACCCAGTAATTGATGAGGCAAGTTGCTCCGCTGTGGCAGGTGCTACACAACCACATCTATTACTGCCATGTAGTTGCTAATTTATAGTTTGACATTACATTAACTAATTCTATATGGATTTCGGATTTTTTACACTTGAAACTAATACCGGGATGGAAGAAAAAGTATCCTTTGTGCTGACTTAGAAGACGCCTTACCTGCCTGTTTGTCATATGCGTAAAAAGATAGAAGACAGTTTCGGGCGATTTTAACTACACTGTATTATCTGCAGCAGAGGTAACAGAACTGCTTACCACGTCATATAAATGACCATAACAACCAAAACTTTTGAAAACATTTCGGAAATTAATAAACCGACAAGACAGGAGAGATTTGTATTGTCATCAAACTTAATTTCCGTGTCACGAAACAAAATGTTTGTTAACAAAAAATTGGTGACCATAAGCCGCCATTGGCGGCATGACGACAGACACAGAATGTTTCCAACAAATTGCTTTATTTACGTTAAGTTCTGCTAATGAAGGGAGGAAGCCGGATAAGTTGAACTTTTTAAAAGAATTCATAATTTGTTAGGTGGGTCACGTTTTTAATTGGTAAAAGAAACTTTTTAGGGATAACAGTTAACAATTGATTTTTTGTCATTTATAGGTAGTTGAAATAAAAGGTTCTTTAATTACATTTAAGACATTATAATCTGACTAGATTTGACTGTTTCAATTGCGCAAGCAATATAAAATAGATACCTGTTAAATTTTATTCGGATCCAAACGCTCCGCCAAAGCCATCAAACAATAATTAACAACCCTCACATACCACACCGCAAGCAATCATCAAATAACCGGCATAACCCTCCACTGCATACAATCACGAGTTCTCAAGCCTCAACACAAGATTACAGCGATCTCCGCTCCGCCCGCCACCGCCGCGCCACGCCACCGCCGCGCCGCCGCGCCGCCGCCGCCCGCCGCACTCCGTACCAACACCAACTATTCGGAGATTGCAGAGTTCCCAAATGAAGGGGGTGCGCGGGGGTGGCGGGCGTCATCTCCGCATAGCAGGATATTAAAGCGAAACTGTGGCCGCGCTCAAATTTATTATCCTATAACTAATATTTACCTGTGTGCTGTGTGTGGAATGAGTTTACTGCTTATTGTTTTTAGCGAGAATTCCGTGCGGATGCGGAGATTTTTGTTGTGTGACGCATTGACGTAGTGCTTTAGGGGTAGGTACCTACTGCTTTCATGACAGCCGCCTCAAAGAAAAAGCAGACCGTGTTGGAGAATACCAAACAAACAACGGAATTGTGGCAATAATGATATCGCTTTCTTTTTTTGCGATAAGTTCGCGTTTGACGACTACCTTAACTGATGGAATGCAAAGAAGTGGCCCTAAATTTGAAGCTTTCCTAAATTTGTATAATATCTACTTCAGGTCGATTATATCTAAAATCTCTTTTTTTTTTAATAAATAATATACTTAATACGGAATCAACCCAAACAAGTAAATATCATCACATAATAGAATGTGTCATGTGTCATGAAGTATCTAGGCACTCATCAGCATATTTTGCGATACAAAAATGCTGTAAAAGCTCTTGGAATGCTCAATGTTTGACGTGGTTATCAACGAAATAAAAGGAACACGTATAGTACACTCATAGTAGTAGTACACAGTAGTAGGTATATCGGTAGTTTCGCATTCACAGCTGAATAATGTTCCGACTTTGTCTCGCTTGCATTTGCATTCCGCTGTTAGAAGTTAAGTGTATGATGATCACTATGGTTTACAATGAAATAGCTAAATAAGCATTTAGAAAAATTCGCATGAAACACAAATACTGGGATTCATCATCATCATCATGAACCTTTAATGTTCCCACTGTATGGACATAGGCCTCCTCTCTGTGAGAGGGAGTGCGGGTTGGTAGATATCTCTTCGAATTTGATGGTTCTAGGACATGCCGGTTTCCTCACGATGTTTTCCCTGCACCATTTTAAGAGCAGTGGTGATGAAATAAATTACACAAAGTAATGCGCCTGGCTGGGTTGGAACCCATGACCTACAACTCGTAAGTCGGGGCCGATACCACTGGGTCACCACTGCTCTCGAAATGAACATAATATATTGAATGCTGGGATTAAGTGTAACATAAAAATAATAATCTAAGTCTTGTCTAACTAGAGTCAACTCATATCAAATGTATAATTAGGTAATACTAATCTTACATTCAATCGTACACTGGCAGACCACGCAGATGCTTTATCTAAAAGCACGACATTTTACTTTTTTTAATAGTTTCTTTTGATAATGAAGATAATATGGAAGACTTTAAATAAATCATCTCCAGACAATCCTCCAATTATGGTAGTTAATCATTTTTATACTGACAAAAAATGTAAATTAATAAAAAGAGCGTGCACAGCACACTGGGCGCATGACCCACAGTCGCTTGCGCCCGACACCTCCCCGACTATGATCGATGAGTCGCACACATTTGTTTATTTTGTGGCGGACGCACGGACACAGACACGCCACGGACACGCCACATGACACGCGGCGGGTAATGATGCAAGCTAATTTAACAGTAAATGTGTGATGTTGCTAAATTGAGGGTAGAAAGGGTTCAGATGAGATAAGTCGGGTGGGTGATTTTCAAAATTATTTTTAGTGAAAAATAATGTGGATTTTTTCATTCACATATATTTTGCTAATACTAGATTAACAAACAAAAATTGATCAGTTATAACTCGGAACATTTGTGTCAATTGTAAAAGAAAAGGGATAAAATAAGATTTATATTTATGATTAATTATGCTCTAACTCAGTCTAGGTACCGTAAACAGTTAGCACAGAAGCATAACCATTACAACAGTTGTTTACAAACATTTAAATTGTAAAACTAAAAAACACTCCACTACAAAATCCATTCCAATCCGTCTTTCATCCCTTATTACGCACTCAACAAACTATAAACACATTCACAGACACTGAGCAGATAAACGGTTAACAAAAATATCCCGCGGACTCGGCCGGGGTTTGGGGACGCCCAAATATAAATCACGCCTAAAACAACAGATACACAAGTTTTAAGTTACCCAGAGCTAGTTGGTCGGAGTTGGCTACACAAAGTGAAACAGACGCAGCGGAATACACGGGCGTGCGGCCGGAGCGGACGCGCGGGGAATAATTTAAGTCAACTGATTGCATTTTAGTGCATAAAGTGAGCAGAGGAGGTTGCTAAACTAAAGTCAAGAAACATCTTGAACAATTTCAAGAGGTTTCTTGAATTTCAAGATGTTTCTTGACTTTCAAGATGTTTCTTGACTTCTAAGAAATGACTTCTGTTAGCGAAGAAATACTTTAATACCTACTTAAAGAAGGACAAGTCTAGCAAAATATGGCACTTGCATATTTTATGTCATTCCACTCATAATTGAAACAAAACAAACGAAACAACGCAGACCTTTTTCTGTAACTTATAAGTTAAAATATTTCCATCCTCACTTGCCACCCAGATGTTTCCACTTTACAGAACAGATTACAGTAACTCCATAGTGTCAGGGGTTGCGACAATGAGTGTTAATGATAAAAACAAGCGGTACTTAACGCTCCCGGTAGTAACGATAACTTTATGTTATTTTTATCTCCTTTGCCTTCTCTTGTGTTCTTCCAGTTCACCGGTTCACTAAAAGGACCCAACTTATCTCGCCTCCTTGGCCTATTTAGTCAGAATAGAAAATATCTTTATGAAACATAGTAAATTCAAGATAAACAGTTTAGGATTATGATATAAATAATCTTCCATTTTACTGTATCCTATTCTAATTAGATTTTAACGAGACCACATTTTATGACAAAACTGGACTTTTAATTTTGCGAATATTTCGACGGTTCCTACGTACAAACGGACATGTGTCAAAAACCGAGGTTTACAGGAAAGCGTTTTTAATGTTCAAACCGCTCTATTTTTTTAATGTTCAGGTTTAATTCAATTCTGTGTCTACACATATAATTATTTCTAACAAATTTTCATGTTTAATTAACTCAATAAGCTCCCTGTTGCGTTATTTAATTCACCTCAAAATATCCATGTTATTGTTATATAAAAATTTAGAAATAGGTACATATAGTTAACAAATATGTTAATAATAGTAGAACTTAAGTTAATCAAACAAAAGATTCACATTCCGCGTGTGCTTCCCTTTGTTCCATCCATATGTTTCCATCGCACAATAATCATATAATGTCAGAGGTTCTGGTGATGAGTAGTTAGTAATGACGACTGCAGGCGTCATCAACAGTGCAGGAGTCAGCGACTATTTTTGTTTCCATGCTGTTCACGCGTTTAGTCGCACGTCTGTCCTTTGTCTTGTGTGACGCACTAATTGAACTAATCGTTTTGAGGACTTGTTTATTGGATGCATTCTAAAAGTTTATTTAATGAGTAATATGTTACGTGTGTGGTGTGAAAGTGAAATAAATAAGATTACTGTTGTAAAAATATATTTATAAATGAATTATATTATTAAACATATTTTTTTTCCGGAATTTCACATTTCGCATGTGCGTTTCAGGAAGCCAGTTAAATCATGAACAAAAGTGAGAAAGAACGTTTCGGGAAAATATTATGAAATTCATAGATATACGAAGTTAATCGATACCATTAGTTCCGTTATCAATAAGCCATTGAATCCTCCCAACTAAGCCTTAAAACGTAGTTGCTTGTTTCAGAGGTCGATTCACCTTAATCGCTCAAAGATTAAGATCGAACTTATCTATAATCCTCTTATAATTTAATTGGCTCTTGTTATTCTTGTAGTCACTATAATAAAGAAAATAACATTTCTTCTGATTCAGAAAGAAAAAAAGAAAAGGATTATTTTAAAGTCAAAGCTGTACTTTGTATTATTATCAGTTAAGACATCATTAGGAAAAATACTTGCTCTATAATATTACTATGTATAAAAAGTACCCAGGCGAGTATCGGCGTTTCGTCTCGGTCTAAGTATCCTGGTAGGAGTGAAACATTATGGGTCTATAGAACGCATCAAGACTTCTGCTTCTTCAAATGATTTTGGTTGATTGCCATGTTTTATTTTTTCGTTTCGCTTACATATCTATGAACTGATCTGTTTTGAAATATTGAAGGACGATTTAAACGGGACGAATTAAAACATTAAAAAAATATACATATAGTGTGTCGAGAACAAGGTCCAAACTACCGATAATTAGATCAGCATTGTGATCTTTATTAGTATCATGATTTCGAACCCCGATGTCAAAATTTGTACTAATATGGATCGATTCGAGATTTCCGTTGCTACGCTACCTGCAGATCAGTACAGTTCTAGAAACTATGTTCAGCTTAGTAGCTTAGTTCTGTACTTATGTACCTTAAAGTTATCTATCAAATGGACTGTTTGAATGTTCCACACACAATACACGAGTACCTGTACTACATAGAGTGTATTGAGGATAATAGTATTATTATGCTCATTGAATTTCAGTCAATATGTAACAATATTAATAGGATTTTCAGTGCAATAGATCGAGTCTGCAATGAAACATGCTAGCATGTTGTAGTCTGCACGCTATTAATACTAATCAAAGTAATATGCTTAGTATACACAGATAAAATAATGCGTAGACAATAAGGTTAGGAGGCACGTACTTAGTGCCCGAATACTAGTGTCAAAGGTTACCTAAAGGGTGTTGGCAAACCTTGAGACGGCTTTAGTGTCTGGAGACCTGGCTTGCCTTTTACATATCATAGTAAATGGGACACCCGTCTGGTTGCGAAAAACAAAGACATAAGTACCTGTCAACAGCACCCTTTTGGGTTTTCTTAGAGACCTATTTAATCATAGATTGAGTATTATACCAGGCTATTATTATCACAGAGTCAAAGTGCACGACAAAGAAAGGTCTGTTGTTATTCAAAATCCAGCCAAGTGTGTGTCGGAATCGTGCACCGAGTTTTTAGTATCAACTTGTAAATATTTCGTTCATCACCGAAAAACTTTTTCCAAATTTTACTTACTTACTAGCTGACCCGGCAAACGTTGTTTTGCCATAAAAAATAGAACATAAAAATTTTGTCTAAAAAATAAAATAAAAAATTTAGGGGTGGACTACCCTTAACATTTAGGGGGATGAAAAATAGATGTTGGCCGATTCTCATAGATACCGGATAAGCACAAAAAATTTCATCAAAATCGGTCAAGCCGTTTCGGAGGAGTATGGCAACGAAAAGTGTGACTTTTATATAATAGATAACTTGGGTCTTAGAGAAGGTAGGTAACTTATTTTTAAGGTAGGATAACTGTATTCTCATTTTGTTTGCGTGTCGATGGACTCAAATAGTTTAAAACTAGTACCTATGTAGCCACCAAAATGTTTCTTTTTAATTCAGGATAAGCAGGAAAGGTAATAATTATGAAACAGATAGATAGAACGATATTTATTTGTATTAAAATCACAAACGAAGTCACAAGCAACAGCTAGTTCTATGAAACTCCAGGTTTTCTCACAGAAGCTATAATAATTCTGTTGTTTAAGTAGAAATTCGTCTAGACAAAAGCATCATAAAAATAACTTTGAAAACAATAGCTAAAGCTTAGCTTCTGATCGCAGCACATTGTCGTTCTATAAATAAACAAAAGTCGCGCAGTGTGCGCGTGCTCTTATCCCCTAACACTGACAGCTTTACAGTCGCTTATTCTTATCACACGTGTACACACTTACTTACAATAGAAAAGCATAAACAACTTCACAATACGGACTCATTTTTTTACCGCTAGGCCACACCCTACACGCTCAAGCCAAACGCTTATAGCGACACCTATTACAGATAATAGACAAATTAAGGAAGATCTGCGATTAACCGCGACGCGAATTGACAAGCGCAATATATGAACAAAATAATTCTAAAAAGTTATAAATATCACTTAGATACATTTTTGTGCAATATTCTTTTTACAGAATACAAAAATCATTTTATTTATTGTCGCAGGTCTCACCGCCTGATGTCGTCAGCGGTCCTTATTTGTAAAAAATGAAGAAAGCCCTATTGAAAGTCTTTGTTTTCCCTTTCCTCAACAAGCAATTAATTAAACTCCCTTTAGGCAGGGTCCAATCATTTTAGGTTGGTATATAAAGCAACACAGTATCAATTAATATTATTACTTTACAAAGTTGAACAAAGGGTTTTTGGACCAACTTTGATGTTTCCGGAAATGTTGTTCAGGGATTTCATGTTACTTACCTAAATAGAAGAATATTATAAAACAGACGACGAATGTTTTGATATCATTACAACCTTTGTTCATAGAGCTTCCGTTCATATAAAATATCAATGTACATTTTCCTCTTTTATAAACACAGTACAATCAGCCCATTATGTTCCCAATTCCCACTGCTGGGACACAGGCATCTTCTTTTGAGAAGGAGTGGGTTGTAATCCACCACGGGGTGGTATAAACACATGCTCGTGCAAATTACAAAATTAAATGGTGACGATATTTACAAAGGGTGACTAAATCAATTTCTTAAGAAAAACTTTTGAATGAATATAGTGCTAAGGCTACCCTAAAAGTAGCCATACACCATACTGCCTATCGTCCAATCGGCATGACGATCGATTTGATCAAACTTCAAATCGGCAGCAACTTAGCAACTTGCTAAGTTGGCATCACTGTTGCCGATTGGAAGTTTGATCATGCCGATTTGATCCAATCGGAAGGATCAAATCGGCATGATCATATCGGCATGATCAAGCCTATCAAATTTAACCGTCATGCCAATTTGATGGATTCCACGCCCACACACGGTCAATTCTAACTGATCCAATCGGTAGCGTCATGCCGATTGGACGATAGGCAGTATGGTGTATGTATGGCTACCATATGCTAACCTAAGAATATGGTAAAACATTATGAATTTTCATAACAATAAGATGGACTTATTTCAGCACACCCAATTTTTTTATTCGCAACTCACCAGTTCCGGATTTTAGTAATCTACACAAATATTATAAAGAGGAAAGATTTGTTTGTTTGTTTGTATTAAATAGGTTCCGAAACTACTCCACCGACTTCAAAAATTCTTTCACCAGTTCAAACCGCTTTGGTCCTGAGGGACATATGCAATAAGGGGGTGATGAGCGGGCGAAGCCGCGTGCAAAAGCTAGTTGAGTATAATATATTAAATGTGCCTATGCTAATTTATTATTCAGTGTCGTATTTATTATTAGCAAAGCCTGGGGGTCTACCGTGAAATATTACGCACGCAATCGCGACGATAGCAGCCAAGCTAAAATTAATCTTATTCCAATAACATACGATAGCTCCCGAGCTGTCATCGAACGTTTCGTAACGTTTCGCGCTAGGGCCTCTGTTTAGGAATACATCGTATACCTAAAAGTGTATGTTTAAAAAAATCATGAATGAGATTACATAGTTCCAATAATGTAATGATGTTTGTAGTACAAATGGTTCCCCCATAATGGTAAAGTAACAGGTGCAAATTAGTTAGCATTGTTTAGTCAAATATTGACAGTGACGGCGGCTGGTTTACTGGACAGTGGTCGCTTTATCATTCTCATTGCCTCGTCTGCCGCCAAAATCTGTTCCTGAATTTACCAAATAATTTCACACAAACAACAGCTCTTATCACGCAAACAATGGAGGCTAAATTCGCTTGCCAACGTTGCATACTGTTTCTACTTGCTTGCTGTCGGTACAGTTTATTCTGCTGTTGTTTTGTGTCTTATGATGGAGTAGCAAGGCTTGTTTTTGCTTGTCGGACTTGCGTGTAGTGTTATCTATTCTGTTGATTAATTAAGGGTACATCCATCACGGCTGGCCATTGATGGCTCATTGATTAAGTTTGTATTCCATTTTTTGGTGTACTCCTGAGATTGATTGGTTTTGTTAGTGGCCATTGAAAAAACGCCATTAATTAATATTTATTTATTGGAGCTACCGCGCGCTGCATACATATTTATGTGGCTGAAACCGCACTTTTAATGAAATATAGTGTGTATTGAATTTGAACGGTGGAAATATTTTTATTTACTTTCGTTCAATTTCACCGCATGTAAGCTCACTGGAGGGTCACGTCATAATACACAACGAAAATATTTTCAGCATTAGTTACCTTATCTTTCAGTTCAAAAGTTTAAATGAATCTATCAACTGTATGGACACAACACTTAATTAAATTTTAAAGCTTTTAAATTAGTTGTGACAAAATAGTAGAATGTTTATTACTATTACCCTGTGCCATCCCACTACTGGGCAAAGGCTCTCTCCCCATGACTTCCAATGAGATATTTCGATCTGGGGCTATTGTGATAATGTTAGTTTAGTCTAGCTTTTCCGGCTATCTTCTGTGAGGTCTGTTGCGACGCCTTCTGGCTGTGCCAGGGCTCCACATAGTGGATATTTATACGCTCTTTTTTTTCGTTTTTAAATAATTAAGTACTTGTTAGTCTGACTGAGAACTTGTTACCTACATAAAATAACTCTGCTTTCCGCCTCGACAACATCTTGACATAATATGCCAAGACATTTGCAATTACTACGTTTATGAACACTAATTATACCCTTAATTTGAAATAACTAACAGCATTAAGCTATACCACACAACAATAACGCATTAGTGATAATAGTTAATCAAAATAATTAGAAGGGCCATTAATACGGGCTCCTTAATATCATTAAAAAGCCTATCAATCATAGAAATCACGCCGCATCTGAGTTCCGGATTTATCCCGGAATTAGTCCGGATGTGCAGTTCCATAACGATGCACGGAGTATGTAAGAACAGAAGGCTCATTCATCACTTCTAGATGGTCTCAATAACCCAAGACAACATCGCGGTATGACTCTGTCTCCTACTTAAAGGACCGGTGACATAACAAGGTGTTCACCGAACGATATAATTTTGTTTATTATCTATATATGTTTCGGTCGTAATAAAATAATAATCCAACACCATTTGATTTGAAATGGTCACATTTTTGCTTGCCCACAGGACACGGGTATTTAGGGTGTATGTTCAGCGTTGTATTGCATGTAGAGGTCAGGTTTATTGTTCTTGTGTAACAGTAACTTAAAAACTCATTGCTGTGTTCACAATAAAGTCCAAAAATACTGCTTGCCTGTACATAGTGCACATGACGGCAACATATGTTCAGTTTTTAGATTTTTGTGGTCTTGGCTACCTATTCTTTAGTACATTAAAGTTACTGAGACAACAACATTTTTACAAGGAGCTATAAAAACCATAATTCTTTGTATGTATCCGTCTTGTTTAAAATTAATAGAATACACGTGTAATGCGTACCTAATTAAACATTGTAAACGAGTATTTTTTTGCCCTTCAACCTCACAGGGTTAATTAGGGCAAAATAATAACACGATAAAGGGGTGAGGTTTGCCAAGGAGGATTGCCAAAACGTCTGAAGTATACGTAGAAGTTGAATTTTAATGTAGGGTTGTTTTTTGAAAATTAATTACAAAGGCCGCATTTTCAAACACTTTGATAATTCCTGTTTTTAGTCTGTTTCCTATTATTTGTTAACTCGAGAAAAGAAGTCAGAAACAGAAACATTGATGAGTTTTCTGTCCCCTACCTAGTGTGTGGTATTCAAATAGCTAGGTTAGTGTGCGCATCAATCAAGTATTTAGCCGGTGCGGTGCGGAGCTAAGCGGAATGATTTCCTCGTTGACATCCGTGCCCGTTCGAGCCCGTTCAGTTTCCGATGCATAACGATGCTTGGCTAAACCGACAATATCTTTACTGGTTGTTTGTCTCTACGGCTATTTCGGATCCATTGTTTAGCTCGACTGTTTAAGCCAATTTCGTATATTGATAGAACCTATTTGATTTAACAGTGCTGTATTTTAGAGTAGACTTGACTTTACTGTCTTAGCGCAATGCTAAGGTGTCACAATAGGAAAGTATTTCATTATTTCAGGTAAGAGTGATATGAATTAAACAGTATCGTAATCGCTTTTAAAACTGCTGTACATACTAACTCGATTATTTAACTTTTGCTGTAGGTTAAGCTATTCATACATACATTTTCAACCTTTTCATCATCGTTATAAAAACTATTAAAATGTCACTTTGTCTAAGACAGCTTTTTAATTACATAGAGATAAATATAAAGAAAGTACATCATGAATTTACATAAATGAGATACGGTGCAAAAGGCGCTCTAATCGCTTAAAGCAATTTCTGCCAGACAAAGAATCACTTAGGAAAGTTTATAGTTTGCCCTTAATAGGAAAGATTAGGAATCTTGGTTGCTTTGATATATTTTTATAGTCTGTGTAAAATGAAATTATTATATCCTGAGAAGTTTAATTCAATGTTAAACAGTAGACTAAAAGGATTTTTTATACAAGTTTGCCTAAGCCTTGATATAATTTTAGAACCTTTTGTACTCATGAAACCGTCTAGGGTATCTGAAAGTGATTGCCTAGCACATATAATTAACGAAATGTATCAGAATAGAGAGCAGTGGTGGCCCAGTGGTATCGGCCTCGACTTACGATTTGTAGGTCGTGGGTTCGAACCCAGTCAAGCGCATTACTTTGTGTAATTTATTTCAACACCACTGCTCTCAAAACGGTGAAGAAATGCATCGTGAGGAAACCGGCGTGTCCTAGAACCAAAAATTCTAAAACATGTGACATCTACCAACCCGCACTGGGCCCGCGTGGTAGATTACGGCCCACTCCCTCTCACAGAGAGGAGGCCTGTGTCCCAGCAGTGGGAACATTTAAAGGCTGATGATGATGATGATCGGATAGTAGCCAATCACGACGTTTTTCAGGAGTCTCAGGAGATTGGTCAGTCGGAGCAGTTACCTTGGTCTGGAAAAGGTTTCAGGTTATCCTTTCATTGTACTTCCTATTATTTTAGATTATAGGTACTTGAGAGATATACAGCAAACAATTATCTTTTTCCAATAAAACTAGGTTTCTTAAATAAAAATCCGCCAGACGGCTAAAACAAAGACATATCTTGTGAACATAGTTTAATGAATGTGGAGTACAATGGGCGCCATCTTTGTCTCACACAAACAGCCTGGTGACAATGGAGACGCGCGGATTTTATTCGCTCGTAAACTTTACGGATGCTGGATGGCTTTATGATGATGTTACACGTGTTTCTATGGTGATAGCATGTTCAATAACCGTTGTATGGTATTGGGTTTATCTAATATATTGTATATTTTAGATAGGCACGTATAAATACAATCTTTATTATTTGTATCTTTATTTAGCTCAGATGAAAAAGGCGGAATACCTTATTTTGTTCGAGCTTGCGATAAAATTCTAGTGATACTAAAATCAATTCTTTATAACATTTTAGGTTTTGAGAGTTAGATAAATTCAGTCAATTGTAAAATACTGGTATTCAGCTGGATCTGGATAGACTGGATGTCAAAGATCAAAGGCTAGGCAGAAATTATGACGCAAGGGTATGAGGCTTCGGACTCGAAGGTAGCAGAGAACCGGGGCTGGCGCCGAAAATCAGCTGACTTGCCAGTAGCAGGCAACTTCTATTTTAAACGCGCTTTGAGTTCGCGGTTTTTTAAGGCCGCCATTTTCATGACTATACAATTATCAATTCTCTATGTACTGTATCCAGATTTTTTTTTCATATTCATTTAATTTATTTCATGAAAACTTAGTAGGTACATTTAGATCCTGAATCTGAAATGTCTCATTTTCGGCAGGTGCATGCGACGTCGCGGGCGGGGCGGGGTCGGTGAACTCTCTGCCGGCCGGCGGCGCAGGCGCTCGCTTGGCGCCGTCTTTCGACGCGGCCACTCCTCGCAACGTCACCGCGCTTGTTGGCAAGTCCGCCTACCTCAGCTGCCGGGTACGCAACCTGGGAAACAGAACGGTAAGTTTAACTTTAAGAAAAATGTGGAAACGATAGGCCAATTGTGGCTTTGAGATTTAGTGCCGAACTGTTCAATCGTTCAATCGCACCGTGGCTTAAACTGTGCTTCTTGCGTCTAGCCGATTCATACGAAGTTCATCCAGATGCCTCGACAAAATAATGACAATCGCAATACAACAACCTTCATCGGCATTCACATAAGTTTTTCGGTAACAAACTCGTACACTGTAATTAAATATAGTCCCTCAAATCATTAAACCATCTTGTGGGAGAACTACTACACCTCTGTGCCCTTCAGTAAACGACCGCCGCTCCAGAACATTTCAGTACTATAATATTATATCATCCATCAGTTCTGCGAATTACGTGCCCTCTGCCACTTTAGTTTGGCAATATTTCATTGTGTGGTTTTGAATTTCTGAGGTTCCCGGATTCGCTCGGGTAGTTGAAATGTCAATCTGTGGTGATGACATAATTAGTATTATGTACCCGAAATATCAATGAGACTGAATATTATATGCTCTGTTTGATTTGCCTCTAATTGATGTGGCTACAGAAAATGTCAATGTTCACCATGCACATCAATTATAGAAAGTTTCCTGAAGAGGTGATCCTTCACTGAAAAAAAATCAGTAATACCAACCGATTTTTCGGTAATATTTACTGTTTTGGACAGTAAAAATAGAGCCTATTGTCCAAAGCAGTCAAATTAACTGAAAAAAACAGTTGAGTTATAACAATAGATTTTACTGTCGGTTACTTACAAGGAACTGTTTGTTTCAGCAGACAGTTGTTGTTTTAATGTTCATACAGTTGAAATAACTGTTTAGCTCTTTACGTTTCAGTAGACTTTAATGTTCATACAGTTGAAATAACTGTTTAGCTCTTTACTGTTTTTGCCCATTTCAGTGCACTGTCCGTTATCAGTTATTTTAATGTATAAATAAGTTCCCGGAACCGTTTTTTTTTTACTGTTCAAGAACAGTAGAAAGTCTCGTTTTATTTTTTTCAGTGTTTAGTCGTTGCTTGTAGGTATATGTACTTTTAAAGATGAGCACACCGCGCCCGCCGCGATTTGAATTCAAACTTGTACAACTATCAGCAAGTTGTACATGCAACTTTCAAATGTCGGTAAATGTTCAAAAATATGAGGAAGTTGTAAATTGTTGAGGTTAGCACCGTTTCCGCAGTGTCGGCAACTTGGGTTTACACAATTCGACATAATTTTACTCTCTGCTGTAAAATATTTTAGATATAGGTAGCTAGGCAAATTATAGGAGTATGTTTTCCTTCTAATTTTAAACAGTTCTTCATAATCTGACTTCAGAATCAATTTCATTTTCTCTAATTTTAACTTGCGACATTCAAAAGTACCTTTTAAGGGCCTAATTGAAAATTGAAATGAATGATTTCACTTTGAAAGCCACTTCACAGGATGACGTCAGAATTTTTCATAAGATAATGTATTGCTCAGGATATAATTGACAATATCGTGTCTAAAACGTTATTCTCATTGGATTGGCGAGGTCAGGTGTAATCCAATTTCTATCAATCACAGCCATAAGATGGACTCTTCCGATATCTAAAAATAAATGTCAAATCAAATCAAGCCAAGACAATGTCAATTGGATTTTTGCTACAATCGATACATTCGGTAAATTAAAAATAGGAGGAATCTTAAATGGACTGTTATGTATTTATGCACTGTATTTTATATTTCTAACAGCACCATAATTTTTGGGCATTAATTTACATAAGGCTTAATATTATAGTGGTTTAGTGTTATTGAAAACCAACTTATGTGTAAGCTTACGTGTATATCGTGAGAAAATATCAGGGGTTTCACAAAACAGGGCTTCAGAAAAAAAGAATAACTGCTCTTCCCTGATTAAAGGAGTTTCATGAAATTTCGAATATCCTGAGCATTCCGTGTCACCTAGATTCATAATATTATGTGTACATATTGCGAAATAAATATTATAGAAGAACACCGCTGTCACACATACAGACACGAAAAGCACTTTATATTGTGTGTCAAATCATGTTGTATAGCAGCAGGAGGCAGTTCATAGTCGATAAACTACACAATAATACTATACCAAAAATCGTTATGAGCTCCAGTCGTGCCAAAATATTAGCCACCGAGTAGGGGTGCTAAAATGGATAATAATATGAATTGCGGTAATATGTACAAAATTGTTATAGTTTTTTAACTTTGTCCGAGACCGTTTTTAGAATTTAAAAGTAGGTATTACAAATTAAAAGTATTATATACAAATCCGTGATCAGACCTGTCGTTTTGTATTGATCGGAATGCTGGGCTGTGAAAGACGGATGAGATACGATTGCATGTAGCGGAGATGAGGATGTTGAGATGGATGTGTGGAGTGACAAGAATGGATAAAGTAAGGAATGAGTTTATAAGGGGAAGTTTGAAAGTAGCAGATGTTCATCATCATCATCAGCCGGAAGACGTCCACTGCTGAACATAAGCCTCCCCCTTAGACCGCCACGCCGAACGACAATTGCACCCATCGGTTGCCCCATCTGTTATTACAGAAAAAATGAAAGGGAATCGTCTGTCTAGGTATGAACATGTGATGAGGAGGGATGAGACTCATGTGGCTAAGAGAGTGATGAGTATGGACGTTGATGGGTGGAGAGGAAGGGGAAGGCCAAAGAAAAGATGGATAGATTGTCTAAGGAATGATATGAATGAAAAAAGGAGTAAATGATACGGTGACGTTGATAGGGGAGAATGGAAAAAAACAACGTGTTGCGCCGACCCCATGTAAAATAGGATAAGGGCAGGAAGATGATGATGGTGATGATGATGATAAATTGCTGACAAGTAAGTGTACCGAAGCCTATGGACACCTGCAACATCTGCAATGCTTGCGCACTGTCAACCCTGTAGAAACGTTTTCACGCAGTTTTTTGAAGAGCCCCATGTTTTAGCTCATCGGGAAAACTATCGTTGAGATGAAAATTATGATGCTATTAAGATTCCCCTAATTTTAGGTTCCTTGAACAGCACTGGTGTTAACTAGACACATTGGAATGAAAATTCATCCCGATTCAAGCCCTAGTTAACAAGAATCTATTAAATATCCTTTAATATATTACATTAAAGTTGCACAGTTGTGTGGCAGTTTGTTCTGGAAATTGCAAGTCAATTTCCTAAGATCGCCTGTTACCCGGCCAGTTGGTCAGAGAACTCCGTGAGTTACGACTGGCTACAGTCTAGCTGTTTTCATATTACTAATGGTTTATTTATGTCCTGCTCCACTGTGAATTGAGCAGCATGTCTGCTTCACAGACTAGGAAATGTTTTGATATTGTAATTGAATTCAGTCAGGCATGCTCTCTCCTCTTCCCCCCGGACCACCGTATGGTGTTAACGTGCCCAAATTGCTGTGTTGTTTTATATTTAAAGTATTTAAAATCAATTCAAATAAATTAAATCCACCGAAGAAAATAGGATCACATAGAATCGAGGAGGTTAAAAAAAAACGCGATTGCCTGTGCCCGAGTACTACGAGCAGCACACTCCTACTCCACCACCAACGCCGCTTCGAGGGACCTAAGGACCTGCCCCTAAGCAAGTAAGAAAACTCACACTAATTAAGGCGTGCGTATGGTGTCTTCAAAGTGGGCTGTTACAAAAAGAACTCGCCTCTCTTGTGCTACTGGACGACAACAGTTACTCTAGCTCCGCCTAAAAGTGAAAGGAATTCCAAGGACGTCCAATCACGAGCGCATACCGCAAAGTCATTAGCTAATAATTAGCGAAGGACGTCCCCCGTCGCTTGCGCATCAATAATAATTGTACTCGTTAACTCCTTATACGCTCTGACCTCCTGGTAGAAATGGACTCGTCTATGGACAGATCTGTCTCGGACACGGAAGTTCACTTAGCGGGAACTATTAAAACACCACCAAACTTTGTTTTCCAACGAGCAAAGAGAGGCAGGGGTGAGATGGGTGAGATGGAGGACACTGTCACTATACAGCTAAACGAATTCAAAGAGGAGATTAAGAAAATGCTGACCAGTTTTTCGGAAAAACAGGAAAATGAGATTAAAAAAATTAACTCGACACTAAAAGAGATACACCAGTCCAACATTGGCCTCCAAAATTCAATTGATTTTTTAACAACAAAAAATGAAGAACTCAGAGCGAAGGTAATACACCTTGAGAAGCAGTCTATGGAAGATAAGAAATCTATCGCTTTGCTGGAGAATAAAATTGAGGAAGCACAGATGGGAGCTCGAAAAAGTAATTTAATAATAAAAAATGTACCACGAAAAAAAGATGAAACTAAAGAGGATCTTCTTGAAATGACTATGTGTCTCTTACAAAACCTTGAATGCAGTGTAAAGAAACACGACATCAGGGATATCTACAGGGTACGTGGAAAAACAGCTGATAAAAAAAACACACCTATCGTTGTAGAAACTGGCTCCACTATCATGAAAACTGAGATCCTGAAAATGGCTAAAGCATTCAATATAAAACACCATAACAAATTACGCTGTAAACATATGGGAATGAAAACTCAGGAAGACATCCCTATTTTTGTATCCGAGCATCTAACCCCCAAGGGCTCTCGTTTACACTTCCTGGCAAGAGACCTAACCAAATCTGGATTGTACAAGTTTTGCTGGACTGCATTTGGAAAAGTGTACGTGAAAAAGAATGAATCTAGTCAAACTATACACATAACAACTGAGGAACAGGTACACAAACTTTTACTTGATCAATGACTATATTCTTTCTATTTTTTATATTGCCTAAATTTAACAGTTCTAAGCTTAAAACTATGCTTTGCCCTATGTAAATTCCTAACTGCCTACGATATATTTTTTTTCACTCTGTATCATTGTATACTATTACTCATTACAAAATTGAGTTATTTAAATACTGTACTGTCTCACTATCGCACACACAACTCAATCATTGACACTTTCACATTCACACATCATATACAAAATTACCACAAGCTCAATCTCACTACCTATTTTCTTATCTTAATACTCCACAAAACACATGTTTCCAATACAAGCCTGTTTCTGAACAAACTATATGCAATTCCAAATACTATTTACCCTGATATACGCACCTACTTATTTGCGATTATATTTTCACCAATCTACTATTTTAATGATTAATACTCATCAAACCATTTCTGACATTGATAACATTAAAATAGCCCGCACTATTGAATGCGATTCCTCAGAGTTACACAAACATTTAAAAATCAATAAAAACGATCTTACCATCATATCACAAAACATTCGTAGCATATACTGTAACTTTGATAGCCTACTTACAACTTTATCTTCCATTAATATCGATCCCGATATAATCATTCTAACTGAATGTAGATTAAATACCAATAAAGCTATTCCCCAAATTACTAATTTTCAATCTTATATAACGTCTCGCCAGCTGAATCAAAATGATGGGGTGGTTGTTTATATCAAAAGTTCCTTAAAACCTAAAGTAGTGGAGATACAGCTAACCCAGGCGTCTTGCCTACGACTGGATTTACTGGGCATCATTGTGTTCTGTATATATCGTTCTCCCTCTAACACAAATACTGACTCTTTTATTGACTCACTTAGTTCACACCTAGAGATTCAAAAATCGCAAAAAAACATTATTATAGCTGGCGACATAAATATAAATATTAAAAAAAACCGGCCAAGTGCGAGTTGGACTCGCCCATGAAGGGTTCCGTAGCAGCAAGCATAGATTAGAGATATAATTATATTGAGATTAGTAAGTAATATACACAAACAATAAAAAAAACCAGGGTACAATGAATCGTCCCAGGATTATAATAATAGAGTTAACTACCTTAACATGCTTTCTTTATTTGGCATACTTCCCGGACATTTACTGGCAACAAGAGAACGGAACTGTCTTGACCATCTTATGTTGAAGTTACATAAAACCAAGTTCTCGGCAGCTATCGCCATTTTACACACTACAGTTACTGACCACTATACTACTCTTCTTTCATTATCTAAGTTAAAAAAGGTTCAGACACCTAGTAAAACAACTTCTACAATAAACTTTGAACAAGCTCTGAAAGATCTTCAGGAAAAAAATTTATCAAATCTATTATTTCTTGAAGACCCAAATATGCTAGTTAATAGTTTTATTAACACTCTAACCAGTGTTATAAATGACAACACTCGTTTAAAAAATATCCCAAACAATGAACGTATCATCAAACCTTGGATGACTACCGGCATCCTTCGTTGCATCAGAAACCGCAATAAAATGCAAATGCAATGTCGGAATGAGCCACACAATGAAGTTCTAAAGATTACGTATACGAGATATAGAAATTTTTGTACGAATTTAATAAAAAAACAAAAAAGAAAGTATGAAAGAGACTTAATTAAAAACTCTACTTCTAATAATAAACTACTCTGGAAAAATATTAAAAATATCACCTATACTAATAAACCAAAAAGCCAAAATTTAGAATTATTAAATATTAAATCAACCCCTACGGAATCAATAAATTATATAAACGATTATTTTGCTAAAATTGGTATGCACCTGGCACAACAAATTCACGCAGGTATAAATAAAAATGACTTTGTTAGACAATCGAATAGAATAAGACCTCAACTTAATACATTCGTGCTATTTGAAACAGATGATTCTGAAGTCTACAAAATCTTAATGAATTTGAAATCGGATAGTGCTGCTGGTTGTGACAATATTTCAACGAAATTCCTAAAACTCATTAGTCATGAAGCTGTTCCAATAATAACCCACCTCACTAATCTTTGCTTTCGAAATGGTACATTCCCAGCTCTGTTAAAACAGTCTATTATAACCCCAGTACACAAGGGGGGGGACGGGGACGACGTCAATAATTATAGGCCCATTTCGATTCTACCATCCATATCAAAAGTTTTAGAGAAAATTATAAATATTAGATTGATGAAATATTTCAATAAATTCAACCTATTATCTCAATCTCAATTTGGCTTCAGGCAAGGCTTAAGTACCGAGGACGCAGTTACTGCACTAAGTTCTCAGGTAATTGAACAATTGGATGGCGGAAACAAATGCTTAACGGTATTCTTAGACCTCAGGAAAGCGTTTGACACCGTCTCTGTCCCAATCCTTGTCAACAAGCTGGAACAAGCTGGAATAAGAGGTAATGCACTCAGCCTGCTCAGTGATTATCTTTCTAATAGAAAGCAAAGAGTAAAGATAGGAAATTACATTAGCGATGAAATGGATGTGTCATACGGCGTCCCGCAGGGTAGCGTACTTGGCCCAACACTCTTCTTGCTTTACATAAATGACCTTTGTAACATACAAATAAAAAACGCCAAAGTCTTTGCGTACGCCGATGACACAGCTATTGTTTTTTCTGGTACCTCTTGGGCGGATATCAAGCAAAGTGCTGAAATAGGAATTACGCAAATAGCCATGTGGCTTAAAAATAATTTGCTGTCTCTAAATATATTAAAAACGAATTACATTTGTTTTAGTGTAAGTAACCGTACACAGCCATCCGAAGACTTTAAAATAATAATACACGAATGTGGCAAAACACAAAATAATGCCTGCAGCTGTCCTTGTCTTAAAAAAGTTCCACAAACAAAATATTTGGGAGTAATCATAGATCAAACATTGTCCTGGTATCCCCATCTTGAGCAAGTCAGCAATAGAATAAGGAAACTTAGCTGGATGTTCATGACGCTTAGATTTGTGGTTCCAACTAAACTCTTAGTAGAAGGCAAAAAACATCCCAGGAATCTTCTCAATGAAGTATATATTGCTCTTGTGCAATCAGTCCTCACCTATTGTATTCCACTGTGGGGAGGAGCAGCTAAAACTAAATTTTTAACGCTGGAACGCGCACAGCGAGATCTAATTAAAATTATGTATTTTAAAAAAAGAAGATTTTCCACAGAAAGTTTGTACCAGATTAGTAATTTACTCTCTGTAAGGAAATTGTATGTTGTTCAGGTCATTCTCAGGAAACATAAGTCTCTACCATATCATAGCACTCAACAAACAAAAAGGAGAAAGGATTTAATTGCTGATATTCCCCGAACTAAATTGAAATTCACAAGCAGACAATTACACAAATGCTCAGCTCAATTATATAATAAAATAAATAAATACGTCTACGTGCATAATAAAAATAGGTACAATTGTAAAACAAGCATATTAAATTGGATCAAAACACTTTCATATGATGAAACAGAGGGTTTATTAAAAAATACTGAATAATCAGACAAATCACACATTATTCATACACCTCATTTCATATAAATAATTTTTACATTAAATCACCACACTCTCATCACAACGTACAGCTTATTTATATGACAACACATAGTCACACTAATTCAAATTCACACACACCACTCTCACGACACAACACACACACTTCACATCACACTACACACGCCAAGCTACCAGCAACGTGTACATTTAAATATTTTTTTTTTAATTATTTTTTTCATTATCTTTTTTTCATTATCTTTAGTTTAATTTTTTATGTTTAAAAGTAGCCTTAAGAAAGAAATCTGTATTGTTATGGAAGAGCGGAGCCTCCTAACACAGGCATTGTCTGCCTAAAAGGAGGCTTCAAATACTAAATTGTAACAATATCCTGATTGTGACCAATAAACTATTTTTTTTTTATTATTTTTTTTTTTTTATGCCTTTAAAATATGATTATGAAACTGGACTGCCTGGCCAAATTGAAAGAAATTCCAGATGATTTCTAGATTACAAATAAACAGTTATGTTGCTGTCAGAGTTTTTAAATAAAAAGTTATCAAAGAATTCTAGAATTCTATTGTTTTCTATACGGTGAAAATGAAGAGAGATTTTTTGTTTGGTTGTGACATGCAGGTGTATTTTTACCTTTCATTCTTGACTATGAATCCCGTTGCACGATATTTTCCTATATATCTTTTCTGATCACCTTTTCCCGAAACTTATCGTCTTTTCTTGCGCCTCAGCGATATGTATCGCAATTAAGCGTGAGGTCGTGTAATAACCGCGCCGCGCGCGACTAATTGTCGCAATAATTACGCGCCGGTTGCCTTCCGCTCGCTCGGCTCGCCCCGCTCTTTCCGCCCCTGACTGCGGAGGAGGAAAGAAAGGATCTGTTGGCGCTGCAAAGGCCGAAGATATATTTCGGTAAAGCTACCATTTTATGCTTTAATATATCGAATTCATGTAAGCAAGACTCTAAATCGTCGATGACTGTTGGTTTCAATCCTGGCTTGGTAAAAATGTGTGATTTGCAAAAACAACTCCTAAAATCTGTTGTAATTCAAGTTGAAGTGAAAAGTATTACAATTTACTATGATGGCCTACAATACTGAGCAAAATAAATGAAATTTAAGGAATACGAAGATACTCTTATATTTGAATTTCAAAGATGTGCATATTTGTGACTTCCAGAAATGATAAATAATACCTGGGTCATACATTTACTTGAAATTAGATTAATAAAATTTAATTAACTGCATAAGGCAATTCACATAACACCAGCATTTCGTGTGACGTTTAATTTTAATTAAATTATAGCTAAAAGCTGAAATATGTACACGAGTTTTGATTAATTTAAAAGTAAAGTCTACATTGCTCTTTTCAATTTGTCAAAATAACGTCGTAGGCAAATAAATTATGATAAAATCTTGCTGAGAGAATTTGAAGCAATATTTGTAAAGTGTTACTATGTTGGTGAATAAATGTAAAGGAACAAGTCTGGTGTTAGTGGTCGTGCATAATTATTGTGAACCGCCACCGCAGAGCCGCTGAGCCGCTGAGCTGGCTGCCTGCTCATCAGGACGTCCCAGTATTTTAGCGATCCACTACGCTTTTGAGAGATCTTTATGCATGCTTGAATATATTTCTGCCTTCATTATTTTTGAACAGGGTTTTCAATTATTTTTTGGTATTCTTTGCTCGATTCTGTATAATCTGTTTGATGTCTTAGACAAACTGTACAAACGGTTCAGTGGGAGCGGTCTTTAGAAAGATCTTTTTAAACGTTTTTCTATATAACTGACATGCATATATATTATATAAAGTATAAGTGCTACTCATTTTTTTAGGATTAACAGGAATTGTTTTTTTAAGAGCAACAGCATTAAAATCAAAATAAAGCAATAGTATTCTATCGATCACAATAATGCTCATCATAACGTATCCTAATAATTATATCTGAGTTCAATGCTTCCAAATTGATCCCTTTTGTCGTCACATCAAGTTACTTCATACACCAAAGAGACCGAGGGACATTGACCTCTACCAGACTCGCCAGCGACACCCACTCTATGAATTATAATATTCATGAACACTTGAAAATTTATGCAAAAAAACCCTTTGCATCTCATATTGACGCTTCATTAAGCATTACTAATCAGCAAAATCTTCTGAACACCGCTATAAACACCCTTGATACCGCGACCCTGCCCTCGAAATATTTTTCTTATAGCGGGGTACACTGGGGTACAGGAAAACAGGCAGCAACCGGGGTATTTGCTTATGATAATGATCTCATGAATATTCAAGCGCCCTGAAGCTTCACTTGCGTACCGCATTATAATTATGGGCGGCGCATTAATTTTGTTTTGTTTATTGTTACCGATTTAGTTGTTGGATGTGGAATAACACGGATAATCTTTTATGTAGAGTAACATGATCGCATGATTATGAATTCTACTTTGTTTTGTTTTAGAACACAAAACACATTAGCAAACACTTCAAAGACAGAAATAAATGTTTTCTTGACAAGCATTTATCGTCATACAATTGGCGGAGAGTTTTTTTATATGAAAATGAGGTAACCTGATGCGACCAAAGAAATTGGGGTTCCTAAAAGATCTTTTTATCTTGATCATAATTTTTTTATAATATAAATTGCGACAAAATAATGATAATGCAAATAACGAAAATAATGATAATGCAAATAATAATAATGCAAAATAATCACGAAGACAGTTAATAATTATTGTGGCTTGTCAATCTAACACAATTTTACGAATTAAATTTTAATTAGATAACTGTAGACATACACTTACAGCATCAGTCTTTTATTTGCACGGAGAGTGCTGTACGAGGACTGAAATATATATTTTGTTTGAAACACTTTGTTAAAACGAAAGCTAGGAATGTTTAGCTAGTTGTTCAAATATTTCTCTTGAGCCAGGACTCATTTAGAACGGCTGTGGTGGGACTAGCTAGTGGCTGTGTTAGTATTAATATACGACTCAATATATACTTGATTAAGAGCTTTATAAATGGTATGTTTTAAGGCTATGTTTATACCTCTCAGTAGAAATTCAAGTTAATCGCACCTGCCAAAATTACGCCATTTTGTACAATTTAATTTATAAATTGAATCCATGTAAAAATCATGTTATCTCTGAACTCATAGTTCGAGAAAAAACACCCGAAACGAACTCAGAGTCAGAAATGTATGTGTAGAACAAAGCATCTACACGTACATTTATTTATTTATTCAATAATACGTATATTGCCCGTGGTACTTGTTATAATATCAGAAAGTTATACATACAAACCTACATGTTTCTACAATAACTAAATATGTAAACTGCTAAATATTTATTTTAGTACTAGCAGTTCGCCCGCGACTTCGTCTGCGCGTATTTCGAACTTTTTATCTATGAATTTCTACTCCCGGCCACCCTCCTTATGGGATACTTTTGGAAAATCTAAATCAATATCCAACAAAAATTCTATCAACCCAAAAACAACCCCTCAGGGGTTCAAATTTCGCAAAATCCCGCCTGAGGTAACCTACGTCCTAAAACAAACCCATAAGCAAAATTTGAGACTCCTAACTATCAAGAACAAAGCCGCGTCTTAGTGAGCATCTTTTCTCACCCAGGGCAGGGTAGGAGGGACTGTCAGACTTGTACTGACTAAAAGCCACGGTGTCCTTCAATAGCCTTTTACGTTCCAAGGTCACGGTATTCGTTAGTCCCGCGACCCCGGCAGGCTTTGGCCCTCTAAGGGGAGGCCCCGTCATTGTGCTGACACTCTGAGAGGCGCGCGTGGAACATAACGCGCCGTCGACCCGGGCATGGTCCATGGTCGGACAGTGAGTCGCCCATTACTCGCCGTCCACATGCCCGCGCCTACGGTGGCCGTAGAGCGTCTACCACTGCGGCTGGGCTGAAAGGTGGACGCTGTCCTCTCCCTCACGCGTCCCGCCTCCTCCTTAGCTAGCATGCCTGCCGCGATTGCGGCGTGCCCGAAAGTATGCGATGGCCGCGTCCTAAAAATCTATATGCATGTTTTGAGTTTCCCAGCATTTGTAATAACGAAGTTTCATGCAAACTATCAACCCCAAAAACATCCTCTTAGGGATATATTTTTAGAAAATCCCGTCCTCGGCAGCATCTACGTCCTAAAAAGAATCCCTATGCAAAAATTGGAACTTCTACCTCTCAACCCCAAAACAACCCTTTAGGGGGTGAATTTCGTAACATTCCATCTTAGTGAGCATTAAAGTCCTTAACATAACCCCCATGCAAAATTTGAAACTCCTAGTGCTTGTAGTAACAAAGTTTCATACAAACTATCAAGCCCAAACACAACCCTTTAGGGGTCGAATTACGCAAAATCCCGCCTTAGTGAGCAATTACTTCCTTAAAAGAATCCCCATGCTAAATTTGAGACCTCTATCTATCGACACCAAAAACAACCCCTTAGGGGTCGAATTTCCCAACTTCCCGTCTTAAGTATCGGCTACGTCCTAAAAAGAACTCTCATGTAACATTTGAAACTCTTAGTACTTGTAGTAACAAAGTTTTATACAAACTATCCATGCCGAAAACCAACCCCTTAGGGGTCGAATTTCACAACATCCCGTCTTAGTGAGCATCTTTGTCCTTAAAAGAATCCCCGTGCAAAATTTGAGACCTCTATCTATCAACACCAAAAACAACCCCTTAGGGGTCGAATTTCGCAACATCCCGACTAAGTGAGCATCTACCTCCTAAAAGTATTCCCCATGCAAAATTTGAGACTCCTAGCACTTACAATAACGAAGTTTCAAACAAACTATCAACACCAAAAACAACCCCTTATGGGTCGAATTTCGAAAAACCCCTTTCGTAAGTAGCACCTACTTCCTAAAAAGAACCCGCACGCAAAATTTAAAACTCCTAGTACTTGTTGCAACAAAGTTTCATACAAACTGTCAACCCCAAAAACAACCCCTTAGGGGCGTAATATCGCAAAATCCCTTCTTAGCGAGCACTTGCGTCCTAAAAAGAACCCCTATGAAAAATTTTAAACCCCTAGCACTGGTAGTTTCCGAGATTTCGTGTCCTATGAGTGAGTGACCTTTTGCTTTTATATTAGATTATAGTCACAACAAATATTATGCTATTTCGTCGTTATTTAGTTTCGTGAAAGCGTTTATTCCTGCTTTTACAGATAAATTGCAACTTTATAATTAATTTCCACGGAGTTAACTAAAGTCAAGTAACGTTTTCCTGAATTGGGATTTGAACCCGAAACATGATACCAAACGCTAGACTCAATAATACTCAACTTGATAACGGACAGTTATCTCTAAATCTACAATAATCAAGCTGGTATAATAGCCTCTCAAATCCAGTTTCATGTTCTA
Source organism: Agrotis exclamationis (assembly GCA_950005045.1). NCBI lineage: Eukaryota > Metazoa > Arthropoda > Insecta > Lepidoptera > Noctuidae > Agrotis > Agrotis exclamationis. The sequence continues at coordinate 840,145 of OX465418.1, read as the reverse complement.
TAATATTGTTATTCTTTAATAAGGGGAAGATATAAATTACTACAATATTCTAAATACACTTTTTCATTCCTGATTTACTGAAGGTTCAGAATTTGTTACTTTTTCGCAATAACAAGAGCAACTAATAAAAATTTACAACAAGAACTTTAAAATGTAACATTCACCGTATTCCTTGAATTGTCGTTTACGTTTCAGGCCAGGGTTACCCGTTTGGACAGTTCTGTTTATCCGAGTACCACTGTTACTGTAACAAACAATTCAAGATAGAACTGAAGCCATTACGAGTATTTTAACAACGTTTCTTTGAAGATGACCACTCGTCGCGAGGAGTCGGAAGTTCCTGATCTTTTTGCACAGCGAAAAGATCTTGAACTTAGACACTTACTGAACAAATTTAAAATTCCTTTGAAACGTTCTAGCAAAGCTTAAATTGTAACTAGAATTTCTGATTTAAAAGTAATGGAACGTTGGTTTTAATTATGTATTATATTGTAATTAATTCTATTGCTCCAGTGGTTTTGTGCTCCGGAGTACCATTAGCAGTAAATGATACTGTCAAGCTTGAAGTCCAGGGTTGGGTTGCCAGTACGGGCAGTGTTATTAGGTTCTTCTAAGAGGTATCTTACTGTAGACGCCTTGCCAAGGTTTATTGACTGCAATAGAGATCCTATGGTATGGCATTTAATTTATAACCTGACTGAAACGTGAGTTTACTAATAGGTCCCCCTGTGCCTTACAGGGGCCTCCCCCATAAACGTGATGTTATGTTACGTATAGTTCCTCTAACTGGTAATCTAGATAATTAAGTAGTAAAAGTAGTGAGTTATGGTGATCTTGTCTTCCGACATTTTATCGACAAAGAATTATTGTCAGCAGTAATAAAATACTACCATTCGAACATGTTTTGGCCACGATTTAGACGCACACGAGTAAACTTATGAGATTTATGTAAGCCAGTGTTTTCGTCACCGAGATTTATCGCAAGCGCCGAACACATAAAGTCCTGACCTGGTATTTATTCCACCTCGAGCTAGACAAACAGTTTAGTCATGAAGCGATTTCACATTTGATACGCAGACGTGGAAAAATTACATTTCAGCTTTACACAATGAATCGTGATAAATAAGTAAATATATTCCAGTCTTGTCAGGACTATGAATACGCGTTATTCTCGGGTGGGAGAGGCTATGAATACGAGCTGGATTAGGGCGAGGCTGATAGCTCGCTCTGTTGTTTTTGGTATTTAGAATATTAATGCTGTTTTTGTAAAGTTTTATTGCGATAAACTTTGCCTATTTCAACATTGTTATCCCTAACTGGTTGAGCAGTTAAAATTATTCTAGTTAAAAGTTGTTTCGAAAGTTGATATAATTAAACAGTTAATAAATTGACTATTACAAAGTTTCTAATGTCGAAGTCGCCGCTTCCTTTCTCATGTTCTATGAATTTTGTAACAGAATGGCACGCTTATTATCCTTTGATAAAATCTTAATTTTTAGTCTTTTGGGACCCATTTATAATTTGTATCGAATTTTTGCGCACACAGACCTCAGATAATATCTTTAATTTGTGGAGGCGAAGTTTTTTTCACATTTATCTTTCCATGAGTCCCATACCACAAGTTATTTACTCCTCTCAATACTCCTTAGCAGTCCATACTATTGGCTTGTATTGGTGTATGTTGGGCGGCAACCTTCCAGCCGACAAGTGACAGATGTGGGAGATAACCCGTCTCGGTCAGAGTTTGTGTTCCAGGGTGTTTGCCCGACATGTTCGCTCAAATATTTGTTCAAACATCGGGTATTATCTGTGAGGCATTAGGAGATATTGCTGTTTTTGAGACGACGCGGACGGCGTATCTGTTGTTTGATTCATTATTTACTAATATACGAGTATAGTGATTGTCTTTTGTTTTCTCTGGTACTATTTACCTGTTGCTGAAAACTGTCGTTTATACATATATTTATACATATAGTTCAATTTTGGCTTAGAATAAGTGTAATTTGAAGATCTTTAAAAGCAGTCAGTATAGCCTGATTGACTAAAAATAATTTGAACACTGCATCTCTCTTCATTATATTTCATCTTCGTCTTACTGAAGGTCCTTCAATTAGGTTGTGGAAGCAAATAGGTAGACGTTTCATGTTAAATACTGGTGCTAGGTTTCTAGCACCAGTATTTAAGCGGTTGGTTGTCCTTTTGTTGGTTTAATTAATTTTTCAATCGTTCTCCCTCTCTAGACGGAGCAGAACTATGAGCGAAAGGGACTGTCAGACTCGTACTGACTAAAAAACTCCCTATTCTTCAAATTGCCCTTTGCGTACTATTATAGCTGCTCCAACACCTCAAAAACATCCCTCGACAGGCCACTGTCCTTTACGTAAATATTTATAAAAGTCTTGTATCCAAAAATGTGCTTCAGTATCGTGTCGTTGCCACTCACTTCCTTGACATTTAAATGACAAGGGCAGGTAAAATTGGTGGTCATTTCAGTAGTGTCGCTTTTTATTAATACGGGGAAATATATTTTACTAAAAATGTAGAAAGTAAATTACCCTTATTACCGTGGTGAGTAGTAGTTATGTATGTCTGTTACGACTCACATAAGGGTAGCGCGAGGTCGGGAATATGAAATTGAATAATATGATCATTTTGTTTTAGTAGTAAGTTTTAGTGGGAATGGGAATTAAGTGGGAATGAGAGTGATGAGACCCACACCAGTGACAACACGGGTCATCATACTTATCATTGCAGCCATTTGGTCTCCCCTTCGCAAACTCTACTTTACTGCCAGCTAAAAATTAACGCCCCCAAGTCGAATTTCAATTACAATGCTTCGTTATACTTTATGTCTGTTTGTTTGCACCCCCAGGGGTGATAATTTGTGCTCTCCAGAACTTTAATTTGCGTTAAATTCCAGGGGTTGATTTAGATATTAAGGGTGACGTGTTCTTTAATTTGTAACGATGTTAATTCTATGGTTTATGAGTAGAAAGCGTGCATAATTGCTAGGTGGAGTAACAAGGTGATGTTAAGTGTCATTTGCTTTGTAAATTAAGTGGTCTGTTATTTTGCACGCTGTACATTTCATACTTTTTTATGCTAAGAAATTTCATTACTTAGGTATATATGGCATATATCATGGAAAGTTCAATGAATGAAATAAATATTTGGATTTCGAGCAGCCGAAATTGTGCACTTTTAAATGTATTTCCGCTTTCCATCGGTAGCACACTAAATACACGGAAGGGTCGTGTTAATTTCCAGGAAATAAAATATAAACAAAACGTGTAAGTCTATTTAAATTGAAACTTTTAGTGTACATTTTGTATAATAAAGCTAAAATACTACAAACCATGACATCATGCTTCGCTACATTATAACAATTAACTGGTCCTCCTTGCGTATTTGGATGAGAATATTACAAGTAAATAAATAAATAATGTCACAAAATAATATTGGTTGATATTTAAAAATATCTCAATCATTTATACAAAGGTGGGTCTAATAATGGATATAACTCAATGTATATACTGTGAATTATGAACTCGATCAAAATTTTAGAATTAATAAGAAAATGGTAGATGTCGAGTTTTTTGTTAAAACAATGGAAAGCATTTTTGGGTGTCTACTAAAATAAACGGGCTCAATATAGTTCTTTCATTGAATTTCTGCCTTCTGTTTAATAGTTAGAGTCGGAGCTCGTTTAGTAGACCCATATCATACGCCTGATAAGATCATCAATTCCGAGAATGAATGATGCCTATAAATGTTCCCACTGCTGGGACACAGGCCTCCTCTCTGTGAGAGGGAGTGGGCCATAATCTACCACGCGGGCCCAGTGCGGATTGGTATATTTCCGTATAATTCTGTATAATTCCGAGAATGCCATGGAGAAAATACTAATTAGGAAACGTGTCCAAACCAAGTCACTATATAGCAACTATGGTAGTAAGTTAAAACAAGACATTTATTCATATTGATATTATGAAATAATAATAATTACTCACGTAATAAGTGAGCTCGTCGAAATAATACATTTACTATTAAAACCATTTTTACGCTGTCATAAGTTATCTTATTTACTCGTGCGTACATTATTTTTCATCGGAGCTCTAAACACTTAATATTTCAGTAAGTCAGTACATTTCGCTTCACACTAACTGACACACAATTAATTTCTCTGCCTATCCTCTGGGAAATTCTTTAACATCGCCCCAAAATGCTGCGAGCCCCACCCACTCATGTTATGTTTATCTAAAATAGTTTACCTAAAAAAAACCCTTCTTTTTTTCTATCTTTATCGTAGTAAATAGGAGTATTTACTTACTGTTTACCTTCCTTCCGGTGTGTTATGTATATATTTGTATGTATCTATCGTTTATAGCTTCCGTTTTGGGTAAACGAAGATCTGAGAGAAGATAATTGGAGGTAGTTTTGGGGTAAATAGAGATACTGGAGTTATGAATATGTTTGATTAGGTCATGTGTAGTTCTTACACGAAACTTTGATAAAGTGGCTATTTGACTGAAAAATTCTAAATAATCCGTCAGATTAAATTATATTTTATCAAAAAATATTTATCCGATTTTTTTCTTTTGTTACATGAACCAAAATTGACGGAGATACGATGCTTTTTAAATTGGCAATACGTCACAATTTAGTATATTTTTATTAAATTCTAACGTCACAAGCCCCTACTCTTGAATTGTGATGCGTTTATCTTGTTCAGTATTCATTAATTTTACCTAAGAAAAAATACGTGTCCATTTTTCTTCAACACTAAATGACAGACTAATTAAATTTGTAATTTATTGATACTTTCAAGGTTTTTGTGCACATGAATACTGTAAAAACAGTCATAAACATCATAATTAGGTTAATACTGGAACCAAAAAATAAAAGAATTTCGTAAATATTTCAGACACTCGTTTAAGGCTGCTTTTCCACCAGAGATGCGCTATGTAAAAGCTGAGCTACGAAACTGTGTGACCGTTTCCACTGATGCTACGCTATGTAGCTGTGCTGTGAAGATGGGTAGCTGCGCTACGAAGATGCGCTGTCACAAGGTAGCTGCGCTATGAAGATGCGCCGCCACAAGGTAGCTGCGCTATGAAGATGCGTAGCTGCGCTACGAAGATGTGCTGTCACAAGGTAGCTGCGCTATGAAGATGCGTAGCTGCGCTACGAAGATGTGCTGTCACAAGGTAGCTGAGCCATGAAGATGCGTAGCTGCGCTACGTTTTGTGCTGTCACAAGGTAGCTGCGCTATTAAGATGCGCAGCTCGAGCTATGCGATGTATCGATACTAGGGAAAACGACCCATAGCACGCATCCACAGCACGCAGCCATAGCACGCAGCCACAGCACGCAGCCATAGCACGCATCCTTACATATAAAAAACACAGCTTAGTTGAATCCGTTTCCACCAGTGCTGTTCTATGTAAACCAGTGAATATGATTGGTGGATATCAAACGCATCCGCAGCAACGTAGCATAGCGCATCTCTGGTGGAAAAGCAGCCTTAAACTTGAACCAAAACAACTCAAGTTTAACATTATTTTACTTCAATTTTCTTTTACGACATCACGTAATTCAATATCATTTTAAGATCATCATAAAATTATATAAAATATTTATCAAAATATTGGGTCTTTGCTTCGTAGACGTAAAATAAAATCGGTGTTGCTTGATTGAATATCGTTAAATTGTCGCTTGTCATGGAAATTGCTTGTCCCACGGAAAAACGTCGCTCATTAAATATTATTCATACACATGATTGATTTAAAGATGCCGCCCGGAATTATTTTAGTGAATGTATAGATTGTGTGTTAAAATAATATTTTTAGGCAGTTGAATTTAAACTAGTAAATAATGATTAAATTACCTTTTTTCATGTTTGTACTGTATTTATACCTGTCTTACTTGTATTGTAAATATACATATAGATATCAGTAACGGATTCTAAAGACGGTTAATCTTTATAAAAAAATTAAATGATTATTACAGCCCTGCAAGACAGCATGAAATACAAGACGAAGTCAAATTAAGTCCAGTATAAATTATATGAATATATTTGTTAAATCAAACGCTACGCGCTACGAGCTACGAGTTACGAGCTACGGCCTACGCCTGTGTACTATTTATTTTTGCCAAATATCAAACTACTTTTGTCGTAATATTAGTTTAGTAATGAAGTCGCGCTAACGTCTCAAGCAGACAGACCAAACCACATTTCACATTTATTATAATTGAAAATTCTGAACAATAAATTGAGTAGGTAGGTACATAATTTTCTTTTATAAGTAAAGGATAAAACTTTATAATTACTTCATCAAACGTTATCTCGTTTTGAATACGATTACACAATTAGTGTCGCCGTAAAGTCTAAGATCTAGACTAAACTTATTAAGCCGACTACGCAGATCTTAAGTCAAGCATATAATATGTACATTATGTATGTAGATAAGAATATGTGCGGAGACGCTTAATATGATAGAACATTTATTATATTCGGAACTCGGAATTAATACCGACAATCCTATATTGTGCTTCTGAAATTATATTAAAGGAGTAAATTGAAGAGCGTTAAAAACATTCCCTATGTTACTGGTAAGTAGTTTTGTGTTGGATAAATTCCATGTATCGAGGAAGGTCATAAGCTATATAACATCACGCTATCACCAATAGGAGCCGAGCGAGGGTAGAACCGCGGGAAACAGCTAGTTGTTTCAAAGTAAATAAATAACTTTATGTACAAAATAAAACTTAAAGAGTTATGAGTATTCATTATGATCTTGAATAGTTCGTAAATTATCTAGACCTTTCAAACTTGTCAAACATATGACATGGGATAGGCGCAAGAAATTGGTATCATACATTAATTTTATTCTTCTTCTTCACTTTTTAAGCAAAAACATAATTTATTCACCAGGCGCGCCAGACGATAAGTTATAGGTATATCGACCTCACAAATTGCCTAGCCAATATACGTTTTTACGTCGTTTGCAGACTAGCTAGCTACCGACAAGTTCCAATTTGTTCAGTTTTTTTTTCATGGCAAAATCAACTAAGTCCCTTCGCTCGGGATGGATCGGAGGGACTGTTTGACTCGTACTGACTAAAGTCCACGGTATTTGTTCATTAGCTTTTCGCGTTCCAGGGTTAGGGGCAGGCGTTTGACTCTATAAGGGGGCCCGTCAGATTCATATGTTTAATAACATACTTAGAAAACTTGAATAATTGTCATATTTAGTCACTTTTCGTAAACTTTCAATTATTATTTGTGATGAGATGTTGTTAGAAGTGATAGACCAAATTATTAGACAAAATACACACAATAAAAATACGATACAGGAGCCAAAAGCCTAAATGTTGGCAATATACAAGTACATTAAATAGCAAAAAAAAAACAAAGAAGTTTACAATATTGTCTATTAATTTCGGGAAAGAATTTAAACTTCCAAAGTTTTTAACTATGACGCACTTGAAAAGTATTCTAAACGCTCCTTACATAACTCATTTTTAAAATAGCTTGGACACTCCGAAACTTTCAAGAATAAGTGTGTAATTTTAATTAATTATAATTGTACCTAGTTTGATTTAGTTGAGCTCCCACGTGCTATCCGGTTTCCTTGGCGGCCAACTTGTTTGGTTTGAAATAATTAATAGTTTCACTTCGCTACGGAACCGTTGCTATAGGCTTAGTTTTAAATATAGTATCTACAAGACAATCTCACTAACAATCACAATTAAATCATTCCATCATATGCACAGATATTTTGTTCCAATGACATTTAGGGTTGCCTGCGTAGCCTTCCCATATGTATTTTAGAAAAAGCTTCCAGACTGGATCTAACTAAATAAAGGTATTTTCCACAAACCACGTCGATCTGAAATCCATAGCTGTCACTAGGTAACACGAGACAAGTTGATAATTTTGTTATAACGATGATAGAAAATCGAAGATGCTATATGTTAATCCTGATGAACTTCATTGTAGAAATACGAACCGCTTCAAACACTTCCTCAGGGCCCAAGGTCAAGTAATGATAAAATCATGAACTTCCCGAACGAAAATGTTACAAACATTCAATAGATACCCACGCGAAGCCACGAGAAAAGCCGTTAGGAGGAACAAAAGAAAACATCTGCAATCTTATTGTTATCCGATATTGACCGGAGCACTCCCGAGGTCGCCATAGAAATTGAATAATTCATAGGAAAACGCTTCCAAATTAATTTATAGAGTGGATAATTACACGCCTGCGAGGAAAACTCCATTTGAATAATGTAATTATGACCGTATGCCGTAAGAATAAAGCCAAATTGTGATAAATTGTAGGAAATGAGCAAATGTATTAAATAGGCGTTTGTTATTAATGAATTTTCTGAGCTGGACTTTTATTTCCCAGATTAGGACATTAATCAAAGAGGTTAGGTCAATTAGTGCACAATGGCGTCGGGGTTGAATGCCAATGGAACCTCGGTGGTACGTACCCAGTGTGTATTGTGCCTTAGGCGCCGGACTAACAATCGTACCTGATACTATTTCGATTTGATACTTTAGCATTGAACTTTACATAACATTTAAGTGTCATTGTATCATACTATTTAAATAACACGTTGATTGCGGATGAGGATACCCTTTATAATAATTCTTGTTGTTCATGAAAATGTAGGTACCTAGTTATAACTGTTAAAACAAACCCACAAGTCCATTAAAAGTTGATTTGTAAACTTTGCTTTAAAACCAGCAAAAGCCTAGTCCTAATAAGATTTAATTGTAGTGTATCACATATAAAGTTGCGTGGCTCGGTTTTGTGAGCCCAGTTTAATGGGTCGAGATCAAAGGCCCTCCAGGCTGAAATCCCTTTGTTCGGCGGACGCAGACGTGTGCGTTCACGTCGGAACTAACCACGAACGCGGCGGTTAGCGTTAAGCCGCCGCACAAAGCTCGCCACTTACATAATGTGAGGCAAAAAGTTGGGCACTAGGCTGTATTTATGAGCAGGTGTATTAATGTTCATAATAGATGATGAAGCTGGATAAATAATGGACGAAACATAAAAGGCTGGAATGATAAAAGTAAGAGATCAGGGCTAGCCTGGACCCGACAAATTACCTTACGTGATTTGAAAATTGATGGATCGAAAATATTGGTTAGAGTTCAAATCACGAACACGTTTTCGCACTTACAAAAGTAGCATTAATGAACTGTTTATTTACGATTATGTAAATAGGCAGTGGTTTAAAACGTAGATAAAAGATCGATTTTGCTAATCCATTTATTTCGACTCGGCGACAAAGTAAGCATTCGTAAGATGGTTTATGGATCAGTCACATACTTTTAATAACTGCTTCCTTGATGGCCTACATGACAATGATATCATACACAGCCGATACCTTCGGCTTCCATTCAACGAAAACGTAACAAACATTTTTACAATAGACCTTCATACAAAGGACTTTTCTTATTATTACTGAATAGAGGTGTTTTGCCGTTTAATATAAATTAAGACGTAGCACTTATTGTAAAAGAGAAAAAAGAATCTTTTCTGAAGAATATTTAAAATTGAGCAATTTCGTGTGAGTTTTATTTACAAAACGTCGGAGATTGCTTACCGTTGTGTCTTAGAATTTCTAGACACTGCAATATTGTTTGAGAACCCACCTTTATTAAATTACGCCTTTTTGTCATAAATGTAGGCAGGTGCTACCAATGGCCTAGTTTTAGAACGCTTACTTTTCTCTTTTTTCCTTTCATGATATTTATGTGACTCCTAAAGAACGTTGGTGGTGAGAATTAATTAGTCACTCAGAGCGTCACATCTTTCAGCATTTCTTTTCCTCATCACGCTGCTTCCCACAACAAATTAATTTTCATTCACCGTCCAAAATTTAATTCCATAACTCCAAAATTTCCTTTCAGGAGCACAAAACCCCGAAACACTATACATGCTGAAAAAAAGAAGCGTAATTTTTCTTTGGAATATAATCACGTCATTAACTGTGAGGGGTGGTATTATGTAATTGGCTCTTTGTGCCGGAAAAGGTACTCGCTACGTACTTTGAAGTGTACTTATTTAGGAGTCGGGCATTCTTTGGCGGTGAAGCCGCGGAATTTACATTAGCTATGGCCAAGGGGCTTTATCAAACAGCTGCTGCCCCAGGATTAACCTCTCCGTAATTTGACGGAATTTGGCCAGTTTGTGAGATATTCTATCTTGTCTGGAGCCCTGGTAGTTGTGGCGAGGGTTTAGTGCTAAGCGAGCGGTGGTTTTGTTTCGTTGTATTATGTTAATTGTGTTTGTTATCGACATTGTGTTTCACAACATCGGTCGTACTCATAACTTATCAAGCTCCATTAGCCCCGTTTCTATTTCACATGTCAAAAACGTTCGTACCCATTTATAGTTAATGTTTACGATTGAAAGCCTGCGGTCCGCCGTCGTAATGTTTTATTTAGTTCAATACTTCTATACTGGGCCGTTATCCTGTCCTTTGTGTAAATACCGCAACAGTCACTGTTTTCTTTAGAAACAGTCGTAAAAGTTTACTTTTACGGCTTACTACTTGTGTGAAGAGATAAGATTCTAGTATCTCTTACTTTTGTTTGCTCACTATATTATTTTGGTCCTTGGTTTATTGCTTTGACAGTACTTTCTTACTTGATGAATTATTCAGATGTACGTGTTCGCAGCAAACATGTAATGTTGAACAATCAAAAATACTTCTTTAACTCAACTAAAACCTTTAAGACCACTATTCTATTCTAAAAAAAAAGAACTAAAAAAGCTTTTTCCTAGCTAATGCCATTTCCATTCTCCCAGCCAATAACAATAAAACAAAGGGACATCAAAATCACTGAGCAGCCCTTCAAACTGCGTGTAAAACAATATCTCCATCCAAACGACTCGCACGAGTGTCGGTAAATCTGTGCGAGCATGGTCAGTTCCCTTGGAAGCTGGCCAGAGGTCCTCCCTCCCGGAGATCGATACCTCCGCCCTCTCAGGCTCTATCGCTGAGTTATCGCCTCTCCTTCGTTTACACGGCGCACTGGATTGCCTCTTTTGTAAAGTTTATGTGAAGATGATGTACTTAGGTAGTTCGTGGAGTGTGAAATGTTGTTTGTTTTGAAATAATGTAACCGCAACTGTAATGTGAGTTGTTGGTTTGTATTGTAGAAGGTATTTTTGAAAAATATTATATTTTTACGTTTTATTTTCTGTGGTTATATCAATGGGTGTGGCGAAGATTCCGCAGAGAAGGTCATCGAGCTAAATACACCAATTCATTATACGTATAGCGCAGTATAAGCAATAGTCTTGATAAAAAGTCAAAGCACAAAACCTTGTAATAAAATCCTCATTCAGAATAGTTAACGATTCCAGTTCGCTGAAACGGTTGGATTTATTTTACTTATTTTATTTGCGCACAGCGTTATAAAGTCGAGGGCAATTTTCACGCTTAAACGGTGTCAATTCAATGTATCACAATTTTACAAATATCATAAATCCTTACAGAAGCAACCTATAAAAGTTTAAATATTTTTATAAACGTTCGAACATATTTGCGTGCAAGTAAAATAAAGTTGGGCTGAGTTCCAGGTCGATGACATGCGAGAGCCAGCCACTAAAAACTCTCTAAGCTTTGTGCATAAACAAGCTTAAACATAAGTGCTGTTAAAGCTCTGGCATCCATATTTAAACGAGAAGTATGTTTATATGTTAATATATGTATGTATGTATACGAGGTTGTGTCACTACGAAGGCATATTTGTATATGTGAATGTGTGTATCACTTTACAAAACAAATGTCGTAAGTGAGAACACAAATTGAATGCTTCCAAATCCTCCAAATGGAAATATCGGATTCCTCGCTAGGAGGAACGTTCTCTTGTTGTTTTACTTAATACTAATCACTGACAATATTTAAACAGACAAAATATTGATGTTAAAAACGATTTCTTTCTTACAAATAAAACAACCCGTTAAATTAAAGCATAAATCAGGTAAACAAATATTTTTGATAAACAAACATGTCCATTTATTATAACGCCACTTTTTCTATTAAATTGTTACAACAAAAGTTTTCTGCCCACTTTAATTTAAAAAGATACATTTAGATTTTTTTCAGCCTAATCAAACCGTTTTTCTCAATATGTTTTTCGCTTGTCAACCCCTATCCTTTATAAATTCTCTCGGATTGCTTATATCTGTAGTATATGTGAAAGTAGAATATACCTATTCGAATATTCGTCGTCCCAGAAGTATCTTATAACTGTTTACTCACTGGAGTTTATGTTTCGCATCTCGCTGGGAGGTTCCGGATTCAATTCCACTAGTGTACCTATTTGTTCGCACATGCTGTTCATGTTTACTGTTATGTTTACTTTGAAAAATTTGCTGTATCCCAATGAATATTCGTGATTTCATTTAAGAGTTAATTTACAGTTAGTGAGCGATATTTGGGCATTGCTTTCTTAGAATATATCGCTGTTCTGGTAATTTGATAGAAATAATCTGTGGAACAATTGCCTAGGTACTTTATTAAAAAGGACTTAAGAATGGTAACTGAACAAGCACATAGGTCGTATTAATAAGTATTTCGTTTGACCAAGTAGAAGCTATCGATCGCATAAATTTTACAACATAATTGCCCAGAAATACCTTTTGATGTGGATATAAAACGTCGCATGAACCCTTATGAACCGGCTCAAATTGTTCATTCCTAAACAAAATGTGGAACTTAGACAGTATGCAACTCCAGCCTTAGCCGGCATTAATCACGCCACAGAGGAAGTTACTACAAGATTAAACCAACAATTAAATCTCTTGACAAATCACCATTGTAGGGGAACAGTGTATAAGACGAGGACGCGAGGTATGATGGGAAATCACACACTTAAGGTAAACTTAACACAATACTAACGTAGCACAAACGCCAACAGGACGCCATTTCTTAATGGCCGCTTGCAAATGACGTCCTGAGTGCGCTTGCACTACGTTAGTGTTGCGTTAAGTATGCGTAAGGAGTGTATGTCCCCATTATAGCTCGCGATTATTAGCGTCCCCGTCTTATACACTGTTCCCCTATTATTGTTTTTAATGGAAAAGTTGAAGTGTTTACGAGAACGTTAGTTGTTCCAAGTTGCATGATTTACGCACGAAAGTTACGTAAGAGATTGCGGCATGCGCACGCTTTTATCTTCAAAGACATTATCCTATTACTCCAGTGTCGTGTTATAATTCAATTGTCGGTGTTTGGCCAAGGACAGTTTTTGTGAGGCGGTGGAAGCGACGATGTGTTGGTAAACAGGGTGATGGCTCGCTTTTGTGAATATATTTGATGTTTCAAGTGTTTGTTGTGACGTCAATGGAAGATTATGTCATGGTATATTTTATTGTGTTGCGAGGGGAATTCTGAGCTTTCTACTCGTACCTAATAATTTTCATGATACTTTTTGTTTTGTTTACGTACGTTTACTCTTTCTTTGTCGTGTTCTGTTTATTAAACCACCTCTAGGAACCCCAGAGGCCTTTGATGTGGATTTATTTATAAGTCCAGTTATCTCAAAATATTTATAGATGTACCTACCTCTACCTACATTAAAAATTAAACTTTCCTACCTTAAAAAATCAATATAATGAAGCAAATCTCTAAGGTATGATCTTAAAAACGACGACGTCACCACCCACTTTAGTCCCGTATAAAGCAACATCCACACTCAACGCAAATATCCGAATCTATCCGCATCCGAACCGTTGCGGTAATAAATCTGCCAGTTGATTGGGGCAGGCGGGCGGCGGCCGGCGGCCGGTGTGACGCGGGTGCCGGATAAGCAGAATAATACAAGAATTCATTATTCAATATTATACAAACAATACTCAATGCGCCTCAATCGTTTACTCAGCAATAAAATAAGCTTTCCTTTTTGTTTACTGCCTTTCTTAAAGAAACCATTTGTTTCCGCACCTTAATTTTTAAGACAGCTCCTAGCATTAATGGTTAATAACGTATGGACGTTTTTGAATTTCCTCCTTTGTGCTCTGATAGGTTTCGCAAATTGTTATTGTCTACAAAAAAATTAGGGAAGTAGTTAAGTTGAACTGCACAGTAACTACAATGAACCTTTTGACTAGATTTCTAAGAATAAAAATATATACTGGGTGTAAGGGACAGAACCTCCGCAAACTTTCAGGGCTTGCTCAGTAGACGAAACTGAACAATCTTCCACAATTTTTTTTTCAGGAAATAAAAAAAATCAGCTCAGCTACATGAGATGATGATTATCATACGCAAGTACTTAAGGCGATGACAAGAGCTAATGTACCTCTCGCTCGCAGGTTTCGACATTTTGAAAGATATAAAATCACTGATCCCATTTTTGAAAAATTGCAATCAACTATTTTTTGTGCAATCACATTGCACAGTTTAGTAAAAAAAAAACATTTTAATCGATACAAGTTTACCTACTCAAAAATTTGCTTAAGTACTAAAATCGCCCGGAGGACACAGTAGAGCATACGGTGCAAGACTGCCCCGCTTGGGCAGAGCACCGACGTGTCCTCACGGCAGCGATAGGCGGAGACCTCTCGCGCCCGGCATTGGTTGCGGCCATGCTGCGGGGCGAGACGGAGTGGGAAGCGGTCGCCTCCTTCTGCGAAGCAGTCATGCTCGCGAAGGAGGAGGCGGGCCGCGTGAGGGAGAGGACAATGTCCTCCCTCCGCCCCACCCGCAGTGGTGGACACCCACGGCGACGGACGTCGCAAGACGATCTCCGGCCACCGTAGGCGCGGGCATGCGGGCGGCGAGTAAAGGGCAACTCGCTGCCCGACCATGGACCATGCCCGGGTCGACGGCGCGTTGTGTTCCACGCGCGCCTCAAAGAGCGTCAGCAAGATGACGGGGCCCCCCTCTAGAGGGCCGAAGCCTGCCGGGGTCGCGGGACTTATCTCATTACCGTGACCCCGGAATATAAAGGGCTATTGAAGGACACCGTGGATTTTTAACCGACTTCAAAAAAAGGAGGAGGTTCTCAATTCGTCGGAATCTTTTTTTTTTTTTTTTTTTTTTTTTTATGTATGTTCCCCGATTTCTCGAAGACGCCTGGACCGATTTGGAAAATTTTTCTTTTGTTTGAAAGGGTATACTTTCCAATTGGTCCCATGATCATCAGGTCAGGATCTGATGATGGAATCCCAGGGAAATCGAGGGCAACCTTAAAATTTTATAGGCACATAGTACCATTTTCATATATTTTCTAAAGCTGTTCAAGTATTTGCATCTGTTCATCATCTCAGGTGGATGAGCTGATGATGGAAGGTACAACTCCTCAACGGCTTGGAGTAGGCATCGACTGATTTAGTTTGTGTTCGCATATCTCTGGAACTACAAGTCCGATTTAAGTAATTCTTTTTTTGTTGTACTAAGTATTGTTTAACTTACGGAATACTGCAAGTTTCATCAAAATCGGTTCAGTAGTTTTTGAGATAGGGAATTTTATTAGCTTATTGTGCACTTGAGAGATAATTATTTATTTGACAAGAATTTGAGTTGAATATTTAAACTAAAAAGAGTAAAATAAAAAACTTTTTAAAAAAAAATGTAACCGCCTTCAAAAACAACCACAAAAAAGGGTAAAATAACCTACAAAATAACTTTTCTTTCAGAAGTCGGTGGCAAAAAAACAATGAAATGAAAAAAAACAAAGGCACCGACTTCTGAAAGAAAAGTTATTTTGTAGGTTATTTTACCCTTTTTTGTGGTTGTTTTTGAAGGCGGTTACATTTTTTTTTAAAAAGTTTTTTTAGTCAGTACAAGTCTGACAGTCCCTCCCGCCCTGCCCGGGGTGAGAGGACTCATTTGATGATTTTACCACGATAAAAAAAAAAGTACTAAAACTAGTAAAGCAAATTTTTGAGTAGGTAAACTTGTATCGATTAAAATGTTTTTTTTTACTAAACTGTGCAATGTGATTGCACAAAAAATAGTTGATTGCAATTTTTCAAAAATGGGATCAGTGATTTTATATCTTTCAAAATGTCGAAACGTGCGAGCGAGAGGTACATTAGCTCTTGTCATCGCCTTAAATTACTTCATAAAATTTGCGAAAAACGATGTGCGGGCCTAGAAAATTTGAGGGTTGCCCTCGATTTCCCTGTATACCCTTTCAAACAAAAGAAAAATTTTCCAAATCGGTCCAGGCGTCTTCGAGAAATCGGGGAATATATATAAAAAAAAAAGATTCCGACGAATTGAGAACCTCCTCCTTTTTTTGAAGTCGGTTAAAAATGTTATTATTTTGCCAAGGGATTCTCTTTTTTAAAAAAAGCGGAAAATTTGAAATAGTATGTTTTTCATAATTTAATTTCAACCACACTATCGCTTTTACCTTCTCTATTACCTAATAAACGAATTCCATACATCTATACATATAATAAATCTGTAGAAGGGTCAATTCTGTACATTGAAAATATTGAAAAAATAAATAGCGGGGGGTGTTGCTGGATCGATACCAAACCCAAATATGTGATTAAAAAAATTTTTGTCTGTCTGTCTGTCTGTATATGCAGGCATCACGTGAAAACTAACGGTTCGATTTCGATGAAACTTGGTATAATTATACCTTATTATCCTGGGCATAAAATGGGATACTTTTTATCCTAGAAAAATACGTAGAAAAATAATCTTATTTTTCAGTTTTATTATATAGACGTTGTTCTGTAGAACCGCGAACACACGTTGCATTACCCGCAGTGGATTCAGCGCCGTAACCTGTAGCGCCGAAAGTCGGATTTGGCTTGAACCGTTTGCGGCACACGCGGCCAACGCCTCCCCGACTCCTATATAAGGAGCCGCGTTCCGCGCCGCGCGATGCATATAAATTCTGAATTTTGATGCGAGCAGACGTGTCCAGTGTGGCGAGCGGTCGTCCGTGGAATTAATATTGTATGCGTGTAATTTTAAACCGTGCTTTTCAGCGCGACCTTTTTGATTACTGTTCCGATCAGTTATTTGTAAATACAAGGTCGGAATTACTATGAAAAAAATACTTACTACAGAACGCGAGCTCAACAGCAGTAGCTCAATAGAGGGATCTCCTTAATTATTATAGGCTTAGCCGTATTTGGGTCCAATAGATATTTATAAGATGTCATTGTCAGAGTTACTCAAAATGGAGAAATAAACCATCCACGCGAAGACCGACATCCGCGCGGACGGAGTCGCGGGCGGAAGCTAGTTTTTAAATAAAGTGGGTCTGTAAAATGGAAATAAGGAGATATAAGCGAAGCCTAATGAAAAATATGTCAGTAATCAGAGCATTACTTTCCATCCATTAGGTAACGAGCTCGAGCATGTCAAAGCTGACATTCGTCCATTAATGGCGGTAAAGGCCGAAAACTTCAAATATTAAGATCTTATTTCCTTTCCGTGAAAGTCTTTTCGAAGCGAGATTAAATTCAGTGTATCAGGCGACTCATCAGAACTTTCAAATGATCTCGGCCGGCGCTACTGGACATCGCCGATGTAGATGGATCAAAAGTTTCATTTGGATGGGAGGTAACCTAGTTTACTTGCCCATAATTGATATCCATCATATAGAGTATAGCCTAATTATTACTACTAAATTATAAGAATAAAGAGTAATAATATAGAGTATTACTAATAATAATATAGAGTATAGCCTAATTATTACTACCTAATTATACTTTGAGAGATTTAGGTTCTAATTAATCGTAGTATGGAGCTTCTGCTCATGTCTTGTTTTTAGGGAAATCAATCGATGATGACTTATAAGCTTCCTGTTTTCTAGGCACCTTTCCGGATGACAGCGATGTGGACAAGTAGTGTGAGGTCTAAGCCTGTGTCATATTTATTGCTTGATTATTAAGTTTCAAATTATTATTTATGTATTGAATTTATATTTGAAGTAAATAATTTGTATAATTACTTCATAAGTATTAGTTTATGACATGTTTCTTTATTTGAAGATACCAAATAAGTTAATGACTTCTCTTATGGCTGGATTTACAATTCATTATATTGAATATACCTACTAACAGAACTTTTTCTTAAGAGCAATCTTCTTTTAGCAAATTAATCGAATTGTTAGACTAAAAGGATTTTCCTGCTATTTTAAATATTTTCTTAATTACATTAAAACTATAAATCTTGAAAGTTAAACTATTTGAAGATTCATCTTTATTTAACACTTATAATAAATAGTTTGATTAAAGTTTCCCGAATATTGAATATTATATTAAGAGTTATTGAGATGATTCATGTAGATGAAAAAGCTTATTCTGGTTCCTTAACATAAATTCTGTTCACTTATGATTTTTTATAATTTACAAAGTAACATGACTCGTCTAACACATGAGCCAGCTTTATGCACATTTCAGAATTAATGGAGATTCTCCGTTATATTAAATTTTCACTTAATTTACAGTATAATGATATCTTAGTCGATGCTTATCATTAGGCGTGAGATGAAAGAGCGTGATTGATGATAGCTTGGCACCCTGAAAACACTGAATCACTGTTGTCTGTCGGTTTCACTTTAACCCTTTTCAGTTTCTAAAAGGGTTCATATTTTTTCAGCATGGAAAACATGACGTTATTTTGAACCGCCATTTTATAGGTATAGTTTAATGAATCTCGTTTTATTCCTTTGGTAAATAAATGAAGTTAGATAAAGTTTTCTGAAATATAACATTTCTC
Source organism: Agrotis exclamationis (assembly GCA_950005045.1). Classification (NCBI taxonomy): domain Eukaryota; kingdom Metazoa; phylum Arthropoda; class Insecta; order Lepidoptera; family Noctuidae; genus Agrotis; species Agrotis exclamationis. Next base: position 821,419 of record OX465418.1, on the reverse strand, counting down.
GGTAGTCGATATTAAGTTAATATTTATTTAAGGACTGATGTTGTCTTGAAATAAACAAGCGCTGTTTTGTGTTTGAATGTTTGCATGTAGATCATATCTTATGAATTAATAGAAGGAGGACAGCGAGCTTAGTATTTGTATGTTTATGTAAAGTACTATGTAGGTATTGAGTAATGATGTACTCCACGACTTTGGCTTCAGAAATACATATTACTGTTATAAATTCCCCAATATATTTCTTTTGTCTTAAAAATATTATAATCATACATTTCTGAGTATTTCATTCATAAATTGAATAGGTTACTGTTGTCTTATGTTGTCTTTCAGGATAACAGTGTCCAAATATTAGACAAAATAATAAAATCCATCAATAGAACGCCCTCAGATAGATACCCATTGATACAAACAAAGTAGTGATAGACATGAACACAACAAGTTATGAATTTTAAAGAAAATATTTCTATGAATCAAAATTAAATAGACTAGGTATCGCAGTTTAAATTTTAGTAATGCACCTAAGGACAGTTTTTTTTAATGATTTGATGTTTTTACCACCAATAAAAAAGATAATTATTTTTATGCATGTGAATGTAACAAAACAAATGACTACATATAGCCAACTAATGAGAGCACATCCAAAGCAAATAAATGTATGCATGTGATTCCGTCACAAATGACAGGATGTTGTGGAGAGTCATTACCAGGAGGCTTCGTGCTCGAACATTACGACCACTTAGCTTAACGGCCGGCAGGACCACGACAAGCGACTCCTTGCTACGGATACTGGTTGTTCTTGTGTTGTACTATGTTCTACTGAAGTACCAATAAACATTTGTTTTCGTTGCGGTTCACTAAATGTGTTTTTAAATACCGCCTGACTAAACATATTTTCCATTAGCAATACATATGAATTTCCGTGGAACTATAGTTATTAGCTGCGATTAGAAGATTTTCTAGAAATTAATCTTTCTTCATATCTTTCAAATAATTTATATAAAGCCGAAAAAACGTCTCTGTCTATGAATTCAATGTTTTTATTATCAAGTAGATTTGGGTAATGTTAAAATATACCGTTATCAGTTGTTTCTCTTCTAAGAAAGTAAAGGAAAAGGATATTGTAACGATTTCCTCTATTACTTCGAAATAGAAAATATAATATTTCCTGTTCAACTGAGAATGTAAGAAGATTTTCATTATTTGAAGTCTGACCCTCGATAAGTAATACTTATCCTTTTTCTTTTGTGAGTGATCCTTTGTAAAATATTATTACAAGTAACCATAACTGTTGGGTCCAAGAACAGAAAAGTCTTGTACGTTTTGTAAGTTTAATTGTGTTCAGAGTTCAAAACAATGAATACAATTAGTACTATAGCCCTTTCTAGTAAGTAGGTAGTAAATAGATTTTTGTGTAAAATACTCCAACATAAAACATTTGGGGTGCCAAGACAGGAAACCTCCACGTGCGCCCGTGGACTGGAGTTCCCTCTCGGATACGTCCGGGGGGAAGACCAGTTTTTCGGGCCGGTGCGCCCTGGGATGCGAGCAAAAACTCTCCTTAGGCACTGTGTGCCTAAGGGGTTTCTTTGCCCGTATGCAAATAGCCTGTCGGGTGGACGCTCCAACGCGTGTCCCTCTGAACAGCAGAGGGCACAGCGGCGGAGCGGGCTTGCGGACGGTGAGTAATGGGTAAGCTCGCCGTCCGACCAGGTACCAAGCCCGGGTCGGTGGCGCGTCGTGTTTCACGCGTCACCGACGGGGCCCCTTATGGGGCCAAATGCCTGCCGGGGTCGCGGATTTTTCTTAATCCAGGATACCGTGGCCCCGGAACGTAAAGGGCATCCGACGGAACACGGGTGGATTTTAGTCAGTAAGAGTCTGACAGTCCCTCCCGCCCCACCCAGGGCGGGAGGACTCATTTGATGATTTTGCCACCCTAAAAAAAAAAAAAAAAAAAACATAAAACATTTAGATAATAAGTTGTATAATAAGATAAATAACTTGATAGACGCGCATAAAACGCCAGAATAAAGCATATTCAATAAGTAAAATAAAGGAGATGGTCCAGTCTGGCGGATCACGTTTTCAAATCAACACTTTAGACGGTGTAAACGTGTATGGAGAAATGAAAGGGGCAGTAAAGCCGGCCCGGCTAAATTGGCGTAGATTGAATGTACAATAGTGTGGCTCGGGGTGAGGTCAGGGCTGCCAGACCAACGCGGGTCGCGTCAAGGATCGGTGTGACCAGACGAACATATTTGGGAAGAGCGACAAGTATTTTGGGCGGTCTCTGAACTCTACCCAGCATCTGCCGCTCAAAGCAATGTTTGCCACGCTTTGGATTGCGGAGTGCCAACAATTTTTGGATTGTTTGGGAGTAACCGGATAGAACGGCAACCCTAAACGCACTCTAGGCTTTTTGTTGGGCACCTCATTATCTGGCGCGGACGTGGATAGCATCGGACGCGAGCCGCAGCGAATTTCTATCCGCATTTTTACACCCCAACAACCAATAAAAGGCCTCAAATGAAACAAAGCCCTCTCGAGATAAAACTGAACAATGGTCGAGTTTGACGCAGCGCTATCTCGCCCGTCAGCAGCTCGGCCCTTTTTAATTGAATGCTATTTTATTTCGGATGTTGAACACACATCCGAAATTTCAAATTTTCTGTAATTGAACATTGGAGCGCATCTTCACGCAGACGATATAAATAACGCGATGAGCGCCTTGATGTACGGCCCTCTAGATCTCTGGCTTTTTAAGAGGGAAAACAGAATGATTTATGCCGCGTTGATTGACTTGTACCATAAACTCGTAATATTCCATTGTATTGTTCATTGAGGAAAATATGTGTGTTACTAATCCGACCTGTTACGGCGAGGGGGCCAGAGCGGCATATTGTTGTAAGATTTGGAATGAGATTCCGAGCGCGTACCGGAGGCATAAATGTGGGATATTACACGCTCCGAGCAATTTACTGGCGTTAGTATACAATTCATAGGCTCTGTGTTGTGTCGGCCAATGAAAGTAAATCAGAAAAATAATGAATAAATCATAAAAAATAAATGAACATGTCTTCGCGCACTTTTTTTTCCGAAAGAAGCTCTGCCGTAAGGCGTTGGTGTAAGAAAATGTTAAATGGTGTATAAAAATATGTTGATGGCTTATTATAATTTCTCTTACGACTTACGTTTTCGGGTATTAGGTGCTCTTATTTCTGGAAGTATCAATAATATGGTTCGATATTTTATATCCTCGTTTTTATAGAGATATAATTTTGTGAATAATGTTATGTGCATTTGATTGCTCCTGTATAACAACATTGGGCTCTTTGGCCTGAATATCAGGTCTTAACCCATTTACCGTGAAGCCATTAACTACTAAAGCCGGTAACATATTAACAGGAGAATGTAATAACAACAACATATTTGTCACTCAAGCTTGTCACACAAATCACACCTGCAAATCGCTGGCCGCCATAGATCAGGGCATATTCATGCGTCGGCAATAATCGGCGGTGCAGCGCGCGTAAATCAATTGTCGTGCTACGTCACGCTGACGCGCGACAGCCTTGCGACAGTTGTACGTCAGTCGCGCGTCAGTTGTGCGTCAGCCGCGCGACATTAGGTCGGCATTGTGTTGGCGATATGTCTGATGACTAAGGGTGGCGCTTTGCTTCGTAACTCTGTGTGTGAAGGAGGCTATGTAACATGTAAGTATTAGTTGAAACTTTATTAGATGTTGTCGTAAACTCAAAGTTAATCCAAGAGTGTGTCGTAAAATACGGGCAAAATTTAGAGCAGAATATTCAACATAGTAATGGAATATACAACATGAATTTTATGAACAAAGTTCTTTAGTGATGTACGCATTACAATCTGAGTTGTTACTAGTACAAAAGATTATTCTAAATTCACACAAACAAACTTACAATTTGTGCCATTAAATAGCCACTCCAATCGCCCATTCCCGTCTAACTTTACATGAAAACAAATGAGGTCAGTTTTCGAATACCCTCACATACTCCTTTACATTGAAATTAAGCTCTTATTCGCAGTAGTAGCCGTATTACCCGCTACCTTCGAGCCGTCAAACATTGTAGTGTGAAATCTCAACGGAGTCGTAAATGCAAAGGCACCTATTAAGTTGTGCCGCTCGCGCTGTGCCGCGGTGCCGATATCTGCCGTAATGTAGCTTTGTGTGGAGTGTTGGCTTAGCAACAGTTATCGATCCTAGCGCCTTCAAACTGGATAGGTGTTGTTTTAACACAACTCTGGAGCTGTTAACATTATTATCAAACGGATGAATCTGAAAACTGTTAAGACGCACTGCGGTGGAGGAAAAATGCAAGGTCTTTTTAACCGACTTAAAAAAAAGGAGGAGGTTATCAATTCGACTGTATTTTTTTGTTATATTTATTTAATTTGACAAGTTGTTTCTGAAAGAGTCATCATTGCATTTATATTTGATGACTCCTTAATGCTACTCCAAAAGTCTAAATCTAAACCCATTTACTGTCAATGTCAAAGTATTTGCCACTGCCAATGTCTTCATGTTGCGTCAACAAATATCATGTTACCTCCCCTCCCCGCCCCCTCGTCTGCCCGCAGTGTAAACTCTCAGCGTACACACATAATGAGTTCTAAATCGCTCCTCCCACCACTCCGCTAAGTAAACACTCCAGTGTATTGTCCAAAATGTTTACAGCAATTTCGTAGCTTTTAAACAAAAACATCTCTTCCCTAAACAATTCGCTGGCCCATTTCACAGAGTGATAAATTTCTCACTTATCTGGGTTCGTTTAGCTTAATTGTACACATAGTAGACATCCTATTGTCCTTGTTTAAGGCGGGGCTTTTTTCCTTTTCAATGGATTTTTCAGGTAGCCCCCCTCGCGCGCCGGCCTACCCCTCTCCCCCAGATAATGTATTTCCTTTGTCTATTGTGTACAGTGATTCATCTAAATCACTTGGGTTTACGGTTCCCAGTGGCCCGCCCGGTGGCTCTGCCCGGCCGCCGCCGTGCCTGTCATAATGACTACTAATAAATCCTTTTATTTTATTTTATTTTATTTATTTAGGGATAATAAACAACTACAACATATTTATAATCACAAAGGTTAACAAAACATATGAAGTAATGTTGCAGTCCACAACATTATCCGCTGATAAAACATGTTTAAATATTATCTGTGGTTGCCACTAGAGAACATCTCAAAAATTAGAAATAATAATAATAAACAAATAAAAATAGTTTGATACAAATAACAAATAGCTACAAGATCAAATCAGATACAGCAGCAATTTCATTAATTTAAATGACACAAAAAGTAAATAATAATTTTAAGGATACCATTACTAAGTTAATATTTCCATAACATTAGATTTAAATTTATTTTTAGAGCATGCAAATATGTCAATATCAATGAAGCTTGAATTATAGGATTCCAACAATCTATGAATAGGGCTGCGTAAGCCAGAATTCGTACGGCAAGAATTTAGCGCGAACAAAGTGCGTGCACGAACCTGACGCACGTGAACCGTTCGGGGAACAGAATAGCACAACTTGCTCGCTAGATCAATGGCATCAAAATTGTTGTGGACAATATCATAAAGCACATTGGCCTCCAGGTATTTGCGCCGGTTCTCCAAGCTGATAAGCTTGTACTTCTCAAGGAGCTGGGAGTATGACAAATACGTCTTAGTACCATTGCATCTGAAGTACATAGCACGGAGATACTTGCGCTGGACCCTTTCTATTGCAACTATGTACTTTTGGTAGAAAGGGTTCCAAATAGGGACCGCATATTCTAGCTGAGAACGAACGAGCGTCTTGTACAGATAGAGGTAGGTTGAGGTACGCCTAAATTCAGTTGAGGATCGCATCACAAAACCATACATTTTAAAAGCACTATTGACTATGGCTTCGATATGCTGGTTCAAGGACAGTTTGCCATCAAAGAGGACCCCTAAATCCTTGACTATGCAAACATTATTTAACGGTATACAGTTGAGGCTGTAGTTGAAATTATAAATGAAATTATTCTTTGTGAAGTGTATATAGTTACATTTAGGGATGCTAAGATGCAACTTATTTTCAACACAGTAAGCTGTTAGTCTGTCTAGGTCCTCCTGAAATGACTGGCAGTCGTCCATGGAACGTATCGTGTGAAACGCCTTCAAGTCATCAGCGTACATCAAGAATTTGGCCTTTTTAAAACATTTCTTAATATCATTGATGTAGATAATAAATAATAGTGGACCCAAAATAGAGCCCTGTGGAACTCCGGACGTAATATTAACAGAGACAGACTGGTGACCATTAACTACAACTCGCTGTGACCGATTTTCGAGATACGACACAAACCAACGCAATAAATTTCCACGAATGCCATTGTATGCAATTTTGTTTAGCAGGATTTCATGATCGACCTTGTCAAAAGCTTTTTTGAAGTCTGTGTAAATTGCATCTATTTGCAATCGCCCATCAACATTTTCGAAAAGGTAGTTTGTGAAAATTAACAGGTTAGATGTCGTAGATCGGCGCTTAACAAACCCATGTTGTTCAGGTATAATAATATTATGCAGAAGAGGGTAAATCTCGTTGTGAACAAGTCTTTCAAAAAGCTTTGACAAGGTCGACAGAATCGAGATAGGCCTATATTGTTCAACGTCATGTTTTGAGCCTCCCTTATGCACTGGGGTAATGTTAGCTCGTTTCCATACCGCCGGGAACACACCTTCGTGAAGACATCTATTAAAAATAATATAGATCGGCTCACAAATATTCTCAGCTGTAGCCTTAAAAAAAGCTGCGGGAAGGCCGTCAGGTCCCGCCCCCTTAGAGGGGTCCAGCTGTTTCAACTCCTTTAGTATTTTAGATTTGTCAATGTGCAAATTACTAATTATACTACAATTCTCTGCGCACTGCTGCGGCGGACCCCACGTGGTAAGAGTTGGTGACACGGGTTCAAACACGGACAAAAAGAAGTCCGAGAACATATTGCAGACGACACCAGGATCGCTTGACTTGACATTCTGGTATTGCATCGTGGAAGGAATGCCTGATTTATCCTTACGGTTAGAAATGTAGGACCAAAAATGCTTTATGTTACTGGAGAGACTATCTTCAACCGAGTTAATATAAGTGGAATAACAGGTTTTACACATATGTTTGAAGATAGACCTACATTCAGAAAAGTCATTGTAGTCTTTGACGTTGGCGTATTTTTTCCACTTTACCCAAAGACGTTGCTTCTTTTTAAATATTTTAATCAATTGTGGCGTAAACCAGACTGGGAAGTCAAGTAATCTGGTCCTTGCAGGGGGGACTAGTGGGCTAATTATGTCACTCAACATACTATAGAAGGCCTCTACGGCATCTTCCGACGAAAGATTGTTGAACAGTTCAGACCAATTGACCACATCCAATTGTTTGTTAATGAGGTCGTAATTCGCTTTGCGGAAATTATATTTATTAATTGGCTTTCTCTTCATCATTTGTATAGATAGGTTAACAGGTGCATTTATAACAAAAGGGGGGTGATGAGGGTCAATTGGTAATAATGGGTCTTTAAGGTGCCCAGTTGAACAGCAAGTATTAGAGATGAACAAATCTAAGGTCTTTCCTCCACTATTAGGCATGTTGTTATATTGGTGAGCATCAAGCGATGACATGAGATGCGCTAGCTCCGAGCACACAGGGTTTGTACAAACACAAGCCACACAGCCCTCCTGCCCCGTCGTTATAACGCTCCACGTGACATTTGGAAGATTATAATCACCGACGATGTAAATATTCATGACGTTAGGTGCATTTAAGGTGTCCTGCAGAAAGTCAAAATGCGATGTATAGATATCGGAGCCAGTACCCGGCGGGATGTAAACTGCGCTGATGACATGTAACTTATGTTTATCATTTTTGCAAGGCAGTGCAACCATGAGGTGCTCAATACACGTCGAGGGTTTATAATGTGCGTTATTGAGAGTATCGAGTGAGGCCGATTGGAGTTCACGCAGTATTGCAATGAGCACCCCACCGCCATCTCGTTTCCCCGTGGCGCCACGATCCCGATCACAGCGGTATACAACGTAGCGCGGGTCAATAAATTCGCTATTTGAGATTTCAGGTACCAGCCAAGTCTCTGTCAATACTATGATATCATACGAGGATGCCAAGATATTAACGAGCAACGAGTATAGCTTTGTTCTAATTCCCCTACAGTTCTGGTAATAGATTGACAAATTATCAGTACTAGCCATAAGCAGAATGAGTTGCAACAAATATATAGAAATCTCGCGTTCTTTTATTAATCTTGATATATTGTGGAATCCAATGAATTCTAACAAAACATTTATGACTGATGAAATACATTAATATCATAACATTAAAACTTGTATATAACTTTGAGTAAGGTATAATAAAATATAAACATGTGTATAATTTAAATTGACATTTCATAAATAATGGATTTGATTTTATAAAAAATGATTTAAATATAATAAAAGCTGTATATAAATTTGATTGACATTTGATAATTATTAGATTTGATTTAATAAAAATTAGGTATAATTTAAAAATTAAAAGATTTAGACTGTTTAAAATAGTAATAATAAGTTTCAAGGCATGCACAATTTTGTAAAAATAGATAACGTAACAGTATAAAACACGAAGAACATAACAGCAATAACAATATAGAATATTGATACCTATGCGGGTTATACATTTATTCGATAGATTTAGATCGAATTTTATCCAGGTCTCTTTCTCCGCGTATAGCAAACGAGGGCTCACCTTCTCGCTCTCGGACAAGTATTGTGGCATTTCTAATCCACACATATTTGTAGTTGTGGCTTTTGGCGACATCCCGGGCCTTACGAAATAACTGTTTCTTCTTCAGTGTTAAATGTTCATTAAGGTAAATAGGCGATGACGTCGTTCCAGTTATGCCAATTTGTTCTGTCTTGAGAGACGACACCTTACGGAAGGCACTAAGTAGGTTGTCCCTGTGTATGGATGACGTGAACCTGACGATGACATTTTTCGGTCTAGAGCTTTGTTGGTGTGCATGTGGCACTCTATGAACGGTGACGATGCTCTGCTGTGTCACTGGGGAGTTAAGTGCAAGACCAATTGCTTCAATGAGGGCCAGTAAGTTTTCATTGCGCCTTTCGGGCAAATTACCTATTTCAACATTGCATTGACGAGCTTGTTGTTCCAGGGTATCAATTTTGGTCTCAAGAGCATTGACCATCAGTTCAACATTAGCAGACGCAGTACCATTTAATTCACTGGTACGCTTCTCAAGGGTGTTACATTGCAGCGTTAAATCCTGAGCAGTTGCCTGGAGGCTTGCAACATCACTGTGCAGGTCACGCACTTCCTGCTTTAAAAGGGTCTGTTCGTTACGCAGTGAATTTAATTCCTTCTGTATATTACTCATAGAAGATTTGATATCGTCACGAATTTGACTCAAATCTTTATTCATCTCACTCCGCCAGTTGCAGAGGGTAGTGTTTAAGTCACGTGAGAATCTTTCAAAGTCTGAGCTAGACATAGTTTGAACAGGTATTTCTGCAACTGGACTGGGATCATTGTATGAAGGAGGACTATTTCCCTCTAAGGTGTCATACGACATATCCATGGAGTTATCTACGATTACAGGTTCTGTGTAGCTACGTACAGGTGTGTTGACATTCGACCTTAGGCGCCTGGTTACATTTGTGCACGACGGGCACTTCCACGAAGCCCTAAATTCAGCACTTAGCGCATCATATTGGCTTTGGGTGACATTAAGACACTCGTAGTGATATTTTCCTTCACATGCACAGCAAAGAAGGATGTTATTAGATGCAGGAGTAGGTGCGTCTCGACAGCAATTCATTTTAAACTTGACTAAAACAAAGTTTAAGTAACAGGCAGCGCCACCTAGTTTGCTTCGTAGAAAGTACGTGGTACACGACAGTAGTGTGATGATCGTAGTCCGTAATCAATTCTAATGTGTCAATCACGATAGGCGAGACGTAGTAGTACAGCGAGATAGCGACAGATGGCGCTGTGAACGAGTCAAAAAATGTATTGTAATAACTATAACGGATTTTTTTTTTATGACCTTACCCACTTGCGGATAAGATAGTTCAGCGATTAGAAAACTGATAAACAAGACTCCACAAATGCCGTGGGGACACAGTTGGAGCTTAGTATAATAATAATTAACTAGTTCGGAGGTAATGAATCAGGTTTGCGATCCGATTTCTTAGCTTTTATACAGATACCACAGATACTTCGTTCGTCATAGGAACCACAGAGAACGGCACTTAGTAGTTTAGTCACAGCACGGACACTTCTTGTAGCACTATACAACAGTATTAATTTAGTTTTCCAGCAATCACAAACACTATTTATTTACTTTCACTATTTTTTTAAATTATAAATACGGAGCAGCGCTCTAAACAAACTGTCAGTATCGCCCTCTAGCGGCGTATGATATGCTTTTGCAATTATTAGCTGAGAAACTCGATGTTATAATCCCATCTGCTAAGTTCTATTATATTATACCTACATCTGGGTTTGAGTATAAACCCACATTTGGTGTGAATGACATGCCATTTATATTCGTTGGTCGGTTGTTGTGCACATGAAGCTGTCGCGTCTGATATTTGATATTTCGCTTTTGTTAGATGACATTTGGTGTAAGGTATCCTAAATCTGCACCGATCATCGACATATAGTTGCAGACAGAGCTATGTAATGAATAATACCTATCCAAATGTTGTTCGTTTGTTTCATTATTTATCTAATTTAATTAATAGTTCCTAAACTGTTTCATTAAAACAAACTATATATCTAGAAAAAAAAATCCTAATAATCAAGCATTTTGCACTTGATGGTTCAACCAATCTCAAGAATTTTGCGAAATCAAAATTTTTTGTTTTACGAATAAATATCAAAGTATTATTGGTATCTCAATTTTGTTGTGTTTTAAAACTTAGGGTCTTACCTCGAGCGCGTGCTCAAACAGTCCGTGTGTGCTTACTGGGTGCTTGACCGCACCAAGAAGAAGACTAATATATTCTTCTTACCGATGTTTGGAGATATTCTCAAGATATTGAAGACAACGACATGCATATTGATGTGAAGATTGTAATGGATGGAATAAGGAAAGCAGAAACTATTTCATCCTATTTCAATCCACCACAACAAGATTACATCCATCCATCTGCGACAATCTCCTTCTGGCTTAGGAAATATTTACAACTCATAAGTTTTTCTTTAAATCTTACAAGCTTTAAACTAAGATGGTTCTTAATACAAAGTGCTGAGATTTACAAACACACACAACACATGCGCACAGTAAGCTGTGCAATAATTCCGCGTATATTTGTAGCAAAGTGCAAGGTTTCCATGCCGCTTGTGCACTAGGGCTGCGCCACTCTCGTATATTTCACAAAACTTCGCTACTTGTGCTGCGTTTAAATCATGCTGATGCACAAACTGTTCTCAGGCGTATTTTGCTGTTGGGAGTTTCAGCTAGGAACACAGGACATTTTCTGAAGGAGGATTTTAATGTAGGTAAGTGTTATGTTTTCTTCTTTACCGCGACTAATAATCGAACTATACCAGATTCATATATCAATTCATTGAGGATGTAACAATAATAATCATTGTCGACATTGATCCTTTGTTGATGTAAGATCTCTTTGTTTCGTCAGTCAAGTCCTCGACCTTGACTTCCATAACAAAGTCGTCTCCCTCAGCTCAAGTCCACTTCTGCCGACAAACGTTGCTAACCCACCTTCCTTTCAAATCTAAAGTCCAAATATTTGAGTCGTCCAATATTTCCGGATCAGCCCTGCTGGGGTCGTGTCAAGTGGTGATGGCGACCTCTCTCGGTAGTCCGCGGTAATTAAAACGAAGCTCGGCGCTCTCCACAAGTAGGTCAGGTATCAATCGGCCGCTGATGGTATAACAAGCGATACGGTCTACAACTCTGCCGGTGACTCTTCACTTCGAGGGCCGTAATTCTATTGTCTGACATGTTTTTGTTGCTGATGGTACTTTGGGGTAAGAGTAAGATGGACTTTCATTGTGTTTTCTTTTATTTTTGGGGGAAATCTGTTGAAGCACATAATGTATTCACAAAAAAAAAACTGAAAATATTAGATGAACATTCCTTTACTAAACAGTTTTGGACTACTTCTTCATTTAGCTCCACTTCCTCGCCTGACAGCCCGTCCGCTTTTTAGTACTGGAATAAGTGTACTGAAAATGCAATTAACTTATTCTTCCACACTTTACTTAAGACTGGCCACGTTCCAACTAAGTCTGCTAACTTAAGTTACTTTAGTTGGTGGCCCAAAGTGGCTTGGAACTTCAATTACACATCAGCGCTGACGTGTCCTTTGTAAGTCCTCCTCGATTCTACTATTTGTTCAGAGATTGAATGACATCTTTCACTGACAAACTAACTAGATTATAGAAACTCTTGAAATCTGTTCGTATTGTAAAGAATCTAAGTCATTATGTGGCGGCTACTCAACATTGATTTCAGAGATATATGAAGCTCAAAGCGAATAGAATGCGTATAGCAATTTATGTAATAAATATTTTCGACTTCTTTTCTGTCAGCAATCCAATTTGTTTCCAGCATTCAAAGTGGATTGATAACAAAAACGAATTCTTTTTTTAAAGGATTCTTTGAATGTAAGTTTATAATACATATTGTTTGGTACCTACCTAATTTAGAAAGAAACATAATATAAGTTTATTACAACAATTATTTATGATTAACTTATAACTAAATGAACTTAGTTTACTAATTAGACTTAAATAATGAAACTAAACTAAACCATTGTTATTCTTAAGCATGAGCATGACATTGGCATATAAAAGTAAAATCATAAAATTCCTTTAAGCTGAACACACCAGTTCTAGCCGTCCGCGTCGAAGAGTAACAAAACTTACAGTTAACGTCATGAGATAAGTCAATGTTGCTTGTATCGTTTACGTACGAGCAAGCTGCAAAGCTGCAACCGTGCGAACTTTAAACTCAGTTATTTCGTAGAAGCAAACCTCGCGAGCAAAAAGTCTCGCTCCTTGTTATAGAGAATGAGTCGCCGCCTGTAATTATGGATACTTAAAGTTCAGTCTTTAACAAAGGGTCTTTCTCAAGGTGCTTCTAGAACAATCGGCAGGTATCCAACTGTAAAACTATATATTTTCTTTTCAAAAACAAGCGTGACTTGGATGAGATTTTGGTATCCATTTTACGTATATTCGTTGAAACACGGATCTTTTTCATAAATAAAATCTACTTTCAATAAAAAATGCAAGCAGTAAATAAATCTGGAGTAGTGTCCTCCGGTTCTATAGAGGAGGGATTTGTATCGGAAATAGAAAACTTGTTTTTTTTTAAAATAGAAGAGATTTATTGTGAACTTATTTACATATCTGAGGAAATACGATATTGGTTTACTGAGAGAAACTACACAAATACACAAACTAGCACAATGTGGGCGGCGGTGGGTGATACACAGTTTTGAATGTTGTCTTTGGTCCTGTGTGGTCGAGGTATGTATGTATGCAATCAGATTTGTAGGTTTCTTTTTTTTTTTCTCTGGTAATCCTTTTACAGTTATGAATGAACTGAAGTGCAAATAAGCTGATGAACTGCTGTATTGATTGCACCCTACTAATTAACATGGTTTACATTTATATACGCATCTCGACTGAAGAGTTGTACTAGCTTATTTTAGTTGGCTCCGTGTACAGAGTATACTTCAGCTACTGAGTCTTAGGCATATTTTTTTTGGATCCAAGTGAGCACATTTTCGTTGTGTGGGATCAACGACCATTTATATCTAGACTCCTAATCACAGGCGACCGATGTCTGTCAACACATTAGGTAAAAAAATCTTATAACCGTCGTGACTCGACCACTACTGTGAGTCCCTTCGTCGCACTGACCTTGAGTTAGCCAATCAGAACGCAGACCCCGTCCCCGTTAGCCAATCAGGACGCAGTACCCCGTTCCCCTCGCTTACGTCGTACCTCAGCGACTTGACAGAATATTTTCGTTAGTCAGATCGTGCATGAGGCGTCTAGATATAAATGGTCGTTGTGTGGGATTAAGTTAACGGTCCAGTCGTATATTAGAAAAAAACCGGCCAAGTGCGAGTTGGACTCGCCCATGAAGGGTTCCGTAGCAGCAAGCATAGATTAGAGATATAATTATATTGAGATTAGTAAGTAATATACACAAACAATAAAAATAACTTTGTTTTTCATAGTATTTGTATGAATGGCAAAGTTATATTTGCGGTTTTTGAAAATGTACTACTTCTCAAAAACTGCTAACTGTATCTCATCCAAACCAATTTTCGTTGGTAGTTTTGGTTGAGGTCTACATTATATATTTTTTTTAGTTTTATCATTCTCTTATTTTAGAAGTTACGGGGGGGGGGGACACACTTTTTACCACTTTGGAAGTGTCTCTCGCGCAAACTGTTCAGTTTAGAAAAAAATGATGTTAGTAACCTCAATATCATTTTTAAAGACCTATTCACAGATACCCCACACGTATGGGTTTGGTGAAAAATTTTTTTTTGAGTTTCAATTCTAAGTATGGGGGGCACCCCCAAAATTTGTTTTGTTTTGATTTTTGTGTGAAAATCCTAATGCGGTTCACATAATACATCTTTCTACCAAGTTTCAACAGGATAGCTCTTATACTTTCGACAAAAAGTGGCTGTGACATACACGGACAGACAGACAGACAGACAGACAGACAGACAGACAGACATGACGAATCTATAAGGGTTCCGTTTTTGCCATTTGGCTACGGAACCCTAAAAACTGCCTCAGGGATACCATGTTTGTCAATTACTAACAATTGTAGGGGCGATATATGAAGCCATCAAGCCACAGTTGGGTGCTACAGCCTAATGCTCTCACCCACATTACATGTATCCTTGCACTGACCTTCAAACAAAGGACTCCATAAAACGCACAATAAAGAACTGTAATGGCGGCCAAAAATTATGTTCATTTGCGAACAAAGTCAGTGTGGCGAGGAATTGAGCGGCTGAAGATAATTGTGACGTCTAGACGAAGTCTTTGCGAAGTCGGCGCTCTTTGACGAACACTAGGCGCGGTTAATATTATACGATTCACGAAACACTGACTGGCAGCTTGACTATCATAATGGTATATTTTTTATAAAATTCTTGTAGTCGTTATTTTGGTGACAAAGGTTTACTCTTTGTTCAAGTTGTCGTCACATATTTAAATGACGGCGACGACGTATTCTTAATATATAAGTTACTGCCTGTAATATTCCTATCTAATGATAAAAGGGATTGTACTTTAGACTACCACTTGGGCACACAATGCCAGTAAGGCATGTCAGTTAGGTATGTCAGCCTACGATTTTTGTAGAATTTCGTGGAAGTCGTAGTCATCATTACTTATTTCTGATAAATAAAGGTGCAGTACTTTGAGCCATGTTTTGGTCTTTTTAAGAAGAGCTTTTGGGACGATGAGCCTTTTCCAATCAGGGATTTGTAGCTACGTGTTAATTCGGCGGCAAGAGGTGCGCAAATATTGGCTCAATGCTGTCCGTGCCGTACGAGCAACGCTCGAGAAATATTGCGATAAATACCCAGGAGGAAAAGGCTGAAAAAAGGTATTTAATTAATAAAATAGGAGTGTTTTCTCAATTGAGTGATGTATTTTTTTTGTAACTTTCTTTTACAAATATACCTTACCTTTTAGTCCATGTGATAGGATATAATAATTTTCTTTTTATAGAATCTTAAATAACGGTTTCTAATTTGATAAATTCTGATTACTAATACTTACTATACCTTTCAAAATTCGTGAAACAGTAAACCGTTGACATTAAGACAAAATTGCTTTTTTATTGCTCGCACACACCTTGTGTGCATATTTTTGCATTTCTGATGAGGTGTTTTGTTCAATAGCAAAGTTTTATAACAGGATTTTTTGTGAAGGTCTAATTTTCACGATACACAATAAAACGTTACTTCGAAAATAAACTTTCTGAATTATTCTGCATTAATCTAGAACACGCGACATACGCAGAATCTGTAGCTCTTCAAATTATGGGTCTCAGTGAAAAACCAAAACGTGACTGGAAAGAACTCTCCAAATTAATCTTAGGATTGTTAACTTTTAAACTGCACAAAATAAAGTGCCATTACCAGCTATTTGAGCAAGTTCAAGATAAACCGGATTATTACCAAAAAAATACAATATGTAGGCTGTTCAATGTTTGATTTCGACTAATAATATGATTTTATATAAACCTTTTTGTCCCACAATCAATTAATTAAATACGGATATTCATCAATTGTTTCTAAACCTCAATCGTTTTCCAACTGAAATAATTTGGTTGGGAAACCGCGGTCAATCATAAAACAATGTCACCAAAACATAAATCTAAATTAATAACAGACTAAATGTATTGTTAAGCGCAAATTTATTTTTTTGCTATATTCATAAAGTTTTCATGTATTTTGAGTGAAAATTGCCTTTTGTGTCTTAATTTCATCATTCGAAGGCAAACGGTAAATGTATTTACAGGTGCACCATTCGAGACCGGAATGGGTCGAAAGTAATGTAATAAAAGTAAATACAATAAACAACACATTAACAATTCCAAACGTTCCGCTTACGAAGATCCAAAACATTCCTAAAAACAAATAACAGAAAAAAATTGACAACATGAATTGCAGAGTTGCAGAGTCACGGCGTATGTCGGGCGAGCGTGCCACCGAGCTGCTAACGAATAGATCAGAAGGTCAACTTCATAGGAATGAAAAAAAACTTTTTCAAAAAAAAAAAATGGAACCGACTATCTTTTCTTTCGGAAGTCGGTGGCTTTGCTTTTTTATTTCATTAAGTTTTTTGCCACCGACTTCCGAAAGAAAAGTTATTCCTTTTTTAGAAGTCGTTTTAAAAAAACACGCGCACGCATACATAGACGCGCACGTACGACTTTTATATATTATAGTGGCCATACTTATCGACATGGAATTGACAAGGCCCCATAACAAAGAACTTTATATGCAATAAAACCGAATGACAAGTCGTTCTTTTGAAACGAAAAGACACGATTACCATTTTTTCGTTTTTATTATATGCGCTAAGAAAGAGCTTTATCTATTTGTTACCGGCTCAATTAATTGCGGGTCCATATTGTCTATAATTGTGGTCACTTCTTCAAATGCTCGCAACGAGAGCGCAGTGCCCCGTGTGTTAACGTTTGCTCTAGCTAAGCTTCTGTACGTATCTATTCAGTGTGAGCGTGCCAGCGTCCCACCGTGGCACGTAATTGGCGAGCCGGTCACGTCCCTGCGAGGCCGCTTGGCACTAATTAAGCGAGCAACGGAGGACACTTTCTAAATGGCACACCTATCAATTCCATCTTACGCCTCCATTTTGGAGAAAAATTGTCCGCCAGGTGACGCAGTTAGCCGCTAGATGGATGCACGCGCTCGAACGTGATCGCTTTTTTTTGCTAGTTGTGTACTGAATTGTTCCTGGAAATGAAAATTGATTAGTTTGTACACTGCCGTATACACACAGAAGCGTAGTTAAATTGATTCTAAATATTTGCTAGGTAATAAATTGAAAATGCTATCAGATAAGAACTTGTGTGGATTTATGAATAACCGAATAATAGAAGAAAACCATAATCTCTCCATTGCTGTAACTAATTCCACAGCGCATGTTACTAAAACCACATAAGTCTTTCTCGCCACTGATTTATAAAGCACATTAATAACAATCACTTAATGCCAAAAGTTGCGATAAAGAGCGAGGACCAAAAAATACTAATATCGACGACCCATATGAATTATTTTCCAGTACCTAATTGGATTTTAGATTGTAAAATTTATGAAGCACATATTTCGTGATATTAGTGTCTAGCCTCGCGTGAACCTCATAATAACTGTGATTAAATATATTCCACGAATCTAAACGGTGCGGTGTCATATTTTATCGAATCTTCGTATACACTATTTTCGATGCGGTTTGGTGGTGGATGTGGGCGTGATGTCGTGGTCATGTAAAGTGATAATCTATATAATTGTTAACTGGAGTAATTATTTTGAGATGTATTTTAATGGAGCTATATTAATCCTACTAATATTATTAATACTCATTTGGCTACGGAACCCTAAAAAGGACCCAATATTGAGCCTTGTGGAACCCCCATTTTTACCTTTAAACCTTGTGAATTCACACCATTTATCTGAACTTGCTGCTGTCTATCACACAAATCAGATTTCACCAAACTAATTGCAAGTTTACTTAGACCGTAGTGCTCAAGTTTAAAAAGCAAAGTATCGTGATTTACGCAATCAAATGCTTTGAAGAGGTCACAAAATATTCCTATGGCGTCTTGTTCCATGCAGTAAATATGTGCTTCAATGAGGTGACACCGGCGTCAGTTGTACAACGTCCCTTGGTGAAACCATACTGTTGATCATGTAAAATTTTATTGGTGTTAAAATGGTTAAGCATCTGATTATGCATTAACTTTTCAAAAAACTTGCTAAAAACGAGCAACACGGATACTGGTCTATAATTATTATTAGTATCTTTAGTGTCTCCAGATTTAAAAAGAGGTATGACCTTACTGAATTTCATTAAGTCCGGGAAAACTCCTTGGTCTACACACAAAATAAAAATTAAAGCCAAGTATGGTGCTATAGTCTCTACTATGGATGTACAAACTTTTATCGACATTCCCCAAAGATCTTCTGTTAACTTAATTTTGATTTGTGGAAAAGCTTTAATAACCGTCATGGGGTTTATGTGCTTAAATACAAATTCTGCCGAGCAGCCAGACACCTTTGCCTTTAATAAATAAATTGCGTTATCGGGAGAGGAGTTTAGAGCCTCCGTGGTCTTTAATGGTATATCAGTAAAGAATTTTACAAATTCTTGGGCTACATCCCGATTTGAGCAGTGTCCGATTTGTCAGTGAGAGCAGTGGTGGCCCAGTGGTATCGGCCTCGACTTACGAGTTGTAGGTCGTGGGTTCGAACCCCGTCAGGCGCATTACTTTGTGTGATTTATTTCAACACCACTGCTCTCAAAACGGTGAAGGAAAACATCGTGAGGAAACCGGCATGTCCTAGAACCAAAAATTCGAAGACATGTGACATCTACCAATCCGCACTGGGCCCGCGTGGTAGATTACGGCCCACTCCCTCTCACAGAGAGGAGGCCTGTGTCCCAGCAGTGGGAACATTTATAGGCTGATGATGATCCCCATTTGAACTTATAGGACCATGTGGTGTCTCCAACGTATACTTGGTGCTACGTGTTTTTTCAAGTAATATATGATATAACTACAAAATCTCTAATATTTACATGAGATAACAACTGAATATATAATTTTACTTGATATAACGATCTCTTAATATAATAAACGATTGACATAATTTTACAATGACTAATTTCTATAATCATAACAATCAATGAATATAAAATCGTTTTGTATACCACTCAAAAGACATAAAACTTATTTTGTATATTTTTTTTTCTTCCTGGTATGTAATCTAACTCTGATGTACCTAGTAATAGTACCACCTACCATGAATGCTCGACGGAGCCCCGCTTCGCGGGGCTCCTATTTCTTTGTGCAAGGTTTAAAGTAACCTAACACGAAGGGGATGGCGGGGTCTGAAAGACCCCGCCATCCCCTTCGAACTTAACCTGTCCGTGTCGGGGTGCCCCAAGTCCCGAGCTCGCTTCGCTCGCTCTTACATCCTAGGTCAAATAACTGATTACTACCTTTCATGCTGGCTCGACGGAGCCCCGCTTCGCGGGGCTCCTATTTCTGCGTGCAAGATTTTAAGTAACCTAACACGAAGGGGATGGTAGGGTCTTTCAGACTCCGCCATCCCCTTCGAACCTAACCTGTCCGTGTCGGGGTGCCCCAAGTCCCAAGCTCGTTTCGCTCGCTCTTGGATACTAAATTTTTCTAATAACAATAGCATTCGTGAAGGCAAACAATCAAAGTCCAAAGGATAAGCCAAAGTCATCAAGGAAAATGGTTTAAACGTTAAATTATATGTTTCAAACGTTATCATAATGATTTTCGCTTAAATAAACGTTATATCAAATAAAATTATTTGAAATGAGTTTTAGAGTAACACAAACATTATGTGTTAAGAAATTATATCAATCGTTGGTATTTCTCACGTTGATTATATCATGTGAACGTTATTGAAATGAAAATACATCAAATAACTTTATATGAAATGAGACGCACCCGTTTTTTTTCCTGCCAGCCTCGTCATTTATTACTTTCCAAACTGTTTTGATCTTACTATCTGATGTTTTGATTTTATTACTTATGTACATGGCTTTAGCAGCTTTGCAAGTATTTCTGAACACTTTCGAATATGTAGAAACATACTTGTTAAAAGTTTCAGTGTTGATGTAAGGCTTAAGGCCATAGAGCTGAAATAGTCTTTCCCTACTTTTTAGGGTTCCGTAGCCAAATGGCAAAAACGGAACCCTTATAGATTCGTCATGTCTGTCTGTCTGTCTGTCTGTCTGTCTGTCTGTCTGTCCGTGTATGTCACAGCCACTTTTTGTCGAAAGTATAAGAGTTATCCTGTTGAAACTTGGTAGAAAGATGTATTATGTGGACCGCATTAGGATTTTCATACAAAAATCAAAACAAAACAAATTTTGGGGGTGCCCCCCATACTTAGAATTGAAACTCAAAAAAAAAAAAATCACCAAACCCATACGTGTGGGGTATCTATGAATAGGTCTTTAAAAATGATATTGAGGTTACTAACATCATTTTTTTCTAAACTGAACAGTTTGCGCGAGAGACACTTCCAAAGTGGTAAAAAGTGTGTCCCCCCCCCCGTAACTTCTAAAATAAGAGAATGATAAAACTAAAAAAAATATATAATGTAGACCTCAACCAAAACTACCAACGAAAATTGGTTTGGATGGGATACAGTTAGCAGTTTTTGAGATATAGTACATTTTGAAAAACCGCAAATATAACATTGCCATTCATACAAATACTATGAAAAACAAAGTTATTTTTATTGTTTGTGTATATTACTTACTAATATAATTATATCTCTAATCTATGCTTGCTGCTACGGAACCCTTCATGGGCGAGTCCAACTCGCACTTGGCCGGTTTTTCTTATACCTGCAGTCGCCCAGTCACTAAACACAAAAGGGTAAATAGTTCTAGTCTTCTTTTTACTGACTTCAAAAAAATACATGTTCATTATTTTTCAATACTCTGACGGAATAAACAGATTTCTAATTTATTTATGCAGTTAACTAGGGTTATTGTTCTATGCAGTACTATTTATAATCTATTTTTGGTAAAATATTTGCACATTGAATTGTTTTCGCCGAATTTTCTATACTTAATACTACGTCAACACGATACCACAACAGTTTTGTTCAAAACCAGAATAAATTATTCATATCACACTGTTGTTTTTAGTGTCAAATCATTCAAATTAATTAAAATTCGTTGGATTTTGATCCGTGGTTTGAAGGATTATGGTTAAAATTAGTTTGTGGTTTGTTTGATAATGGTGGTGGAGCAAAATTTCTCGTTGAAAAGGGAGCTCGTCGACAGCTATCGACAGTTCTTTGTCGGAAGAGCTGCGAGCGTTGTTCTGATCAAAGGCGCTCGATCTCTGAATTACCGTTGATCAATCAACGTCACTTAAACTTGAAGTTATACACCAGTAAATTACACTTGATTTACAGACGAAGTGTAGCGGCAATAACTTGGTATGTTTGTGAATTAATAGACATTATGAGTACAGATTTGCTGATTGTGAATCGAATTCTTAAATTAATTTGGAGAAGAGTAATCTGTTTAAATATAATGTTGAGTAAATTAACGGAGGTATACTCAAATAAAAATTGTTTCAAATTATGCCAATAATTTATAAAGAAAAAGCGTGAAAACAAACATTTTAAACAAAGGTACGTAAACACATAAAATCCGTTCCACCCACCTCGTGCACTCGGAAAAGTTCAGATCTCACAAATAAACTCATTTCATCAGAATTGTCTTTCTTTAAAAGAATGAGAACCTTCAACTCCATTCCCGTAAGAATACCTTTCGTTTTAACTTTTAAGAATTCAACGAACGGCTGAATAAAGTCTAAGATCTGTTACCTCATTTCACAGTAAGATTTTTAACTTGAGTTTGTGAGACAGTGTACCTGGCGCATCCCGGGGCCGGGAGCTCGCCGCTCGGGTCCAACCAAGTTTCCTCGTAAATAACTGGAAGAACTGCGGCCGGGATCCAGCATTGTTCGTTACAAACTTACAATTGCAATCGATCCGATCCAATTTGAACTTTAAGCAGTACGCAATACTGCTCCCACACCGGCAAAGCGCGGGCTCCGAGGTAATGGGATACATTTGTTATTGAATACACGTCTGCATTTGTTCGTTAGGTCTTGGCGGAATATCTATCTAGTGTATGTACTGCACCGAGATCTGTGTAACAAACTAAGTATTACTTTATTACAGTTCAACTTTGTACACCGCCGCAATTTGCTGATACTACTTTTACTAGGACATAAATGTGTTCTATCTTGCAAACTATTTATCTTCACAGCAGTTATAAATATTTTCAATGTTTTTCATCAATTATTTTCGAAATTGTACTAAACTGTCATGATAATTTTCAGAGATTATTAATTCTCGTTCATTGTGCAGAATGTAAGGACGTACTTTCCAGCGCTTTAAACATTTCACAGTGAAACGGAAACCGTTAAGTCCGTGGAATAAAGTTCAAACGGTGAATGCAAAATAATATTTTAAGTAGTTCCAATAACCACTTTGTAAATAATTTCTGAAATAAAATTTTCGGTTATAATGTAGGTAGGTACTCTTTCACGAATCCAGGTCAAGTCCAATCTTTTTAAAATTTGCAGTCGGCTATCTTTCAACCTAGCTTGTTATAAGTAATTCAGTAATTGACAAAGGTTAGCCTATAAGTTTTATTTCAATTCAATTAAGTAAACCAGCAGTTAATGGCGGGAAAGAGTTTTAGTTGTAATGGTCCTTGGAACTGGATACCGCGCAACCGAAGTAAACAACTGCGTTTAACAAATTCACAGATATAAACCAACAGTTGAATCAACGCACAAGTATACATCGGCGTTGTACACGCCACACGATCGCATCATGAACGCGTAACCAGCACGAATTTACGGAGTTTTATTGTGAACATTGCGAGTTTATTGCCACCATCGATAACGTTAGAATGGGAGCCAATTTTCAGTTGCACCGTTTGCACGGAGCCAGTTCTGTATGCACGCTAAAATGTGCTATCGATATTGCAGTGTTTAGACGAAAAGTGAATTTGTATCGAACGTATTTGTCTGTGTCCGACGAAAAATGGTACGGAGGTTCTGATTGAGGGGCTCCCAGCCTGTGTGCGTTTTTTTGCTTCTATCAAAAGTTTGATATTAAATTCTATGCTAAAATTGAAGTTTGGTTTTTGAAGTGTAGTGGGCTTTGAACTATGCACGTCTAGTATTGATTTTCTGCAGTTTGAGCAGGTTTGATATTGATGCAAATATTTTAGTCACAGATATTGGAGTGTTGTATAGATAGCAACAAAATGTGAAGCATAATTTAAAACTGATTCCTAATAACTGACTTCCTGATACACTCTCTTCCGGAGAGCTAAGCAGGTAGATTGTGTATTACGGCCTGCATAGTTTTTGGAAAGCTTCCAAATCGTCCACCAACGTAGTAATGATGAACAGGGTATATGTTGCCAGGTTCATCTGTTTAGGATTGGAACACCACTAGACTCATTACATATTTTCAGTTCTTATTGCTGATTTTTTTCCTGTAAACAATCATTATTATTTTCACGTCAAACTGTAAAGACAAAACGTAAATGGTCATACTATAGGCATGTATAAATTAATTATATCCTAGCTGGGCCTTCAGACGAATACAGTTTTAATATTTTGTCTGGAAAACCAAAACGTGATAAGATAGCAAAACCATAATTTCAAAAACAAACAAACAGCGATTTTCAGAAAAGCAATTAGTAACTTCTCAAAACTGACAACGACAAAACAAAAACATCTAATAGGTACAATCTTTGTGTAATCTAACTTCATATACGAAATCTTTACTGTTCCATGCTTTTAAAACAAAATATAAAACGTTTCTAGAACATTCCGTGGCATCGTGAACATTTTGCTGAACATTTGTCGCCGAGACGCGACTATAAGCGGCTACTGGCGGTAAGGAGCAAACTAAATATCCGTTTATAACGCTGCCGTGCACCGAACACAGACACACTCTGCACAAGCACTGTATGCACTATGTATGTGTGTGTGAAGTGTGTGTACTATACATTTACTAACATATTTGGGTCGAGTTAAACAACAAAGCCGAAACGATATGTTTACTATAGTCATTCAGCGAGCTTCCTTCGTTGTATATGAGCCAGAATCAGGTTCGGGCTGATTCAGTGTAAGCGGAACTGCTTTTTCATAATTATTATCGATTCTGCAGCGTAGTTTTGCCGACTGAAGCAGTGCCGAATACAAAGGAGCTTAACACACATAAACATGATCATGTAGCACTCCTTACATAGAGTTCACCTTTCACTGCCCCTTACTATACACACACGATCACTAGCTTCAACACAGTGCGCCACTGTGCCCAAGTGTTTATGTAAAATTTCTGTTTGTTATTTTTTTTGAAATATTGTACTCGACGCACACTCAAAACTTCATGTAGTTAACCTACCAATGTAATAATATAATAATAATATTCCACAACTATCACACAACGCCATCTAGTCCCAAGCTAAGCAGAGCTTGTGTTATGGGTACTAGACAACTGATAAACATACTTATATATTTCTAAATACATACATATTATAGATAAATTACACCCAGACATAGAACGAATGATCGTGCTCATCACACAAACATTTGTCCTGGGTGGGAATCGAATCCACGACCTCCGGCATAGCAGTCAGGGTCACTAACCACTAAACCAACAGGCCAGTCAATGTATTAAGGCCCATCCCTTAAAGGAAGCCTGTGTTCAATAGAAGATATTTTGCTTATATTTTATCCATAATTTCAATAGAAACATGCCAATAGTTTCCTAATTCCTGCTATTTAACATGTTAGTTCGCATCAAGGCACCGAGCCGTCATCAACGCGGCCAGTAAGCGGATTGTGTCAGCCGAGCGACGAGCGACGGGCGGTGAAAGCTGCGCTCAAGTTGTTGCGTAGTCTCATGTAATTTGCTGCACTTCCCTGAACACTGCACATTCAATCGTGTTTATCCACAGCTTGCCGACAAATCGGTGTCTATTTGGTATGCGACTCTAGGTTATTTTGATTTTCAAATTAAATGAGTTTTTACTTTCTCTGACTCAAAAGTGTTATATACAGAAAGACGATGGAAAGTAATTTTTAAATAGTTGATTTATTTCTGCGGAATGAAATAATTTTGAAATCTAAAAAAAGAAAACCCGCCTAACAAGGTGAAATATAATGCTACTCTCAATTTATTTTCCTTTTCGTTGTTGTAAAATAATTAAGAGAAAATTATATTTATTTTTGCTCCTTTTTATAGAATCAAGCAACATTAAATGAAAACTTTCTTATTTAGAAAAGAACTGGTGGTACTAAAAACTAAACATGAAGTTGCTCCCTCACCGCGTGCATTCACCTGTAATGTAACGTTACAGATTCAAACATTTCATCGGTGAGGGAGAACAATCGAGCATCACAATGAATCTATACTAAATGTACGCGAATGCTCGTCAGTCAGGGAGGTAGTACTGTAATGTAATGCTCAAAGTCGAATCTATAATGTTACATTAGATACTTCTTCGCACAAACCTAAACCTAAGAAAACGGCCACTACTCCATGTACAGACGCCATCACATCAAGCTACTACAATCTGTCAGATTTCTTTGATAGATTTTCGATAGAGTTTCGGGTAGCTTGACCTGCTGGCATCTGTACCATACACATCGACAAAGTACAGGCGAAACGCCTTCTGTATACGTAGTGCTATAGCCTTTAATAGTTTACCATCACATTTGGAAATTAACTATTCTGCACCAGCGCACATAAAATTAGAAAAACTTTGAGCAATGAATATTTTGATAGTTGCAAATAGCTTTTCAAGCCTATTTTTGATGTTGCACGACTTGATATAGGTAGATAGTATATTATTTCGATAAAGTTAATTTTGTAACCAGTTAATTAAAGTCACCAACGGTCAACGCAATTGACTTGTTGCTAAATAGACATTCATATGTGGAAGCTAGTCATTAGCAATTGTCCTTATTATACAAGATATTTATAATTGTTATTAGTCTATAAGCTTTCCGGTCTCCGGCCACCTTAGGCGCGGGCATGTGAGCGGCGAGTAATGGGCAACTCGCCGCCCGACCATGGACCATGCCCGGGTCGACGGCGCGTTGTGTTCCACTCGCGCCTCAAAGAGCGTCGGCAAGATGACGGGGCCCCCCTCTAGAGGGACAAAGCCTGCCGGGGCCGCGGGACTTATACCATTACCGTGACCCTGGAACGTAAAGGGCTAATGAAGGACACCGTGGATTTTAGTCAGTACAAGTCTGATAGTCCCTCCCGTCCTGCCCTGGGCGGGAGGACTCATTTGATGATTTTACAACGCTAAAAAAAATCTTTCCTTAAAAATAAATAAATTACACGCGAATGCTCTCGGTGAGGGAGCGCCTTAAGCTTTCCTTACAAAATCTTATCTGAACGGGGACTCGTATTGCAATCTTATAATTAATACTAAGTGAAAATTGTTCATCAAGTCACAATTTGTCGCTCGCATGTCAGTTGCTTTCGCGGTCGCCGCGCCTCGGAGCAACTTCGTCGACAAACGCACTTGCATCTTATGTGCTTTGCAACTGGTAATGCAAATATCAAACCTCTTAGTTGCACAGTGTACACAGAGTTCGCTTCATTTGCAGAATATTATTTGGACATGTTTTCGAAGTCTCTTTGACTGCACGTGGTGAATAGATTCGGATTGCATTTTCGTTTCTACCTGAAGATTTGGTTCAATATTGAAAATGGTGAAAGGGATTCATTAAGGTACCTACCTACTCATCTGACATTGATATAAAGGCGTAATGAGTATGGCTATGGCTGTCTTAATATTGAGCGGGCCAATTTGGGAAAGTTCATAGAAGTCCTAATATTGATCTAATACCAATAATAAGATTGATAAAGTACAAATCTGGAGCCAAGACGTAGCGTTGCTACGAGGTTACGGCGTAGCATCGCTACGAAGCTACGGCGTAGCACCGCTTCACATCTTCACGTTAAGGGTGAGGACAAACGAGCGTAATTTCAGAATTTCAGTCGCAGAATTTCGGTCGCTTTCATAGAAAAAAATTGCGTCGCGAAAAAGTCGTCTTTTGTTTTCTATGAAAGGCAACCGAAATTCTTCGACTGAAATTACGCTCGTTTGGCGTCACCCTAAAGCTATTTTCAAACAGACAGGCGAAATGAAAGCGAAGCGAATGCGATCCGAATCCTGTCATATAGAAAAGCGAAAGCGGTCCGATAGTCTATGTGACAGGCTTCAAAAATTTCCATACATTACTAACAAAAACGCTCCGCTTCGCGTTCGCTTCGCCTGTCTGTTTGACAAAAGCTTAACATCTTCAGTCGTTACACTCTCTCAGGGCGTAGTATTATATTATCTGTGCTCAGGGTGATCTTGGTCGTCACATCAAATATGATTACTTTCCAATCTAAAGTGCTCTGCTAAGGTTTAATATTCTGATCATGCGATGCCATCAAAAAAAAAATTGTTATACTCGAATTTATTTCAAAACTAATTTACTAAGTTTCATGCACTGATGTTCTAACTAATTACAAAAAGTTAGTTCATGTAGAATAGCAATTTCAATATAACATAGTTTCATTAGAATTCAACCTCAACGTGATATAAATTCTAATAAACTGTAACACGAGTTATAGTCATAATTACTTAATGAAAACAGCCAATCTGACGTGACACAGTCCTGTCAGCTGCCACAGTATATCGGTAACCAGTAAATGAACAAGATATTTTTGTAAAATCTAACTAAATGTAAGGATTTTCAAATTAATAATCTTTTGGCTACAATGCATAAATATAATAAAAAAGTAACTACTTGTGTCTCTGAGACAGTTCCGACACGATAAACCAGTTACCTAGCACGGTGTACAAATGCTTTGCATGCATGTGCGAGTCCATTCCGGTAACCTTTTAACCGACTTCAAAAAAAGGAGGAGGTTCTCAATTCAGTCGGTATTTTTTTTTAATATATGTACACCGATTACTCCGAGGTTTCTAGTCCGATTAGTGTGATTCTACTTTTGTTCCATGCAATATAGGGGAACAGTGTATAAGACGGGGACACAAGGTATTATGGGAAATCACAAACATAAGGCAAACTTAACACAAAACTAACGTAACACAAGCGCCAACAGGCCGCCATTTCCGTCTGGCCGCTTGCAAATGACGTCCTGATGGCGCTTGCTCTACATTAGTGTTGTGTTAAGTATGCCTAAAGAGTGTATGTCCCCATTATACCTCGTGATTATTAACGTCCCCGTCTTATACACTGTTCCCCTACTTCCATTTGGTCCCATAAAAATTTCATCCAATTTGGTTCAGTACCTGTTATTTTGTGAGCATTTTTTTGTTTACCGTTATGTAGTTCCCAGTTGAAATACTGAACATAATACGTGTACTGTGCCATTGCCGAAAGAGGCAGGTCGCAAGTTTTAATTAAACCACCTTCGTTAACCGATAGTTTTTAATCTGAGCGATCGTTGCCGTAAACTTTTATAGGGAAAGAAGAAGTTGTCCGGTTCGGTGACCCCCGCCCCGCCGGCCCCCACCGGACCCCGTCCGGAACTCCGGATATTTGTATTGAGTTTTTTCGGAGTTCTTTTTAAAATGCGATTTACGTGACTTTGTGCTCGCCGCTCAGTTTCAGAGATAGTTTTTAAACTTCAAAATGTTTGTTGTACGAGTTTTATGCAGATATTGGAATGACGGCTGTTTTTTTGGGCTTTTAAAATGCTTAGTTCTTAGTGCTTACGAGCTTCGATTATAGACGTGCTAAGTTGTGACAATGATAACACAACAAACTAAGTGTTGTTATGATTGCACCTTATTTTTACCTTTTATCCACAATACAAATTGTTATTTGGTACTCGTAGATGTCCAGCACACGCCTCATCTTTATTAGTAGTAAATTAAATATCGCGACTTAGTCGTAGCTACGTATAAGTATATGTTCAGTAAAATAAGCTTGACTTGCCTTAATTATTATAACGTTCGATAAAATACGACTTAAAGCTCTTAAACAAACGGAAGGGGTTCGAAAAGCAATTAAAAGCAATGACCCAAACAAAAGGAGCTTTTCATAATAAATCAATTTCAATCGGAGAATTTTTCTACGAAAATGTAAATGAAAGTAAAATATAACAGTAGCCGCTTAACAGGAAAATAAAGACAGGGAACGAGTGATTTTAAAAGTAATGACCGCGCTTTTTTATTTGGTTTCATTTTGAGTTTTTTTTTTTTTCAACAGGTACTCGTATCTTGTTAATGTTAGGTCCTTGGAATACATAACGAATTAAATATGCTCTTAACTCCGCTCATTATGTACAAAACCAAACGCGTATACTTTCAATAATAACATTTTTCCAGAAACTCGTGCCATAAAATATCACAACGGTTTAGAGCTAAAAGCTAAAGTGTCCCTTACTCGCTATCAGACCAGCTTCCATAAAATCTCTACATTTTACACGGCCCATTTACTACTAAAATTCCATCCAGTCTGAATTAGGTTTTCGTTTTTGGTAAAGCCTGAGTGGTTTTATCCGCGGCTAACGCACGTAGGTCCCGAAGGAAGCATATCTGCTCCTACACTGCGATAAATTCACTGCAAACAAAGAAAAAAGGCGGATTTGGCCCCAAATATATCATTTGAAGTGATATCAGGGCGGGACGGGCCCCGGAGGGGGCGAAGAGCGGCCGGGCGGGGAGCGGGCGGGAGGGGGCGTCTGGATAATGCACCAGTATAAACTTTGGTCCTTCCACTCCATTATTATGTGGCGACAGTCGCCACACTTGCCGTACATTACGTGCCGCGTATGGTAATCGTGTTGATGCTTTATTGGATAGCTTAGCGAGGCGCCAGTGTATGTGATACAATTGAGCGCTCACGTTTTGTTGAATATTTTATTGTGAAATTGCATTAAAGTGATCAATAAACCATTGTGTGACGCGGAAACAACTTCGGGAATTCTATTATAAAACATAACGGGCTTGAATTTCAATAACTCGTAGCTAAAAAAAAATAAAAACTTTAAAATCACTGCGGTGGTTTTAAATAAAATGGCTAGGCAAACATCGCGTTTGTGTAGGAGTTTGTGAACTATGGCTATTCGGGCTAATTTAAAACTTGATAAAGATCGCTGACATGAAAATCATGTTTTATATAACGCGCGTTGCATGCGCCATTTCTATTTACCGCACAATTTATCATCAGGCGCTTGCAATTTTGCCTTCATCGTCCCAAGGATTAACATAAGGTGGACATGAGGCAGGGCTGCCACGCGGCCTGAAGGTATTGAAGTAGTTGGCGTGTGTGGTGTGAACCTTTTAAAGATTAATTACCCATTATCATTATTCGTGTCTTACTTATAAGAAAGAAAGTTGTATTTAATTGGCTTTGTGTGCTTCACGCTACTTTAATTGGTTGATCAGCAGACAAACGTTCAAGTACTGTTTCTGCCAATTCCTAACATCACACATGCAATGATGCATCATATAGTACAAACTCATTTGGATAGCTTATAGTCGACAATCGAACACAAATTAAGACCACGACGACTCTAAGAAATTCTTGATGAAAAACCCTATAATATTCTATCCCTCTGCCTATTCTGTGAATCGTACTTCATTCACAACCATAGCAGAAGAGTTATGTGACCTTTATTTCAAGAAGTCCCACGCCTTGTGGTGACCCTACCCCCGTACCCGGCGCTGATTACGGCGGCGGCCGGCCATTTTCAAGCGCGACAAGAAGCCGATGTCAAAGGAGCATTCACGTCGCGCCTTTGAGCCGCCATCTTGTGGCTTGTTAAAATAATGCACCTCCTGACGCCCGCCCGTTAATGTTAATATACAGGCTTTTTGGATTAGCTCCCGGAAAATGAGCTGTGGCATTAACTTGAAATAAGTTTTTACGACCTAGTTTGACAGGGAAAAACAGGCGTTGATAATATTATGTTGTTTACAAAAAATCTAAATACAGTCATAAAACTGAGTCTTAGAACAAAAATAAATCAAATCTCAATAAACAATAAGTAAGGCGTAGTATTAAATTCAACAATGTGCCCGTTAAAAAGAAGCAATCGGTGTGCTATCGCGGTTTAGTCTTAGAGATAAATTTTACATTCATAGATCATATAAAAACGGTTGGGGAAAAAGCTAAAAATAACTTTTATGCCTTATGCCTATATATATTATTTATGAATATCAAAATCTACTTGGGGTTTGTCGTTTTTAACCTTAAAAAAATACCGACCGTATTGAGAACCTACTCCTTTTTTGAAGTCGGTTAAAAACTATTTACGGGGCTACTTATTTGGGCTGTATGTGCTACGGAACACCTGTTTGGGCCGATAGGGCCACTATAGGGAAGGCACGGCGTAAATTGCTTCAAAGTCAGCGCTTGGCTTTGTTATTCTTAAGTAAAGTATACAGGACCGTCAGTACTGAAGCTTTACCGGTACTTGCTGGTGTTCTTCCAGTCGATCTTGAAGTGCAGCGACGTGCTGCAATGTACTATTCGGCACGGGAGACCACTGACGCTGATTATTTACCGTAACGTGACCGTGCTATAATATCCAGGTTATTTAAATCACAAAGTGACGAACTTTTATCCGAATGGCAATGTAGGTGGGATAATTCCATCAAAGGGCGGCACCTCCGCCAATTCTTTCCACCCATTCGTGAGCGGCTGGCTAGGACGTGGCTGGAGGTGGATCACTGTGTTGGCCAATTTCTCACAGAAATGGTAACTTTAGAAGTAAATTATTTTCAAGCTTGTTCCCTCGCCTTTCTGTCAATGTTCAACATCAGATTGTGAAAATGAAGAAATCAGCACATCATATCCTATGGGAGTGTATTCTTTGGCAGAACGAACGCAATATTATGTTGTATACTGTACTGGCTACATCTGGAGTCATTTACTATACGCCATACGGACCTTGTGGAAACTCGAACAAACTTCCGTGCGTTCAAGCGTTTTTGCCATACCTATTATTGGAATCAAATATAACAGCTCACAATTTAGGACCAATTCATATTACTAGTCATTTTTACCCGTGGTGCAAGGCAACTGGGCTTCTCCCAGTTGTATTGTCCTTTTGTGCCTTTTGGCCTTGTTGTGTTCTGTCTCCTGCTTGCATGGAGGGAAGTGGAAACATATTTTTCCTACTCCTCCATTATTCTTTTCTGATTAGTTGCCACTGTTGATTCTGGCAGTGGTTTGGGAATATTGTGGTAGGTTTGTCCCAACAAAAAAAAACAATAAGTAGGTAACTGCAGATACCTATAAGTAATAATTTTGGGCTTTATCTATATTTTCCTTTGTCTATAACCAGAAATCAGTTCAAGGTATAAGTCGCACGTCGACAAGTTACATTGAACAGTTCTCGGAATATAAATGGGTCACCTTCTGATTAATCTGAAGCCCTCATTAAATATTCGGTCCAAGGTTTAGTTGACTTTTTAGATCACAAACCAATATTTTTGTTTGTTTCAACATTGATGACATCGAAGCTGGTGATTTATAATATAATATTCTGTAATATTGTATACAATGTTAAAATCCCTGTCGTGAAGGTAGTTACGTAAATAGTGTGTGGCGGGGTTAGTAGTCATCAACCCACTCAAATTACAACTTTATTTATCTGATGTACTCATGATACATAAGCATACCTAATTATCTGAATATAGATTTTTTGCGTATCGTCGCACATCGCATAAGGTTAGCACAACAGTTTGTACATGCACAGTTGTCCGATACAATTAATTCAAGAAAACACATTTTTTTATTTACACAAAACTAACATGACTTAAAATGATAAATGCTGACACATTTTTCCTCCTGAAAATTTCAAGCTTCACAAAAATTTAGTTGCTTTTTATTGATAGCCGCTGACGATGAAGTTGTTTCATTGTGGAATACCTACGTTGTTTAGACCCAAAACTGTGACCACATTGGGATTTCTACAATTATTGTGTCTAGATCATTCGACAACAATATTTCGCGTTGCTTACGCGAATTAAAACGTTTTAGAAACGTGTAGTACGGGATGTAAGTATTGCAAGGGTCGGCCGGTAGGTAAAAGAATGAAACAGTTCTTTCTTGCAGTAGAGATGTATAATCACGGAATAATAGAGTGAGTGAACTGACTCGTGTAAAAGTTGCGCGTGGACTGTCCACCAACTGACCCGTGTGCTGGTTGCGTGGACTGCCCCGTGTGGAGGTTGGACGTCGACTGTCCCGTGTAAAGGTTGCGAGTTGACTGTCCCGAGTGGAGGTTGCGAGTCGACTGTCTCGTGTGGAGGTTGCGAGTCGACTCTCTCGTGTGGCGGTTGTGCGTCCACTAAAAATACATTTTTGTCTTCCCCACTCGCTGGCGGCAAACTTCTTACAACTAAAACTATAGTAAGCATTGTTACCAAAATACAATAAAAGATGCGCTCTGGGAAGCCCAACGTTATAAAAAAATAAAACATTACATTCGGCATTTCGTTTATGGCACTAGGCCATAAATGTTACATTTCCGACAAACACATTTTCCTAATTGCTAGCTCACAATGCAATTTACAAAAACAACACACTGCAGCTGCATGCAATAAAACATTAATAACCTTGCAGCTGTGTAATGCATCGGAATGGCTTGGAGGATAGTCTATTATCTATTACTTCAAAGCTTCTTAGCCGATGGATAATACCTAAAAAATACAAAAGATTCGTCGTGCCAAAGCGTGAGAACTTACTGGCTACGTGCATCTTAAAACTAAACAATTAAACTGAAGCTATATTTACATTCGGTATCTACTTACGATCTAATTATAAATATTTACAATCTAATTAAACGGTGCTACATTAGCTGGTAGAGACATATGTGGGGCGTTAAGCCGCCACAAATATAATATGTACTATTGAAAGATACCAGAAAACTTTCACAAGCACTTTCACAAGCTAAATGACATCCTTCAATTTGTCTTTACACCCCCAATCAATGTATCTTCCTCCTTCATCAACACTGCACTATCAAATTAGCAGACTCAATCCTTCCACAGAGGTCCTCAATTAGCCGAAGTCCATCGGTACAGCAGTAGTCACCCCATCCAAGTCGTCGAGGCATGCAATCAGTGCCGGCGCATTGAAACTAACGACGTGACGCTTCGTACCCGCCCCCCACCCCTCCTCCCCGCCTCGTCTTGTTTACTACAATCAGCCGGGTCCGACGTGCACGGGTTAATTCAATCCCTATTCATTGGTATTCTGTGTTTATAACTGATTATGATCAAAGGACTTGGACAAAGGTGGGAGCTCATTCAGCTTTTTTGCTTTGTAATTATTTAATTGATGGTGGGTTGTTACTGTTAGCTACTTTGGGAAGTGTGTTAACAGTTGTGGTGTCTTGAGTTTTCGTACCTGTTGAGAACAAGGTCTAATTAACTACACAAGTAAGTGTGAATGACATGTAACTTACAGTCACCTAACACGTTCTTAAAATCTTCTGATACAGTTGAGCCTAAATCCTATGTTTATAGTAAGTAATCAAAAAAAGCACAAAGTAGATAAAACAAATCGTTTTAACAAAAAATTCTAACGTATATTAGTCATTTGAATACATTCAGTTATGACAAGTCGGGTCAAACGCCTATCCACCCTTGAAATGGTAAAACATACAATACAAAATGATACCATTAAAAATCTAAACAATACATATAATTAAAAAGATGGCGGCGTCAAAATACCAGACCGATTCACATTTACAGCGCGTCAATTATTTTTCCACAAAATATTCGTAATGCTGGAAGATCGACGAGCGGCATTGTCGCGCGACACCGAAGCCCACGATAATTGCTTCAGGTGACGCGGGACAAATGTCGCGTTTGTTTCAGCCAACCCTTATTTATTTGCTGAAGCTATTCATTGCTGGCAAACAATTTCGGAGAAGCTGAAATATCCGATCTGAATCGAAAAGGTGAATTATTGTTGTAGGCTTTCGGAGACGATCGTGTTGCTAAGGGACGTATGTAAGTAAGATTTTGAGTAAGTTTATCTTATACGGAATCAATCAAACATTTTCGCTACTAGACGATCGGTGTAGGTAACGGTTTTATCCTAGATTTCAGATTTAAAATTTAGAAACTTATTGATGTAAACTAATTTTGTAATATTCAGAATCAAATTACTTATGTAAAAGAAACATAAAACTAATCAAGCAATAGATAGGAGAGAAAAGAAAATGAAAACAGTTTTATTTCATATTGAGTCATCCAGCGAGTGATCCACTAGTTGATTGTATTTATTATTAAAAAGTTTCAAAAAAAAACACGACGTCATTGACGTAAAAGCTTAATACAATTTTACGACATGAACGATATTAAAAGCTTCCACCAATATATCTCCCGAACACTACACCTAGATAATAAAATTTACGACACACTGAACCAGCTTTAAAATATTGAAAGTGGTAGAATAATTACACAAATAACTTCAGGAGTATTTTCAACTCAATTCAATATTTTAAAAATAGTATATTATTTTTAAAATATTGAATTGAGTTGAAAATACTCCTGAAGTTATGATACTAAAAGTCTTATTTCAAATTGAAAGTAAAATTGGAAATCAGTGTCCCGAAAAGTTCAAAGGATTGATTGTAATTTAAGCTAAGCATACTAATGAAATTGAATATAACTTTCAATCATTCTACATGAAAATGCTTTTAGTTCTAATATTATGAATGCTTTTTACGAGAATTACATAACTCCCAATTTGTTTGAACCAGTAAAAGTACATAAAGTACTATAGCGTCTGTTGAAATCTGAAGAAATAGGCGGCATGTGTATCAACCGTGTTCAAGTCCTGAATCCGGACGGCTGCTGCAAAATTCAAATAGGAAAAACAAATAATAATTTACCCGACCTTTGAATCGAACACAGGACCTCTTGCTGACCAGTCGTCACCATTGTAAGAAAGTTAAATTAACTTACAATTCAATTAAAGCAGCAGTAATAAATGCAGATGCTTTTTTATCTTGTATATTTCTTTGTTTGTTCAAAATCTATGTCTGTATGAAAGGTCGCCTCGTTCAGACGGAGCCGGGTTATGGACCCTACTTAGGGCTCATTACCTCAGTGGAGTGGCAGCTTCCTTATTTAATATGTGGAACGAAAGGATTTGTCCGTTCATGTGTGTAAGCAGCCATCGCTCCCGTGTCGGGATCTTCATGTTCAGGTATAATGGAATTCTGTGACATATTTTGACATACAATTCGGTTTTGATTCTAACATAGTCTTTAGTATATAATATTATTGAAACATCTTTGTTTACATTTTATTGACATGTGATTATTTTAAGTTTCAATCGAGGATGACAAAATATTTACGTAAAGTAACGCTGTGACCTCGGGTTCATTCATTGGTTTTAAAATTTGCTCATTACCTACATTATACGAACGATTTCCTGTTCCGCTCGTAAACTCCATCCATATTTTCTCATGAAATCATTTGTTTGAAAATAATGGTAGGACCATTATCTTCGACACTAAATATCTGTCCGTTTCCATCGTTATGAAAAGCAACGCTTTACAAAACAATTGTCAAATGGTTCGGATTTTTTACCGCTCGAACAAGGAAGGTCACAATAAGGAAAAGTCAACACAGGAACGAATGTATTTGATGGCCACGATTAACTATAATGATCTGATCGATTAATCTTTCCCTTCCCTCTATTTCTTTCCCTCTAATGTATTATGTATGTTTGGCAACACGATATTTGAAAATAATTGTTTATTCAGCATCTGTGTCGGATAAAATTTGGATTTCAGGGAAACCTATTTGTGTTGGTTTGCGTGGGACGATGATATTCAAATACCACTGATAGTGCCTACATTGTTTATGATAATGTATTGCCCACCCACTGACCAGTGTGTACACAACCCACCGTGATATTATTGTGACCTTTTGCTTACTATATTGATACCAAACTTTATGAGTAGTCCTAATTTATTCAATTATTTAACTGATTAACTGTTTCGTGTTTCCACTTTATTTTTCTTAAATGTGTATATATTGTTTGTATGTACAGTATGTATTGTATGTAAGTGTGTATGTACTTATTTATATTCATTTACTTGATAAGTAGTTGTCTAGTATGTTATACCTACTTTGTCTTTGCATCAGCCTAAGGTAGACTGGTAGATAATAACAAAGGCATTAAGTCCTCTGCTGTAGGTACAAGTTTTTGGTAAGTTGTGCATAAAGTTTTAATAAATAAAACAAAATAAATAGGTATGTTGGAAGGTGACCAGATCTTCTAAGGGCTCAAGGCTCGAACAGACACACGCGATTAATCGCGCTGCGACAACGAGCCAAGCTAATTTCCACTCTAAATGTACTGCGAATGGACCGCGACAAGTCGCCCCGCGCGATTAATCGTGTGTCTGCTCGAGGCTTCACTATTAAACTAGACGTATGATATCTTAGGTTACGTACGTCGATAATAAACGATCCTAAAAAAAGTTAAAAAGTCACGGGGTTTTTTTTCAATTCGCATCTTTTGTATTATTTTGAATCAAGAAATACCTAGATTACAGGTAATCTATAGTAGATTATCTATTATATATTTTCGAATAAACTGGTATATAATAACAGAAGAGGATAAAAACCTAAAAAAAACATCAGTCCACTACATAAAACTAAGTCGAGTGGCAGTGCACCATTTGTCTCAAACCCTTCTCTCAC
The DNA here is from genome assembly GCA_950005045.1 of Agrotis exclamationis. Lineage (NCBI taxonomy): Eukaryota > Metazoa > Arthropoda > Insecta > Lepidoptera > Noctuidae > Agrotis > Agrotis exclamationis. The sequence continues at coordinate 783,279 of OX465418.1, read as the reverse complement.
GTTTGACAAACGAGGCTCATTCGATTTATTTCGTTCGCCAAAATATAAAAAGGCTCGCAACGAAAAGATAATATTATTTTTTAAATAATAAACGAGTGTGTCTAGTGGTCTAGTGTTAAGCTCAAGTACAATTCTCTTTAAAGTGGATGTCCACGTGCAGGCCTCAAAAGTTGTCAGTTTTCAGCGTTTCATACCATGTAAAATGTTGGTGTAACTCGAGTGTACATTCAAATGTTTCGCTCCTTTGCATATATTACTGACAACGTTGGCTGTATCTGAATGAAGGGGCAAAATTAACACGACGAGGGTCCTTAGTCAAATGAGAACCTTGTAATACTATTGGTTAAATACATAATCGTAGTGAGTACATACCTAATAGGACACAGATAAAACGAGTATTTATATTTTAGGTAATTTAATCAAATCCTAAGTAACATTAAATCAAAGAAAATTTTAGAATAGATCCAAAGATAGAAAGTAAACCTTAGATAATCTCATGGCTGTCGCCCCGTTCAAGCATAAAAAGTGCGCACACAATTTTCAATTTAGGAGAGGTTCAATTTTTCATTCCGTCTCAGTAAATTAAAGTTCTAGGTAACAGGTGTGCTCCGGAGAAGGTCTTCATGAGACCGTGTACGTACTGAAGTTTAAAAACATATTGCCGCACGAAAAATTACCTCGAGTCTCCTTACGAGACTCTTTATCGACTTCGGTAAAAGATATTATGACTACATCGAGAGGCATAAGTATATTATTATGTACCTACTTAATGTATTATTATGTGAAGAAAAAGTTCGAAAAGTTCGTCTGTCAAACAGACATGATAAAAAATATAGGTAGTACAGATATTTGTCAATATCAGTAAGAGTAATGTATTTTAGAATGAAATAAAAGACATAATAATAAGGAGCTCGGTACTTATTTTCTCAATAATTATTTATTATTTAGTAAATCATTATTGTGTACGCATTTTTGTAACATATTTCTAAATAAAGGGCTACAAAGAGACCTGACCTGATTGGTTTGAATGTTTTGTGAAATATTTTTTTGTAGTTTTGAGAAAGTCTCTTGAAGAAAAGTGTAATAATTCGGTATCTGTTTTCTAATTTTAATGGTATAACAAATCTAGGACAGCTATTTTTCCTTTGAACTGAGTTAAGAAACATTTCTACTTGCTATATTCTCAAGTACTTACAACTTTATTTTACTCGCTGTAAAAACCCGCTGAGGCGTTTTTAATTTATTATCAATTAATTATGATACCCGACGTTAATTTCCCTTCCTCTTAGATAATTTATTATCTTATTTTGTTTTATATTCGTTGAAGTTGCTGAGTATAAAATGTAATATATTATGTGAAGATTTGAAGTTCTCGTTAATGGCGCTAATAGAGGCTCGATTGGAGAGCAGATGGTAATTAAGCAAATGAGGATGTTACTCTTAATTTTATGCCTTTAATAAACGTGTAGCCTGTATTTTATGTCTGTTTTAATGCCTCGGGAAATGTAAAATGCTAATCAACGTTACATTTCGTATTTAAGGATATTGAGTTTTTTATTCATGAATTGCTGTAATGTGTTTTAGCTTGAAATCTATTTATAATTAATATTAAATTGATGCCAAAGCATTTTTTTCCATTCAAGGATTACTGGCACTTTCGAACTGTGGAATCACTGCTGAGACCGTCTCATCTCTGCCATTAATTTGGCCTGGTTAGTCTCGACCAGGTCTTATCTTAGAACTTAAAAGTTAATCAAATCATTCATAATTTTCTTCGCTTACAAGCATACAACTGGTAAGCAAAACTGAGCAATGTCTTGATGAACATACCTAATATAAAGATGCTGCTTCAATCATCTCAAATAATCCCATAAGCCATCTTTCACTATATCAGGTACTTTGCAGTGATCAACTCTTTGAAATATTAAATTACTGCAGTTCTGAGACAATAATTTGAATGTAGATGTCCACATATCTTGTCTCCTCCCAAAACTGCCTCAAATGTTAGTTTTACTAGTAGTTGTATACTGATTATATTTCGTCTTTGTGTGTTCTTTCCTCCGACACACATACAGGATATGTTTAAACTGGCATCCATCCGTGACATCACACTGTTTGCCCCGTTCTTCACGTCAACTCAAATCAAATCATTTTGTTTGTCGAGCGAACTTGTATCGTTGCTTCTGAATATCGGTTACATTATTTCGTGTCTCGTCTTACGAGTTCTGTTTAGAAATTGACGACGGCAATTTGAAATACCATAATATGGGTTATTTAGGGTGCTGTTGTATTTGCAACTTTGGGTTTAGCGTCGAAAGTGGAAAATGAAACAACACGCATATTTCCAGTGTTGAAATGTGTCACTCTGGTAGATAAATCAAATGATTTATCGAATAGTTTTAGCAAAGTTAAAGGAAAAATAGAGAGTGAGTTTATGTACATTGTGCTTTGATAAATATTATGAGTAGAGTTTTTTATTTTTGTCAAAATGTATTGTTCTTCTTTCATCTCTCACAACACACTATCTTACTTGTTCTTACTTATTTCTGAAACTAGGTACATAAATAGATGGTCACGATATTGAAAGAACCATTAATACTAAACGAGAATAGTAAATTATGAAATACAGAATATGTATAAGGAAATGAATGTTAACAGCACCTCAGTTCACCTTTGAAGTTACAGGCGGAACAGAACTCACTTAAAACACAAGTTTGAATCTCTTTACTACTCACTACATCGTTGGCTGCTTAAGGTACAGTAAAATATGAAGCTATGCGATACTATGTTGTTGGATTTTCACACAGTTATATAGCAGCTCTTAGTCTATCCCTGGTCGTGTATCCCGGGCTTGCCGTGTCATTGGACTATGAGAGAGACTGGAGAGAGTGTACCAACCAGTCCCTGCGTACATACCTACTTGTGCCTTATACCTGCTGCGTTGATAGCTAATTCTCATTTTTACCTAATATACGTCAAAATTCCGTATCATAATAGCTTATTTCTAATCTGGCAAAGTCTAAAAGAATCATGTTTTGCTAATAAACTTTCAAGCTAAAAATAAAGCCTAGTAGCTAAGTAGAGTAATGATCCATATCCATTATCTTTTTCAGTTGCCAATTAGTGTTCACAACCTTTATTTTTTTTTATAAGAGAATAATAATCTTAATACATTTTCCCCTTCCCGCGCACCTCCTCCGTCTCCTAATTACCACATGGCATTAACCTGATTGTGCCAAATGCTCTGTCGTGGGCGAAGTGGTCACCGTCCCGCGTGATGGTGGAACAAATGCGCTCTGACACGGCTAATCAGCAATGACCTTTGCCAAGCACTGATTTTAGTGACAAATCAGGGACATACATCTCCTTTTTTGGGAATGGTTTAGGCGGAAGTTATTTAGTGGTGGCCATGGTTATAATTGATCTCTTCGTATAAAACAGTCGCTAGACGATAGAGATAGAAGTCTCAAACCAAATCTTTTTAGAGGCTGGCTTGATGTGGAGTTCAATTTATTATATTTCAGTGTAATATTTTTCTTTCAGTTCATTCCAGTGCTTTGATAGACATCCCAATTTAATGTTTTGAAAGCACCGACAAACTAAAATTTTACTGCCTTTCTAATTAAAGTTTGGCTTTCCGTATTTTTATATATTTTATTTGGATAAACAATTTTAAATTAGACTACCATTCCATTGACAGTGGCGAACAGCGCAAAAACTGAATTAAAAGTTTCTTTACGTCGTTCCGCGTAACTTCCGCAATCAGCGGCAAGCTTAACTTAATGAGCAACTCTTGCCAAACCAACTTAGCGATACTAAAAACATTTTAAAATGAATCTGTGTAAGAAAATGCATATATTACGGGAGAGAGCCGTCTTACACTTTCAGTGGGGGTGAGGGAGGGGATCATAAAATCTCCATAATATATCGCGGGGCATCGTGGTAGCGTAGCTATGTCAGTGGGGCCACAACTTTAAGCTGGCCAAATTTCCTTTGTTAAGTATGCCGTTTCACTGACTTTTCACTGAGGATTATTTTCAGAGGATGGATGGTGGCGCGGGGTTAAGTTCGGAGGGGGGAGGGGTGAAAGTTTTATTGCGGGTAGTTAGTTATCGCAGCGAGATGGAGCCGCTTTATGTGTTTGCCTAGGAGCAAGCTATTGTGTGAATGTTCCGATATTCTAATGTTTTCTCTTCAGTTAGTTTATGTTTGGGTGAAAGTATATCAGTTACCGAATTATGTAGGACAGGTAAAACTTTCGTTACAGAAAACATAGTTTTATAATTCCCTCGCCTATAGCCGCAAAGGTGTATAAATCAATTCCCTGACATGACACAAGTGTCTTGGGAAAAGCTTCGAACACACAAGTACACGTCCGGCGAAGTGCGACGGAGTCTGATTAAGTGCGGCAGGTTGCGACAAGTTGCGTTTGCGCTTGTACTTGTAGTTGCGCAGTTGTTCCGCACATAGTTGATCAACTGCAAATGCTGGCTGGTAACTTAGTTTATGACTTCGTAGTTCCTCAAAACGTTGCTTTTAATATAAGCCAAGACTCTGTTTATGGACTTACTAAATATATATTTAATTGTACGGTTAGGTTAGCAGCTGAGCGATGACTATCGCACTGTATGTCGCGGGTTCGATTTCCAAACAAAAAAAAATACATGTGGCACTCGGAAACTGCCGCGGTGGAGCTATTGAGCATTTTATTTTTATTTTAAAAGAATAAAATCGCCTACCGCGTATATTTAACGAGAATATAATTTATTTAAAATGTTTGTGGTGCACTACTGTAATAAAGAACTTCTTTGTTGTAGGAGAATTTTATAAGTAAGTTTCATTGTGAAAACTCCTTTTGTAGCTGGCCGTTTAAAATCAGTAAGAAAAAGTAAATTGTTTTTATGACGAATATTTTTATGATTGTCGAAGTCTCCCGAACTGAAACGATGTTAGACGATGCGTGGTGTCAGTTATTTTTCTTAGGTTTTTTCGTTAGGCTTTTGGTTTTTTTTTGATTCAGTCGCCGCGCCGCGCCGCGCTCAGAGCCCGAGATAAAAGCTATGCAATAGCTTAACAAACTGTTTCAAATTCTCCTGTAAAGAAAAATGTTGGAATGATTCACCCTTCTAAATACAAAATAATATACGAAAAAAAAAACGAGTAATCGATGTTCACCCAATTCTAAACAACAAATGAACACCGCAATTATAAAGCTGGGATCACATAAAACCGATTTACATAAAAAAGAATTCCACAAAATGGTATGGTACCTTTTTTGCGTGAATTTTCTTTTTTTTTTTGTAAATTTATTGCGAGCTGCCTGTGCGTGCATAGACTGTTATTGGACAATATTTTCCGCGGCGTGCAGACCAATGAGCAGGCTCGTCGATATTAAACTCAGATAGCGCACACATGAGTGATGAAACAAACGCTCTGCTGAACCAACTTGTGAGGAATTATTCATAAGTGGGCGTGAGAATTCGTATAAGTAGTCGGGTTAAACGATTTAGATATCAGGAAAATATTTCTGTTTCTAGGAAAAGTTCGGTTTCGAAAAGCCTTGTGTTGTATTATGAAATCTACTAAATTCTAATTTCAGTTATAACATCAATTTACTACAATTATTAACTTGGTATTAAAAGCTGTCATTATAAACGCAGCTATTCCAACTTCATAATCCATCATATTCCGTTGCAGATTTAATTAACGCGTATCATCCGTGTCCTGCCCCTGCCCCCTGCCCCCTGCCCCCTGCCCCCTGCCCCCGGGGCCGGCCACCTGTCTGTCCGCGCCTTATATTTCAATCAAGCCATGTTAACGATGGTCTCCGGCATCAATCTCACTCATTTACATTTTATTTCGGAATAGAACACCTTTATTAAAGTTCGTGTTCTTTTCTGGGTAACGAATATATTGATTTTCGGAGTATTTTTCCCATAATAGGCGGCAGTTATTTTGAACATTTCTCTCTTTTGACTTTTGTCTGGCTGAAGATGTTTAATGCAAAAGAAGATATTGCAAGTTAATAGAATTGTACTACATCTCCTTGAAATAAAAGGCACATGCTAGGTTGACATAAACTAAGTGCAATGCACCTTCCTGAAAATTTGTGTACTCATTCAAAAAAATGTAGGTCACCCGATCCCCTCATGATTGTCGCTGGGTTACTATTACCGCGATAACCTTTATTCGTAAAAGATTTTTTGCGATGCCTCTATTATCAGATTATTCTATCTTTTACCCAAGGTTTAACATCGAAAAGGGAAAAGAAAAGTTATCCAAATAAGTACTTGTAAAGGTTTGGTAATTTCTGAAGAGCCGCGAACCTTACTCTCGGTTCGTTGGAGATAAAAATAATCCTGATCGTTCTCGAACGAGATTGGATAGATGGCTGGCGAGAGCTTATCGTAATTCATTAAATCGATTTTTGATGTCCAGTATCGCGACCGTTTTTAGACCATTTTATTTAAAGGCCTCTTTGTTAAACAAATACAAGATTCATGGATATATAACTGTAACACAATTCATGTGTACCTACATAAAATAAGAATTTCATATAAAAATATTGTTTGTGAAAAAAAAACAACTCTTTTAAAACATGGGCTGTTTGCTCGAACTTCGAAATAATTCATCAGTTCTGTGAAATTGGATTTATGGATTTTCATACAACCGCCACACAAAGTAGTTAATATTCAAAGAAAACATTACTAAAACGAGATGGTTATGAGATTATATCAGATGAAAATATAAAGTGAGGTCGGCAGTAAGTACCAATACAACTTGTGGAGAAAACAGCCAATATTAGATTAAGAAATATACTCGTGAGCCATAGATAGCGCAAAGGTTTGCGTTATCTCGTTGTGTAAACAATAAAAACATAGATATTGTGGGTTCAGTTTGGAAAGCTTATTTTTTTTTTGTTTTGTAAATAAATTTGAGCACTACCTACTAAATACGAAAGCATCTACTAATAAAATGTAATGTTTTCATGGCTAGAACTTTTTCATCGGTAGTGATGACACGGAATAATACTAAATGTCTGAGTTTGCACCCACCACCTACAACTAGTAGATCGTGTTCTCTCTGCCGGGGTCGCGGCACTAACAAATACCGTGACCCCGGAACGTAAAGGGCTATTGAAGGACACCGTGGATTTTAATCAGTACAAGTCTGACAGTCCCACCTGCCCTGCCCTGGGTGGGAGGACTCATTTGATGATTTTACCACGCAAAAAAAAAGAGATCGTGTTGATGGCTCACCATGACATGACCTACTATAACATCAAAATACTCCGCAGTTGGTATTTGCAGGACAAATGCCGTCGCCATTTGCAAAGAGATAAAAATTTCCAACGCACGCAACGGCCGGTCAATGCGGGCTCAAGCCGGGTAATGTGGGCCCAGGCCGGGTAATGTAGGCCAATTCCGGGGGACTGTGGGCAGCTCACGTCCGCACCGTTATAGGCGATGAAGAAGCATCTTGCCTATTTATCAGTTCGTTTGTAATTCGATTTGTACGCTTTTTGATCGTAGCTGGAATTGTTGAATGATTGCGTTCGGTTTTGTATCGGAATTTTGATGATCTTATAACTATTATCCTATCGAAATATTCGTCTTGTTTTATGCGTTTATATTCCCATCTCAATTTTGCACTTATAGTTTGACAGTTGTAGAGCAGGGACAGGTCAATGTACGTAATTTTATAAATCTTTGATAATTGTGGCAGCAGCGTTTTCAGAATGTAACCACTCGTTTACTAAGAGCATGTCATGAACATGAAAAACAAATGAACCGTCATGAGCCCTATGGTCAATACTCACCATTCTTATAAACAAGGAAATATGTAATATACAAGCTCAGTTTCCCAATCCACAAAGGAAAATCTCCTAAGACAAGTTCGAACACTTGAGCCTGTCAGGTTAGAAACAATCGCGCCTTAATGATTAGTGTCCCGAGCGACCGCCAGATGACGTTAATTCTCGGCTCGACAATCAGCTGGGATTAGAGATGAGAATAAAAACAAACAAAGCCACAACGCGTGACGAGGGTAGCGGCCAGGCCCGCCCTTATCGCGCCCACCAAGCCTTGACTCGTTCTCTGACGAGAAAAACTGGTTAGACACAGAAAAAACGACTTCTTTGACGCTAATTGTTTGGTCTTAAAATTGGTTCATTAATTATTAAGACTTTCTCAACTTTAAGGGGAGGTTTGTGGCTGAATAATAACATCTACACAGGTTCATTTTCGGCGTTCAGCAACACTTGTCAAGACTCCAATGAGAAAAAACCACAGTATAGCAATGCTTTTTCTTTTCCTTTAGCTTTTCCTTATAATAAGGCACCTACATAACCACACATTTCCAAATTCAATAAAGAGCTTCCATTTTAAATTGGGTAAAAAGCCTCGCCGAGCTCCATGAAGCCCACTCCTAATACACACTCTATAAATAAAAGTAGCTATGGAACGTTTCAGGTGTGAAAACAAAGGAAGGCGTTGATAAATTGTGTAAGGAATTTTGTGGGACCGAGAGCTGGGGAGGGAAGGTTTTCTTTAAATCGACTTCGGTGCAAGGCAGGATAAAATTATATGTTTGTTTGTGAAAATGGAAAATCAAGAGAAAAGCGAGTTCGTTAATGAACTGCGTGAGTGGTTTGTTCTCACGTTTGCCTGTGGTTGCACTTTCGTTGCTTTTGTAAAAATGTGCAGTAAATTATTATCTTACTACAATATTAACGCTGCTTGCACCGTGGTTTCTTTAGTTAATGCAAAGATCAAGCACCGCAAAATCTATCCGTTTTGTTATGAAAATAGTTTAAAAGTTACACATAATTAAATAGTTAACATAATTATAAGAGAATATAACATTGCTTTTATTACTCGAATTTAATATAGGTAAATACATTTCTACGAATTTAATATAAATACATTTGTATGAATTTATAATTAGACTCTGAGTGTAAACAATTCAATCCCAGATAATGCTCTACGTCAGGTAAACCTTCAATTATTATTCCTGTATTAATACATAATAATTATAAGGATATTTTCCCAGTAGTAGTAACAACGTGGTTGTTTGAATTTGTCTTTCTGACACAAACATCGCATTGATTAAACTTAGTACATTTGTAGACCACGCAGCACCTCAGTTTTGTTTGTATTAGCTATCATAACTAAATTACGTCATGGTCACGCTTTTTTCCCAGTTACACATGTTCATATGCTCATTTCACATCAACGCAAGAGTAAAACCAGTTTTATACAATGTGTCGGGTTTCGGTCTGTACAAACTAAAAGGAGAGGTAGCTTGCTCAATTCTGTCAATTCAGTAGGGGTTGGTTTCCGACCCTACATTTAAGGGCACAAATTGTCTATAATGCAGTAATATCATTTATTAATTCAAAAGTGAACTCTGAATGGTCATGTCTCGCAATACCTACATTATTAAACACATTTCCAATTGAACGGTATGGGACCAGTAATTTCTGTAGAAAACTTATAATTCTTTCTATGAATCATTTATCGCCCGTTTTCCTCTACGGTGTTACTACTTTAATACAAGGAACGTACTTTAGTAATTTAATGTTTTCCTATACAGTTCTTTCGGTTTTCTTTTTCAGTTTTATAAGATTTTCTTTTCAACACTTAACTACCGGTACTATGATTCGTTATTTCATGCTACTCTTAGAATTCATGTGAGCTTGTTTTAGGTCGGACTATCTTTGCCTATTTCCAGTAATAGGTTAATTCCTAGCACGTGACAGATTCTTGATCTGTTTCCCAACAGGCTTGTCTCTACGATTTTTATACTGCAAAAATACTCGTATATAAGTTATTTAATACTCAAAAGTTTTTGATTTATTCAATTTTGGTATTGTTGTTTATTTACAGGTTTTACGTTGAAAAGAAAATAATCAGCCAATTTGAAACGTCTAGATTTTGATGTAAAGTGCTTGTTACTCTGTCTGTGTGGGTTTAAGTGATCGTGCAACATTCAGAAATTAATAAAACTTTTATTACTTTATGATTTTTAGCTATTTCTATTTATATTTTCAAAGGTTACCTGACATCTCACATGACTGACGGCTGCTCCCAAAGTGACTAAAGCTATCATAAAGTTGCTGCGAAAGTTTATAAACTTATACGATATCTCATAAATATCCTGAAAAACATATAGATCTTCTGTAAGAACCAAAACAATAATCTCGCTAAATTGAAGTAAAAATAAATACAGTACTCATAAAGTAGGGTCAAAACTTTTCCATGTCCAATATGAGGTTTCAAACTTCAAACAATATATTAATTAATATTATAATATAAGAGCATTAAATTATGCTTTTACCACTTTTAAGATTGTGCCCAAAACCAATTCTTACGTTTAGGTCGAGTGTCACCTTCTGAACGCAATTGAACAAAATGTAAACCGTTTTCCAGAGCAGTGTCCATACTCCGTTAGAAACTCACAATGTATCTGAACGTGGTTTAGATTAGAAACTCACGTTCAATTTAAAAGTTTAAATCATTATTTTTGAAGTGATCAGACGCCTGTGACAATAACGATATTTCAATTGCATAATATTATCTATATTTATTATTTAGTCAAATTCTAGCCTCCAGACGGTTTTATTCAGTCTGTATCACAATAATTAATGTTGCGGGTCGCTAATTAGACCATCTACATATTTCAGATGAATAATTATGTCAATAAAATGTTATAAATGCACATTCTTCCTCTTAACTATATCAGCCGGTTGCTTCAAAGAATCCGCGCGCACATTGTCGGCGCCGGCCGGCACTTAAACTGGTTAATGCCATTATTATGGTACACTAGTGCCATATATTTACTGCTAGCGTGTCTCCTGGAATAATAATTATATACCTTTCATAATAAATGTTGGCCACTTTATATTATAATTCGTCGTAACAGTTTTATTGGTTCTTTTAATATGATAATAACTCAATGTTGAAGTGTTTTACCTTCATATTTGTGTGTAAACGCGGTTAAGTGTTGGTCATTTGTGTTGCAAATTCATTTTTCATACATCATTTTTGTTTAGGTTCATTTGCTTGCCTGTATACTATCCAACTTTTTACACAGAGCACCGAATGGCCTCCGCGGTAGCGTCCTGAGGAGGAACTACTTATCAAATTCGTGGTGTTGATAGTGTGTTGATTTCCAAAGTTCTCTTGCGGATAGCTTTGTAGAGCGAGTTTGTGTCAATTATGTCGTAGTTCGCCAAAATCGTAAAAATATGGAAACATATAATAATAATGCCTTTAGCAGCGTTTCTAAGTTACCTCCGAGCTCTATGTTTTTTATATATTTCGCTCTCCCCATCCTTCAGGTGTTTACTTAAGACAGTTTGCCAAACGTGTGGGTACGTTTAATCACATTATTTATTTAATCAACCAGGAACTGCGCTCGCCTCATACAAAGGATTAACTAGGTGAATCTCAGGCTTCATAGCACCACGCTAGTTTAACTGCCAGTCACTCCACATATTAGCTGGAGTAATGGCCACTTTACATAGTAATTTCCTTTAGATTAAAACTGTTAGTACACCGCGCACACATTAGTTGTTTGTGTGCCGAGCGCTAAAATGTTGACTTTGTCCGATACGTGAGTCGACACGCCTCTGACAAATACACACAAATCCGCTTCGAAGGGGTGAACGTAATATTTTGTTTGTAAAGACACGTTTGACAATTTGGTGATAATCTATCTTTTTGTAAAGGTAATGAAATATTTTATTTTTTAGTAAATCTACCAAAAGAAAAGCTCCAAAGTAAAACCTATGTCTACCTAAATTGATAAATCATCCTTTTTAGGGTTCCGTAGCCAAATGGCAAAAACGTCATGTCTGTCTGTCTGTCCGTCCGTATGTCACAGCCACTTTTTGTCGAAAGTATAAGAGCTATCCTGTTGAAACTTGGTAGGTAGATGTATTATGTGAACCGCATTAGGGTTTTCACACAAACATAAAAACAAAACAAATTTTGGGGGTACCCCCCATATACCTTTTTTCACCAAACCCATACGTGTGAAAGGAGGAAACGCCTGGGTGTCACCACTGCGAAGATCGCCCGGAGGACACAGTAGAGCATACGGTGCAAGACTGCCCCGCTTGGGCAGAGCACCGACGTGTCCTCACGGCGGCGATAGACGGAGACCTCTCGCGCCCGGCATTGGCCGCGGCCATGCTGCGGGGCGAGACGGAGTGGGAAGCGGTCGCCTCCTTCTGCGAAGCAGTCATGCTCGCGAAGGAGGAGGCGGGCCGCGTGAGAGAGAGGACAGTGTCCTCCCTCCGCCCCACCCGCAGTGGTGGACGCCCACGGCGACGGACGTCGCAAGACGATCTCCGGCCACCGTAGGCGCGGGCATGCGGGCGGCGAGTAAAGGGCATCTCGCTGCCCGACCATGGACCATGCCCGGGTCGACGGCGCGTTGTGTTCCACGCGCGCCTCAAAGAGCGTCAGCATAATGACGGGGCCCCCTCTCTAGAGGGCCAAAGCCTGCCGGGGTCGCGGGACTTATCTCATTACCGTGACCCCGGAACATAAAGGGCTATTGAAGGACACCGTGGATTTTAGTCAGTACAAGTCTGACAGTCCCTCCCGCCCTGCCCGGGGTGGGAGGACTCATTTGATGATTTTACCGCGATAAAAAAAAAACCCATACGTGTGGGGTATCTATGGATAGATCTTAAAAAATGATATTGAGGTTACTAATATCATTTTTTTATAAACTGAACAGTTTGCACTTTTTTTTTTTATCATGGTAAAATCATCAAATGAGTCCTCCCACCCCGGGCAGGGCGGGAGGGACTGTCAGACTTGTACTGACTAAAATCCACGGTGTCCTTCAATAGCCCTTTATATTCCGGGGTCACGGTAATGAGATAAGTCCCGCGACCCCGGCAGGCTTCGGCCCTCTAGAGGGGGGCCCCGTCATCTTGCTGACGCTCTTTGAGGCGCGCGTGGAACACAACGCGCCGTCGACCCGGGCATGGTCCATGGTCGGGCACCGAGTTGCCCTTTACTCGCCGCCCGCATGTCCGCGCCTACGGTGGCCGGAGATCGTCTTGCGACGTCCGTCGCCGTGGGTGTCCACCACTGCGGGTGGGGCGGAGGGAGGACATTGTCCTCTCTCTCACGCGGCCCGCCTCCTCCCCCTGTAACTTCTAAAATAAGAGAATTATAAAACTAAAAAAAATGTACAATGTAGACCTCAACAAATACTTCCAACGAAAATTGGTTTGGATGAGATACAGTTAGCAGTTTTTGAGATATAGTACATTTTCAAAAACCGCAAATATAACTTTGCCATTCATACAAACACTATGAAAAACAAAGTTATTTTTATTGTTTGTGTATATTACTTACTAATCTCAATATAATTATATCCCTAATCTATGCTTGCTACTACGGAACCCTTCATGGGCGAGTCCAACTCGCACTTGGCCGGTTTTTAATATAAATTCTGAGAATTTGTGTAAATTGTTCGATCTTCTTCATTTATGATTTACTTTATGAGAAAACTTAGCAATAAATTTTCAATTTGTTATTTTGTCACTTACCGTTATTTTCAGGGACAAATATATGTATAAAATATAAAATTTCCAAATTCTCAATTTGTTTTAAAGTAATACTTAAACCTAAATCCGATCTCCAACAGTTAGAAATTCCGAATAGACAGACAGTCGAGGAGGAAGTGCTGACCTATTGATAGCCCAATCTGAACATCTGCAGTTATAGGTTACATTCAATTAGTTATGAATACTAGCTAATGTAATAACTTACATTTTAAATAATATTATTATTATTCCTTCTTCTCTCCCCTGTTCCAGTGAACACCAGTTCCGTTTTGTGGCATGCTCCCCTTGTTTGTGATCTTTCCCCGTCTGTTATTAGGAGTTACATATTTGGGTATGATACCTCTCAAAACAACGTGCGAGGATTCCGCAAAATATCGATTTATATCGCATTTTCGCGTATAACGTATTTCACAGTTGGTGACTGTATCTGAATTAGATATTTTCTTGCTATTGTCATGCACCTACAAATATTTAGTACTTGTATTAAATATACTCTCTTCATCAGCCTATAAATGTTCCCACTGCTGGGACACCGGCCTCCACTCTTTGAGAGGGAGTGGGCCGTAATCTACCACGCGGGCTTAGTGCAGATTGGTAGATGTCACATGTCTTCGAATTTTTGGTTCTAGGACATGCCGGTTTCCTCACGATGTTTTTTCTTCACCGTTTTGAGAGCAGTGGTGTTGAAATAAATTACACAAAGTAATGCGCCTGACGGGGTTCGAACCCACGACTCGTATGTCGAGACCGATACCACTGGGCCAAATATACTAACTTAACTATCATGTTAAACTTCTCCCTTTACTCCGTTGTTTTCCCCCCAAAAGGTGAAAAGCACATGTTCGACCACTACCTAAAATCTGTAATTCCAGTTTTCTTTCACTTTCTTCCCTTTTCATCGAATTCGATGCCTCTGTACATTTCCTTCATTGTTCACTCCATCCGGGCTTCTGGTAGACACTTAAGTGTTAATTGATTTTACTGATGTTTTCAATACCGTCAGTGAAAGTCCTATTATCCATCCTCTACAATCGCTTGGAACTCTCCAGAAATTTTGGAATTATTCTCATCCTATCTTCGTGGCGTCAGTAGTCAGATTTTGCAGCTGACTCTTCTTTCAGCTGGCATGATCATGAAAAGCCGTCTAAAAACGGTATTATCATGTATGTGTTGACAGCTGAGCGATGCTGCCGAAGAAGTTAACCAAGATTTGGGAAAAATAATAGGATAGCTTACAAAGATTTAATGGATTACAGGCGCGGCGTGCGACTTTTGATGGGGAAGATTGCTTTTGGCTCCGACGACAAGGATTTGGGTGTGCATGTTGACACTTACCTTGTCTGGCGTAAGCAGGTCGGTTTTGTACCATACAAATGAACTTTTGTTAAAAAAGATCACAGTAAATTGCATCGCAAAGTTAATGTTTTATAAAAGCTTTTAATTTACCTGCGTTGGTATCTGTTAAACCTGGCCAACCGGAAGTGCATTAATTTATTTTGTCGTCAAGTCTCGTTTTAAGTGTTTGTGTTGGTTTTCCAATGCCAAAGTTTTCAAGTAGTATCTTTTCATTTGTTGGTAGTGTTTACACTAAAATTTCTTCGGTTTTTGAGATATTTTTCTTTATTTACTAAGCTAAATTACAATTTTGTGTCATGCTACAAAGTAAATGCCCTCTATAGAGACATAATACAATTTCCTCCACAATTAAGTGTACTTTACAACCCATTTATCCCGCGTTTGCGAACACTTTCCTTATTTAATTTCCCATAAGCCCGCACGTTCATCCGGCGCTCGCTACGTCTTGCGTCTTCATCGTGTCTCCTCTGTCGCTCTCAATAAATATTTAAATTCAAAAGGCCCTGCTTCACATTACAAGTTAGTCGTATCACTTTTAATTAAAGTTGCAAGTTTCATCGAGCCTCCGCGACGCGACGCGACGCCGCGCTAATGACTTATCACGACTTGATTAATTTGTGATAACCCGCGTGTCGTGTTAACCGACTTTTTAGTTGATAAGTTTATGTTAGCTCCTCCTTGTATGTGACACGCTTTATATTACCGCGCTGTATTAACAACGTAGCTTAGGTTTTAAGTTTAATTTTATGTTTAGTTTGATCATTATTTCATTGTAGTGGTATATTTAGAAAGGTATGAAGCTTGTCTTCAATCTAAATCTTGTCTTATGAACACAGCTTAGCGCACATTATCCGTACCGCGCCTCCCTGACCAGTGCGTTATCTCTATAAGATGAAGTTTCCTTGTTATCTTTTATTAACTTCACAACTTTGAGCATCTAACAACAACGTGATAAGTTTTAAAATGTAATAATAACCAACCACCAGCATAAAGCCGATAAGTAGACATGAAAGCAACAAAAATCCATTTTCTTGTTCAACTTTTGACTTTTAGAGGCAGACGAATGAGTTAAGCCAAACAAAAGTGTAAAGTTAAAAGCAGCATCATCCAGCTTCCATTAAAAATAAGCAGATTTCAGTATGACTAGAGAAAATAATATGCAATGTAATAATGAAACAACGTATATTCCCCCTGATAGAATCCAATGTGAGTGCGATAAAACCGCACGCGCTCTCCCATAATATCTAAAAGCATTTCGCTATCCTATTTATTGAAAATCCTATATTCTTGCGGGAATGATAATTCAATTTCTTTTACAATACTGAATATATAAAGAGCAAGTCATATTTCAGGACTTCTCTCTTTGTCTTTTCTACTTTTCCGGGAATTCCGCTTCGTTCCTTTGCAGATTATTTTGTTTTGCTTTTTTCTGCTTGATTACACAACAAAGTCTTACTTTGTCTGTTTTTGTATGCTATCATTTTATTTGTATTGCGGACTAGATTCCAAGATAATAATGTCGCATTATTTTATGTTCATTATAAAATTACAGTACACCATTACTTTCAACGTCACTTCAGTCAAGCTGACAACTCGTCGTCGGCGTCCTACAAGGTGCTACACTTGGCCCAGTGTTTCAAACTCATCTCATATTCATTGATGAATAAAAAAATATCCCAAGATACAACATTCCTAGCTCACCTAGACAGCTGAATAACTTATGTTCATAACTTATTCAAGTTAAATCTTATATATGAAGCGCAGAGAGGCAGTGAATAATAGATATACTGGATGGACTATGGTACGGCTGGCGATAAGTATGTTGTGTAGGTGACCACAGTAATTATAAAGTTTGTTAAATACGGCTTGCTGTGCGCGTATATAAGCTGTTGTTGGAGGTGGGGAGGGGGAGGGGGGGGGACTTCTCCAACTAACCACATGAAAGGTAGTTTACTGGGCATCCGCCGAGCGCGGTTTTATTATATTTTTAACTTTATGAACACAAGTTCTGTGTAACTGCGTCGGCTGTTTCATCGTACTTTAGGAGTTTTGGCGGTCGATTTCATTAGCTTTCGGTTTGTTCCATTTTATATTTATAAAATAGAAAGAGAAATTACAGAAAACACAATTGGCAATCACTTTTAACTTTCAATTTGATAAATGGTTTTCAGTATGCTTTTTGACAACTGTTTCTTATGTCTGCGCATAACACTTACCTACTATTACTAGTAAGTTACCTATAGACAGAATATACCAAGCTATTCTCTTAAATGGAACACCAATAGACTGAAAATAAATTGAAGCCCAAAGATGAGTCCATTCTTGGACATTTTCCTCACTTCAACGTATTTTCCGTAGCAAACAATACGCGCAATTATTATCACAAAATGAAAAAAAGACAATACAATATAATACGTATGTACATAAAGACTATATTATAAATGTTATAATAAAGAGTAAATAGGTAAAAATATGCAAACACAAAACTTCCTTTGTCATTTCATAATAGAAGTTATATTCATCATAGAGCATAAAAAATGTTTATTACTAGGCATCCCTTAAATTAAATGTTGCCAGCGAAATGAAATACTTTTTACGTAGGCCGTTACTGAATAACGCCTCATTTGTCAAATACGTAATAAAGAGAAACAGACAAACGTTCATTTAAATATCCATATTTTTGAAACTTGAAGCATAAAAGCATTCAAATAAAAGGATTATGACAATTTCATGAGAGAATCTCTCCGAGGGCTTACGTACGATTGATTCGCTTTTAAATGGGTGAAAATGTTGAAATGAACGATGTGTAGAGCCTGACTTGAATCTACAATTGGAATGAAAATGGTTATAACAAAATGTAATTTAGTTAAACATAATGGATATTTAAGGCGGGCAGAAAGGGTAGGTACCTCTGCCATTGAAAATGTAGGTTATAGTAGATATCATGTTTCCTAAATTTTCGAATGGCATTGTAAGTAGCTACTCTAGAAATTGAGAACAGTTTCCGAAAAACAATTATTGTTTCATCGATTCAAGTATCATTTTTATAAGAGTTTATTAAATTGTTTTTAATTGTAATGATGTAGATGCCAGCAGGTCAACCTACCACAATCGGCCAAATTTTACCAATCGAACATTAACCTTCCACTATTGTGATAAGGTTGAAAATCCAAGAAATTTTACAGATGCCCAAAGCTTTTTGTTAATAATTAATAATACCAATAAATTGTAAACGCATCATGATGAAAGGAATATCTGAACACAGTGCGACACGTGTACAGCTCAAGGCTATTAAGTTTGTTGGTAGAACAAATTACTATAAAAAGCAAACATTTTCCTGTCGGGCTCCTCGATCATGTCTCTTTTTTTTTGTTTTCGGTCTGCTATCATTCTACTCTCATTCATTTGGAATTCATGTCAAAAAGTGATATTAATGAAAGCGACATTTAAGGCCAGGTTAATAATAAAGTAATAATATACTATGTAAATATCATTATATTTACTTGTAATTTTGTTTTGTTTCAGGTAAGTTTCTTTTGAATAAATAAGCTGAACTGATTTTCGAAGCACACCCAGGTAAATAATCCTCATCTGCAACATAAACCTGACTCCACCTCTTCTTATCAACTGCGCCATTTGTTTGCTAACCACATCATCTGACGTCACGTCCGTAAAGTTTAATTGCACCGCTTTTACTGCGCTATAAAAATAAGGTGCGCTATAAACAGGGCGCGCGTCGCGGTGTGACGTGACGGGCTCATGGCACACGACAAAGAGCGCGCGCGCGCCCGCTCGCAGGCGCGCACGCTCGCTGCTCGTCATAGCGTGTTATCGCGCGTGATACGCCCGGTTCATAAATCGTGGGCTCATGCCTTCACATTATTTAACGCCGGTGTCACGCAAGAGCTGCATGCTTGGCGTCATTTGTCGGCACATTTTTATTTACACGATCTAAATAGGTTGCGATATTGCGTACCGTCGCGGGAGGTGCGCCCGGCCTCACCCCCAGCTGACAAGATGTGTGAAGGGTTTTTGAGCTGTTCTGTGAACATTGCTCCTGAAGTTTTGATGTTGTAATCTTTTGGGACTTTCATCAAGTTTGTTGACTTTATTTTTAACGCAATTTATAATTATTTCTTGAAACTGCAACTTTATATCACGTCAATTTAGTCTTGAATTCTTGAATATCGTCGATTCATAGACTTAGACAAAAGAATTGTAACAAGTCGTTATTCTCAAATCCCTATAGAAAATATGGTCACACTGTGGCAACAACCAAACAAACCTAATTCCAACACAGATTCGCGGTAGTCCATTTAAATTCAATTAAAACCCTTATTTCGTCGACCGCTGCTCAAACATAATTTCGCTGTTACACCAAAAAATTGCAGTCAACCTCATATCCCACACGCGTCCATGTTCTAAAGCAGAGTAATAAAACAGTTGGAAAATATAATTAAAGTGCGGAGTAACTGTGCCGCTGAACATGCTGAAATGAAACCTCGTTTGACCGCCGGCGTCGGCCACCCACCCGTGTTACTGTGAGCCCTGATTTTATTTCAGATAGCACAGTGTGACGTATAGAATGTTACTAATCGCGGCCGTAATTGTGAAAGTTGGATGACTGCTGGTTATTACGCGGTTTACCTAACCTGTCACTACTTAGTAGCGTGCTCGGAATTCTGCGAATATATTAATAGCAGCCGTGAGCGTGGGTAAACGTTTACGTCTACGGACTACGGAGTTAACATTAATATTGCTTTCGTTGGAAATATACTTTTTATTAAAAATATTAATAGTTAATAAGGTACAATAACTATGCCAAATTATGCAAAGGTAACATTTTGCTGACTGCTAGACGTGGTAAAATCATCCAGTGAGTCTTCCCAGCCTGGGTGGAATGAAAGGGACTGTCAGACTTGTACTGACTAAAATCCTTCAATTTACGAGCCAGGGTCATGGTTACCTGAAAAGACATGCAATCCCATGACCCTTGAGGCTCCGCGAGGTTTGAACTCCCGCGGGCGGGCATCATTGTCAATGGCTTTCCTATACTTACCGAATTTTCAGTAACAGCCACGGAGTTTCGATTCGTTTCCGTGTGATGGCATTAGGTTTACCCCTTCAACGTCGGACTTGCGCAAAATTGGCGAAATATGGGAGAAGGTACTTTAGGTTACGCGGTCCATGTCTACCTAACCCATCTTGGGTTACAATCATGGTGCATCTGTTTTCGGACATCTTATAAGGTGATGTAATGAAACATTTTTCTAAAACTTCTCACTTGCATGTGTTACCAAGCCTTTCCTCAGAAGAAAGTGCTATCAATATTGCATGCTTTTCATTTGTAATACTCTATACCGCAGATTAAAATAATTGAATACAAATATAAACTGTTTTTACTAAAAAAAGAACAGCCATTCAGTTATCAGTGTGAATGGACATAAATATTTATTTTATATTCTATACCTGTAAACCAGTTACTAGATTTCGTGCGATTCGAAATGTGAAAAAGATATTTTATATTGTAAATCCTCCGGCAAAATGTAAAAATTGGCTCGTAAGTTATTTTCGTGGAATGTTGGCAGCTGTTGAGCGACTGTAGCACGACGTGGTAGAATGCGGTTATCAAACCACGTAACTTACGTTGTGGCTTTTTCATAAAGTTTAAAAATGGTTTAAAAATACCACGTTGTTTTAACATGCACTGAAATATCATCACGTTTGTGCAAGAACTTTAGCGGAGTGACCACACTCATTGACACGAAATTGGCTAAGCCGGACAAGAAAGCTTTATGTTCATGTAATAAAAACAAATACGACATTATCATATTCATCGCTCGGGTACGGACGATATGCTCTTATTTAATTGAAATAAAGTTTTTTGAATAGCTCACGATGTCGCGTTGATTAGTATCAGATTACATAATTATAGGACTCATGACCAGGATGCAATATAACATCCTAATAATATTAAAACTATTAATCACGCTGGTAAGACACTAACACGCAACTCCATAAACAATTCACATATATTACGTCTGTCTAACACTGTTTATAAGAACTGTTCACGAACACGCGTCAACGACGAAATTGCTTCCGTTGGCCCGCTGACACCCGCTTGATATGTCCCTATAATAACTTCACTGCAAACTGAATTACTACACACCTTCCTACCCCGGATTAACGCCACCTTGTGTTTGGGGCAGTAAGGTTGAAAGTCGCGCAGAGTGGGCTGCGACCACAGTTGGCGGTTGTGACAACTGTCCCGCTTTCCTACTGTTAGAGTGACAAGCTCAGTTTCGGCTCAGTGTTTTGAAGTTCGGGATTCGAGTTCGTAATAACGAGTAAATATTTTGTCGGAAGCTGTCAGGAATTGAGCTAGTGTTTTGAAACGCTATTTCGGGATCTGGATTTTCAGTTTTAGAACATGAGTCAGAGTTTCGTGTGTCATGATGCCAAATTGAACTAGGTTTCATTTTTGTTCGCAATGAAGATACACTTTTATTTATGGAACTGTTTCTAGCTCAGACTCTGTTTGGAACTTATTAGTGATAACAGCTGAGCAATGAATTCAGACAAATGAAAACAATTCACCAATCAAACTAATTGATAAGAAATAAAATCTTATATTGGCTTACCTATATCAAGCATAACCATTGCAAAGTCTCCGGCGTATAGGCAATGTTCCAGCACGTCAACAGTCGACACAGAACGGCTCGTTATCGCACCACGCAACTCCGACTCAAACGCAAACTGGATTACAAGCATAATGGTGCACGATGCGATAAACTTCAACTAATATAACTTAGCTATAATGCAATCCCAAACACGAGCTTGGTTCACTTTGCTTGGCTATTAAGTTTACTGAGTAAACCTGTAACCTGTCGTATATCGCACTATTTAGTTAGGGAAATGTGAATTGATTTTTTCCAGAAACCGCAAAAGTAATATAATTGTCGATTAGATTACCTTTGCATTTGTAATATTGAATAGGATGATGAGATGGACAGTATGAATGTTTCAAACGATAATCATTTTATGACTAAGTCCGGAGTTGTGGAGGTCACGAAGTAATTAAAACAAAACTCATTAACTACAGGGCCATAAAGAAGGGATGCTCCTGTAGAACAGTCCAAATAATCAAAAGAACGTTAAAAGACGCCCGCGCCGTACGCAATGTAAGAGATCAGGAGAAACTTATAATGATAAATACCGTTCCGAAATTGTGTTTACCGCGTAAGAAGCGTTCGTGAGCTATCTCCAACTTAGATTTATGTGTTGTCGCAAGTTTTGCCCAAGACACTACATTTCTGAGAGGAATCTGTTTTGAAGCAATCTTCTTCTTTATCTAACCGAGTTTGTTGACGTCCCACAAACGCTAAGTTATTGAACTGTCTCGAGCTTCATATTTAAGTTTTTTGGAAGACGCAGATGGCCATTACAGCTCACTCATATTTTTATCAACGTCTAAAATGTTATTGATAAAAAGTACTCGTGAAAAAATCTAGCCATTTTCATTGTTCGACAATATTGTACAAAAGCCTTTCAAAAGCAGGGTAGGCAGAAACCATGGAGTCCTTCCATACTCTTTAGCCTTTCCAAGAGATGCTAATCAACTTTTGCCCTTATCAACATTAATTAAAGCACACACAAAGAGATGCCAATGACTCTAACTCTAAATTACTTATACCAAATCGTAAAGGGCCATACATGAATAAGTTATTTTCAACACAGTCTAATAAAAGTTAAAATTGAATCCAGCATAATTGCATACATCGTCAGTCGGCAAGACGGCAAGTCGGGGCGGTCGTTGAGTTGGCACGCACGCCCCTCGAGCGTACTCAATTTGATTATTTTCTGAAGCAATTTCACCTGCGATATAACGGTGTCAAGCAAACTGTCTCGGATCACGAATGCATTTCTATTCGTGAGAACATGTCGTTACGAAACACAGATTATATATTTTTATATTGTATGACAGTATAACAGTTTTATGTAGAATAAACGTAGCATAGGAGGGTAAGCTATCTCGTAATTGTTTTAAGTTATTTTAGAAGATCAAGTGATTGTAGTCATTGTTATTTGCCATTAAAAATTTAGACATATCATAGGCTACTATCATTTTACTTTCCATGTTTTCTTCTAATAACAATGTATTTAGTATTACTCGTATTACAGCTAAGTGCTTGTAACATCAAGATCACGACTGTGCATTAATGTGACAGGTTATTAACATATCATCTACATATACTTAACCTACGACTACTTGATCATACGCCTGACGTATATCTATTGTTGGAAGCATTGTCAAAATTAGACATATCATTTTCAGTTCACTTACACTAAACAAAGCTACAGGAAAGTACCTGGCGACACTCACAGATAATATCAACATGGTTATTTTGTGCCCACTTGAGCGAACATTCACGGCACATTACTGCCGATGAGGAACTCAATTTTCTACGTAGACAAAAGTGAAGTGTCACGAACAAAGCCAGTGACAATACAAAAAGTAGGAATGCAGCTCTTTCAGCTCAGTGGAGACACAAAGAAAATTGTACAGTAAAATGTTCAGTCAATTTGCTGTGCTGCAGGCCGCTGCCCCCGACTGATTGATTCGATCTCGTGCCCCTTGCATGCGGGGTTTTGTCCACGTTTTTATAGGATCATCTGTTTTCATAATTTGATTGATCGGTAATTAACTGGGAGGAGCTTTGTTGGACATAGTACACAATTATTTGAATCTGATCACTATAAAGGACCACTTGATATCAGATCGAATTAGGCTTTTCTTTATCTGAAATGCGGCTATCATTGTAAAAATTACTGTCTTGCAAAGCATTAATTTTAGTTTATCAAAAAATTTGTAATATCAGCATATCAACTGCTCAGGTCAAGAGGTGCTATGTGCAAGATAATTTTCTCGTGTAGATCGTGGAGAGGCGATTAATAGCCTGTTACACTTCAGTGTTAAGTAACCAAAGGACCTTCTAGATTGTCATTAGTTTCAGGTGCCCGAGCTCACAGCAGCTTCTAAACATTTCGAGCTTGCAATTTTTGTGCTTTTAACCCCTCGACGTAAAAAGAGGGGTGTTAATTTTAATACTTTCTTTAAAGCTTTCTTTCTTTCTTATTTTTAAATCTTCGTTGTTCATTGAACATCTAGGTTGAAAATTCTTTTAACACGTTTTTAACTAAGCTGCTAGGAATAAGCTCAAAATAATCGCAAAAAATTATTGAAACGTTACAAGTCATCCTATTTTTAACATTTGCCTGATAGAAGTTTTTTTTTATTTAAAAAAAAAACCTTTGCCCCCAATGAACTATGAAAATATGCAATACGTTTCATTGGTGCATTTTTAAACATCAAGTTCGCTTTTTCACAAATAATTTATTTTGGCAAATGCAATTTAAAAAAAATGTAAACTGATTTGTAAATTATTTTCTTTTTTACTCAATTTTGTCAAGCCAGTAGCTATCTGTACAGCGCTACCATTGGCTTTGTTTGAATCCTGATTAATTTAATTAATAATGTGTATTATTTGAAACCTATTTATCAGGTAGCAACTCAATTTAAGCCAAATGTAAATACAAATCTATTTAGCAGTTATTTTTTTTATTTCGTTATACAATGAAGGGGATGACGTCATAGCAGTATAACGAAGATATGGGTCATAAGGTGTTGCGTGCAGGTGCTGCGCTGTCGCCAATCAGCGGGATCTTAACGAGCGCGATGCCATCGTGTGTGGTGCATTGCGGTGCATAGCGCTGGTTACCATCGATATTGTTGCCGACAGCCGCGTGCCTACACCTGCCTTCGTAACTTACATTCGATATGATACCTTTACCTACCCATAACTATTAATGTACAACAGTTGAGAATGCCTAACAGCGTTTGTGTAACGTCTATAAATGATTCATTTGTCATCGGACAATCGAAACTATTTTTCGTTATTGGAAGTTAAGTCTATATATGACAATGTATGGTTCATTAATCATCGGATACTCGAAAACATTTTTCGTTATTGGTGGTAATTTAAGAAGTTTTAACCGCTGGCTTATAGGCAGTCAGCCTTTGTTACTTTTGATTACTTAGTTGAATTGAACATGTCTGCAAGGTTTAATACACTTCATAGATTATGTTTGCTAATGTATCAGACTTCTAGAAAAACACAAAAAAAAGTGTAAAAAAAACTTTTTAATAAAATTAATTATCTAAGTTGATGGCAAAAAAGTCAAAGAAATAAGAAACAATTTCACTGACTTTCATATTTTTAGTGGGTAAATGCGTAACATTTCGTTGTATGATTGCCTAAACAATGCATAGATAATATACGAGTAGACATAAAATAAGATCTAAAAGCAGCATTTGCCGTTGATTTGCTGTAAGTTATTTCCCTTAATTTCTACAAGATCCCGTCATCAAATTCTGACCTGATTACCATGGGGCCATTAGTGAAGTATAGAGTATACTTCAGACAAAAGCAGAATTTTATACATAAAAACTGGCGAATTCTCCTGCTCCTATTTAGAAGACGGGTAAAAAGCTTTGCACTTAAGTTGTCCTATATTTTTGTAGCTGTTATACTAATTAATACTTATTCAACATTAATTAGTAAACTTTTTGTGCATATTAACGAAGAAAGGTAAACAGCATAATTTTCAGGTGTTAGACAACGAGTAATTAGATCATTGCTCGCTGTTTGTAATTGGAAACTATTGATACCCCTGTGGGATCCCCCGAGCCCATGCCCCCAAGCTCCCACGGTACCTTACCGTCAAGTTACGACGTGTACTTAAACTTGTTCACAACTAACACACTTCTGTGAAGGTGAACTAAGTTTTGACATCTTATAATATTTGCCCTGTTTCTTTTTTAATAATTATTTTTGAATATCAAAGAAGTCTCTAGCTTAACTATTTACTCCGAATTTTGAACATCAACAAAATTCAAACAAAGTGGCATAACTAATTTGATTTATGAACTAGTGAAGACTAAAAGAAAAATATGAAGGAATGGAATTGCTTAACTTAAATAAAACTTATTTATGAATTATTGCCTTTTGCTACGAATATCAGTAAATTAATTATAGTAGGGTGTAGTAAAGGACATCAGTAGTGTGACCACCGTGCAGTTTTGGCTTTGGACATCAACATTGTTATTTTCAAAATTTTGATACAGAATGAATACAGCATTTGTAATTATAATGCTATAATGCACCGAACAATATGTGAGTAAGATTCAGAAACATTCCTCAATGTCATATATACGATCTATAAATAGAATGTATCCAGCAATTAATACACTGGACTATGCTATATAATACGCTGTATACATATATGTGCTCTTAATTGTATGCTACGTACAGCCAAATAGGTTAATACGCAGACTCATTGAAAATAACAAAACACTTTAAAACCGTTTAAAAATTGTTTTTGAATACTTTTCTCTTTTGATTCTGTACATAGTGTTCAAATACACATTATGTTTGTATGTATCTCCTTCCCACAATGAAACACACCATAATATGGTGTTTATCCATCAATTACAACGATCAACAGAGCACTGTTGACCGACACGTCGAGGAGAGTGGGTGCATCGAGCCCATTTCCCGTGGACAAGCTCCGCGGCCTGGACACACGTCATAGCTATTGATGCTGGGATTAGAATGGTTAAGGAGTGGTAGATATGTGCCAGAATTATTGTAGACATGTACAACATTATGTTCAGTATATGCGAAACCTGAATATGGTTTGTTCATAGTAACTGAATCGATTTCAATAATTTTTACACCATGTTAAATCGTTTCCCAAAACAAATAATTAATTTTGATCACCAGTTAATGTTTAACACCGCCTGTTAGTCGGTTTCAACTTACTCGTAAAGGGCAGTCAAATATTATTATTTACTTCTTATTTATCTGTGGTGTGAACCTACCACATGTCCTTAACCCCGATTGTGCAATGTTTGGAAACCCTGTCCGTGTATCCGCGATCTGTTTGGTTTGTAGATGACACGTAGTGAAGTGGCCACTGATTGGCCGAGCTCGCAACGTACACGCTACTGTACCCGATACGTGTTTTTTGTACTTAAACTCCGGATTCGTCGTCGATTTCTGAGGATAGATGCGGATTAAATAACAGAAAAGGTGTTTAAAAATTTTCAGCTTTGTTAATAGAAATTAACATGGCTTATAATTTTTAATCTTAAGGCGCCATCTCCACGAGCGAGAGAATCGCGGCGATATTATCGTCGTGTCACGTATTTCCATATACTCTCTATGAACCCGTCTCCACACGGCGATGCGACGAGTGGCAATTTGCGCGCGTAACGTCGGCGTATCGCCGCGCGCTCGCCGCTTAACGTGGTGCTCTCGCAGCAAGCGCGTGACGGGCGCGCGGCGAGCGCGCATTAACAGCATCTTTCAAAAAACTATAGCACAACGCCTCGACAGGGCGATGCCGTTGTGAGTCGTGACGATACGCTGGCGGAATAATCGCTCGTCGTGGAGATTCTCCGACGATAGAAGGACGGACTCGCTGCGTTTCTCTCGCTCGTGGAGATGACGCCTAACTTGCCTATTCTATGAAACTACTTTAAAATGAGTTTCAATTCTTCATGTAGGATCTATCCCACCAAACTATGCCCAAAACGCAAGAAAACGCCGAGACAATGAAGCTCGACGTGTCTCAGAGAATGAATTTAACTTTATTTAAAGATAAGTTCAACACTTCATTATATCTCCCTCTAATAACTTATGTTACGTCATTAATATAATAATGAAACCAGAGACATACAAGAGAAAAGCGAAACAATTTGACTATGAACAATGTTCAATCATTTACTTATTACGTACCGGATGTTTGCGCCCGGAAGCGCGGCCATGACAGCCAGTTTGTCATGACAATGCGACGTGACATGACAACAGTCAATGTTTGATTCAAATGTTTATTAATGTGTTTAGGGGAACTAAGTCAATTATTATCTGTCATGTTATTCTCCCTTGAGGGCTGTATGCATAATTAACTAATACCTACCCAATCATATATGTTCGGAACACGAATTTGAAAACTAGGTCGAACCTACGTCAATGGCAAAATTGTGACGAAACTTTAAAATAAATAAATTTAATATTTTTCACAAAATCTGAAAACAAGAGAAAATTATGAGTAAAGTTACGTTTTGTTATACTGGCAGAATATGTCACTAACATTCTGGTTTTCTCCGTAGGACTCCTCTGCCTAAACGCTCTAGAAAGGTGGCGTAATATAAAAATAATAATAGAAATTCAAAAAAATTAAGAAAATCTAATTAAAAATTTATATTCAAAACCTAAAAGTCCGTATTTTATTATCACCCAGTAAAGTGAGGACGATATTAAAATAATAAAAATATTTTATTATCAGGCATCGTGGCCCATAGGGTGTTAGAATTACATTTTTTTAAACTGTTTTAGTAAAAATCATAAAAATCAAAATTTATATCAAAATTAACTATTAAAACTCAAACTTTTAAATTAAATTTAAAATCAAAATTCAAAATTAACATAATTCGAAATATTAAAATGACCCGGTATGAGGGTCTGCCATACATAGGCGTGCCCGACTATTTAGCAGGGACTTAACGTAGGTACGAAATATGCTGAATCTGCTTATTTGTTGCTTTATTTGGATTCACAAGTTTTAGGTATGGACAGTAATTATTCTATTCTGGTGCCTCGATATTACACAGGTAAAGTTTTAAAATAAAATAAACCTAAAGTTCTGTTAATATCCCGGGGAGGGTGGGAGATGTTCAAAAATTCCGAATAAAAAATATCCTAGGTAAAAAAAGGTAACAAACATCCATCCGCCCTCACAAACTTTCATAATATTTATAATAATAGTAATAAGAAGTAAAATATTAGGTACTCGCTGATACTGTAGCTTCGTGACAGATTTTATTTTAAATTACAAGTTTTTGACGTTCTCCATTACAAATTATCAAACAATAAATTATATTTTGCTCTTTTTCAATTATAGTTTAAAGCCTCCTGCAGACACACGCGATTAATCGCGCGGTGCGACATGTCGCGGTCCATTCGCAGTATTTTTGGAGTGGAAATTAGCTTGGCTCGTTGTCGCAGCGCGATTAATCGCGTGTGTCTGCAGGAGGCTTAAATACCCTTACAAGTTTTAGTGTCATAAGCAGTCTTAACTTACGTTTAACATGTTGGGTAAAAATGTATTTTGATGGATCCAATATCAATTAAATTACGTCTATTTTTATTCTTATTATATCATCTAGTTTTGTCTTGAGAATATAAAATATGTGTGAATAAGAAAGAAGCCTATCCTTTGTTTATTTATAATAGCGTACCTAGTGTATCCACTACAAGAAAAGAGTGTCCCTTGGGTCCTAGTAAATAAGATGTAGACGAAAGACTATTTCGCAATTCTCAACAATACGTAGAAAGAAAGGGCAAGGTCACATTGTGTCCTTTGTTCAGGATACCTAACGACCTCGTCCGTACGTCTCGCAAGTTCTGAGAGGTTCCTTCAATACCTCATTTTCGTCATAAGTACGCCAATTTATGTTAACAAACAATTTTCCAGCGAGAGGAACAAACGAGCCTATATTTGGTACTTTATTTCCCGCTTAAATTAATTTTCTTCTTATGTATACTCATTTAACCTAAAATTACTTTCGTTATCAAGTTTATTTCGCTGTTTAAATTACAGCTTTTTTAACTTTTGTTTTTGTTCGAAATAGAATACCTAGTCAACTTCTTTACTTTTTATAATGATTTAATTTTATTGAGTCCAGAAGATAATATCTGAAGTAGGAATACTTCATTTGTATGCAAGAACACTTACGACCAGGTAGACAGCCAGAACGACATTGTCGACAAAAAAGACTTTGGCAATCCTTTTTAAAAAAGTTTAGAAAGAAAATGAAATGCTATAAATGCAGTTGCCGCTTGTCAATAATCTCAGGACGGACGGACTGAAGAGACTCCATCTTCTGTAGTTATTGTACATTAAACATTATCTCCTCACCAAACATTAAGCCTTTGCAACACTATAAAAACTAGGGACATACCCTTAGGTATATTTGACTACCCACAGTCGTGTCAAGGTCTCAGGATATAAAAGTGCAGTGTTATTATAGTATGTCGTAACAAACTCCGCATCTAACGGGCTCATAAAATGAGTGGTGTTATTGAACAGCCGTGATCGTAACACTAGCATCTGCACTTTGACAGTTATATGAGGAAACTTTCTTAATGGCGCTAGTGACGCATTCATGCGGTGCGCTGTCGTATTTTTATACAAGGAAAACTTTGGAAACCTCTTGTCAGTGTTCAGAGCAACATCCACGCTTTGTTCTCACAGTTCTTTAAAAATTTAACTAATAATTCTTGGAAAATAAATAAAATGTTATACTAATATTTGATTCCTTATTCTCGAACGTAATCAAAAGAAATATAAAGCTCTATACACAAGTGTATTCCCAGAAGTCGTGAGTGGATTATACTTTGAATTTGTTTCAGTCGTTATACACGGCATGGCATATTGTGTACGAGCACCTATAGAGAACATGATCAAAAGATGTAATTCCAGGAAGGCACCAGCCAGGCCGCCACTTTCTACAAAAATAAAATAAACATTTGTTTCCTTCGTTCATTGGTTCATTTTTCATAACCAAGAAAGCCGATGACATAAAGCCCGCCTTTTTTCTAAAAAATATTATCCTTATATCTGTGCAAGCTATAAACAGACTTCCACCGTACCCACAACTTATGAAAAAGCACAAACAAAACAGTTTTTAATAACCGTCTGTATTCATACACCATAAACAAGTACAAAGTTTTAACGAGCGGTCGCGAGCAGCCCGCGAGGCTGTCAGTACCTGCAACATATTTGCATACTCCTCGCGATCCCCTAAGCCGTGTGACTACGCCATGACTACGCTTAATACGCAGTACTTATGCGTGGACTTATGGTAAAGCACGGTTCAGGCCCTTAGATCCTTTAAGGATGACGAAAATTGTATGTTATTATTTTATGAAACATGAAAATGTTGAAAATTCCATGTTTATTACGTTTACTTTTATATCTGTAATAACATCTTTCCTGTATGTTACACCTCATGCGACTAATGCAAGCAAATATAAAAGTATAGAAGGAAAACATACATGTAAAATCGGATGAACATCGGTGGTATCTCATGTAATCTTGTCCAACGTTACTTTAAAAAAAATAGTAAAAGGCCAGCGACCTTTTAGTAGTAACCAACCTCATACAACTTCCAACTTTCATAATATAACTTGTAACACGTTAGTCACATACATAGTTACCTAATTACCTAGAAAGTTGCGACTTCTACCGCTAGGGGGCGCTCAAAGGCTCCGTGCGGCTTCCACCGAGCGCCACCAGAAGTTGTTCCAGTCAAAGCCGACGACTTCCGCCACACTGATGTTTATTCATTAAGAATTAAATTAGGTTTACCAAGCTGTATTTTTATCATCATAAATTTTATTACATGTGTTTTTTTTTATGTTCAAACATTAATTTTGCGGAGGCGTAAAAAGGTTATGTATCTTTGCCAAGTTCTTAAGGCGTGGGTGGTACGTAAATAACTTTAATATTTCTTCGACTTTTAAGGCTTTAGTGGTAAAATATGAGGTTTTACTGCACCAGCCATTTTATACTTTGTTATAATTTTTATTTAGTTAAGTGTAATTTAATTTGTTGAAAAGTATAACGATAATAACTACCTACCTATATTCTCAGAGTATTCTCGCACAATAAGAAGTGACAGCCGAACCGAGAACGTGACCAATCTCCAATACCTTCCCAAAAAAATTAAGCATACAGAAACACAGTCCAGAGTAAATATTCATACAATATTTTGCAAATATTCAACGAGGGCAGTAGGTACCAATTCCCGTAGCAGTACGTTTAACAGCACTCGTATCGGACGTACGGCCGTACGCAAATACGCGGCTTCGTATAAAAACGACATGCTCAATAAAAAGTAAAGGGCGGTAAAATAAAAGGTAAATTCGACGGCCTCGCCTCCGCGTAGGTACTTGCGTAATTTTATTTCTATAGCGGTAAAATGTGATGACGGAGTGAATGAGATGTACTGTGTAGTGTACATAACCTTGATGAATTCTGTGGGTCTTGTACAGACGGTGCACATCAACCTACCTCAATCTGTGAAATTTATTTAATAGATTCTCCACCTTATCACAATATTGGAAGGTTAATGTTCTGTTGGTAGAACTTGACAGATTATTGGTGTAAATCGATCTACAGGCGTCTGCACCTCTGAATTTTTAGTGACTAAAATATTGACCAATTGTTTGATATTCTAGGTGAATTGATAAGCTTATTATCTATTCTAGCCCATTGTAACGAGCAAATATTAAGGAACCTTTATTATGACAGCTTGTATTTTCCGTTACACGTATTTTTAACTAAGCGTTCAATAAAATTACATTCTACCAAAATTATTAACTGCTACTTTTAGTAATGCTACTAGAATACCTCTGAGATTGCTTAGCTCTATGAAGAGCTCGAATTCCTAGATTTAATACTAATCAAATTCGATTCACCGAACGAGCACATTTCTGTAAGTACTGCAAACTGATACTTACATTTACAGTTTTGTTCCCAGTTACATTATTAGTTACGTCGAAAACTAAAAGTACTTACTACATAATTATATATACTTGTATTAACTCCTTCAAAGAAAACAAACAAGACGATTGAAACAATAATTTTATTGTGTCTTGTGGATAATATACATTTTATCCCAATTCTACAAGCTTAATGCAGCTTTGAAGACCTTACCCCGTTTGAAAAGGACCTTGAATATAAGTTTCTCCGACAATTAGGGCAATAGAATAGCGCTGTTGCAAGTTGCATGCACGACTAGTTTATCGAATGTAATCGAAACTCATTGGACTCGAGAGCCGTGCAACAAAATGGCTGCCGATTCCGTGTGTTTAACGCGCGAAAGATATGGCGGGAGATTCTGAAAAATTCATATTAAACTCCACGTGGATCGAATTTTTAAACCGTTTCTGTTTTGTAGTTCTGGGTATTGTTGTTTGTAAACTCAGTTAATGGAGGTAGTTCCATTAGGCGACTTTAGTGAGAAAAATTAGTGGCGTTAAAATAGTTTGGTTCTTCTATTTCTGCGTACTTTGTAAAGTGCGAAATTTCAAACAAAATGCTGTTAGCTGCTATAAACTGAACATTGCAAAAGAGCTTTAGTAAAAATATGAAAATAATCCGTATTATGTTTAATCACGAGTTATGAATCATACGTGAAGTATCTCCTGAAAATTACTTTAAGAAATATAGGTATGACCTCTGAGTTTGTTTCGGATGTTTCTTCTCAGCGTAGTCAGGTACGAAACACCGGCCTCATCTAGCTATAGAAAAAGTGTTTTGACTTGTAAAAGTGTTTGCGAGAACCTATTTGCAAAATAAATATCATTTATCTAGCTCAATGCACCTTGTAGATTAACTTATGAGAGTCAGTGGTACAAATAATGTTTTATTAAATAACATAATAATATCATCAAGTCGGTAGCAGAACGTACAGTTCAACCTCAAGATCAGTAAAATGAAATGTGTGTGTCACACATTTTATGCCCCGACCCCGCGCCTTGTGCCTCGCCTGAGGCATCGCTTATCAGCCGACGCCGCTTCATGCACTCATAAACATGCGGCAATCATAAAAATAACTTAGCGGCCGAAGTTACCACACTTAGGCTCGGAAAAATATGCTTTTTTGTACACGAAAAGGGTAAGGGTATAAGGATTTATTGAGTGTCCAAAATGTTATGTAGTTGGGACCAGAGTGGGCGTAGTTTCTATACCCTAAATGGGTTCTTGAATAATTTGGGCAGTGTTCAAATAAAACGAGGAATTGAAAAGAGCTTCGTGTGAACAGGTAGAAGAGATACAGAATGGTGAGCACTAGGTTTTTGCAAATTCTGGAGATAATATTAGTGTTCAATGTTTTTATTCATGAAACTTTCAAGGTGTCAAATTCATTGTCTTCATCCTCACATTAAATATATTTCCGTTTTAAAACTATTCATTGGATTCAGGTATTCGAGTTATCCCAAAATCATTTGCTTATGCTTTCTTTACAGCAGGACAATCATGCACAGTCCTTTTTCATGATCAGTCCTTCAACCAAATTTAGCTGCTTATGTACACATTGTTTACACCCGAGTATCAGTTGGTTGTCCGTGCCTCAGTATAAAGTGGAGTGTACACGGCGCGGGCGTTATTTTTAACGCGTGTCGTTTATTCGGGGCGAGTGCGGCAAACGGCTCGGTACACACATTCGTCACCTTCTAACGGTCGCATTATCGACGGGAGCCGGTCATACCCTGGCCTTACCCCCGCCAGAATCATCATTAACCTATTATTACTAAATTTGTTGGTGGAACGAAGTTTTTAACGCTCTTTTTTTTAAGTGTGTGCTCTTCAAAAATGATTCGTTTTTTAATTACTACATTGTTATAGGGTGCCCTGAATAGGGTGGCTGCCTGATAGTTCGGGGAAGTTTTAATTCTTCACATGTTTGGCCCATAAATGACGGTGATTTCGTGTTGTACATTATAAAAATTAATACCTTCGTAAAGATTTATACATAATAGAAGAGCACACAGATACTGTCTGATTTATTAGTCATTTCTTCTAGTAGAGCACCATTTAGTCTATGTTTTGGGACCTATTTAAGTCCAGGTGGCCTGCCATGAACTCTTAAAGTGTGAGTAGTTCAGCTGTGGTGCGATTTCCCTCAACGGAACTTCAGAATGTTTCACGCTTTAACGACATCATGGTGACAGGAAGGTATAACAAAGTATTACAGCTGAGTAAATATTTTCCCGACAAAATAAATGATACGGTCATTAAACACGTAACTACAGTCATATTTTTCATAAACATAACGTGAAACATTCTGTGTAAAGTTATTAAATGCAGCTAACATAGTTGTATTCAGGATAAAGTTGCCGTGACCAACGTGATGCTACTCCACATGTAAGTACTCATAAATATTATTTGTTAGCTTGCTACCAATTAATTCACTTCACAAAGGAAATGCTTTATCTTTTCTCTGTGTAGGAGCTTTTTAAAAGTAAGCTAGGATTATTTATTTATTAATAGCATTAAGAATTCTGCAGGACTTTGCTATCTTTGCAATTACAACATATTATTCGGGATTAAAGTTAGCTAGATACAGACTTATAGAATTATTTATATGTGCAAGCATGTCTGTTATCGGACACTTAATAGAAAAACATTTTGTGTGTACTTGAACTATTTATAGAAGATACGAGCGTCCAGTCTCCAAAGGAAAGATAGTAACTCATAACCAGAAGGCAATTGTTATCTTATCGGACTAGTGTTAATTTGTATTAAAGTATATTCTAAAATGCGAATGATTCGGATAATTTTAACACCCACTACATGTAAGTACTTATGTAAACCTGGCACACTCCGCCTTAAACATGTTAAAACTAAATTGCTAATTGTATGTAACATACGCACGTACCGTGTCGCATAATCGACTCAGCACTTAGTTGGTACCGACACCTTATGGTTTCGGCGAGAAGGCTCAAGCTACACAAAAATGTTCTTTGACAAGAAGAAGTATAAAGTAACACCCGTTGGCCAGAGATCAGCCCCACTTGCATTGTTATTAGATAGGTACACTGGTAGTACATAAAATAAAAGTGTACAGTAGGTATTTCTCACAGTCTAGTCTCTGCACTGCACCCTTCATCATTCTCATGCACTTATTGTTTGGTGATCAGAACAGTTTAGTCTTTAATATTTCTCTATCAGTCAACTTGTCGGTGACTGGTCGACTTGCTGACCTTTGGTTTTGTTATATGTAATTTAAATTCTTTTCTTTATATTATTATTTACTACGATTGTTCTAGTTTATCTTTTTGTGCCTTCTAGTCACGATTGGGATGTAATTTTGGATTGATGTATAATGTGAATGTTCTATTAAATTGTATAAATCTTGGTTCTTCTAACCGTACAGACAGGTGTGTTGCTGGGGAGTTTGTTCCGCCACTTCTTCTTCCCAGCTAGGAAGCTTCTTACTAGGAAGTGTCGAAGAGGGGGGCACTTTGGGGGACTGTCTTATGTAAAAATTGACCTTCAAAAAGTGCTGATAAATCAGCCTAATTTGAATAAATGACTTTTTGATTTTATTTTTGTAGAACTTATGTTCTCTGTAACTACAATTTCTATTTTTCAATAACCTTGTATCTTTTATTCGTTGTTTTTTATGACGTGGTCGTTGTACAAGTGCTATACAAATGGACCTTATTTATGATATTTCCCTCATTTAAAACAACTGTATTCCAGCCACATTAACATTTGTAACGATCTCCTTCCGAAAGCCTTTGATGAAAATTTTACCGTACAACTATAAAATTTTATTGGTTTATCCCGAAAATTGGTAAAAGGGACACAACACGATGAAAACATAGAAGTGAGTTGTTAGCGCTACATGAATGTTCAATGAAAATTGGACTGAAGTTATTTTTAGGAGTTCGCCCTCGATAGAAATGAAATGAAAGGCACCAAACTAACTGGGCCGAAACCTTTTTAGCTGCCTACTGCTGACAAACAGTCTTTTTCATTCTCAAAAATATAAACATGCTGCAAAAAACATAATACTGATTGGATGTTACTAAAAATAAAATGAGAGCAAAGCATTTTTAACAAAAACAATCATCAAACAGTAATCACATTTCTATTGGTACAGTATTTTTTAATAATCCGTCCATCCATTCCGCCTAATTGTCGTTAGTAATAATAATACACAAAAGAGGATTCGTTAGCGCACATTTCCCGACGAAGCGAAATTTGAAACGATCACAAAAAAAGTCTGTTAACAAGCGTCCGGGAATTACGGAGCAAATACAATTTTTCACGACGTACTCGTACACTAAGGCACGGGTGATTCTGAGCAGCCCCGGTAGATGGCGCCCCGGACTGCCCGCCTGCCCGCCTGCCCGCCTGCCTGCCTGCCCGCCTGCCTCGTGTGTGCTTCAGTTTTTGCTAAATGTTGTGATTTTTCTGCTCGTGAGGCTGGAACATGCAAGTTTTGTTTGTGTGTAATGTGGTGTGAGATGAAAAATGTGTGTGGTTTATGAATGTTCTTATTAAAAATTGTTAATTTTATTTTTAGACCAGTTATTTCATTTTACTGTTTCCCGTGGTTACTTTTCAAGGTACTGCTGTAAACTGCTAGCAGTTCGTTCTATTAACTGCTGATGTTAAACACTGAACATTATGTATTAAACTTAGGGCTTTGGATTGTTAGTTTCAATAAACAAAAGTATTTTTGATCATTTCTCGAGCAAACTGCTGTTCTCTCAAAGCATTTCTTATCTTGTTAGGTAGGCAAAGGTATACCTCCATCCACCATGTTTTATTTAACAATATTTTCGAATATAATATGTATCATAATTTGCTGACACTCAAACCAAGTTCAAGAACGCACAAAGTAAAAAAATGTAAATGACTAAAAATTAGCAATTTCCTCATTTATTATGAAACTTGCTTAAGAGTCAGTTTGGCGTGCCAATGTCAGTGTACTTGGACTGCCACCACCGTTGGAGGCGCGGTGCGGTACCAACAGTCAACACGGAGCTAATGTTGCCAACAGCTTGTCAAACAGGCCAGTGCGTTGAACTACATTATTTTGGGCTATCACAAGTATTCCGGCTTCAGTGGATGACCTTACAGAAGGAGAGAACTAGATTGGTTTCTTTGTTACAAAATTGTTTTGCTTTATAAGTCTAGCCTCAGCTTCTATACAAACTTTTGATTCTAAATCTCCATCGTTCATTGACACATTTTGATTTCATGAAATGTGTTCTATGCTACAAAGACCAATCTCTCTTTTTGAGCCTTCTCTAAAATAAATCTGGAAGTGGAAGAAAATAAAACTATACAATATAACAATATCCCTAATGGAATACACTTAATAGTTATTTCGATTTTTGACACTACCTCAAAATGGGTTCCTTTTTTAAGGTAAAAAGTGAAGCTCCCTAAATAAGAAAGACAGAAGAAATTACTGGAGAATAGCTCGTAGCGTGATGAAAACATAAACTCTTCACAGAAGTTTTGCAAAATACTCTTTCGAAGGAAATTGTTGGGAATACAAGACAGTGAATCGGGATTAACAGTCGAAACAATTATAGAGTTCCAATCTCTACAAAAGATATTTCATCTATCGCATACCAAGGGAGTCAGTAGCAGTGCTCTTTTTGAAAGAGCTCGTCGGAACATGGTGACATAGCACAAAATCAGAAGTTGTGAAACAATTAAAAATCTGCTCTGCTGTTCTGTTGTTTTTTGCAGTCTAATTTATTTATTTATTTATTTAGACTTCATGTACAAATCCTTGGTACATAGGCGGACTTAATGCCACAAGGCATTCTCTACCAGTCAACCATTGGGTGTAAGACAACACTGTGGTAGGGTACAACAAAAAAAAAAAAAAAAACTAGTAAAACAAACTAAAAAAAAAAAAAATATATATATAAATATAAAACTATGCTTTTTAATACTATTACATATAAAATAAACTAAACAATATTATAACATATAAAATAAATAGAAATAAAATCCTAATAATTCATGACATGACTTTTGTTAATTGAGAGCTAATTTATTCTGACGTATAGAGGTTACGTACTTTTCTCTTGAAAGTGAAATTGCTTTCAGCTTTTTTAATGCTAAAGGGTAGCGCATTCCAGAGCTTAATAGTCGAGATAGTATAAGAATTAGACATGAAACCGGTACGGTGTGAAGGAATTTGGAAAAGTAGATTCTTAGAAGCTCGAAGGTTACGACTATGAGAACTGCCCAACACTATGAAAAGAGTTTTTAAGTAATCAGGAGCACATGGATCGTTCATAATTTTGAAGAGCATGCAAAGAGATCTGAGGGACCTCCTGCGTCGGATAGGCAACCATTTAAGCTGGGAACGAAAAGAAGAAATGTGATCTAATCGTTTTAGCATTGGTATGGATACTGCCGAAGTCCACTACCGAACATAGCGTGACCATTTCGGTACTTACAGAGACAAAATATTCCTGATTAATGATGTCACGCCGTAGTTAATCATTTTGAAAAGTGTAAATTTGTCTTTAATTTTTTCCGTTTTCTAGCTTCAGGAAGTAACAACTTATGGGTCGCAGCTTGTTGCTCTAAATCACAGCCTCCTATCTCATCTTAGCCGTAGCTAACACTCACAA
This sequence comes from Agrotis exclamationis, assembly GCA_950005045.1. Classification (NCBI taxonomy): domain Eukaryota; kingdom Metazoa; phylum Arthropoda; class Insecta; order Lepidoptera; family Noctuidae; genus Agrotis; species Agrotis exclamationis. The sequence continues at coordinate 744,024 of OX465418.1, read as the reverse complement.
ACAATACAAACACATGTAAGAGCGCCATGTTGGTCTCACGCACGATTACCAGCGCTTCTCTTGGAGGCCTGCCAGTCTGCGGCACTATTAGTGACATCTGTGCCTGACGCACTTCTCAAGTGTCAGTCAGAAGTATTCGTTCGTTAATATCGTAAGAAATATCGTTTCGCCTTGATTTGCTGGCATTTGACAGTGATAGGTACTCGTTTTTTTGTTTTCTACATGACAAGTCGTACCATAAAAATAAACGATAAATCTTGTAGCTTTATGACATTTAAACTGTACTAGGAATTTCTCCTGTGTTCGATATCAAAGATAGGCCACTTCATTTAATCGTGCTTCCATTAAGTTGAAACTAAATAACTAAGAAGGCGGACTATTTATATCCTAAGAGCTTCACATTTTCTCTAAATAGGTACGAGTTTCGTTATTTAATCAATATCATGGTATATTTGTTCGTAGTTTGTTCATGTTTACACGATCAGTCGCGTGGAACACGTTTATTAATCACTGAACCCTTTCTGCAAGGAGTGGAAATTCTATTAAAATTCACTCACCTACTTTTATGGGACGTGAACCCATAACTCGTGAATATTGTTTATGTCCTGAACTTTTTTAAAGTTGCTGGAATATTTTGCATGAATGGGGTACACTAGGGTTGCAACAACACTAGTTGTACAACTCTCCCGGTAACTAAAATAATTTAAAAGGAAACATTAAAGTCAAGTTTCATCTTTCTATCACAAAAATACTGAAGATTTTGTTGCAACAGTAATAGTAAGGCTCCATTAAAAAGTGGGTCGTTTAAAAAATATAATTTCGCCTAGGAAACGACATTTTATTTTTATTTTTCTTGCTCTGTAGTAATCCCTAGTTGCCCACTACACCACAGTAATTGCGCTCAGTAAAACGCTTTAAGTGCTATAATCCTGATTTATTTCTTGTTTATTTTCATAAATTAAAGTACGAAGTGTGTTCACACACAGCAGAAGACAGGCGAGTTAGTCGGCCAGTATTTACTCGCGTTATAAACAAAGAGCGGCTTTCCTCACTCGTCAGCTAGTGATGTACGACCCCGGGATCCCGGGCCACGGGAAGCGCGCCCCGTTTTATTGCTACGACACACGGAAACGTTTCGTGTAATGCGCCTTTTTAAAATGCAATTTGTTTCGTTTTAATATATTCATTGTTTGGACTTATCTAGATTTACTCGCATGTCGAGGACATCGTTCTGAGGGGCCGCCATGACTACTTACCTCGACGACGTTATGTTGCGTCTCATTTAATTTATTTTCATAGCTATTTAATGAAAGAGTTTCTTGATTATCTTTCAGTAGATCTGTCTACCCTATTTCAGAAGCAGATATTTCACTTAGATAAATGGTAGGTACTTAAATATTTTTTGTAGGATTGAACAAATTGTTTTGTTTAAAAAGTCTGGTTTCTTTTTATTACCTACTTGCTAGTCTTAGTTTAAATGTCACCAGGTGACGTAGTGCCCCAGTGGAGAAAACTTCTCCATTAACAATCTTGGTACAGCACACAAAACGTAATCCCCGTGATACTTTTCTAAAGAAAGGGTCATTTTACTGGACATGTCTCTTCCGTGCACGACGAGTGATGTATGGCGGTGACCAGGCGCGCAAGGAGCAGGGGAGGAGGGTTGAGGGCGGGAACTTGCCACGTTTTATAGTCAACGCATGGAAATGCTTCGTATAATTCCGCTGTTTCACCTTTTTACTGAGCTCGCCACCATCACGCTTAGTTCTGGGCAAACGATTTAATGTAGTTGTAGGTTAACCGACAGTTGGGATTATAACTGAATCAGGTAAGGTTCATGAAGTTTTTTTTTAAATTAAAGATAATGTTAACCTTTCAATTAACTGAACAAAGCTGACCAACGTCCGCCTTGGGTTTTATAATAATAAGCAAATCCAAGCTGATGTGCTGTAACTAATATTAATTTGCGAGAAGCACTACAAGCGCAGAGTACCGTAATTTCCCGGGAACTTTTATATAACTTCCAACACTGACCGAGTCCCATCAATGTAGGGCGCGGTGAGATTGTGCTGATCCGGAATATTTCCTAATATAATTGTTAATGGAGAATAGTTCTGAGTCGTGCGTTGTTTTAATTGTTTATCGAGTTGGCGCCAAACAGTTAGCGCGTGTGAGTGATTCCGTTACGTCTGTTGGTTGAGCTTTGTTTATTCAGCTTTTAAAGGGGATATAATTACGGTCTTTTGGAGCTTAATGTGTTTTTAATTGATTTTTTTTAACGCGTAATTACAAAGAATGTTGGAACATCATTTAAAATGTAGTTACTGTTTGGAAAACAGGGTTTCAAGAATAAATAAATATGACAAAAAAAAAACCAGCAGCAATAAAGCAGAAGCACTTAACATCATTTTCAAGGAACCAGATAAATCCACACAAATTGCGGTGTGTAGCAACAACGTCTTTAAGAGCCACTTACGTCCGCGTTTTATCATAACGATACCCAACACAAAAGAGCCAGCGGCAGAAAGCCGCGCAAAGCTCTAAACTGATTCCGATTCGAGAGGCTAACAGCATAAATACGGGCAAAAACATTAAGTACAATGCGCCCTATATCTTTATAAAGGCAGTGTATGCCACTTGAATCGCAAGTAGCCCGGGATCCATAAATTGAGCAATGGGCCCTTCCCGCGCCCGTCCCGGTTCCCAGCCTTATCCGCGCCAATCCTGCACCGCATTTGTCACATCACTAATTTTGCGCACACGCCTAAAATGGCGGCTATGGCTTCATATTGTGGTGGCAAGTGGTAATTCTCTCCCTTTCAACCGTACCGAGCAGCTGAGAGTTTGTATGTAAGATGTGTGTAATATGTATGGTCCGGGCCGCACGTGTTCGGTTTTAACCAAGAGAAGCTTAGCCATGGGTCTCTACTAAAATAAATTGGATGGCTCTGTCATGATTGTTTTATATAACTATTACTGTTGGATTTTCGAATCTATCATTCATGTTTTGACAAGGATACGTTCATTTAGATTTTTTTTATTCTAGCCTCAAATCTTCATTGAGTTTTAGTTTATGAACACTAACTTTTCAGATAAATTACTGAAAACCAAAACTAGAACTACGAATTCACCTAAAGATCCTTCTAGTAGAAGACTCTCGTCTCAAGTGAAAAACAGTAAAAGCTTTCTCGCTTAAAATCTCACAATCTTCAATTAAAAAGTAATTACGAAGTAGAATTACCCCTTAAAGTGTAAACAACTCTGAGAATAGCTGAATATTATCAGTTGGTACACTGTTATCTAAGCTCGAGCCTGTTAACGTTTTATTATTGCAATCGTTCACGTTAATTAAATGCTGTGTTTAATAACTAGCTGACACGGAGGTTACAAGGACTAACTTAAGTGACCTTAGATTACTCGTATTACGAAAACTTGTCTTAAGAAACACAGCTTTATTATTGAAGTAATAGATTCTGTTTTTTTATTATGATACAGTAAATGAGCAGTAACGTAACTATACTAAAAAATCTTGCATACTTGATTAATTGACTGATGACTTTTATTACATGGGACATATTCAATTGATGAAATGTGTTTGTTCTTAAGTGTGGCTTTGCTATACAGGAAAAATATTTTAAAGTACCTACGACCGCAAAATTACCACTCGTCCATTTGCTCATCGCTCATCACATTTTCAATTTTTCATATTATTATTTTTTTAAAACGTTGCTCCACGTTAGGAATTTCTCCCGTGGGTGCATCTTTCAAAAAACCATTTTGTTTTTCTATTTGTAAGAATACATTCATTAACGAGCAACCCTATTCGTGCTACTAATCACACACGATTGCTCAGTTAATCAAAACCTACCGCCCGCCACACACATGCACCATAACACCACATAATCGCGCATTACTGAGAATTACGGAACATCGCCGAACAGCAGCAAACATGGCGGACATGTGACACGGCCATAACGCGCCGATTAATAAACCGCCGGCTACACGGCGATCGCGACCGAACCCTTGTATCCATTTACGACATAATTACCCTCTACCTGTACAGCTATGGACGCTATTTGTCACATGTCTACTCACACCTTTATTTATGAAGGGATGCAGAAGGTACACTCGATTCAACACCCGAGAGTACAGGAATGGCTAAAATATTTTGTTTTCTAAATTGGTGAAACGATTCCAAACAACATGAAAACTTTACTAACAATGAAATCTTCTAGAACATATCGAAGCCAATTTGACAAAGCTACTATGAAATTAAATTAGTCTGAAATGTAAACATGCGCTAGAGCCTAACCAAAACCAAAATGACTAGATCTTAATGTTAATGTATCTAGTATGTTTCAAACTAAGAACATATTTTGAGTGTTGGGCTATATTTTCGTTTTCAAATAACTTCGGTATTGTGCCTTCTGTTTCTTACTCTCTGTTTACAGGACTACCGCATAAATGTTATAAAAGTTATAAATTGTTGAGCTTCCATGTACTTGAATAAACGACGGAATTTATTTCACGCGTCCCTTTGTTTCCGATGTGAATACGAGGAGCCCACCTGAATGCGGGACTTCTAAATAATTCCCTTTCACTAATATAAGGTTTGCTAAATCAAAGCTGTGAGGAAATATGAAATGTATTAGTAACACAAACTTGAAATTCAAAATTATACATATTAGAAGAATGCCGGTTCTGTATATCAACAATAAACAATTTGATTTTGTTTTCCACAAACTAAATACATTTGAATTCTAATGAATACTGAAGTCCTCATTGATATTAACGGTCTATTCAAAAAGTACTCAGGGCTAATGAATGTTACAGTACAGTTGGCAGGTGAAGCACCTCGCTCGGAGCCGGTCAATGACGTCGTTGTTTAGACAGAGTTCCCAACTAATTAACTGTGGAGAAAGTTCAGGTGCTGGCATTCAAATTATGTCATTAATAAAGTAATTATTGGTTTCATAACCTCGCCCCGAGTTGAGATCAATACACAGAGTGCTACTATTTTTAGTCAAAAGTTAAAGTAAAATTTGTGGTTTGTTAGATAACACGAGGCTAGAGTGTCAACGAAGTCTAAAATGAAAAATACCAAATACCTAACACAGTTATATTTTACATTAAAACGGTCTCAACTTCAACCAACACCAGAGATAGTATTCAAAGCGATTTTCTTTGCATTATCCAATCCCACCAAAACAGTATAAAGGATTTAGGCAATTCTTTTAGTGCTGGAATACTTGAGAGCCATCCACACGAGATTACGTGCTTAAGAGACAAAGCCGCGCTTTAAATCTGCCTACGTACATAGTCGCGTGAAAGCCTCAGCGGGTGAAATTCCAGCGCATTATGACGCCGTGGAATGTCACCTTTATGTCCTAACTCGAGGAGTCTGCGGCGATAAGATAGGTTTCAGTAACTAAGGTACCTACAAACTGGTTCTACTCTTAAATTCTGATACGTAATATCGTGATTCGTGCATGAAATTCTAATTGATGTCGTCGGTAATACTAGATGTAATTTTAGCGGTTATGGTAAGCAGAGTAATGAGCTCATGTACTTTTAAAAATGTATCATCACGCTTGTTTTCCCTGAACAGTTGGGCAGAGGAGAATTTTATGCACATCCACCCTCATGTCTTAAAATGTAGATAGTGCACAATGTAGGTATACTAAATTAGACATGTTTGACAAAGTCTTCCACAGCATAATATTTAACGTTTTTCAGTAATAATTAATCATCATTGCATCATCAGGTCATGTATTTTTAAATAACAGGCAATTCTGGAAATCAATTATCCAGTGCACCGCTGTTGTTTAATTCAATCATTGTATTTCCTATACGGACAGAAATACCGTGTTCTCGCAATTACCCAGTCCGCCGTGTGGACGATTGTCTGCTATTAATAGTTCTTCATGAAACGGTCCCGAATTAACCCGTGCATGCGCGCCGTGCCGCCCGCTCCATTGTTAAGCGGTAGTCTAAGAGACCGCGTGCTTTTGTTAATACTTTCAACGAGTGATTATTATAAAACAATTCAAGTGTGATTCGTGTACCCTGAAAATATAATAAGTCAAGTCGATCACTTACAAACACGTAATTTTAATTAAACTTTGTTACAGACACGTTAATAATTCAAAGGTAGCATTATCGGTAATTAGTCCTAATTAGACATGTATGTAAAGCACCTGAAAAATCTTCGCCGCGTAATCACACGAGAATCGCGACGAAAATTCAAAACATGTTCAAAGATTCAAAGGTATCGTAATGACGAGTTACCTGCTTTACTTACATGCCGTAATTAATTTCACAGCCGTCGCCCGACAGCGTGGGAAACACCAGCTGACACACACATTACATTGGCACACAAACACATACGCACACACGCAACTACGAAATAATCATATTATTGGCCGCAGAATAGTATGCGAATGGAGCGTTAATGCGTGGAATAATGACGGCAAGGGTGGTTGTGTATTGCGTCCGATCCGAGTAAATATGTTCTGAACGGATGTAATGGTAATTGGTTATAGTGCTATTCGCTGCAACAGACTCGGTATTCATACAGTTCCAGACATCCTACTAAAGGTTTTGGGAAATAATCATTATTAATCATTCATTCGCTTTTCCAGTGAGATCCTGAAAGATCAAGGCATTATGATGTTGATTTTCCTTTCGATGATATTTCAATGTGCGTTTGATTAAGGTACTTACTGATATTCTATGTTATTACGAACATTTACAAACTTATAATATACACAGACACACATCGACAGTGATTACTGCGTAAATCTGCAATCATAAATATTTAGCGTAATGGCGGTCTTAAATACAATATTAACAATTCAGGCAGTACTACGCGAATTTATGCTCGCTGCGAACGCTCCTTGTAATAATTTAATTATATAATTAAACGTAACGCGTGTTTACGTAACTTCGGTAACGACTATCGCCATTTGCGCGCGTATTCCGCCCTCGTAGCTCATTTATAAAATCTGTGTCGTCGGTGCGTCGTGTCGGCTGGGTATTATGTTATGAATAGTAGGGTTATCCTAAATATGGAGGTACAGCCTTGAATATTGATATACCTGCTAAATAGATGGCGTATTTCTCTAGGTATAGTTGTAGGCTGACCTTTCAATGAAAGAAGCCCAGGTGTGACTGGAGCTATTCGATGGGAAATGACATGTGATGTGAAGGTTTAGGTAGTTCGCACCGTTTGTTAACTTTATCGACGTGGCCTACATTTAAATCAATAGGTATTCCGTGTCGAATTGTGCTATTCTATGGAGAAAACCAATATATCGTGACTTCGTTTTGCTAAAGTTGTTTTTAACGTATTTTTCCTCCGTTCACTTTGGGAAGGTTAATAGTAACTTCGTTATAACACAGGTAGCCGGCCACTGGTTGTTCAAGCATTAAGAAATTTTAGAGCCTCCTAACGATGCTTGAGGGAATTCAGAGGGACCATTGATATATAACAGAGTATTTGTATAGCAATGGGGAGTACTTATATACTCTATTTTGTATGGAGATTGCAAAATAAAAGGTGAAAATTTTTAGGTGAATTCTTATATTTATTTAATTGATATCCTATTTGCGTTTCTTGGCTAAATAACAACCACGTCAATATAAGGTTTAGAGTTACCTTACACCAACTAACCGTGCCTCGGAAGATCTTATTATCTATTATAATAGTTGCAAGTGTTTGTCAGGATAAATGGATGTTTTTTTTATGGTTTTGATAACAGTTATTATCTTGCATACAATGTATCATGTACACCATGTTTAAATAAATAAAATTTTACTTACTTACTTAGTGTAATTGAATGTCATCGACACCCATTTCGATACTAGAAACGTTGATGGTATTGCCAACTGCTTATAACACATTGGTTGCAATTTTATGTATTACTTATTTTTCTTAAATGTTATGATAAATATCTAGCTTTAATTCCGCGACAAAAATTCAGGCTTGGATGGATTCAGTATCGTATCATGAATATGCGCATGCAGGTAAAGGGCCCACCGTCCCTCCCTCATGCATATGCACACGTGCAACTCTTGACTCGACAACCGCTCGTACTCGAACTCTTCTCAACATCTTTTAAGGAGAGGGGCGGAGGGGCGAAACTCATGTCGAGTATAGGTTTGATTGAATGGCATGTTTTTCGCTTTTCTTGCACATGTGCATATGCATGATACCTTTCCTGCATGTGCATATGCATGAAGGCGGGATGATGGGATTGCATCCTGCATTCAAGCCTGGATTTTTGTCGCGGAATTAAAGCTAGGTAGTCTTCATTAATGTCATGAATTACCGCAAAGTAACGCCTGATTCTATAATTTAACTTATTTTTCCTCTTTTAAGTCATTACAAAACAGTGTAATGTCCATATACCTACTACTTACTTACGGTACTTTTAGTATTACAACGCGTTTCCAATCGATGTAACTCGGTGTAAAAACTCGGAGATTGCAAGGCCACTATGCAGTTTGAACCGATTCAAACAGTAGCGAACCAGTTAATACTTCCAGTTAACCGTTCCGTTCAATTTACTTTTTAAATCGCACTCAACTGAAACTGTTCACTCTGTTTTATTTTCCTATTTACTTCTATTGATTGTGGTTTACGTTTTTAACTGCATAAATGTACCTAAGTATGGAACATTATTTAAACATTATTTTGTTGGTTATTTTGTAACTTCTTATTATTTAAAAAACAAAGTTAAATGAAAGCGCTACTGCTGAGCTTCCTTACTAGAATTCTCGGATCTTGTACTTTATTCATTTCGAGATAGAGAGATGTAGAAAATTCTGAGAAGTCTTGAGGTTGGACTGTCGATGAATAATGTCAAATTCCAAAGTAATGTCGAACACCACTAACTATAGCATCGGAGTGAATGGGGAGGAATTGCAGTATTTCCATGAATATATCACCTGAACCAGCTATAGGTAGTCTACTTCCAGACCAGACTAGACAAGGATATCATTAAACGAACTGATAATGCTTAGAAGATCTAATGTCCATGTATGAACTTTTAGAAGGTCTTCCGTTGTCCCTCAATATGCATTCTTCATATTTTGACATAACGAATGGATGGATTTGGTCTTTGATAAATCACACTAAAGTACAAACTCAGGGTTTGCCAATGTGTAACGGACCACAGTGTTCTAGGTGTCAACCAGATTGACCATTTTCACAATTTCACACTTCCATAACGGGAAGTGGGATTGGGTTGTCAACGTCTGCCGGATACCTAATGAACTGTGGCCAAAAATGATAATCTTGGCCAAAGTAAACGTAACTGATTAATGATTGCCTACTTATTCCTAGCTAAAAATCACCATAAAAATTATATTGGTAAGCTAAACAATAAAATACGATGGTAAATACGCAGCGTGCAAAGCTCCGTGGCTATAAGCCGCATGGTTTAGTGTAGTGGTCGGGCCGCGTGTCGTCTGTCACTACCATAAGATTGATCGCGTCAGTCTAACATTAGTTCACACACCAACAATGTCTCACTGTGACTTTTCAGCGGATTTCTTTCAATCACAAACACGTTATGAATGATGGCCAGTGAAATTAGTGGCAAATATAAAACTAATTTTGTTATAAAATAATAATAATTTTGTTATTACCTATTCACAAGTTGTGCTCGTGGCACCACTCATTTATATTACGTTCTAGTTATAAGTACAAATTCTTCAGATAGTAGTAATATCCACTGTATTTACATGGCCCGTCGGCACATCAAGTTATAAAAAAGTACGTCTCTAAGTATTTTTCTTTTATTACTGAGGACTTACGGTCAGTTCACACCGAGATGCGACGCGGTGCGACTATCGCGTGTATCTTATCGTGTAGTAAATAAAGTTAGATTTTGAGTCGCCAATAAAATATAGCGCGGCGCTGCGCCGTAACAGCGTTTAGGTTCAGAATATCCAATTCTCAAAATGTCCAATTCACAAAACGTCCAATTCCCAAAATTTCCACAGGTGTGACAGGTGTATCTTTTTGTGTAGGAAATAGAGTTAGATTTTTAATAGTTCTATTGATATGTGCGCGAAGCGTCACGTCTCGGTCTGATCTGACCCTTATCATGAGTTTTCAGTTATTGACGTAAAGTAAACTGGAACTTTGACATTTTCTATTGAGTTTCAAGGAAAAAATTAGTTCCTTCTTCGTACACCAGAGGCGCTGTTTCATTTTTCCATACAAGAAACGCTGTAAATACTGGAAAGACGCTGTAAAGTAAAATAGTGAAAACTCGTGATAAGGGCTCTGTTATAATGCTAATAATTATGATGTGTTATTTAAGTCGTCCATCGGAAGTGATCCATAACAAACAAACAGGCGTTCACTTGGTATTCTCGTAACGTCCTGCAGTCCTGCTGACACTATCATTCTTAGTAACGTGCATTATGTTATTCTCAGTAACTAATACATGACACGGCGGCCAGGCTCGCTAATTAACTAAAATAATATCGTCATTTGTACGCGTCCGCCCACCGCCCCGCGGCTCACCCGCACACCCGCTCACACCTACCGATATACGGCCGAAAATGAGTCGCAGACTATATTCGGTAATAATATTAATGGATTATAATCCTATTCGTAAATATGTATTATCTTTATCAGTTTTGTTCATACTGAGGCGGTGCGGTACGTATTTGGCCGAAACATTTAAACAACCCACCAAGGTGCACCTGGAGTTGAGTTATTTTTATCTAATCAACAAAAGTTGAAAGCATAATTATTACGTCGCAAATATTTTACACCTACGATTATTTTATAAGAAATGATGATATTGCTGTATACTGATATGTTGACGGAACAAAACACGTGTATGAAAGTTTACTTTTGACAAATGTAAATCTTTTCCATAGACAATCACTTTGCACGTGTTTGTTAATGTTAACCCGAAGCGTCGTCGTGACATCAATCTAGTGCGACACGACCGCGACAGGCGACAGACAGCAGCACGCCCACGACACGACGAGTCGCTCGCGTGCAGCCAACCTTGCTGTAATCGCCCACATCTGAACTGAATGTTTTAAGTAATATTAACGACATCTTTGTAGGTAAAGCTAGGTTTACTTTAACTAACGTGTATGATATTATAGTAGTACAAGATTTTATCACCAACGTTCGGTAATTAGCATTTAGCTAATCTTTAAAACCTAAATCCTTGTGTTACTTCAAGTTTGTACAGATTTAGGTCAAGATAAGTAAAATATTTTACAAAATATTGTCGTGAATTGCTATCAAATTGTGTAGAAAAACAAAATGATCCAAGGATTTACTTCAAAGAAAATTACTAATCTAGTTGATATTAAAAAAAAAATGAAAAAGAGTTTTTATAAAAAAATATGTTGAGTTAGTTTTGCTTTCGTGATTATAAAAATAAGAATATTTTGGATATCTTCAGCTTTTCACAATTCTGTTCAAGACAGGGCGAACTCGAGTTTAATGCCATTTACAAATATTATCGAGATTCTTGTCTGAATTTAAATTAAAGCAACTTCGTTTGATCTTTGATAAATATCACTTGTTGTTTATTTAGAAGACACTTCTAGAATCTAAAATAATCCTTCTGTCTTCTTAAAATAATGAAACGTCTGCCTGTAGTGGAGTAGTGTTAACGTTATGGAAATTAAACAAAAACATGAATATTCTCGACGTGCCCACTAATTGTAATAGTTAATTGGAATGCTCCCGGCTATTGGACAAGTTAACTGTTACGAGGGAAGTGTTATATTTCCCAGTACCTACTAAGTAAGCACTCATATGCTCAAAGGTTGTTCTAGAAAATGTTGTTCTAGTATTATTTAATATTTTAGACTAGAGACGAAAATCAAGCGGATTTTCATAGCCATTTAAAAAGATTTTCTTTTTCGGTTTCGCCAACTACGTTTTTATAATGTTCTTTTATTTTTCCTACGTAAGCTTATTTAGAAGTGCACCACCATCTTTTCATGTCGATTAATCTTGACATATTCTGCTTATGAGTCTGTTTACTTACTTTACACATAGTTCTTCCAACTCATCACTTCGACCTAAAACGGTCAGTAACGAGGTTTCTCTGTAAGTGTCACCACAAAAAAACCTGGTCGTGGCGAGACAAAGAGGGCGACAGCTAACGAGCGCATTGTACTGACCACCCTCTGCGTCACACACCCCGGAGTGACCCGTGCCCTTCACCCAGTACGAATGTGAAATATCACAAAGACACCCAATTTCAGCTGACAACTGAAGTGAGAAGTGTGTCAAGTATGGTCAGTTGAGGTGAATTTAGAGCAATGTGGATTACCTTGAACTGAATGTGTTCTCTTTAGAGTTATTGGATAGAGGAAAGCCAAATATGTCAGATTTATTACTGTTAATATAGCATGAAGGAAAATCAGAGGCGATGAAAGCAGGTCTTTATTAAACGAAACATGATGTTCCTCTCTTATTTAACCGAGAACAAAGCACACATATTTCCCCGCATAGCAACTATATCACAGCGAACAACTGTAACCTTGAAACATTAACGAAGACGAATCGTAGCCTTCTGCAAACTCGCTGAAAATGGCTGAATCTCATAAACGTTTACACAAACAAAGGGTGGGTTACCACGATAATTTTCTTTTTTACAACCACAATTGTTGGCCTGTATTTTTTCAACAAAACATTGCGACCTTTTCAAAGTTTAAGCAGAACAATAAAAAGTCGGTTCCGCCGTTTCCGGCGCACGTTTTGGGCGCACGTTTTAAAAGAGAATAATGTGTTTCACGTAGATCTTCTGTTGTCCTGTCATCCTCTCTGAACTCATGCTTTCAGATAGACAACTTGTGTTTTGTTCGGAGCTCGACAAACAAGCTTTTGAGCTATTGATATGAATCGTCTATTCTTTTATTTGCTGAAAAAACATTATTTTCTAAAAAATGCATGAGTGTTTCTCATGCATTTTTTGCACATTAATTCAGAAGTAGAAATCTGTAAAATACTGACGTAGGTATTCGAACTAAGGGAACAGTGTATAAGACGGGGACACGAGGTATGATGGGAAATCACACACCTAAGGCAAATTTAACACAAAACTAACGTAGCACAAGCGCCAACAGGACGCCATTTGCGTCTGGCCGCTTGCAAATGACGTCCTGATGGCGCTTGCTCTACGTTAGTGTTGTGTTAAGTATGCCTAAAGAGTGTATGTCCCCATTATACCTCGCGATTATTAACGTCCCCGTCTTATACACTGTTCCCCTGCTACTTATACTTTTTCAAGAGATATAAGAAAATTACACTTTAAAATACATATAAGGTGAGGACAACGCTTGTAAACTTAAACGCTACCTACTTGTGATGTTGGAAAAAATAAAAACAACTAACGCTGCATTACAAGAACATTAAACCGTTCATATTTTTTAGTTTTCTTTAAAGAAGCGCTGCATCACAAAGACGGAGCACACAGCAGCTGCTCGCTGCGGATATTACTAAAACAAAACTACCCTCTCTTTGGCTCACACTTAAACTTTGGGCTACACACACTACATGCACACAGAAGCCTTAACCCTTATCACGAGTTTTCACTGTTTTACTTTACAACGTCTTTCCAGTATTTACAGCGTTTCTTGTATGCAAAAATGGAACAGCGCCTCTGGTGTACGAAGAAGGAACTAATTTTTTCCTTGAAATTAAATGTCAAAGTTCCAGTATACTTTACGTCACTATAAGTGAAAACTCATGATAAGAGGCCTCATCATGAGTTTTCACTCATTGTGACGTAAATAATGGAAAGACGCTGTAAAGTAAAATAGTGAAATCTCGTGATAAGGGCTCTGTACGAGTGTACGTATCAAAGACTTGCTCTGTAGCAAAGACAACTTGCTTGTGTGAGGAATTAATTAATTATTTAACTCATTTAGCCAATTAACTCTATGTAACGCTTTTACCTACTTAATTCTGTCTTATTTTAAAATAATGATCAATGAATTCTAGAAATAATGATCTTAGGATACGTGCACCTATCCTAAATCAATAATGTTCCACTGAAGAGTACTGTTACTGGTGTTCTGAGTGAGTCAAAAGCATTAACTGACCGATTCATACGGATGTTTTCGTACACTTAAGGACCACAGAAAAGGTGATAAATCCAAGATTACCATCAATTCCCCTCCCTAATTCCTAAATCAGCTTTCAGAAGCCAAAGCTAAAACTACCATAAAATGTTATCCGTACCCCTTTGTTAGTTTGCACCGCGGTTACATGGCGTAACTTTCCCAATTTAAATCCACACTGTAAACAGGACTTTACGGCTATTTACTTAGAGTTTGGTTCGCCGTATCTGTTTACTGGGGAAAGGCTAGTTTGCGAATAAGTTACGTACTGTACACAGGACCCAATAATATTGTTTTTAATAAAGGCAGCTCGTGGTTGTTGGTATTGTTGAGGCCTCAGGCTGTTCAGTGTTCACTGTTATTGTGGGCCGGCTTAAATATTGAGACGAGCGCGAATCAGTTAAGTATATAATATAAGGTAATATGAATCGTGACAAATTATCAATAAACTTCTAACGAACAAGATAACAGACTTGCTTAAAGGCAAGAACCACACAACAATCAATGTTTTCACGGGAGTTTACAAAAACTCGTCAAAACAACTATTTCCATTGGTTTGATAGTATGATAAAACTTATTACGTCAACAACGCAAAACAATCAAAACTTTTTAGAAATCAATTTGTTTTTTTTTAAATTTAAATAGGCCCACAGCACACATGTAAATCTATGTTAATGCCAAACACGCGACATGTCGTGTCTCCCGGCACTGTCCAACACCATTTCCGATACACAGAGTTCATAGGTTGATACAGAAGATCCACTCCATTGTACGAGCAAAATTGCACGCAGACAGATAGAGCAGTAAGCAAGCGCACTGCGTTTTCCATCAAAGCGACTCTATTTTGGTGAAAGAAAATTGAGCGGTTACGAAAGTTTTCTACCAGTCCAAATAAAAAATATGAAAAAAGATAGCGAGAGCATTATTTACGTTGGACTTTGGCGGCGTGGTAGGTGGATTTCTGTGAGGGAAGTACAGTTGCAGTCGCATTCATTTCATATAGCTGCACATAGTAAATTATTCACCGAAACATGCTGAAGGATATAAGGCGACAATCACTATCCGATTGTTTATTTATAAAATAATCTCCTCTCTCATCTACTTTCACAGAACTGGAACAAACTGACATTATGTTTGAGATTATAGCACCGAAAGTTACTGGTCACCAGGTAAGGTTTCTGAATCGACCTTCTGTACCTTTCTATGTAGTGGGACTCATCCGTATAACGAGTATATTATCGCGAATGTTGGCAAATGGAGGGACATCACACTAGCTGACCTTGTGTCGATGGGGAACTAACACGGAACGTGATGGGTGGCGGTGCCATCGTCGAACTAATGGTGTTATTGCCACTACCACTGCAGTGGGATTGCTCAAACGATTTGAGTTTTAGTTTTAAATTGAAAACGAATACAAAGTCAGGTCGAGAAACTTTTTAAAAAGTTTTGCAGTGAATATTAAAATGTTGATCCGATGACTTGTTTAACTAAGCTGGGAGACTTATCTTTCCTCATTTGTCTTTTGAGTAGACAACCCAATAAGATCAGCCAATGGGTTTTTTACTGTCATGGAGTTCTCTCTCTTGATGTAAAGAATAATATCTTTAAGACAGCATTAGTTAGTAGGTTTTCTTAAGAAGTTAGCGCTAGAGTATTAAACTCTCTACAAGGCCAAACGAATATCGAAAATTGTGTTGTATTATATAATGTAGGTACTAGGAAATGGAGCTGAGGCAACCTGTAGATTGACAACAACTTTATGGTTTTCTCCGAAATACTCTCGTTCTTCGAAACTTCAATTAACAGCGAAGTTAATTACATTAATTGACTAACTTTGTACCTTATAGTGCTTTGCTAAATAAATCGTTAAGATGAATAAGAAGACTTTTGTTAAATGAATTAATTTAAATTAATGTTAGGTACTAGTGACCTGTCCTGATTTCTCACGGGTGCAATTATTTTTTTTTTCACGTATAAACCTTACCAGGATTAACACAAGAACATATTTTCTATTCAAATCTGTCGAGCCGATTTTGAGTTTTAGGCAGACTAACACATAGGATTGGATTTTATATAGAAAAATATTCGACGATTCGAATACTTGGTGGCTGTGCCTCTAAAATTACTTTTACTGCTTGTTGTACTTATAACTAATGCATACATCACAATAATCTGCTCCACCACAGCGACAGTAAAGCCAACATTCCAAACTCAATTTAAGACTGTTTATCACAGAATCCAGTTCAATTATAACAATAAAACGAATTACGGAATATGAATTAATGTTGATACAATTCAGCTTACGAGTTTACATCCCCCCGCTTCAGCCCTGTTTCACTCCCTATCACCCCCTTCTCGTAGCAACTTAATTAGTGAAAACTTTATGTTTTTAATAGGTTCCCGGCGCTCCATTATGATGTTGATAGAATGGGATGAATCTTCCAACTTTTAATTACTGATTGCTTTATGTCCGTGATAATGTTGCCGTGTTTCTTGTTTTATATTTATTTGTTCAACAATTGTTTGATTGATGTTCTGTTTGTTTGTGCTGAATCAAAAGTGGCGGGTTTGATGTTTTTGCGTTTACGGGAAACTATTTTATGATTAATAATAATAATAATAATATTCCACAACTATCACACAACGCCATCTAGTCCCAAGCTAAGCAGAGCTTGTGTTATGGGTACTAGACAACTGATAAACATACTTATATATTTCTAAATACATACATATTATAGACTAGCTTCCGCCCGCGACTCCGTCCGCGCGGATGTCGGTCTTCGCGTGGATGGTTTATTTCTCCATTTTGAGTAACTCTGACAATGACATCTTATAAATATCTATTGGACCCAAATACGGCTAAGCCTATAATAATTAAGGAGATCCCTCTATTGAGCTACTGCTGTTGAGCTCGCGTTCTGTAGTAAATATTTTTTTCATAGTAATTCCGACCTTGTATTTACAAATAACTGATCGGAACAGTAATCAAAAAGGTCGCGCTGAAAAGCACGGTTTAAAATTACACGCATACAATATTAATTCCACGGACGACCGCTCGCCACACTGGACACGTCCACTCGCATCAAAATTCAGAATTTATTTGCATCGCGCGGCGCGGAAGACAAGGGTGTTTAACCAGTGTGTGTTGCCAGTGATGACATATGGCTCTGAAACGTGGTCTCTAACTGCTGGCCTTTTAGAGAGACTAAGAGTCACTCAACGAGCGATGGAAAGAGCTATGCTCGGAGTTTCTTTGCGGGATAAAATCCGGAACATGGATATCCGGCGAAGAACCAAAGTCACCGACATAGCTCATAAAGTTTGCAAGTTGAAGTGGCAATGGGCAGGCCACATCGCTCGTAGAACTGACAACCGATGGGGAAGAAAAGTTCTCGAGTGGCGACCACGGACCGGAAGACGCAGCGTAGGTAGGCCTCCCACTAGGTGGACCGACGACATCGTGAGGGTCGCGGGCAACCGATGGATGCAAGTGGCGAATTGTCGTTCGGCGTGGCGGTCTAAGGGGGAGGCCTATGTTCAGCAGTGGACGTTTTCCGGCTGATGATGATGATGCGCGGCGCGGAACGCGGCTCCTTATATAGGAGTCGGGGAGGCGTGGCCCGCGTGTGCCGCAAACGGTTCAAGCCAAATCCGACTTTGGCGCTACAGGTTACGGCGCTGAATCCACTGCGGGTAATGCAACGTGTGCTCGCGGTTCTACAGAACAACTGAAAAATAAGATTTTTTTTCTACGTATTTTTCCAGGATAAAAAGTATCCTATTTTATGCCCAGGATAATAAGGTATAATTATACCAAGTTTCATCGAAATCGAACCATTAGTTTTCACGTGATGCCTGCACATACAGACAGACAGACAGACAGACAGACAGACAGACAAAAATTTTTTTAATCACATATTTGGGTTTGGTATCGATCCAGCAACACCCCCCGCTATTTATTTTTTCAATATTTTCAATGTACAGAATTGACCCTTCTACAGATTTATTATATGTATAGATAAATTACACCCAGACACAGAACAAATGATCGTGCTCATCACACAAACATTTGTCCTGGGTGGGAATCGAACCCACGACCTCCGGCATAGCAGTCAGGGTCACTAACCACTAGACCAACAGGCCTTAATTGTATATGATCTCTGACGTTGTATATTGCGAGAATAATTAATGAATATAACTCTGATAAAGTTAAGCACTTCTTTTATTCATTTCTTTCACCCATGCTCCTGTTCAGTTTGAGCACACTTCCCGGGATACCCTGTATAACGGCAAAGGCAATATTACCAATACAAATGATATTATCTACTAGTAGATTCCGTAGTAACAAAGAACTCAAGCCGCAGCAATAAACGCAGAATTTCGAAAAAACACAAAAAGTATAACCTTTCTGTAGACACTTGTACGGTTTATTTATTACGAAACACAATCAACACTCAAATAGCAGCTTGAAAGCCGAAAATATTTACACATCATATTTTAAAACAATATCCCCTATGCTGTACGCTAAAACCACTCGCATCCCTGCTCATCCTCTCCGGGAAATGGGGCGTAATGATTTAATTAAGCTTCGGCGGCGGATTTACGAACCATTATCCATTGAAACACATCAGTCCCCGACAGCGACCGACGAAGGGTTCAATAAAATAACGCCGCACGCATCCACCGCCATTTTATCAAGTTCATGTGAAAATATTTTAGACATGATAAATATTATTGTAAATTATTTAAAACTTCGTCTTTTGAAAGTATCCATTCTCTGAAAAATTACAGGTATATACTTCCAAATTAAACCACGAATTTAGAATTTCATCAACATGAACAAATTGTTAAACTCCTGATGCCGAGTTTCCTCCGTGCTTCCATTACCCCAGATAGGTCCAAAAGTCTGGCAGCCGGTCTTATGGAGGTTTATCATATTGCTCAATACTAATTGGGTTGTAGAGGTCAGATATGCAGTCGCTCCATGTAAAGTAATGGTCTTCAGCTGCATTCTATTTGAAAGGAAGTCAAGCCGCGAAATGAGACGATGAGAAGTTGAAAGTTCCATAATCTGCAAACTTCGAATTTCATACAATAATGTGCATAATCTGGTAAATGTTGATGTGTGTTCAATTTGATTAATTTAACTGATACATAAATTATTATCTGTTTCTGAATTAATTGCATTTACATAATTAACTTGATTTAAAGTAAAATATGTAATTGAATTGTGCCGGAATATTAAATAGATAAGCATTCATTGTGATATCTACCACCTCTTAGGCGCGGGCCACATGGAAAAGACGTAAGACGAGGACGCATCGCGGACGGGCGAAAATGTATGAGTGTCGCGCCCGCGACGCGTCTCTTCTGTGTGTTCACGTTTGCGACGCTTCTATTCATTTTGTATGAAAGAGACGCCGAAGAGACATATGTCTCCGCCCCGTCTGTGTCTTACTTTTTTATGTGGCCCGCGCCTTAAGGTCCGTATTGCACAAAGATTTCCAACTAGGTACATCCATATTCTATTTTAAGCTAGAAATACCGATCGATTTTTTTTTAAATATTATCGTTTTGTAATCCGGCCTTGGTTTAATAACTGCGACAAAAAAGTGGATTGACGCTTTCTTTCATGGATAAGTCTTTATTAATGGCTTATTCTTAAATATTTAACAACACCAGTCTTTTCCAGTTTTGCTTATTTTACGATTATGATACAATAACCAAACTTATCAAATATACTCGTATATCTGGCATAAGACTTAATTAGCAAACGCTATGAAGCGGTAGGGTCAGTTCCTAGTGTAATTTCAAACCACATGTACAAGTAAGTGGCGTCATGTCCGGCGGAAGGAAGCACGTCTTTATCAGTCGTTGACCTCTATTGCGAGGGTGATACGTATGCGAAATCAAACACAGCGGTCCGGTATAAGATTGGTTTATTACTGAAGTAGCGGCCGGCGCAGCGGCCGGCGCGACGCGCGCGGCGGTTGGGGGGGGGCCGCGCCCCTCTCACAACGCGGAAAGAGGACACATATACATCATTCCTCCCCCTTTAGTTTTGAACACCTGGAACACGGAGGGTTAAAAGTATTTTGAATAATCGACCACCTTCCTTGGACGCTTCTGGCGTGAGGATGTGGGTGATCTCCGTGAAGGTACCTCAACATTGAGCGTCTCGGGTTGTGCCGCCGGTGGCGGTGATGCTATTGTACCCTCAGCCGTCCTTCCCTCATCCTCAATCACCTCACAATCGCGCCCTTCCTCCTCCTGACCATTTTTAACATTTTCCGCGTCTGTTGCTACTGGCACATTATCATTATCACTCGCCACGGCTGAACTAATATTATTGGGAACATTCAGCGGTTGTTCCTGATGGGGCGAAGTAACAGTATAAGTAGTTGTGGGCTCAGTGCTGCCGGTATACTTCCATAGCTGATCAACATGTCTTATGCCGTCAACACCTAAGTCGCTTATATATATTCGGTACATCTTTTTGCCTATTCTATCTTTTATTATGCCTAACTGCCAAGTTTCTTTATGTGCACTGTACCATCGGGTCCAAACGACATCGCCAATCGTAAATTCTCTTTTCGATTTCGTAAGTGCTTCAACGTAAGTAGATTTCCTAGAAGGAACAACTAAATCTAGTCGAGAACGTAGATTTCTACCAAACATTAGCTTAGATGGCGTTTCCCCAGTGGTACAGTGCGCTGTATTCCTATAATTAAACAAATAACCAAGTAATAATTCGTTTACTTTATATAACGGCAGATTATCGTTTAAAATACATTTTAGCATTTTTTTACAATTTCTTACGGAATTTTCGGCTTGTCCATTGCTGGGCGGATGATAAATGGGTGATGTCATATACTTTATACCGTTTGAAGAACAAAACTTCTTAAACTCAGCCGAATTTATCTTCACATCATTATCTGATACTAACACATTTGGTATACCAAAGGTTGAGAATACTTGTTTGAGTTTAGTAATCAGAGCTTTCGTAGAAGTTCCGTCATTCATGTACAGACACTCTACCCATTTACTGTAGGAATCAACTACCACGAGATATACCCTCTGCCCCACAGTCATATAGTCTATGTGCACGCGCTGCCAGGCGGCGGAGGCGGCGGGCCACGGCGAGGGCGGCTCGCGCGGGGGCGCTGCGCGCACACTTGCGCACGTCTTACAAGATCCTATCCAACGCTCGATGTCGCTATCTATGCCGGGCCACCACATCCTACTCCGTGCGTTGCTTTTTGTTTTTATTATACCTAAATGTGTATCGTGCAATTCTCGTAACATTTTATTCCTAAGTACAAACGGGATTACTATTTTATGTCCCCTAAAGAGGCAATCATTTTCGTACTGTAAATCCAACTTGCACTGGAAGTATGGTTGAATCGATTTACAGTTTATTTTTCGTGGCCAACCCCTGTGCATATAATTACGGACAGTCTGGATAACTTTATCGTTCTGCGTAGCTTGTGTTATCTCGCGAATCGTAGTAGCTGGTGACGCTTCGTCTAGGAACTTGAGCGCGTAGACCGTATCATTGTTGTCGTCTTCCGACTCGTTTGTGGATTTAATGGGTGCGCGCGAGAAATAATCGGCCACTAAATTATTGTTACCGGTAACATAACGAACTACAAAGTTATAAGCAGATAACGTAATAGAATATCTCTGTAAACGCAAGGCTGTGGTTACCGGTATACCTGTCTTGGTGTTAAAAATAGACACCAATGGCCGATGATCCGTTTCTAAAATGAAAGGATCGCTTCGACCGTACAAGTATTGATGAAACCTTTTCACCCCAAACATTATAGCGGTCGCCTCTTTTTGAATTTGACTATAATTGCGTTCGCTAGCGGTCAGGGAGCGCGACGCAAAAGCGAGCGGGCGCCTCTGCGCATCGTCGTCCCCCTCCCCACGCTGCGACAGCACCGCGCCGAGACCGTCCGGTCCCGCGTCCACCGTGAGCACCAGCTGCGCCGACGGCTCGAAATGCGCCAGCACGCGTTCCGATGCTAGTTCTCGGCGCACTGCCGCCATAGCCTGCCGTTGCCTGTCACCCCATTCCCAGGCCGCATTGCATCGTAGTAATTCGTGGAGGGGACTCAGCAATGACGAAGCATTAGGAATAAAATTCCTATAGTAATTTACGACGCCTAAGAATCTTTTTACTTCGGTGACATTAGTTGGCTCGGGGGCGCTTAATATTGCCTTTACTTTATCCGGGCTAGTCATTAGTCCCGCTTTACTAATCACGTAACCTAAGTAAACAACACTTTGTTTGAAAAAATGACACTTGTCTTTTTGAAGACGTAGACCGGCATCGCTTAATCTACCTAACACTTCCGTTAGCCTTTTAATGTGTGTGTTTCTGTCAGGTCCTGTAACACATATGTCATCAAGCCAGACACTAACGCCGTCTATACCTGATAATAGCGTTTCCATCGACTTTTGGAAAATAGCGGGTGCGTTGGCAAGGCCGTAAACTAAACGGGTATATTTGAACAGACCTTTATGTGTGTTTATGGCCGTGAGATTCTGTGATGATTCATCTAGTAGGAATTGATTGTATGCGTTTTTTAGATCAATTTTACTATACAACTGACCCCCTCCAATCTTAGCAAAAACTTCTTCAATTCTGGGCAATGGATATTTTTCTATTACAAGGTCTTTATTTAGTGTTACTGAGAAATCTCCGGCTATTCTAACTTGATTATTTTCCTTCAACACCGGCACTATTGGGGTGGCATACTCTGCGTGATTTATTGAGACTAAAATACCTAATCCTACTAATCGATCTAATTCTTGTTCGACCTTATCCTTTAGGGCAAAGGGTACAGTTCTGGGCTTAAAAAACTTGGGAACAGAGTTTTCTTTTAGTTTTAAGCTTACTTTAAATTTATTAAATGAACCTAGCTCATCTCGCCACAGGTCCGGATATTTTTCGACCAAATCCCGTACGTCATTATCGCTACTTATTAACGAGTTAATGTTAGTTGTGATAACTAAATTAAAGGCGGACATGAAATCCCTACCCAGTAATGGCGGGCCACCGTTCTTAATTACGAATACTTTAATGTTCTTTTGTAACTTATTGAAATTCGCTCTAGCGGTGAAATAGCCCAGTGGAGAGATTTTATGTCCATTATACAAACACATTTTTAAGGTACAATTTTGTAACTGATAATTCGGGAACTTTTTTTTATATAACTGATCGGAAATAACCGTGCTACCAGATCCTGAATCCAGTTCCATTTTAATGGGTTGATCACCCAAAACTAAGTCGACCTGAATAGGCTTATCCGCCACGTACCTTATGTTAAAGTTCTGGCACTCGTCACAGTCCTGGTCTTGGGGCTGGTTATCACTACCCCCTTCACTGGAGTCCACATGGTAAACACGTGTTGCCCCCTTTTTGTTACCGCACACTTTTTTTAAATGCCCTTTTACCCCGCACTTTTGACACTTGTAACTTCTAAACCGACACTTAATAGCACTGTGATTCTTCATACCGCAGACCTCACAGATATCGATATCGCCACGAGCTGCTGCACCCGCGCCGTCGCCGCCGGCGCCACGTGCACGGCTCGCTTGACCTTGGAACTTTGCACGGAATACTGGTTCCTCCTTAATTGATAAAGGTTCTGAACTGCCTATAAGGGCCTTTGCCTCTTTGGCACACGCTGCCTGCTCCGCCATTTCAATAGCCCGTGACAATGTGAGCGTCGACGGGTCCTGCTCGAAAAGTTTGTCGCGTTCTGGTCCTGCATTCAAGCCTAGGACGAAACGATCTCTCAAGTTCGTTTCGAGAGCGGTGCCGAAGTCGCAATAGGTTGCCAAACCTCTCAATCGCGCCGCCCATTCTCCAACGGTTTCGCCTGATTCTCTGCGGGCCCCAAAAAACTTCGCCTTGTCCACAAAAGTGCACTTCCTCGGCTTGAAATGGCCGTCGAGTAATTTAACCAAATCTTCGAAGCTCAATGTTCCTAACTCGACTGGATAAGCTAGATTGAGCATCAGCCGGTACGTTTCTTCTGTGAGATGGCACAATAATATTCCACTTTTGTTTTTTTCATCAATGTTATTTATTTTTAAAAACTGTGTTAATTTCCCTTTATATATTTGCCACTCGTTGTTTCTGTGGTCAAATGTAGACAGGGTTCCTAGGAAACTCATCTTCGTCGCCAATGATACGTATGCGAAATCAAACACAGCGGTCCGGTATAAGATTGGTTTATTACTGAAGTAGCGGCCGGCGCAGCGGCCGGCGCGACGCGCGCGGCGGTTGGGGGGGGGCCGCGCCCCTCTCACAACGCGGAAAGAGGACACA
Source organism: Agrotis exclamationis (assembly GCA_950005045.1). Classification (NCBI taxonomy): domain Eukaryota; kingdom Metazoa; phylum Arthropoda; class Insecta; order Lepidoptera; family Noctuidae; genus Agrotis; species Agrotis exclamationis. The sequence continues at coordinate 719,567 of OX465418.1, read as the reverse complement.
TATACATCAGAGGGTCAACAAGGAAAGAGATTACTTTATACAAGTTGATGGGACATATGCGAACCGATATGAGGCTTATCTGTTTAGGGGAAAGTTGAGAATAGTTCGCTCATAGCACCACAAGGAAAACTCTCTTTTTAATTTAAAGATGGTAAAGAAAAGCACCACTCAATTATTTAATATTCAAGCCACGCGATTATATCATCTTGTAAATACTTTCAGTTGTGAAGTCGTCTGTGAAGCTCAAATAATTTACAGGAATGAAATTGCAAAATGAATGTTGTGCAGTTTTGCCATAAACTTGGTCGTAGCTAAAACTTCAACCTGGCTGCACATCAACTTTCCAACTGAGATTGGCGCAGTGTGACGTCACAAACACATTACTTAGGCATGAAAGCCTTCCAACAAGATTTTGTTGGTCTTTTTATTTCGCTGAAACTACTTAAAGTGTAGAGTTTTCTCGGGGCTGCCATAACGGAAGCTTGTTTACTAGCCGGCTTGTTTTCTAATCTAGGTGAGCTCAGCTGGAGTTAGTGTGCTGCCAGCGTGGGGCCGTTGCCCAGCGCTGGGATTACGGCAAAGCAGCCGGGATATAGTGTCCCACAAACTTAATTCTGTCCGTGGTCAAGCGTTGAATTCTAGTTGAGCTTGAGTTTACTTTGTCCCGCATACGGGCGACGGAAATAAAAATATATACCGAGCAGGGATACATACTAACTGTCTTTTACGGCCACGAGGTAAAACTCGAGGTGGTCGAGTACCTGCGGGAGGTTTATAGCCATGTTCTTATACTGTAGGTCGAGGGTATGAACCAACGAATGTGAGTTTTCTTAGCTCGGCAGACGATGTTTAAAACATATAATTTAAATGCATTTGGGTGAGAATTTGCATGAAGATTGAAGTACTGACGCCAGCAGTAAATGCATCCTTTGGGACAGCAAACAATCCGAGAGAATTCGTGGACGAAACATGTTTAAAATTGAACAGGTCTTATGTTCTGTACCTGGAATAAGAAGAGTAAATAGCAAGCATTTACTTTAGAATGGTTACCGTTTGCGAGTTGAGAAGGTACACTTAAGTCTGATTGAAACTCAAGTGGATTGCAGGCGAATTGTTTCAGAATCAATTCTACAATTACTACAAAAAAATGTTAATTCTTATTTCAATAACTTATTGTTCTTGTTTATTTGCATTTAACGACCTCAACTCACCGATCATAGCTGCTTAGCTCAATGAATTCGTCGCAAATAGCGAGGGGGTATAGTGTTACTCAGTAACGAAAATAAAGCAATCACTCAAAATAAAATGCTTGCATTTGGTCAGACTGAAAGTAAGCTTTTTCGTGAGAGCAGCATGGAGTGTCAGCCTCATACTGACTATAACCCACTCTGAGGCACTCTGTTTTTTCAATTGCTTCCCTTTCAGGGCCGCGGTAACTTCTTCGAGCTTTCCCGCAACTCTAACGTTGAGAATAGGGTGGGCAGTTGATGAATGAAGTCAATGCAATGTTAATATAATAAAGCTGCTGTCCTTTTCTTCGGAGGGACTAATCTCGGTAGATTTAAAATATTATTATGTATTCGATTGTTCAATTTTTTAGGAAGAATATTTCTGAGATCGTAAGATGACCCCTATACCTATTCCAACGTTAAACAGAAGCGCAAGTGTAATCACCGGGCAGAGCAGTTTAACATTTTAACATACATTGTATAAGATTACGGATGCAGGCGGGTGGAGCGGCGGGCGGAGCGGGCGGTGAGGGGGTCGGTGGCCACGTTTTAACGACGCATTGATTAACCGCCGCTCATCACACTCGCCGACATTTAATTAAAGTTTATCTGCTGCGCTTCTACACACGCTGGCGACAATGTTACCAGGCAGTTGTCCTGGGGTGCTGGAGAATTAATTAACGAATTAATGTTTTAAGTTAAATATTATGCCCCTGCCGGGGTCGCGGGACTTATCTCATTACCGTGACCCCGGAACATAAAGGGCTATTGAAGGACACCGTGGATTTTAGTCAGTACAAGTCTGACAGTCACTCCCGCCCTGCCCGGGGTGGGAGGACTCATTTGATGATTTTACCAGGCTAAAAAAAAAATTATGCCCCTTTAAGCTTTTCAATAATTTTATTTCGATTACATACCTTGTACTATCACCGCATCTCGCCCGTATTATGATTCTTACCAATGATCGTGGAGGTCCATCAGGCATAAATCTTATCATAGTAATTAGGGTAAACCGATGCATTTTATTCTATCAATTACATTCAATTAAATCCAAAAGTAGTCGGAAATGTATAGAAATGTATAGACAGATGATGAGCATGCAATAAATTACCACAGCATAATTTTCAATCTCCATCATAAGCATTCTAATGACCAACCTCAATAACTCAATTGACACATTCCCATAACACATCTAAGAACCTCACAGAAAGTCCATCAAAAGCAATATTAACTTACTTCCCGAACTCATCAAGCAGACAATAGCAACAACACACAACTACACAATAACTGCTCATACGGCTCACGACATTTGATGGCGGCCGACTAATTAGCGCGTGACTCATTTACCGAGCAATCACACGAGACCCTGCCAGTCGAGCACGCTGGCACGGAGTAGACAGACGTACAGAAGGATCTACGCAATCAGTAAAAATACACTTCTAGATGCGTGTACGTCCGAGATCAGAGATCGAAACTACCTGATGTCAAATGAAATTTATATGTCTCTAGCTTTTCCGCTATCTGGCTCATTTTGGTCGTAGCGTGATAATAGTCTTAGCCGAATATCCAACTTAAAAGAATTTATAGACACACAGTTCCCAGTTCCAGAGATTCGCACGTTCAACCAAAAAACAAACTCTTCAGCTATTTGTATTATTAAATGTTATACTTTATGGTTTCTTATTGAACATTAAATCCTGCGATATTACTTTCCTTAGTAGTAAATCAATGTGTGTTATTGAATAAAAATGCTTGTGGGATTTTTAATATTTTATATTATTTTATATCTTATTTTTCCACACAAAAGTTTCAGCCCGCGCTACAATTTCAGATATTTGTATGACTTTTTCAATAGTACTAGGCACTTTAACTCACACATAAAAATTTGAACTCGAAATAGATGCATGCCTATGTGAGCATGGGTCCTTGCTTATTGAATGGAAAGGCTTATCTTCTGTATCTATCTACTCTGTGTCACAATCTCGACTGACTATTTCCACTTCTCAAGGAACCAGACAGGTGTTATTGTTTAGTGTATGTGCTTCGATTGACGACACTACTCCGAAACTGTTGGTTATGAGCACCCTGTCAAGCAATGTGTCACATTCGGGTATGCCTGCATTTAATACAAGGTGAATCAGAATCAGAATCAGAAACTTTATTTGTGAGTCATAGGTACAGTGGATGTAAAATAATAATTATACAGTTAAGTGTCGTTCGCTACAACTAGCCATTATTGGCATACAAAAATTAACATTATGTCAATGAGCTTGAATTTAAATTACATAATTATACTTTAAGTTATCTTCTCTAGTCATAATTATATTACATTATACAAATTATTATATTTTTTTTAAATTCAAAAATCATTGTTAAGGCACAAAATATTAAATTTGAACAATTACAATAATAAAATATTCCCAAATTTACAAAATGTCAAAAATATAAATAGTAATGAATAATAAAGTAGTAATGACATGGATGTATATTGTATGGTAGTAAGGTCAAATTGAAGAACGTTAACGTCAGTTTTTGTCTTCCAAAAAGTCAGTTGTAGAGTAGTAGCATTTACTGGTTAAAAATTGTTTGAGTTTTCTTTTAAACATTGTCACATTCAGGTTTTTAATTTCTCGCGGGATTTTATTATAGATCACAGGAGCCATACGATAGATGCTTTTACGTAGCAGGGCTGTTTTGCTGTGATCAACACAGAGTAAATTGGATTCCCTTTTCCTCAACCGTGGATCAGCCGGGGCTCTTTTTTCAAATAAATCTGGATTTGTTTTAACGAACAATGCTACCTCGTAGATATATATGGATGGAAATGTAAGAAGTTTTAATGTTTCAAAATGTGGCTTGCAGCTGTCCCTAGTATGTAGTTTGCAAATTGCGCGTATGCACTTTTTTTGTGAGATGAAAACTCGATTTTTGTCTGTTGAGTTGCCCCAAAAAATTACTCCATATCTTAGAGCTGACTCTACGTAGCTGTGATAAGCAATTAGCACAGTTTCACGATTTACAAATTGAGATAGTTTATGAAGACCAAAAGCAAAACTATTTATTTTTTTACAAATTTCTTCAACATGTAGCTTCCATGTGAGTTTACTATCTATGAGTAGTCCAAGAAACTTTGTACTATCAGTTTTTGTCACTGGTGTGTCATTGTGACTAATATTAGGAATATTTTGAAATTGTCGCTGACTAAAGTGCATTATATAAGTTTTATTTAGATTAATTTTTAAGTTGTTAGCCACTAACCAATCTATTGTTTGATTTAATGTATTACTAATTTCTCTTTCATAATTGTAAGATTTATCATTTTTTATTGTTATCGTACTATCATCAGCAAATAATACTGTTGGATAGTTTATGTTATTTGGCAGGTCATTTATGTAAACCAGGAATAGCGGAGGTCCTAATACGCACCCCTGTGGGACACCGTACTTGACCATTCTAAGATTTGACCGATGTTTGATTTCTCTTTTGGTTTTAATGTTAATATTTGTAATTTCAGTGTATTGTTGTCGGTTACTTAAATATGATTTAATAATATCCAAACCTTTACCCCGTATTCCATATCTTTCTAATTTGTCGAAAAGTATTGTATGATCGACATAATCGAAGGCCTTCGTCATGTCTAAGTAAAGGGCACAAATAGGTGTTTTGCTATCTACACTTGCCATAATGTTTTTAAGGAAATCATATATTGCAATATTGATGGACTGGTTTTTTCTAAACCCTTTTTGTTCATCGGCTAGTATATTTTTATTTTCAAGAAAATTGTACAACCTGGAATGTATTACCTTTTCTATGACTTTGGAGAAAATTGGTATTAATGCCAGTGGTCTGTAGTTTTTGAGTAAAGTCTTGTCTCCTTTTTTATACAAAGGTTGAATAATAGTAATTTTAAGTTTATCCGGGAAGACTCCTGTTTCAAAGCATAAGTTTATTATATAAGCTAAGGGATAGCAGATGATATGAGCTACTTTTTTTATTACATGCGTCATTATGTTATCGTACCCTCGTATCGTGATAACGGGAAATCGTCAATCATCATCATCATCATCTCAGCCATAGGACATCCACTGCTGAACATAGGCCTCCCCTTTAGATCTCCACATATACCGGTTGGAAGCGACCTGCATCCAGCGTCTTCCGGCGACCTTTATAAGGTCGTCTGTCCATCTAGGTGGTGGACGTCCTACGCTGCGCTTGCTAGTCCGTGGTCTCCACTCTAGTACTTTTCGACCCCATCGGCCATCTGCTCTGCGAGCAATATAGCCTGCCCATTGCCACTTCAGCTTGCTAACCTGGTGAGCTATATCGGTGACTTTAGTTCGTCTACGGACCTCCTCATTTCGGATTCGATCACGTAAAGAAACACCGAGCATAGCCCTCTCCATGGCTCGCTGAGCGACTTTGAGCTTTGAGATGAGGCCGATAGTGAAAGACCACGTTTCGGTGCCGTATATCATCGTCAATCAATCATTATAAATGCTTATTCTTAGTGTTTCGATGCAAACATTGTGCTGATAGATGCATCGTATAGTACAGGGGTTAAGGAAACCGTTAAAGTAACATTTGAAATATGTAAATATTAAAAAGACCCTTCAACATTTTCGTAACTCAAAGGCATGAGAACAAAATATTTGGGATTTTTCGGTTTGCTTTCAGTTCGTTGTCAATGTATTTTTACTCCCGTTAATATTTTAATAAACCAGAAACGTTATACCAAATAATTAACCGTTCGTTAATTAATTTGCACATCCATTAAATGGCTCCGTTTCGAGAGTTAATGTATTATTTAATAAGCTCTTAAAACAATCCAACCAAAACATTCAATCAATTTTTTCATTACTTTTGTTCTAAAAGCACAGTGATTCAAGAATAATATATTCCATCAGAGCAAGACAACCTCCCGGAGTTACAGCGACAATTCTCTCAAATCTTCAGTCGAGCATAGTGCGTCTTGATTACAGCTCAACTTCGCACGAGGAAGCTCTTCATTCATAAATATTTGAGTGAGCGAGACAAAAGGTCAGTGGTTCCGGCGGTGTATTGGCACACAGCCCTTTGATCTATGGCAATATACCGCCGTGTTTGTGCTCAAATATTTATGATATTTCTCGAGGCTCGCAGAGCTCCAGAATGGATGTGTTTGTCCACTTTGCGAGATGAGCCTGATTGAAATATTGTTGCTAGTTTGTTATGGCAGCGCAAGAGACCGACAGATCTTATCGTCACTGCTTTCGTACAAAACTACGTAGAAAGCAGATTGTTTTTACGCCATTTCACACGGCGAATGACATTAATAAAATTCGTCTCGTCATACACATAAAATGGAACAGTAAAGCTTTGACTTCGTAGCGGATATAGCTTGAATAAAAAGGCTGAGTTCATTAATAGCCGTTTTGTCCTTTATTTGTCATGTAAAACGACGGGTTAACAAAGGATGCTTGGATAAAAAGAACTTCAAATATTTTCGTTCATTTTACAAAGCACATTAGCAGTCAGCACGAGTTTGTTATTCATGTCGTAGCAACACTAATTCATCAGTAGATATGCAAAACTTCAGCTCGCTGTAATGAAGGACCTTAACTTACAGCGGACGGCGCTCATAAATAATTTAATCAACACTTTGAAACTGTTTCACAAAATAAAGTGTTTATCGCACTTCTTTAGTTTTAACGGTTTAGCTCCATAATCAAACTGCAAAATCAACAGCAGAGATTTATTGGGCAAATTGTTTTTCTATGGTACTGTATTGTTTGTATTAATAATTAATAGACTTTTTATGTATTAAAATATGTAATTTAATCAAAAGGTTAATACAGACCATTCTGTGAAGACAATGACAATGCTCTTGTTTTCAATGACAGCTGTCAGAATGATTAGTAACGTTCCGTTACTACATCATCCCCTTTTATTTTTAAATTTATTTATACATTTTCTTCTTTTCCTTTTAAAACAACTTAACTAACTTTCTTACAGTATTAATGATTTACTTATACATTTTCTTCTTTACCTTTAAAAACAACTTATATAAACTTAAAAAAAAAAAACACACAACTTATCTAATGTTTACAGTATGAGTACATCACAGTTACACATTCAACCAGTGAGCACCTGCATCTGGTGAACAACAAAGTCTATGCTGATCGAATGTAGAAAGAGGTTCTAGTATAATTAACATTATTTTTGTCTCTTACATCATACGACCTATGTCTATTTATACCAACAATTATACCTTCAACCCACACATTCTTTTGTACATCTTTCTTAAACCATATTTTTTGTCCTAATACAAATTTTGTTTTTATTCTACTTGTTTTATTATAATTTTTAATATTTCTGTCTACCTGTTTACTTAATTGATGTTGCACATTACTGTTTAACTTTGGTCTTAAAAAATTTTGTGAACTTATTAATTTTGTTTTTATATTTCTATTCATTAATAATTCACTAGGTGAAAAACTTGTTCCAGCCACTGGTGAAACTCTATACTTTAATAAAGCTACTCTATAATCTGTGTTGTCTTCATTACATTTATACATTATTTTCTTTGCAATCTGTACTCCTCTCTCTGCCATTCCATTTGACTGTGGATATCTAGGACTAGTATATGTATATTTAAAACCCCATGCCTGTGCAAATTGTTTACATTCCCTGGAATCAAATGGTACATGATCTGAGACAATCTCACTAGGAACTCCAAAGTTACTAAATACATCTAATAATGTATTATTAATTGCATTTGCACTTTTGTTACTAAGCAACTTAATATCTAACCACTTTGAGTAATAGTCATATATTACTAAATAATTTTTTCTTTTATACTCCATTATATCAATACCTAACTTTAAAAATGGTAAGCTAGGAACTGAATGTGTGATCAGTGGTTCTTTTACATTATTATTGTGAAAAGTTTGACAGGGATAACATTTTTTTACGAATTCTTCAATGTGTGTGTCTATGTGTGGCCAATAATATAATTTTCGTGCTAATTGTTTCATTTTAGTCATTCCTATGTGACCTTCATGTAATATTTTTATGATATGCATTCTTAAAGCCTTTGGTACAATTAATCTATCCTTATAAAATACTAAATTTTCATCAAATGACAGTTCATTCTTTAACATATGATAGCTATGCATATAGTCTGGAATACTATTACTTTTAGGCCAACCCTTCTTGATATATTCTATTAATTCTACCAACTCAGTATCCTTAGATGTTTCAGTTATTAATTGTAATTTTTGTTCCTGTGTACATTCTAAATTCTGAGCTAGGCCTACACAATGTATGACGTCATACATATATGATTCATCAACATCACTACATTCCTGATATGATCGTGATAATAAGTCTGCAATATACATCAATCTACCCTGTTGGTATTTAAACTCTATATTATATTTTAGTAATTTTAGTGTTAATCTTTGCAATCTTGATGATGGTATCTCATGTAGATGTTTCTTTAATAATGATTCCAATGGTTTATGATCGTTTATTATTGTTATCTGATGTCCGTACACATAATAATGAAATTTTTTGGTGGCCCACACAACACTTAGCAATTCTTTCTCTATTTGGGAAAAATTTTTCTCTGACTGTGTTAAACTTCGTGATGCAAAACTAACTGGCTTATTATTTTGTAATAAACAACAACCAATGCCATCTTTGGATGCATCACATTGTACCACTATAGGTAATTTATTATCGAAATTCTGTAATATTGGTGCTTTTGTTATTAATTGCTTAATTTTATTATAAACATTTTCATGAACTTCAGTCCATATCCACTCTACATCTTTTTTTAACAATAAATGTAGTTGAGCTGCAATATTGGCCATATTTGGAATAAACTTTCTTAAATAACCTACCATCCCAAGAAAAGTTTGTAGTTGCTTTTTATTCTTTGGGCTTTTCATAGTTAATATGGCATTTACCCTGTCTGGGTCTATTTTCATGCCCTTTTCTGAAAAAATATGTCCAAAATATTTTACCTCTTTTAATTTATATTGAAATTTATTCTTATTAAATCTAACATTATGTTCTAAAGCTCTCTGAAACACTGCATTCAATATGACATCATGCTCCTGTTCAGTGTTTCCACATATCAATAAATCATCACAGTAAACAATGACACCTGGTATGTTTCCAAAAGTAATTTCACTATACCTTTGAAATATTTCTGGAGCCACTGACAAACCAAATGGCATTCTTAAAAATTTGAAGCAACCATAAGGGCTGTTAAAAGTACATAAATCATTGGAATCCTCACTAAGTTTAATATTATAAAAGCCATCCGTTAGATCTATTACTGAAAAACACTTTTTATTACACAATTTAGACACTATTTCGTCTATTGTTGGTATCAAATGATGCTCTCTAACTAATACTTTATTGAGATCTTTTGGATCCAAACATAATCTTAAAGAACCATCTTTCTTTTCAATTATTACCAAATTGCTTACAAAACTCTTCGGATGCTCTACTCTCTCAATGACTTTGCTCTTCACCAGTGCTTCCAGCTTGTCAGCAAGGCGCTTCATGAGTGCATTAGGCACTCTTCGTGGTGGTCTCACTACAGGCTCTGCACCAGGTTGAATGCGCAACTGCAGTGGACTCTTAAATTCTCCAACACCCTGAAACAGTTTTTTATTCATATTAATAATTATTTCTTTTTCCTTGATATTGTTACTGAAGCTGTGTACACTGTTAATATTTATATTATTAATTAGCTTTAATTCTATTAATGTGTCCAAACCCAAAATCGGTTTAACATGTTGTTGAATAATTATGAACTCGGTAATAAATTTCTTTCCTTCATATATTAATGTTAATATTATTTTACCTAATGGTTTAATTCTTTCTCCCCCAAATGCCTCTAAAATTATATTAGTCTCAGACCACTTAGGATTTTCATCATCGACTATTCTTCTTAATTCCCCCAGTGATAGAACATTCACTTGTGCCCCTGTGTCACACTTAAAATTCACCATTTTATTCCCAACTTTTAATGTCAATAACCACTCCTTATTATTAATGTTATTATTATTCCCTACGGAATGACAAACTTTCGTGAGTCATAATTCCTTATCCTCACTATCCCCATCCTTATTGTTTACTTGTTCTATTTTGTCAATCTCCTGGACCTTATTTTTACATCCTGATGCAAAATGATTTAATTTAAAACATTTATTACAAGTTTTCCCATAAGCTGGGCACTGTCTTGGACCATGTTCTCGGCTACATTTTAAACAATGATAGAAGTTTTTATTAAACTGTTTGTTATACTTAGCTCCTTTAATGTTGGGGTTTTGGCCCTGTTCCTTATTAATTTTGTCTACACTTAATGTTAGCTCCGCCTGCTTCTGGATGTTCTTCATGTGCTCCTTTGACAACTCTGCAGCTCTGCACCTGTTCACCGCCTTGTCAAGGGTAAGATCATTGACCTCTAATAGTTTTTGTTGCAGATTTTTATCACTGATGCCCATCACTATCCTGTCACGTAGCATGCGGTCTTCCATGTCGTTATAGGCACAATTTTTTACTAGCTTCTTGATTTGTGTGTAGAAATTGTCAAAACTTTCTCCCTCTTCTTGTTTTCTATTATTAAATACGAACGCATTGATCACTTCATTTTGCTTAGGAGTGAAGTAATCATCAAACGCCTTTAGAACTTCTTCATATTTTTGACTGTCCTCGTCCTTGCATAATATGTTAAAATATAATTCCTGTGCTTCTGCTCCAATGCAGTTTAGTAATATGGCCGCCTTTCTGCTTTCCGACAACCTCTCAAAACCAGCCGCCGTGAGAAAAATTTGGAATTGTTGTTTAAATTTCTTCCACCTGGGCAGCAAATCTTCAACCGCATCTAGCGATAACGCCTGTGGCATCCTATACTCAATAGTGGACATTTTTTGTAAGTCTTGTTTGCCCTCACCCATGCGTTTTCGTTGCCGGTTTGCTATCTGTTGCAATCGTCTTAATCTTTTTGGTTTTGTTACTCGTAACCTTATTCTGATTTGTTCTTATACCGGCTGCGCCATGTATTGTTTGTATTAATAATTAATAGACTTTTTATGTATTAAAATATGTAATTTAATCAAAAGGTTAATACAGACCATTCTGTGAAGACAATGACAATGCTCTTGTTTTCAATGACAGCTGTCAGAATGATTAGTAACGTTCCGTTACTACAGGTACAACCTATCCCTATCGAACAGAACTTTCTTAGTTTAGGATAAAGTTGAAAATTGATTAAATTAATGTAGTAGATTGATGTGCTGGCGTCGGTATTTACGTTTCGTTCTATACGACACTAAATTCTAATGTATAATGAATTTAATTATTTCTCAAACAATGTATTTTAGACAATGAATATTATCATGTTTATGTTCAATAGTTTCTTTATAAAGAGTCAAAACACTCAACAACCAACATTTTCTTTCAAACAGGTAAATTATCCTACGATGTTTCCCCAACTGGCAAACAAGATTTCTTAGAAGGATAGAAAAAGTGTGCAGAAATTCGCGGTAAATTTCGGCACACTTCTTCATGCCCCCAGCAATTTGCAGAATTATTCCATAAAACTCGTACAAAAGGAAGGATTCAAACCTAAGATCTACTTACCAACGCTCAGCACCACAACGTCCGGAATATTATATGAACTTCGATTATTGTTGTGTAGTAACTACTTACATAATTATTAAGTAATCAGCGGCTCTAAATAGAATATTTATTTAGGTTCATTCTAATTTTAGAAAATACTTAGGATACGACAGCGCAACTAAGTATATTATACGTAACTAAGACTAAGTACGTAATATGTAAGTATTTACGTAAGTAGCATCTCTAATTTAGGATCAAAGCCTCAATGAGTTATCTAGAACCGACACACTGTGTTGAGGAACACGTGTATCTCCGCTGCGCATGTACTCATCAGTATTCGGCCGGCGGCGGTGGTGGCGCCTATCAACAAGCGGTAACAACACAGACAGACGTCGCGAACTTCGCAACTCGCTCCACTCACGGCGCGTTATTACTTACCAAACTAGTTTTAATGCTTCCTCTACAATAAGCCCGCAACAGTGTCTCCTAGGGTTGCCGGGGTAACCATTTGAAGATACTTCTTCTCTATACATAGTTTCTGGATGAAAAAGTGAGCTAGAACCAAGTTTTCACACTTACCCGCGGGAAGTGAAACTTTATTGTAAGTCAGCAATTTTCTGGGATGAACTATCCATAATCCTTTCGGGAAAAGGATATAAAAGCGTACTTGATTCCTCCCGCGGCTTCGCTCGTATATTTTTTACGTTAATTTTTACATCCGAAGTTATAAGTTGTCAAAGTTTTATCGTAATCCAGTAAACGGTATGGCAGGGCGAAAAATACGAATGAACATTATTTTTAAATATTAGACAAGTATGATTTGGGAACAACATTTTTTATAGGTTTATCTACAAGTAATTACTAACAATCACGAGCGAGCCGCATCCTACTTTAATATTGATCATGGCGGGCCGAGGGATCTATTTTCTAAAGGAATGATTTCCATACAGAGGCAGCCCTGTACACATAACATATTCAATTAGGGGCGCGGAGTGATGCATTGCGTCGCGCCCCTATTTGTTGAGGCCCCGAGTGCTCGGTAATTACTCGTCATCGCGACTTGTTCGCAACTTCCTCCGTAATCATCGCGCGAGTACCGCTGCCGTTTGTCTTTTGTTTTGTGTTGATTTTATACGCGATACCAGACCCGACATGAGACGTCGCCAAATTGGAGAAGTTTACGTAAATTTTAACTTGATTCTTAATTTAAAAAGTAATTATTTCAAGATTTCTCCTATTCAAATGTTTTATTTAAATCGAAAGATACATAGGAACGAAATTGCCTACCGAAGCACATTATGTCTATTATATAGCACATTATGTACATATTTACAAGGAAAAAAATTATGAGACCTTAATAACTTTTTTCTAAGCATTGGGACAAAAATAGACTAGCCCTACTTTAGCTTATTTGAATATTGGACTTTATACATTTTATTGCTTTGACTTTCGACGAGGTTTCTAGTTTACCGATATATATGTCGTATTACCTCTTCAATATAACTAATTGTATGAATTTAATGCAAGGTATCAACGAGATTATGCCATAAGAATGTTAATAAATGAATACTGAAACATCTCCAACTTCTTTAAGTTTACAACTATTCAATTTACTATCTACAAAGCAATTTACATATTCCAAACACTCACAGCAGTATAAGTAATTAATAATACATCAGAAGCGTTTGACTCAGCGCTCGCGACCTCGGGGAATCTGTAAACATATTAAACACTCAATTCCCATTAGGCGGCGCGAGCTCACTTTCATTATAATACAGTTACCGATAACTAGCTGCTTGAGACTAATGTCGCGAGACGAGGGGACCACTTTATTATACATTCTGGTATCTTTACATTCCCTAGGTGAAATTTACATTTTCTGATATTGATTTCAACTGGTCTGCCTTAGAACCAGCAATCTGGCTGTTGCTTGTTGGCCTGCTGACTTTTCTTATATCCCGTTTATTAATATAGAATCAGGCGTTACTTTGTAAAAATCCATGACAGTAAATGTTGTGAAAAATATCTAGTTTTGATTCTACGATAAAAATCCAGGGGTGGATGCAGCATGCAGTAACAACCCCTCGCCCGAGCGGTTGTCGAGCCCTCCTTTTTTATCGCTCTTCTTGCATGTGCATGAGGACGGGATGGTGGGCCTGCATCCTGCATCCAAGCTTGGATTTTTGTCGTGGAATCAAAACTAGATATTTTTCATAACATTTAATCCCGTTTATACCAAACATTCAGTGAGTGCTCCACTTGACCCGCCATTACAACCAATTTCCCATTAAGTCCTGTTTGTTTATCTTCAAAATCTATTTCCGTTTATTCTTAACAGAGAATGATGGAAAATTTCCATATTTTAATAAATAAATAATTCACTGTCATGTCACATAACCGTCGTAACCCTTTCAACGTCAACTACACAGCAACAAATATAACTCAAACATTTTCCCTCTACAAGGAAAACAGGGAAAATCAATGCGATGTCAACGCGAATCGTGGTCCAATGATAAATACTACGACAGAGGTAAGACGAATGGCTGCGATCGCGAACATATCGAGCAAACAGTGTCCCGAGTGTCGGCGGTGTCGGCGCTGTCGCGACACCAGGGCTGACAGCCACGCAAATGTACCCGGGAAATGTACTCCATAAATCTAGCTGCGGTTTAGTATATTGGAATCATTAGGACAAAAGGATTATTTATTGTCAATGTGTTTTAGAGCATGCTTTATTAATTGGTCTGGAATTGTTACTTTAACAGTGTTGCCAAGAATAAGAATCACGTTTTAGTATCGCCATAACCATTGTAACTAACATGAATTTCATAACCATTTTCTTCATTATTTAAGTTCTCATTGTACACACGTTTACTTAGTTGGATATTATAACGTATCGTGTGTATTCAGGTCACTAATATCGGTCTGATGTCCCAGTGTTTCTAAAACATAAACATAGACAGATATCCCACAAGTTTCCCTAAATATACAAGAGAATAAACTCATTAACATGAACGAAATGTGAGGGTATGTAACAATGTGTTATGTTCTTCGATCGCTGTTCGGAGCGTGAGGCCCGGGGCCCGGGGCACAGGGTCCCGGCGTACTGGGGCCTTGTTTACAGTACTTGAACTAAGTCTGTTGTTTAATCGACTATCACCTACAGATTCGTGTTCGTGTGAAGAGCTACTTTTATACGTACCGACGTAATTGGCGGGCGTTGCGAGTGTTGCGGGCGCGGAGTTACGCGTTATGGTTTAAATATAAACTGGTTAGTCTGTTCTCGTCTCTTGTCTGACTCAAGAACTGTTTGTTTTGTTTGAAAAGCTCTAATTTATATCTATAATTACGTCAATGTCGTCTTTTCATGGGCTCAATTCTACAATTTTTTTTATATTCCACAACTATCACACAACGCCATCTAGTCCCAAGCTAAGCAGAGCTTGTGTTATGGGTACTAGACAACTGATAAACATACTTATACACCGTGACTTTTTAGTCGTCTTACAACGGCAGCCCAGTTCATGTATCCAATGACTAGAACACGTTTATAATAAAAAAATAGGTATTTAAGAGATTTGATTTTTTTTTAATAAATTTTTAATTCATTATTATGACGCAAGGAGTAGTTAAAAACACCCTTGTCTCATAGAAAATGGAGATGGAATGATCTGCCTGACTATTGCGCTGGGTAGGTATACTCTACAGCTTGATACGTAAACATTTTCATATTTCTAATGTACCTATTTATTAATAATAAAAATTATTTTTAACCATTAAAAAAAAAACTAAACTCGCCTAGATGTATTTTAGGTCGGGGACATTACGTGGACCACTTTTGTAAGACGACTAAAAAGTCACGGTGTATATTTCTAAATACATAAATATTATAGATAAATTACACCCAGACACAGAACAAATGATCGTGCTCATCACACAAACATTTGTCCTACACCATACATACACCACACATGCATAAACCCACGACCTCCGGCATAGCAGTCAGGGTCACTAACCACTAGACCAACAGGCCTGTCGCCTCTTATTCTGGTACTGTGACTCCAGTCCATTTTCTTCTCGTACCAGCCCTGGCTTCAAACCCAACATCCGCAAATTGATGGTGGTATTAAGAGCATAAGACAACGCGGCCGGATACACAGTCGGCTACAGCAGATATAAAAACATCATTTATCTACCAGATAACATCCTGATATATCGCCGGAACACTGACGGATGCTGAACGGAGATCGACTGGGATTGATAGGCGCAAATAACAGAAGATCCGTAGAGTTAAACTTGGTAGTGTTCAGAGTAATGAGGTGCTACGCCGTAGCACTGCTACGCGGTGCCGTAGCAGATTATGTAGCCAAGAGCTACGCGCCTTTTTGGTGTTTTGTTATTTTATTTTTGTTCTCATTTTGTTTATTAGTTTTAAAAATAACAATTCTGTAAATACTGTACTAAATAATTTTGAACATTTAACTATATTCTGTAAGGATCACAACTCTGGGTCACCACTAGGTCAACATCGTTTTAAACCATTAGCACTGGAATTATAGGATTACTATCTCAGCAAAAGACCTCTTTTCATATTCATAAATGTTCCATAAATTTTCAACTAAAACGTTATATTCTGTAACTTCGTCCCATTTTTAATTACGATGTTACTCAAACAGTTTTGATTTCTAAAGCGTTATGTTTAATCTCTATCAGAATCTAGAAATTACTAGAGAGAGTTTAAGCTTTGACATTTTAATTAAAACCAATAACCTTGTCAATGTCTATTTATCGTCTCCGGTCAATATTAACAACGATTTGGCGCTAAAGTAATAAATATGAATCTAATTTCGTCCTTTGTCAACAAGGACTTGAGCCTTTGATCCGAAACTACGAACGAATGTCGCCGCACCCGTATGGCGCCGAAGCGCTGTCGTCCACTAGACGTGACTTCGACAAAGCGCTGCAGCCGGCGAACAAACACTGCGCTCGCTGAATTATAAAGTTGTAGTTAGGTACCGGGAGTTGGTTCAGCTCCCGGTGCACGCGGTATCGCAATATTTTGGCAACGGAGAACTGTTTATTCTTGTTTTCTGTCTGTATGTTTTATTATTGGTGGCAGCGAATTGAAATAATTTTACCGTTATGCTTGGTTTACTTTATTTTGCGGTTTGGTAATTTTAATTTTACGTTTTTGGATATGCAGTTCATTGCATGCGGTTTCAACCTTATGCAGTCAAAACCTTAGTAACTATTCTTCGCAACCAATAATTGTCAGTCACAATATAGAGATGCAAACCTCGACAACAACCAAATCTAAATACCACAAAAAATAATTTGAATCCGTTATAACCACGTAATTCAAAAACTTATAACATTTTATTACTTCCAATCTCGCACTTAACATGAATTACCCGGTGAATAAGTTGCGTAACTTTACCGATTAAACGTGTTCCGATAACCAGTGGAATAACTCCCGCGCGGTGCTTGAGTGCAGTCCCGCCAGGCGATACCGAATGAACCGGTAATTGCTCCGCTCGCACTCACTGGAGCGGCTCTCTGATGACTGAGCACTCACTACTTGAAATATCATTTCAGGTATGGTTTAAAATTAGTTTTTTTTAACAGTACATGTAAACGGCGTCCACTTTTGCATGTTTTTTTTTTTTAGATCGAAGACAGTGTTAGTTAATGTAATAATTTTAAACACTTATCTATGCTAAATTAATTTAACGACATGGTTGGCACAGTGGCTAAGTGATCAACTGCCCTGCAGCGTGACATGGGTTCGATCCCCGCACGAAACAAGTATTTGTATGATCTGCAAGTAGTTGTTCCGTGTCTGGGTGTTTGAGTGAGTTTCCATGTTTGTAAACGCACCCACGATACAGTAAGAAATTCCTAGTATGGGGCAACATTTCTTTTTTAATTACATCGCTTATCTATAGTACTATAGGAAAATGTCACCGTAGTACACTCACACTAGTCCTACCACATACAACCATTCCTCCCCCGCGTCCGGTACATCACTGTACTTCCTTCCCCTCCCCCCGGTGCAGTCAAGCGTCACTTCCCTGACCTTGACTCAGTTGCACCCCTCACTCGCCTGCCCCGTTTGGCCCCAGCGGGCCGGTCTCCAGCCAGCGCTCAAGGACGCACTCAAGAACATGTGTGAAACGCTGACGGAGAGGAAACGAATAGGGACAAGGTTCTTCAATGAGTTTTAATCGAATATTCATTAAGTGGGGTCAAGTATTTATGTGTCGATGCGATTAAAGTTTTAAATGTGCCTGAACAAATTTACGATTCGAATCTCAAATAATTTAACTGAGAGATAAATACATCACAATTACTTGCTCAATCTTCAGTCACCTAATAGATTTAACAATCACAGTAAACAATAGAGAAACAACGTTTCACGGAATTTACAAATCCTAGAACTAAAACAATTCCAATTGTCTTTCCAGATTAAAAATTCAATCGGCAATCGCAAACTGCAGTAAACATAGAAGCTCCCGCTAAAAGCACTAATTATTTCATGTTAGACTTGTGTAGGACAAGTCTAACACTCGGCTTCTGCAACAAAATAAACCTCGTGGCAAAACTAGGTACCTACAAATCAAGTAATCCGACTGTGGTTTAGTCAACTAATCCCAGCAAGAGACGCGTGCGGAAAATTTGCAAGAATATGTTTGTGTTGATTTGCTGACCAATTATTTTTTTCATGTTTTCCATCCGTCAGGTGTGTAGTACTTGCTACAAGCACAAGCGTTAGAATGTTACGAAATTTGAGGAATATATTAAGATTGTATCAATTTCTCCTCGAAATTATGCCTCACTCCTTTTTTTTTCAACCCTATCCTCATAGACGAACTGATGGGAAAATGTCGTGGATTACGTTTTCGTTTTAACAACCGAACGCGATGCTGCTTTCCAAACTGCAGTTCGTCCAACTTGCACCCTTTACAGGCTCATAAACAGCTCGTGTTTGAGCTGGAAACACACGGCCGGCCGGTCGGTGCGTGAGTGTAGTCAAGTTTTAAGCACTAAGTGCCGAAGTTAGCAGACTATTGTATTGATTTATTGTGAAAACAATTACTGTTGGAAGTCTGTTCAAGGACAAACAACGCCTTGATTCAAATGATTTATTGGTGTAATAAAAGTCATTTACCGGGAGGGCTCTCTGTCTCGCGTAAAGCGACAAATCACAATAAATAACATTAATAAATCAATGATTTTTCAATCTTCTAAGTAAGAACTTCAATAAAAAAAGTTAGGTACCCATTCTTTATTTTAAACTTACTTGATCACATAGTAATTTCTGGAAATGGTTTTAAAATAGAACTCACTTTAATTTTAATCCACGATAATGCTTATCTTAATTTATAGCCACATTTGAAATTCTATTTCCGCCCCACAATCTCACCGAACTGGCTAAACGACTCATCTAATCGAGATATCAATAAAAACAATTGGAGTCGAACGCGATAAAGATCCATAGAACTCCGTACTACCTGATTAACTTAATTAAAATTCCGAATCCGAATGTAAATCGAAATTCAACATCCGTAAGTAATTCGATATTGAACCCGAATATAATTCGCGGGATTCAAATGAATTAAATTAGTATAAAAAACTTTTTCAAAAAAAAATGTAACCGCCTTCAAAAACAACTATAAAAAACGGTAAAAAAACCTACAAAATAACTTTTCTTTCGGAAGTCGGTGACTTTGTTTTCTTTATTTCAATGTCTTTTTTTTGCCACCGACTTCCGAAAGAAAAGTTATTTTGTAGGTTTTTTTACCGTTTTTTATAGTTGTTTTTGAAGGCGGTTACATTTTTTTTTGAAAAAGTTTTTATTTTACTCTTTTTAGATTAAATATTCAACCCGAATTCTTGTCAAATACAACATGTGCACTAGAATTTTGTAATCCATAACACCGGTAATAACATCGCTCATGTACACAATAAGCTAATAAAATTCCCTATCTCAAAAACTACCGAACCGATTTTGATGAAACTTACAATATTCCCTAAGTTAAATGATACCCAGTACAACAAAAAAAGAATTACTTAAATCGGACTTCTAGTTCCAGAGATATGCGAACTCAAACTAAATCAGTCGATGCCTACTCCTTACTATTGAAGAGTTCTACCTTCCATCATCAGCTCAGCTACATGAAATTATGATTACCATACGCAAGTACTTAAATTACTTCATAAAATTTGCGAAAAACGGTGTGTCGGCCTATAAAATTCGAGGGTTGCCCTCGATTTCTCCAGGATCCAATCATCAGATCCCAACTTGGTGGCTATGGGACCACCTCAGAAGTACCTCCTTTCGAACAAAAAAAGAATTTTAAAAATCGGTCCACAATTGGCGGAGTAATCGCGTAACAAATATACAAAAAAAAAAAAAAAAACAAAAAAAAAAAAAAACATACCGTCGAATTGATAACCTCCTCCTTTTTGAAGTCGGTTAAAAATGAATTAAATGATTGTCGGCTAACACATCGGCGGAGTGGTGATTGAGGCCATTACTTAATGAGTAAACGTTAAACCTCTTTGGTAATGCCGCCATGTTAATGAGCTCGACTGTCCGACGGTTATTAACTGATTAATTATTATTTCATTGGCGTTCTAATTAGATTTGATGCTTTGAGTTCGATAGATTAGTTTATTTTTAGTAGTCCGCTGTTCGTGATCGGTAATGATCATGTTTATTATTATTGGCAGTCACGAATGATAGATTTCTTGCGATCAAATATACAATTCGTTTTATTTATGGGTAATTTAGATCGATTGTACCAATTTAACGATTTAGTAAAACAATTTTTAAATCTTATAATTATAGATTTTTTTGGCAAAATAAAACATTTTTCTTTTCGTATGCAAGGGTATCCAAGGACTTTATATCGTGGTAAATTCATCAAATGAGTCCTTCCTCCTATGGCTGAACGGGAGGAACTTTCAGACTTTTACTTACTAAAATCCACGGTGTTCCTTCAATAGCCATTTACCTCCCAGGGTCACGGTTACCTGGTAAGACTGTCCCGCGACACTGGCAGGACTTCATAACGGATACCGTTAGTGAGAAAACTCCACAATGCAATAATGATAATCTTAGCATCTAGTATATCTCGTGTTGTTAGATTCTGCATATCTAGCAACCAACAGGGACATAATATGCAGATTAGACAATGGGTCAGTTATTTGTGCTTCATGTAACACAAACACCTGTTTAATTATTACTCATTCTATGTGGTAATCAATTCCCAGTTGAATTAAAACCGAGCGCTAATCGCAAAGCTGTGCATTAATACACGTCCGTCACACAAACCGACACCTCTGCTGACCCCACCGCGATCAAACACGCACCCGCCACTGTTGACAGAACATCTGCTAATAGATAAATATTTGTAATCACTATTCAATATCTATTTAAATAGCTACGTAAATATATTAATTTGATCACATGAAACGTTTGATATTTTATCTCAAACAATTACTATCAAAGCACTTCTCTTAATGCTGCATTCAATGTTAATTGTGGCGATAAAAATGAGAGTGATATTGTGATAGTTCTGTCGATGACCTAAATGGCTCATTGACGGAGAGCGCCAGCTGTGTCCAGGGTTCGATCGATTCGGGATCGAGACAAGTACTTTGTAGGCTATAGCCGATAAAGATCGCATAACATGCTCCTTTCGGACGGCGGTTAATGTAGCTAGTTATTTCTGAGTAATATGCTTGCTTTGTTTGTTTACACATTGGATTTTTTCTTAATGTTTCAAAAAGTATTGTTACCTTTACTGGGATTTCTGATAAGCTACCAGATAAACTGAAAAACATGATACAAGCCGATAAAACTGGGTAACTGTTTCCATATCGTATAAAAGGTGTGATGTTTGATCCACCAGTCCAGTCGTCACAAGTCGCTATCTGCGCTCGATCCTTTTATGTAAATGTGTTAGGACCGTGGACGCCAGCCGTAGGGTCGCTGCTGTTTGCCGCAAGTTGTAGGCGAACAAGCTTAACACAGCTACTGTGCAAGGGTAGTTATTGTGGTTTACTTATAGCAACATTTTTGGAACCACCATTTTGATTTTGTTATGACAAAACGAAGCCTATTTCACCAGGACCGTAATAACAAATCGATTGACACCTAATTCATGAAAATCAATTCAATAGTTTAGGTGTTACGAAAGAAAATATTAATTTATTACACTGCAAAAATCTGCCGTAGTCGCATAAAATTATTATCTATTTATGAAAGCAAATTCTACTTTTCCACTTGAAATCCAATAACATGCAAAGATTAGGATCATTCTCTGCCTCAAAACTATTAAGTAATTTGATATAATATGTCACTTCAAACTGGGGCGTAAGTCGAGGTCTGATACAGGTCAACTTATCAGCTTGACCGCCCATGAGGATGAGCCTACCCTCGCGGGAGGGTGTTGCACCCTTCCACTTGACTGCCCAGGAGGTAGTAACAATGTGTTACAATGCTAAGTCAAATAAACTTATGGTTGAATTGACACAGGATTATTGTTCAACAGCGTTATGTAGACACACTGCTGTAATGTAATAAGAATTCAACTTGACACTGTTAGGAAAAGACAAGACAGCTGATACTTTATTTTACACCAAAATGACAATCATATTTGCAGGTCTTTATAATCTCTCGAGCTTTAAACATAATATTATATTGCTATTGTGGGTAGGTACGGGTAGTGCGATTAACACTGATATATCTTTAAAACAACCATTAGATGAACTGAGTCAATTATAGTTTAACGACACGATTTGCGCAATGGCTGAGCTTTTAACTGCTGCGTAGCGTGTCGTGGGTTCAATTGCCGCACGGATCAAACGTTTTATGACCTACAAGCAGTTGTTCTGAGTATGGATTTTATTGTATGTGAGTTCCTATGCTTTTAAACACACCCACGAATTAGGAGAAATTCTTAGTGTGGTGCAAAGTTTTCAAAAAAAAATGTTAACATAAAAGAAGTTGTGCATACTTATAATATAAATATACATAATAACATCCTCCATACTTACTTTTTCTTTCGTTTCATTTTAACCATTTAGCTGAACCTTGCTGTTACTGTTATACACTAAATCCTCCAAACAACCCACATCATTTCATGAATAGCCCACAGCTCGGGTCCAACATATCTGGGTACATTCCCGGACTGTCCAATATTCAGCGACACACCCAGTAAACTTGAGATGTAGCTCAGTACACATCGTACTGGACCTGACGACCCGAGAAACCGAATTGAAATATGCGATTGGCTGGCTGTCAATGGGAAATTGGAAAATTTGAATTTGGACTTTGCATTACTTGATTTTAGGAGTATTTTTTATTGAACTCTGTAATAACAGGAAGAACAGGGACTTAGTTTATGAATTTTATATTTAATAAAGTAAATAAAATAGTATATTAGGTTTTTTGTATCGAGATTATAAGATTGCTCATATAACAACCAGCTATATGAGCAACTTTAATATAGCAGAAGTCGTTTGAAGTAGGAATACAGAATATATATTTCCAGGAAAACGACAATGTTCATATTACTTAGTCTTTTTCGTATTTTCGAAATAAAAGATGATCCCTAAGGAACAAACATGCGTAGATTAAGAGAACAAGTTACTCGTCCATCGTCCATGAGCACCATTAGGAAGACCCTTGCCGTCATATAACTTGCTGCAGAATAAACGAATTGTCTCTGAAACCTGAGATCTCAATGTTCTTTTTTCCTTCCAGAATTTGTATAAAACTACTTACAATTCCTGATAAATGTCTCTGCAAATACAACACCAATTCTACGCTTCTTTAAAAGCACTGAATTTTCTTTCTCCGTTGGTTTCCCGACATTTTCCAGCACTTACAAATGTTGTCGCTTAGCATAAATAAATGAAGAAAAGTTCCAACGATATGTCAATGTAATTTTGGAGTAGTTGCAGACGTCCGAACACCTACAGCATTAAATATCGACGACGCTACATTGGGTGAGCATGAAATATTCAGCGGCGAGCGAGCGACGACGCCTGGCGCCCGAGCCCCGTGCCCCGTGCCCCGTGCCCGGCCACCCCGCTGCTCCGTGCCGTGCTGGCACACACCGCCGCGTCACTATTCATTGCTCTCTCGAGCCTTGAATTCTGAAGTAGCGAATCTAAAAAGCAATGTACAGTCAGGTGCCGCGCAACTCAATTCGTCTCCGAATATTTGATGCGAGTGCCGTAACAAGCCTGATCGTCGGCCGTCAACTAGCTCCGTCGTATTTCTTACACTTTAGCGAGGGATGTCGCCACCCCTTGTAAGCGCCGCTGTACTTTATAGTCCGCAAAGGGTTCCCCTATATTGACGACCTTTTGTGGGAACTGTCTCTACGAGATATACGAAGTGGTTCGACGGCGCACTGAAATAAAGGGGCCGTTATGCGAACGGATCGGCGGAACAAAATCTTGGTCGAAAGCCAATTTTTTTCACTAAGTCTCCATCATCCTGTTACGGCGCGTTTGCTATTACGGTCCTCGCTCACGACAAGGGGATTATCATTTTATCCCACAGGAAAATGCTTAGCTGAAATGAATTTAAATATCACTTCCGAGTATACAAGTTCATTGTCGCTTCATGATAGGCTGAGTCCACGTGTCGTCGCTTCCAAAACTTTTCCCATTATTAAATTTTCGGGAGCTCAAGGGAACTCGATAATCCTCATCATAAAAAGCCTCTCCGAAAGCAAAGTCAAAGTTAAAACCTTTGGTGAAATCTTATTATAGGCAAAT
Organism: Agrotis exclamationis; assembly: GCA_950005045.1. Lineage (NCBI taxonomy): Eukaryota > Metazoa > Arthropoda > Insecta > Lepidoptera > Noctuidae > Agrotis > Agrotis exclamationis. Next base: position 694,923 of record OX465418.1, on the reverse strand, counting down.
CTAATAGAAGACGATTTCCTCGAGCAGTGTGCTCGGTGTGCTCACACAAACATGATTAGGGGCGGAGGGCTTCACATAATTGTTGCTATTGGGCTAATTTGGCGTCCATTACTTAAGGGGCAGCGCTTCAGACGTGTAATCGTATTATTCTTTTGTGTTTGCGCAGCCCTGCATTATATGTTAGCGAATGTGGTTAGGGAATGTTTTATGTCTCCCTAGCAGGAGGGGAATTCATTGAAATAATTAATTTGTCTTTAAAACAACTCAAATGCGCTGTCTCTATTTATTTACTGTTTAGACACATTTTGCTTTACGTTACCGCTTAGTTAACAGACATATCCTCCTCGCAATATTATAACATCAACACCTTCCCGTTTGTTTGTTCATCACAATTCTCTAAAACACATGTGTTGACAAGTGTGAGAGTTTGCCGGTGCATTACAAGGAATTAGCATAATATCCGCAAGTCGGGTCTGCATGCAAATCTTAATTAATGAAGTCGTGAGCTGAAGGAGCCTTTCTTATAGGCTGTGAATAATTCGTGGCAGCCGGCGTGCCGCGCGTCGGCGCGTCAACGTGTCAACTCAAATATTACTCAAATGTTTAAAATGTTATTTTAGGTTTGTTATATTTTGGATGAGGTCCGAAGTACAAGCTGAGAACCCTGTACATGCTCATTTATTAATTTGTTCATACATTTATTTATTTGTGATAAAAAATATGGTGTACTTATGAGCTGGATGCACCAAAACCAAGCTCACACAATAAGTTAGTGGTGTGATCATCGATTTATAAATGAATTAATCTTTAACGTTTCCACTGCTGGTACATAGTCCTGCTCTCTATGAGAAGTAATGAGCCCGTATAAACCACGAGTACCGGTGTGGGTTGACGGACGTCATATTAGTTACCTTCGAACTTTCATCTCTAGTACATGATGGTTTCACGAGATATTTTAGATGTTTTGCTAGTTTTCTGTATAATAAAATAAGTGCTGTCTTTTACCTTGTTCCAAGCAAGTCAAAATATTACTATGGTCAGTGAGCCGGGCACGCCATACGAGCGCGTGTTTTTTTTACTAAAATTACTACGTGTTGCTTTTAAATGCATTCTAAAAGCTTGATAAAAATAATCCTGAAGTTTATTTAAAGTAATTAACTGAGATAATTTCGTCTTCAAAGTAAAAGCGAGGAGAAACTTGGAGAAACCTCCTATAACAAGTTGCTAAGTAATGAAACTGGATCATTTTTAGTTTTATTTCCACTACATTATTAAATCTTTAATGTTGTCTTTTGTGTGGAATGTTGCCTTCATTGAAGTAGAAAGCGAAGAAAACGTCACACAAAAGAAATAATCAGTCTCTTACTAACAATTATTCCTGTTGAAAGATACTTTGCGGAGGTATTGTCCTAAACGTAAACTTGATGTAAATTAAATCATGAACCACTGACTAGCGATGGGTAGCTATAGCCATAACTAGCCAAATACCGGCTATGAGCAAAATAGCCACGGCTATGATATCCGTCAACACGATAGCTAGCTATCGGCTACTGGTTGGCTAGATAACTGACCGGTTATGATATAGCCGCGTAGCCGCTCGTAACCGCGTAGCCGCTCGTAGCCGCGTAGCCGCCACGGAGTATAGCTAACTGCTACGTTTTATAGCCGTTCCGGTATTCGGTAGCCGGGTGGTTAGAGTAGCCAAAATAGCCGATAGCTGTGTGCGCGCTCACTGCGCTACGCGTGTACGATCTTCATTGGTATCGTCGATCTTTTTCTCACAATATAGGTATTCATAAAATAGATTAGACAAAGAAAGAACATTATACTTAGTAATTTCGTTCGTTTAATGAACGAACTTATGAAATACGATGATTAGAAAGCTGGTTAGTTACCGTCAGGTTTAAAATAAATAAAAATTTGAAAATTAGTATTATGGTTATTGTGACCTCAGAGAGGAAATCATTTCTTTTTGATTTAGGATCGAATTCAGATCGGGCAGTTGATGTTGCGTTATTTAAGTCCTACCTAGCTACACCGGCGCCGCTTCGTTGCGCCGCTAGTTACTAATCGCTATTGTTTAATAGCCAAGTAGCCAAATAGCTGGCTAGCTAGCTGGCTATTACACCACAAATAGCCGGTTAGCTAAGCTATTGAAATTTCGGCTAGTTACCCATCTCTACCACTGACTACATTATGACGAGGTATTCATTGAAATAATTGTTTCAACTGAATAACTATTTTAATATTTAATCGCATATGCGGCGAATGTGAATAAAGCTTATAGATCAAATAATGTTATCATTAGTTTTGAGATTTACCATATCACAATAATTTTCAAAACTCAATCTTGCTGTTATCAACTTCAACATTAGTTTTCATAGCCAGACACACACAGACGCACTAGTTTGCATACTTTCTGTTAGTCTAAGGCCGGCAGTACTCAGTAAATAAGAGGGAGTTCTTCAAAGGCCTCCCCGGGGTCTGTCAGTTGTTTAGACGCGTGACGTCGCCGCATCATGGCGCCCGCGGTGCCTTGAATGCACCGGACTCAATGAGACGGAGAGCGTGTACGGTTTTAATGGGGATACGTTTATTAAGAGGTTGTATTTCAAATGTTTGTGTAAACTGTGGTGGAATAAGATTGAGGCTATTTTCCGCTTCAATATTTTTGACCCTTTTTTATTTAGTGATTCTGTGTCAAACAATATTTTTAAATTTTAACAGTTATTCAGCCTGTGTAACAAAATGTTTGCATTTTTTTAAATAATCAAATACTGGTTGTATTTCCATTTTTCGATGGCAAACAAATTCCCAGACCTTTGTTCGTGTTGTACATGCTATTGTTTATGAAGCTGCCAGCATTTAGGCGTCAATGTCGCGTCAACAAATGAATGCTGTAACGCCAGCACATTCAGTACACACGCAGAGCTGACGTTCTAAAATACGTATTACTAACTATCACTCTATCTGCTCAAACCCGTTATGTATTTTTGTACAGTTAAAAACACAATAGTGTGTGTATGCAAATGATATGGATAAACTTTGTTTTATGTCCTTTTGTGTGCTATTTCGGCCCCAATAGGATTTTGTTTCATTACTACAAAAATGAGAATTTTTGATACAGTTTTTATAACTTTTTAGTTGTAATTTCGCGTCTTAAATCGGTTTTGATATTAAATAGAAATTGAAGCTATCTCTTGAAAATCTCTGTCTATTGTTTTTCTGTAAAACTGCCTAGTACTTATGTAATTGTCTAATGGTATAACTCATAATACCCAAGTACTCGTATAACTAGATCAAGATGAATTCTAAGAAGGTAACTAATATTAATAGGACTCAGTTAACTTTGCCCAGCAAAAATATGATTAATACTATTTCGACACTAACTTTATGATGTATGGCTCCAATTATTATTGTTAATCTCCTTTCATGAGAAATTATCACTAATTTATCAACGTAACTCATGAAGTCTCTGAGAACCTAAGCTAATAAGTTTTATTTTCGTGCTAACTTACTGTTACAAATGAGATATGTGCGGCTAAGCCTTTATTAATGTGCTAATAAAACTAAGGGTCAAGACAGACATTACAATGTCAATAAATATTATGAAAAAGTCTCCTAATAGCTCGATCCACTCCTGCTGAAAGTCGATTGCTTCTATCTAGATTCTCTGGTTGCACTAAATGAGCTCATATTAATTTAGTTTTAAACCTGTCACGTATGGTTCAAACCCATAGCACGCTCATTGCAGAGGTACCTAACTGTTCAATGTATTTGAACTCTCGACCTTTTGCTGTCGTCTGCAGCGACTCTTCAACCGATTACATGATCTAGTTTTGATGTGCAATCATTTTCGGTTTGACTAATGCTGTTTATTTTTTAGCTGTCGTATAATAATTTTTACGGTGTTATTTATTTATATATTACTTTTTTATTTTATTTTAAGTTTCGTATTATCTTATTAAATTTGTGTTATTTATTTTTCCAGGTAAGCACACATTTACCCTACTTAGAGCTCAAAGGAAAAACTTAAAGTAAGTAAATCTAAAATAAGTAAATAATTCATTTTAAAAATAACTCAAATACTTGTAATTTTTCAACAATATTTCAGAGTGCGACAGATAATTAACTTTACTCAATATTCTCGTGAGTAGTTTCATTCTACATCTGAACGTCAGAACGAATTGTGTTCTCAGAGCAAAGCAATAATAGAGACGAAACATGATTTGCTGTTCTGTTTTATTTTACATTTGAAACTAGACAGTAACGAGCATCTACTTTCATTGAACTTTAGACTCAAACCGTATTACACATGGTCGATGTTTTTCCGTGGAACAATAGTGACAATTCTATGAAACAATGATTTGAAATCGTTGACGAAAACAGTTTTGTATTTGTAAAAACATTTTTATTTTTCCATTTTTCAGTTACGTGAACACAAATATTTACTTGATTGATTAAACAGATGAAACGCATTGTATTCACATTTTTGTAGTTAATTTTATTTTAAGAAAATAATTTATTTATGTAATGGTAAAGAAATTGGTATTTAGTCTTGTAATAAGCGGCATAGCAACATAATTAATTGCTATACATTCTTAGAGGAACTTCTAAACAGTTTTCTCACAGACGTTAAAAAAAATAGCACAAAGCACACTATATAATTATACTACATTTTCTAAGAATTCAATGATAATTTATATTCATCTTCTATGAAAACACAACCTTCTCAAATATTTTTTAATAATTTCATTACAGTCAAGTAGCTATACAAGACCCATGAAACCAATGAGTTCGTAACATTAATGTTTTACTAAGAACCATGCCAATTAATTCATAAAACAAATTGCAAATTTAGAAATTATTTATTAATCTTAAATACGTCTTAATTATCTTTAGGAAATTAGTAATACTATTTTGAATGTTAATTTTATGAAGTAGAGAAATGCCTTTTACTTAGTTAAGCTACTTTCCTTTCTGTGAATACTAAGTCAACTGACTCAAGATGATGAGATGTTTCAATGGAGATGCCGTCCAACTAATAATTTCTTAGATTGAAGTTGCTTTAACGTTTGTATATTTTGAAGTCACAAGCTACAAAACGTTCACGTCAATTCTTGTTTTGAAATAAACTTCGAAGATTGTCACGAACTTCAACACTCGATTCTTTTATTCAGCCACTATTCTTGGTGGCAGTGAAGACCGCTTTATATGGATATTTCTTAATATGGCAGTTGATATTCGTTTCCTGGACAGGTAAAAAGTGTTTCAGTAAGAAACCCTTGACAGACGTTAATATTCTTTCAATATATTTTATTTTTATCCATAGATTTTTACATTCTTATGTTGTGATATGAATTTCCGGTCTGTATTTCAGCAATGATCGATCAAAACCAAGTACAATACTCTAAATGTCTGCAGTAGTCATATTCACAATCGTCTATCACGTTAGATAAAGGAATCCGAAGTAAGCACCAAGGCAATCATGCATTCAGGCGCGGCCGTACATCGCATTCACGAGCAAATCGGCCCGCATACCCTCGCCTGTTGTGCCTCTCACTCAAAACCTCCACGATCAAGTGACAGTCAGTGGCTGCAGAGAAAAACAAATGAAAGACGTTGCAAATGCATAAATCCCATAATAATTTTGGTTAAATTGTGTACCTATGTATGTACGAGTACTTTCATTTCGATTCAAGTGAAAGACGAAATACCTACTTAAAATGAAATTTCTCACTTTGGCATGCGCATTCTCATCTGTCATTTATGTAAGTTCGGCATGCGGTGGCCATGATTGTGTATGGTTAGCGGAGGACTTTAGTCGCACGAAGAGAATAAATGACAGGCGCGCGTTCTTCTAGACGCGCGTTGCTTGCGTTCGTGGACGAGGTGGAAGACCCCTCCACCACAAACGTTCGATACAAAACTGCAATCACCTCTGGCTAAATATTTATGTGTGTCGCGTGATACGTACAATCAATTTATTGTCGCTGCTCGTGATTGACGAGCCGTCAATGCGCTCGCTTGTAGCGACAAATGATCGAGGAGCAATCCAATGTTTTTGTTCAATCGTAAGAACTGATGTACGGCCGAATCAATCGGTATCAATCAACGTAGATGCTATTGTAGCTGTCGTCTAGAGATATGAGGCTTAGGAGCGTGACCCGTCCCCTGCCCGCTGATCTGCATTTGAATGTCTCGGAAGAGATCTTCATAGCCAGCTATGATTATGGACATCGACAGTAAGATAAGACGAAGATTGCCCTCAAATGACAATAAAGATAAATGGACGCTACTTTGTTCTCGCATTTCTTAGACAAAAAACAAAAGTGAGGCTCATGAATTCATGTTTTATGTATGTGACACTCAAGTTTTTTCGTAAACTGCTAAGCTGATTTTGATAGACGAAGTGCCATTCGATCCGTTTCATTAGGGAGCTTAGAATACGAACTGTTACATTACCAATTTTTGTTTATTTATTTTTTCTTAAGTATGGACTTACATCTAATGGATGATGAGAATTTTGGAGCGAATCGTTTCAGAGGAAATTGAGATAGGACTTTTCTTGAGTAAAATGAACTGCCTACGCTATTCATAAACATGTTTGTAAAGTCTGAGTTATTTTGAACAAAGAGTCTCTTTTTTTTTAATTCTCTTTCCAAGGGTTGAGCGGGAGGGACTGTTAGACTCTTACAGTCCACCCTGTTCCTTCAGTTGCACTTTACGTTCCAGGGCCAGTGTCCTTTACAGACGATCCTACGAAGAGACCCTTCCACGAGAGCGGGGTTGAACATGAAGTTAATACTTCGATTTTAATGTTGAAACAAAATACCTCATGTTAAGAATAAAGAAAGTTATATGAGGGATTTGCTTTTGATAGGTTATGCAAGTACTCGTATTCTCGATAATAGTAGATTATTAACCATGGGCTGTATGACATCAATTGCATACGAGGTTTTTGGCGCCTGAGCGAAGCGAAGGCGCTAATTAACCCGAGTATGCAATTGATGCTTACGCCCGAGATAAATACTCTGCTTTACATATCGATTGTGAGGTAAGTAAACAACAAGACAGCAGGTTTCAATGAACATTTATTAAGAAGAAAAAAATGTGTATTTAATTAAAATTAATAGTAAAATTATTACAATTTGTAAGAGATATGGTCACGTTCTTTTTAGGTATATTTATAGTTTGAATATGAGTTTGTGATGATAAGACTTGAGTTTGAGTGACTTGAGGTTCTTGCATCGTAAATGGCGGCAGTTGAATGGTACTATTTTCTTCATTAAAAAATGGCTCAGATGATGTGCTTTGACGTGGTGATTTTAAGTTTATATTTTCTGTTATTTTAGAAGTAATTTTGCTTTTGTTTGCCATCGAATCTTCGATATAACCTTCGGCCACTTTGCTGGACTTCCAGCCGCCGTGCCTTTTTAACAGAGTGAGGTTGGCTCCCGAATCAGCCAATAGAGTCGCTGATGTTCTGCGAAAGCAATGCCCGGTGTATAACTCTACGTTACTCAGTTTTAAATATGTGGCTATTTGCTTTGGCATGCCTGTAAATTTGTTTTTTCCTATTACTTGTCTGTGACATTTTCCTTTACTGTAATTAAGAAAAAAACGATTTGTATCCACGTTTTCAGGCCGAAGAGCTTGATATTTTTCAACATAATTTGCAAATTCTTCATGCACAACAAATGACCGGTCAATTTTAGTTTTCGTGTTAGGCAGTTTTATGAGTAGTAATTTGTTATGTTTTTCTACATTTTCTATTGTCAAGTTTGTCAATTCCACGGTTCTGCAGGCTCCCGATATCCCAAAAATTAGAACAACCTGTAAAAAAGACATAAGTTGTATTAAAGGCACCAAATTCGCATAGTATTTTTGTGAAATATTTTGGTAACTTATTAAAAAGGGCAAGTAAATACGTAGGTACCTTTATTGCTAAATAAATTTCATCCGGAGCTTCATTTAAGAATTTCTGTACTTCTTCTGCAGTAAATACCTTCGATTTCTGGCTTTTAAAGCCGTCAGACTGCCTTTTCAAGAAAGCAGTAAGTTTAGAAAAATCTTTCAAATTCACGTCATGTTTTGTCATCATTGTAGATTTTAGCATGGAATAAAAGCACCATAAACTGGAAGGTTGTAGCCTCTTAAATAATTCATCAAAATATGATATAAAAACACTTTCAGAAAGAGATTTCACTTTTTTTTCTGACCGCCATTTCATAAATTCGTCGTATGCCTTTACATATCTTTCTTTCGAGTTCGGCGGTAATATATTTTCGACAACTGTTTTTGCCCTTTCTTTAATAAAATCGGGCGTTAGATCTATGTCTTCGTCACTAGATATGTTTAAAACTTTTGAAAAAGAACTCAAACAAGAAAATTAATTATTTTCGCGATGCTTTCGCGCCTACTAGTAGACTGCCTTTTTTTTTTCACGCACGCAAGCGCGTCAAATCTTGCTGGCCAGTTTGATTTTTAAATCGATTCCATCTAACATACGATGTGGAAACAAATAGTTCCATATTTAAAATAAAATCTTTATAAAATAAATTGTCTAGATTCCGATTCGAGTAATTAATCGATACCGAGAAAAAAAAATTAACTTTTTAAAAATATTCTTCGTGCAGTATGAGTATGACAGTTCTTTTTTCAAATTCCAAAACCTATGCTGTAATGATAGTCATACACCCCGGCATTCAGGGGTGTAAGGGTGTACTTACAGAGCAAGAGATATGTAAAATATAATTATCTGCGTTTTTAACACGCTTATATTAGCTTCACTTGTAACTAAGTATGTAAGAAAATCTTGGAATCTTAATTTGACCCACTTCCCGGTCTTCGCTTAGGATGAAATTTTGCACACGCTCTGAGTTCTGATGACAATATATGACTAGCTAAGAAACGTCATTACAAATCCAATATGGCGGCCTCCCCAAGATGGCGGCCTGGCTGTTTGAAATCCATCCCCATGATATGGGTATCAAATGAAAGGGTCTGCTGTCAGGAGTACGAAAAAATAGTCAAGTGACTTAAATCCAATATGGCGGCCTCCCCAAGATGGCGGCCTGGCTGTTTGAAATCCATCCCCATGATATGGGTATCAAATGAAAGGGTCTGCTGTCAGGAGTACGAAAAAATAGTCACGTGACTTAAATCCAATATGGCGGATGTACAAGATGGCGAACTGGCTGTTTAAAATCCACCCCCATGATATGGGTATCAAATGAAAGGGTTTGCTGTCAGGAGTACAAAAAAATAGTCACGTGCCTTAGATCCAATATGGCGGATGTACAAGATGGCGAACTGGCTGTTTGAAATCCACCCCCATGATATGGGTATCAAATGAAAGGGTTTGCTGTCAGGAATACGAAAAGAAATTGTCACGTGACTTAAATCCAATATGGTGGACGTCCAAGATGGCTGACAGGCTATTTGAAAAGCAACCCGCTTGATATGGGTATTAAACGAAAGGGTTAACTGAATGGGATAAGAAAAAAATTATCACGTGACCTAAATCCAACATAGCGGCTATCCCAAGGTGGCGGATAAGTAGTAAATTAAGTTTGAATATATATAATTATAATTTAATATATAATTTTTAGTGCGTGCTAAAAGCGTGTTTTTTAGTTTTTCAAACTACCTATTAAAGAATTATTACATAACGTGTTTTCGACAAGCTAGTAGCTCAGATGTACTTCTTTTAACTTATTATTGTGGTTAAGAGAAATTGTAAACTAGAGTAGAATAAAAACGTAAATAGGTATTTCCGAAATCACGTAATAGGCTTCTAATTAATATGATCACTTGTATCGACTTTGTATCTTCGAGCAAATAATGAATACGATACCGATTTTTTTCATAAATGTGATTGATTATCCATTAATTACCAGCAAGCATTATAACATAAAGTTAGGTAATTAATTTTATTGGTAATTAAATAATTTTCCAGAAACATCCTTTAAATAGACCGTAAGCATTGCTTTGAATTTATCGTCTCGTATCGATATAATTATATCGTATCATATCGATCGACGAGAACTGTGCTATCATAACACAGGGCCACTTGCGCGCCGTTATCGCTCTCAAACGCCGTATGACAACATTATGGCATTTAAAACATGATCCTACTTCTTTATACACTGACAAACAGATTAATATGAGCGGGTAGGGTAGAATTCACAAAATATTAAAAAAAATGAAATGTTGACACTCATATTTTAAACGAAGCACACTTTAAGTTGTATCTCACTGAACAACTGTTTCTGCCAATCCTGATCTTGATTTTTGTCATACATGCAACAGTCAAAGAATGACTTATGGTCGGCTTGACGTGAACCTTTATCCAAATCACTTTTGAGGACACAGAATGCAACACTCGTTTTCCGTCTACAAACACAGTGTTCTTCCCAATCCCAAATATTATTTTGTAAAAGGGTCTCTGTTATAGAACTTCCCCACAGAACAAATGCGCGGCTACTGATTGAATTGATATGGAGAAAGTTTCTGTGTGAAATGTATCCCTTCGGTAATACGTTTTATATTTGTTCGGTAGTTTCTCCGTGATTCACCGCCATGTTTGGACACAAACGTTGAGGAAGTATTGACGTTCTATATTTTATTGAAATCGATTACAATTGAACCCCATTGCGATCGGCTCGTAAAAAGTTTTGTAATATAATTTCTCCGTCGGAGTTTTATTGTACAAACGTTAAACTTTATAATCTCTAAGTATGATTAAAGATTAAATTATTGTACCCTAAATTAAGCAGAACACTGTAAGCCTACAGCTTTTATTTTAAACTGTTGTAAAAGATTGCCAAAAGTCTATTATTCGTACCCGAAACTGGCCGCAGAAGCCAAACATAAATTCAACGGGATTAAACCCCTTATTCAAGCCGGCCCACACGTTGACACACAACCCACAACTCGACCCCAAATAATAAGAGAATAAAAACAACCCGTAAAAAGTGCCATTACAGCTCCTACGAGAGTACGAGTGCACTGTAGTGTTGTGCGATTGCGGCCTCAAAAAAAAATTACGGCCACAAGCCACGGCCGGCCGCGCTCTCTGGCTGAGCGGTCACTGGCGTAAAAACTAACGCCGGCCTTATTTAGACGGCTTTACGTGATAATCTTTATTAATAGAGCAATCCTTCGGACTTTTTGTTGGGATATAGTTTGAGGCTGTGTTAAGCTTTGTAGACTTATGTTGTGGGCTCAAATGGCTGGATAATTCCTTAAATGTCAGCGAATTCGAAGTTAAGCAGGATGCTCGTAAAAGTATTTCGTTGTTTATTTAAGCAATATATTAAAGTTGTCTAATTAAGTTTGTCGAGAAGACCTGGGTAAGATTGAGAGCATACATAATGGCGAAAGAAGGAGGAGGCTGTATTAATGAAAACCATCAATAAAAGAAAGTAACAGTGAACTGAATAAACACAGCAACCACATTATGAATACATTAGTTACATTAACCGAATTCAGAGCACCTTAATTTTAAATCCATTATCGAAAGTTGAACACACTGACCTATTTCCGGGGCGACCTTAAAAACAAATGTCCTACTTAACTGAATCGGCACAAATTGTGCCGCTCATTCCATTAGGGCGCACATTTACATAACACGAACCGCGCTGATGAGTGTTGTGCGACACGGTACTAAGTGGCGACCCGTGGGGAGACAGGGATGGATGTGTCACCATCATGGGTGCCTCAAGTTATACTCAAGTTATTGAAGCCACCTAAAGGTGGCGGTTCGCGCCGTAGACCGAGACAGGAGACAGCGACTGGAGACCGCGACAGTACTTAACATTAGGCAATGTATGAGCGGCAGTTCGCGAGCGAGACAGCGACAGGAGACAGATACGGTAGCAATCTCCTGTCTCGGTCTCCTGTCGCGGTCTCCGGCGCGAACCTTTACAGTTATAAGTTAGTAAGTAGTCGACAATATACCTACAGGTTTTTGGTTAGGTCATTGGGTAGGAATGTAGTTCATTGGAATAATCAAATACACTGGTAATCTATTCGGGAGACAGGTGGTCTGCGTAAAAAAAGAGAGAAACTAAAATTACATTGGAGATGACGCACAAAATTATGAATGCAACAAAATATGTGGGACTAAAGTATGTGTCACATTCACGTGTGATGGCAAGACGTATTCTTAAATGCATTTATGTCATTTTTTTTTGTTCCTTTTTTTGTAGCTATATTTTATTGCCTTGCGCAGACAACAAGTTTCTCGTCAATATTAGAGAATTTCATCAAAGAACGAAGAATGGACAACTTTTGTTATTACATGTTTCAAGAACCATAAGCGACACGTCTGTATTCATATTAAAACATATATTTCCCTTATCTTACTTCTTATTTATATCAATGCTAAAGTTTATGAGTTTGTATGTGTCTGAGTTTGTTACTTTTTATATTAAAAACAATGAACGGATTTGGATGAAATTTGGTACAGAGATGGTTTAAAACCTGTATTAATACATACTTTTTCCGTGACCATGGGAGAATCCTCAAGATACACGCGAGTGGAGCCGCTGGCAATACCGTAATATATAACTCGTAAAAACATCAAATCAGCCGTTAGGTTATCTTAGCCATTCGCTTTTATGATACATCTCCATCAGCCAGCACTCAAGTGCGCTCAAGGTCGGAACAACATGCGATGCTGTCATCTAGAGTGAGGCGAAATATGCTTCGTGAGTGTAAGGATAGGCAGGTCACGTATAGTGAGGACACACAGAAAAACTAGAGTAAGTATATTATTTACTTGTAAATCAATTTATAACAAGTCGAATAAGTATTGTTCTATGTTAGCTGCAAAGAACGAAGCTTTCTGTATTTTGATGTATTGGTGTTTCTGTTCGCAAATGACATCCATGCTACCACCTCATCGCCTGTTCTCAAATGCCGCTCGCAGCGCGCCATCTATTACGGCTCACACATTACCATCGATCCGGAAATTATTGCCGAACAAAAAACAAACAACTCGACTTTCGGCGGCACGTAAACACTGCGCTCTATCACCCGCCCCACATCCTATCTCCATATCAACTCACTAACTAAAATCAATCTTGCCGCCACGCAATAAAATTGATATTGGATCGACGCCGAGGGGCGCGTTTGTCTCTGTGGACGGCACACAGATTTATATTTAAGGGGAACTACTTCAGTGGCTGTATTTGCATAAGTTTGTTTATGAAATTCTCGTGTAGCCTGTCAGTCGACGTGACTGCCACTTAGCTGGTTATCATCTGTTTATTCAAGGGAATTGAATGCAAACAGACTGCTGCAGGTGCTCGTCACTAGTTAATTGTTTCTATCTGCTGGTCTGCTTAGCAGGCAGTAAACTATGGTTAGAAGCGCGTCAGACATTCAAAGCAATTTTTAGAACGTACTTGAAAAAACCGTTTCCCTTCTTTGATTTTACATTTGACGGCTACGCGGTCACAAGCATTTGTTTCACTTACATTTTAGCGTACAAAGTTGTGTTTATTTTCAAGCCCTGCATACTGAAATTAAAAACTATGATTAAATAGCACGGTACGGTTTGCCGGAAGCTCGTTAAAAGTTTTGCACAACGCAGCCCTCGACCGCCGTTTAAAAGTTCCACCTGCCGGACAGAGTCCGCCCGGGCCGGACAGGCGGACAGCCGCGCGACCAATCTCGGCAGCTCACGGCTACGCGATACGCATACGCTCAACGTTTGAGATGTTAACCCTTCATAAGACGCGCGTCACTCGGGCCGCGCGGGGCGGTCTCACATATTACTACCGTCACGGATTTAATTGGCCACTCATTCCTTTGATGTGCCGCTTTGTAGAGTTTTTGTTTCACACACTTCTGAAAATTCAGTTTTATCCGTTTCAAGATTCTGATCACTTCACACCATCTTCGCACGCTTTCTTATAAAGTTTGTTAGACGTCTCCAAAAGTCTATTGATCTAATATTGATACAGCATAATGTCCAGGGTTTATCTCTATAAAGAACATGAAAAATTACATTCCGACATTTTAATTTGTACTTTATAGATCACATTTTAATAACGAGTCGTGTTTCTCTCTTTACAATCGCCTTCTTCCCTTCGTAATTTACACGTAAGTTTTGCCATTATTTTAATTTTTTCGAATACCTATTACTTTCTCCCAAACGTCGTACTCCTCATCTGATGTTTAAATACACATATAATATTCAGTCCAATATTATTTTTTCTTGGTGATAAGATCAGGTGATTACCAAAACTCATCTGTAGTTTAAACCGCAGTTTTGTTTAAATAAATATTCGTGGCGACTTTGTAAATAAATAGTTATAATCATGGCTTTGGAATACCCTTTCTCCAAATAGTTTCTAAAGCCCTTCGAACGTTATCAGTAGTTCACAGTCGGATTATCTGACACGATAAGCATCATTTCGTACGTCCCATAAAAAGCCTCCGCTACATAACAGATAAAACTAAACTTATTCCCGGAATGTGACTAACGGAAAACGAGGATCCAACATTACAATAATAAAAACGTTTGTGAAATGGAGTGAAAAGTCAAAGCACTGCATTATACAAGTCTACACTTGCGGTTGTATCGTAGGAATGTACACTTTATTGCGTAGAAGTTACGGTAGGTTTAGACAGCAAGTAGTTTTTTGAGGGCGGGTAGGAAGGGCGTTTCGGACTCCGGCAGAAGCAATTCATTCCACATTAGAAGGGCGAAGGGCTTTTTATATTAATTGCGGAAGCCATTACAAGGTCACCAGCTGAATCCTGTAATATATGTAAATGCCCCGACTGTGCTCCGTGTCGATGCCCCATATAAGCGCTCTTTATGGCTGGAACATTGATTCCCTGCAGCCATCCATTTAAATTGATCGCTGTAAGTTATGGCAGATTTAAATAATCTATTAGTTTAAGCTCGCCGAGTTCTGCTGACATTAAATGCAATGTGCTCGTATAATATCAGAAGTATGAAGCGGTGAGTATCGAACTTTCTGTGATAAATTCTAGTTTTTACGAACCTCAAATCCGTTTACCAACCTATTAATAAATCTTTCCTCACTCCCTATCCGAGAAGATTGCATACAGTTCATTCCGAAGTAACTTTTCATGAATCTCTGTATAAAAAGCTGGTGGCCATTCTCGCATCGTAAACGCACTCTTTCAAGTGTAATTCATGTAAACAGCGGAAGTAAATCCTTGACCTTTGGTTGAGAACACTCGCTTCGTGTAATGCGCCGATATGTGCCGGAACATCTATTATGTAGGCGCAGCGGAGTGTGAGCGCTGAACACGCGCTGCCATAGCCGGCAGCCCCTCGCGAGCCCTTCGATGAATCATCGCGGCGCTCATCAATATCTATTAACCACTTAATTTACTCGTTCCGCTCAACTTTGTTATTTACTTTTATAACACCTATGATCATTATCTACCTGCTTGTTTTCGCTCATTAAGAGGCCGGTGTAACAAGCTCGCAATTGCAATTCGAGGTGAGCACAGAAATCGAACGAAACATTGCTATCTATCGCACACAAACAGCCCATGCTTGACGCGACAGCGCTACTGTCATTCCAGATTTGTGATAAATTTGTTTGTGTTCCGTAATTCCAAAAATTATAAATGAAAACTTAATATTTTTACATTTTTTTTTTTTTGATAATCTGCAACTAGACAATATAAGCTATGTTCTTATTACAATGATATTAAAAATATTAATGTTTTTAATACAGAATAATTAAGTTAAAAATATGCTGTTAGCGGTGTTAAAATGTACGAAATGCAATTCACTCGCATTTCGTAAATAGTGAATGTTTTAAACAAAAAGTTTAATAGGAACCAAGATAAATACCGTCTGTATCCGAATAACATAACTTTAAGTCGGTAATATGTTCGTATCGCGAATGATTTTGGTATTACGCTTGTATGGAGAAATTTTCGTTCCCCGTACCCTTAAGTCTATCTTAATTCGAATAGCACCCCGCCCACGACTTCATCCGCGGGGGTTTCGTATTGGATTGATGAAAGGCTCTGAAGTTTTAACAGTGCGTTGATGGATCAGTCAGTTAGCAAGCCAGTATTAATTAAGCCAGTATCAGTTCTTCTATTAACATTATTTTTATGTTTTTATTCAAAGACTGTACAAAATGCGACCTTTAAGGCTTCTTATATCGTTAAATACGTTTGGAAAGCTTAACATTCTTAAAACATTATTTAGCCTGCCACCTTCAAAAATAGAGAGAATCATGTTCTTAATACCTTTTGCGCTACATGCATTTCATAATTCTCGACGCAAACGTGGCTAAACCTAACGATGAATTCTACTTTTCTCTCCTCACATTTATAATAAAAATATGATATTATTAAGCGAGCTGGATACGTTAAGAGCGTTTCCCTCTCGTCGAATATATTTTTTCCGCGACGGTTGAGTCGCATTCAGCGCCTCGCTTCCTGCGCTTTACGTCGCCTTACAGCGCTATAGCAGGGCTGTCGCTCTTCAGGTTTAGTTGGCTAGCTGAGAAGTAGATCGTCTTGAAGTGACGGCTTCGCTTTCCGGTACAGTGAATAGGTACTACACATATAAAATACACGAGGCAGCTGTGAAGTTGTAAGAATAAATAAAGATGAAGAAATATGAAAAAATAAATGTGGCATACAATTTTTAACAAGATCTACTTGGCCTGCAAACCAACTTGTATGTTATTTTAGTCATCTACTAGTAGTCATGCTATAAATAATTGTGAAATTGATTTCGAACAGTACTCGAACCTGCGTTCTTCCGAAAGGACAATTTTCATAGGGCTATTTTTCTTTCCACAAAAATAGCATTACGAATCGCAACACAGTCGTAATGCGTATAAAATACTCGTATTAAAAAGTCTACTAGTAGTAGGTACTTAAATAATGCACGGTTATAAATTACGATTATATATAATTATGTATCGGCACTCAGAAGAAGTATCATCGATATATTTTCCAGTTCAGTACTCTTGGTAACAATGTCATTGTCAGCCCTAGTGGATCATCTCCCGGTCGCCGGATGCTGCGCGTTGAATTGACGCCGATTGTTGATCGGATGCAGCACCAGTCAGGTCACGTCTTTACTATTATTCATTGAGCTATATATTCATTTGAGCTATTGTTAACTGTTCACATCTAATTCAGCATCATTTAGTTTGCTTCTTCTTCTTTTTTTTGGTAGATATTTTGCAAAAAAAGCCACGAACTCGAGGTGTGTAAGAAATCGTGTTTACTCTTTTTATTTTTCTTGTACTTTATTATTGTTACCAGACTTGTACATAAATACGTGCATCAGACTTCAAAACTATCAAGTTTTAATTCACTTCTGTAGTAAAAATTTGCGGCTGCTGTCATGCATCATAATTTTCCGAATAATACAAAAACTTTGGAACTTTATCCTCTAGACGAAATTAAGTTAGTCTCTATCATGTGGCTTTAACGGAGGAGCTCCCGCAGCCTGCACTCACCAGCCCTGAGGGACGCGGGACATGGTCGGGGCACTCCCTGAATGGATGCATACTACATTGTTTAGACAATTCAGCAGCTCATCCTTCTTTTTTTACTTACTTAACATTTTATTTTTTATAGTCGAAAAGCGGTAAGCAGTTGCGAGAACTGCTTACCGCTTTTATTAATAATTCTCAGTTAATTTAAACTTTACTAAAGTTGGACCTATCAGTCTACTACTAAGCTAAATAGACCTTATAGTTGTATGACTTTAAACCTTAGTGTTAATGCAATTATGAGGTCGACTGAAACTACAGTTAACATACTTGTATTTTTTTTTCTTCCAAAGCAAATTGATAATTTAAGCCGTAGGTAATTTCACTGTCGCAACTGTTTAAAACTTCAGTTTTTCTAGGTGTATATTGTAGTGCTGCAAAATAAACGTGTGTGATCCCAGAGCTAGTGCACAAAGTTCAAGCAAAAAATCTATGTTTGAACATGTTATTTTCTTAACTATGTTTGTTATATACTGCGTCAAATGTTTTATGTTACTGACTGGTAACAGTAGACAGATAATTGCTTGAACAATAATTGTGTACTACACTCAGACAGTTTTTTAAATATGCTTATCTTTGTTGTCATAGTACTCGTAACATAATTAATGTGTATTTTTCTTATTCACAAGGGTTTCAAACGTAAATGTAAACTAAACGCTTCGTAAAGTCTTTTGTGAGGGTGTGGCCGCCCTCTAGTGTCAGGTTAAGCCGACTCTGGAGACCAAATAAAGTCAAGTACCTAATTGTTAATGTCCAAATTCTTATGTGTATTATGCCGTTTATACGATTTTTAATTTTGAACAGCTTTTACATTAGCCTCAAAATAAATAAATATTGAATATCCGAATGTGCCAAAATAGGTGATGCCGCCAAACGAACTAAAAAGTTCCGTTCGATATCCTGTCCCTATATCCCTGCCCGAGCGAGGCGGGACATCTCTGGTAAATCAGGTTATTTCCCGATCGGATAGCGGCGACACGTGAGCCGCCTTGTCGTGCAGATGGATTTATCTGATGCATCGCAGCCTCAGCTACAAGCCATCCATCATATCAACGTACGGGCTTGAGGGAATACTTGATGGCCACTCTGTTGCTCCCCGAGCAGACTTTAACAGGTACATAAGCTACATACATGTATAAACTCAAGCTGGTTTTTATATGTAAAGGCAGAAACTGCAGAACATTACCACACACGCCACTTGCGACCACTGCCCAGCTGAGCATTCTGAGAAACATTACCAATAAAGTCGGTGTACGTCTTTGGCTTCCCCTCCCGGCGTTTCTACACGCTTTAATTTCTTTAATCGTTCTTGATGTCTTAAGGTGCGGTGTTATCTCAATATTCTCAAAAATTGGTTTCTTAGAACGTCGAGTATGACGTAATGTAATAAAAATAAGTAACGCAAAAAATACAGTGAACAGAAAAGGGTATAAAGAAGAATTTGAACAGAATAATAATAATTAATAGTTTGATATTCCCAATAAAAAATTGGGAAGTTGTAGTACAAAAATAAGCTTTGACGTCGAAGATCTCTGTATTTCCAGCGATAACAACAGTTTTTTTTAAGAATTTAGTAGGTTTTCCATTTTTTTAAAACTTTAACCAAACCATTATTTAATTTAATGTATATAATTTTAAATAATCTAAAGAAAAGCAGTAAAATAAATGCCCATTCGCAGCTTACGTCACATTTCAACACAAATATCATTTTCAATTTTCAATCTTATTGCCGCTCCATAGTGGTGACGTAGTAATCGTAGTCAGTCCGCGCCTTAAGATACAGAGGTAATAAAATTAATAATCTTCCTAAATTCACTATACAACTGCTATACAACTTGTTTCGATACACAATACTTTTACGGATCACGTTAAACCTAATTACTCACGTGTTCTCCAAGTCCCCTGGACTCCACAGGAGCAGTCCGTAACTCTGCAATTATTAATAAAAGAAAACGGTCTCTTATATTTATTAGTTTATAAAGTTTGTGGTTATTATTGTGTGTAAAAGTTTATTGCACGTAAAGCCACACTTTGAGTATGAGCGGTAAACTGTACTTTACGATGTTTATTCATGAGCTCTTTGAATGACCTGAGTAGAGGCGCTCAGAGATATTCTAGAAGTTGTTTTTGTGTTGAATTCGAAACTTTTTCCAAAGTTATCTGGATATGTTTTGAAAAAAACAACAATTAGTTTCCATGAAGTTAAGTAATGTTTACTAAATGTGATTATGAAAACTGAAAGACTTTTTAAACACAAATCATGATAAAGTCGTTTTTAACTTGTTTTCTGTAGGCCAATCCCCAAAGTCTGTAATACGTCACTATAACATAATTAACATATTATTATGTATAATATATTATAACCCTGTTGCTGCTTCATAGGTTTGACCATAATAATTAAATGATACTTTATATTAACTTATCCCTTTAGTTTCAAAAACTTACATTTAGCGGGGTCGTCACCCCGAAATGTGTTGTGTAGCAATTAATTACATGCTAACATCCGGCACACCCCCGCTCTAACTTATCTGAACACATATTGACCCTAAACAGATCAAACATGACTTATGTAAACATATTATTATACAATAGTTGATATTAAAGCCCAAGAAAGTTTAGACCTTCGAATTATATTAAAATTCTGATTAAAAAAGTATTTTTGACTTTTTTTTTAGCGTGGCCAAATCATCAAATGAGTCCTCCCGCCCAGGGCAGGGCGGGAGGGACTGTCAGACTTGTACTAACTAAAATCCACGGTTTTCCTTCAATAGCCCTTTATGTATCAGGGTCCCGGTTACCGAGTGAGACAATCCCGCGACCCCGGCAGGCTCTGGCCCTCTTAGGGGGCCCCGTCAGATTGCTGACAGCTCTTTGAGGCGCGCGTGGAACACAACGCGCCTTCGACCCGGGCATGCCCGCGCCTACGGTGGCCGGAGATCGTCTTGCGACGTCCGTTGCCGTGGGCGTCTCCCGCGTCGGCTGGGTCGTGAGGTGGACGCTGTCCTCTCCCTCACGCGTTCCGCCTCCTCCTTTGCTTGCATTTCTGCTTCTGAGGCCACCGCTTCCCATTACGTCTCGCCCCGCAGCATGGACTCGACCAGTGCCGGGCGCGAGAGGTCGCCGCCTATCGCCTCCGAAGTATTTTTGACCGTAAGGTAGGAGCGAGATAGTGTGGCTAGACTGGTGCTACGATGTAGCAGACATCTTACTACGACGTAGCAGGCAACTTTCTACGACATAGCAGACAACTGCTACAGTGTAGCAGTAGCAGATAGCTTACTACGGCGTACCAGGCAACTTTCTATGACATAGCAGACAACTGCTACAGTGTAGCAGTAGCAGATAGCTTACTACGGCGTAGCAGGCAACTTTCTACGACATAGCAGACCACTGCTACAGTGTAGCCGTAGCAGACAGCTTACTACGGCGTAGCTGGCAACTTTCTACGACATAACAGACAACTGCTACAGTGTAGCAGTAGCAGATAGCTTACTACGGCGTAGCAGGCAACTTTCTACGACATAGCATACAACTGCTACAGTGTAGCCGTAGCAGACAGCTTACTACGGCGTAGCAGGCAACTTTCTACGACATAGCAGACCACTGCTACAGTGTAGCCGTAGCAGACAGCTTACTACGGCGTAGCTGGCAACTTTCTACGACATAACAGACAACTGCTACAGTGTAGCAGTAGCAGATAGCTTACTACGGCGTAGCAGGCAACTTTCTACGACATAACAGACAACTGCTACAGTGTAGCAGTAGCAAATAGCTTATTGCGGCGTAGCAATCAACTTTCTACGACATAGCAGACAACTGCTACAGTGTAGCCGTAGCAGACAGCTTACTACGGCGTAGCAGGCAACTTTCTACGACATTACAGACAACTGCTATAGTGTAGCAGTAGCAGATAGCTTACTACGGCGTAGCAGGCAACTTTCTCCGACATAGCAGACAACTGCTACAGTGTAGCCGTAGCAGACAGCTTACTACGGCGTAGCAGGCAACTTTCTCCGACATAACAGACAACTGCTACAGTATAGCAGTAGCAGATATCTTACTACGGCGTAGCAGGCAACTTTCTACGACATAGCAGACAACTGCTACAGTGTAGCAGTAGCAGACAGCTTACTACGGCGTAGCAGGCATCTTGATACGACATAGCAGACTACTGCTACAGTGTAGCAGTAGCAGACAGCTTACTACGGCGTAGTAGACAACTTGCTACGGCGTAGCTGGCAACTTTCTACGACATAACAGACAACTGCTACAGTGTAGCAGTAGCAGATAGCTTACTACGGCGTAGCAGGCAACTTTCTACGACGTAGCATACAACTGCTACAGTGTAGCCGTAGCAGACAGCTTACTACGGCGTAGCAGGCAACTTTCTACGACATAACAGACAACTGCTACAGTGTAGCAGTAGCAAATAGCTTACTACGGCGTAGCAATCAACTTTCTACGACATAGCAGACAACTGCTACAGTGTAGCAGTAGTAGATAGCTTGCTACGGCGTAGCAGGCAACTTTCTCCGACATAGCAGACAACTGCTACAGTGTAGCCGTAGCAGACAGCTTACTACGGCGTAGCAGGCAACTTTCTCCGACATAACAGACAACTGCTACAGTATAGCAGTAGCAGATATCTTACTACGGCGTAGCAGGCAACTTTCTACGACATAGCAGACAACTGCTA
The DNA here is from genome assembly GCA_950005045.1 of Agrotis exclamationis. Classification (NCBI taxonomy): domain Eukaryota; kingdom Metazoa; phylum Arthropoda; class Insecta; order Lepidoptera; family Noctuidae; genus Agrotis; species Agrotis exclamationis. Next base: position 672,702 of record OX465418.1, on the reverse strand, counting down.
CAGTGTAGCAGTAGCAGACAGCTTACTACGGCGTAGCAGGCATCTTGATACGACATAGCAGACAACTGCTACAGTGTAGCAGTAGCAGACAGCTTACTACGGCGTAGTAGGCAACTTGCTACGGCGTAGCAGTTTGATTAAATTTAATTTCATTTGGTAGGACATCACAATTTTTTTTATATTCTTACAGCAAGATTGTAGTGATTATAAGCCCACTACATCTTACTAAGCCCAAGACGTGTGAAAATGGTTAGTCATTCACTGATCATGGAGTTTCTTGCCCGTTCTTCTCCATAGAGATCTACTTCTTGAAATGGGCATCTACGGTACTTTCACAGTTATGATGTCTTGTGACTGGAACTGCAGCACTATAATTATTTTAAATTTTAATCTTTTGACAATTCAAAAGTGCTGGTAATGGCCTACCTGAAATAAATGCTTTGATTTTGATTTTTGATCAACCGCGGCTACCGATGCTAAATCTCGCAGGTTATCTTTAACAAAAATGTCCGATATCACGGAGACCTATCATGGATGTAAAATAAAGGGGTAGGTAAATAGCATCGTAGGAGTGTGCTCGACTGCTTCACTTAATGAACACGGATACCCGTGCAGCGCAGGAGCGTACAGTTCGAACGATCGACAACTCGGCGCTTTAATTGGACAAATATCTTATACTCTATTTTTTTAATAACATTGTTTTGAATATTCCTACACCTTGAGTGTCGTTATTTTAGGATCGTTTTGTATCACATAGAAGTTATAGTAAAAATATCATGCGGAAATAGATTTTTTCCTATGACGTAAATAATCAGTCATAAATGTTCTCGTTGCTAGGACTAGTCCTCCGCTATATTTTCCTTTAATGTTTTGAAACCAGTGGTGCTGACATGAAATACTCAACGTGACGTGTCTACTTGGTAGATACGTCATACCTATACACAAACAACAAGTCTTACCACCAACATAAAACAATCATACACTCGACGATAACCTCTGCACGGCGGCGCGCGGCGGTCTCATTTAATTAACGCAGAACAAAGACAAGTTTATTGTTCATCGGGGACTGGCTCGGATGTGACTTGTTGCCGCACGAATGTAGTGGTGGAATAGGCACAATACTGTGGAGTAGTACACTGTTAGTCTGTGGACTTGAAAAAATGTTCGAAGATCAAAATATGTTTTTTTTTTTATTTACTGAATTCAGTATATATTAGATATGCGATGCTGTTGGTTATTTCATTGCGGTAAATAAATTGTTTAGTTTTTCATCAGTGACTTTGTTTTAAAAACCGATTAGAAGGTTCGGAGATCCAACATCAAATAATTTTACTTCAAATGATGCCTCCCGCCCTGAGTGGGGCGGAAGGGACTGTCAGACTCTTACTGACTAAAATCCACCCGTGTTCCTTCGGATGCCCTTTACGTTCCGGGGCCACGGTATCCTGGGTTAAGAAAAACCCGCGACCCCAGCAGGCATTTGGCCCCATAAGGGGCCCCGTCAGTTTGCTGACTACTCCCCGAAGGCACGCGCTAAACACGACACGACGCGCCAGCGACCCGGGCTTGGTCCTTGGTCGGACGGCGAGCTACCCATTACTCACCGTCCGCAAGCCCGCTCCGCCGCTATGCCCTCTGCTAATCAGAGGGACACGCGTTGGAGCGTCCACCCGACAGGCTATTCGCATACGGGCAAAGAGACCCCTTAGGCACACAGTGCCTAAGGAAGAGTTTTTGCCCGCATCCCAGGGTGCACCGGCCCGAAAAACTGGTCTTCCCCACGGACGTATCCGAGAGGGAACTCCAGTCCACGGGCGCACGTGGACATTTCCTGTCTTAGCACCCCAAATAATTTTACTTATGATAAATTACAAATAAATAAAATTTTGCATCTTGAAAAACATTATAAATGAATACACTCCTTTGTGTCACATACCACTCCATAAAGGCCATATTCTCAGCTAAAATTGCATTCATTTCATAATGTTTGAGCTTGACAAGCACATATTATTACAATCATTTTTTATTTTTACATTCTTACTTTTATTGGTAAAAGCATGAATTTTAAATGACCTCATCATTTAAAATTCATGCTTTTACCAATAAAAGTACGTATAACATGCGGGTATTATAAACTTTCGGGTCAAACATGAACTCGCTCACATTTAACTAAAGAGTTCATAAAAACAACCGTAAACATAAAACTATCGCTTGAAACCATCTCTAATAGTTATCGTGTCAGTCTGTACGATCTAACTTTAATAATTTTATTAATATTGTCCAAATGAAACGAAACTTTACAATGTTCAAACTTGATATTTTTAATTCAAAGGTTTCAAAGGTCATGAAACTACCTCAGTCTCCTACAAATAACGACTAGAAATAATTACAATTTGAAGCCAAATGTCCCACAACAGCTAGATTGTTGAACTTTATAATATACCAAAATAAAATAAACAAGATAGTATCACAATTTATCTCTCTAGCGCTGTAGGCAATTGATTACGTATCTATTATAGTGGTGTTACACACTGTTGTGATCACGACTTTCAAAAAGCCGGCTTCACAAATAAAATGGTGGATGTAGTTAACAATCAAAAGAATCCTATCGCCGAGTGTAATACAGCTCTCGCTCATAAACGAGAACTAATTCCGATCGCATCGCTGATGTATGGCCTGTATAGCTATTTACCTGCCTACCCCGCGCCCCCCGCGCCCCCCTGCGCGCCCTGTTCGTACCCAGCCACGTTTAGTGTTTCATTTTATTCGAACATAAAGATTAGGCATAAGAGGTGCGCGGCTATTCGGGCTGGTGTCGTAAACCAGCCCTCAATTCGCCAAATGAGCAATGAAACTTAACTCAGTTGAGCACCGAGTGAAGCCGAACATACCCGAAAATGGACGAGTATTGCCGAATTTAACCGAACTAGGACGAAACGGACGTTGGCGGCTTAATTTTTAATTTATGATCGAGTAATGGTGTTGCCAGTGGAACCGCTCGACAACCAAACTGTGCAATTTATCCAGCATTGTGTGCACTGAATTGTTACAGATTAAACCTATTGTTGTTGAGCACCATCATGTCTAACTCCATAACAACATTTCATAAAAAAAAATTGCTTTAATTAAAAATTTAGATTTTCTCAACGCAATGATCAGTGATTGTTATTCACAATAGGAAAATCATTTATTCAAACCAAGAAAATATTAATGCCAATGGAAATCCCTCCCTTCACATTGCATGTAAAATTGGCGCAATTCAACGCAAAAATAATAGTCAATATTTTAACAAGCGTAAATATTGGGCTTCAGAGAAAACTCATTCCTTTTTTAACCGACTTCAAAAAAGGAGGTTACTCAATTCGACCATATATTTATGCTTTTTTATGTTTGTTCGCGCAGAACTCCGAAACAATTTTGATGATTCTTTTTTTGTTGGAAAGAAGATATTTCATAGGTGGTCCCATGATAAGGAAAGATTTGATGATGGAAGACCAGAGAAATCAAGGGGAACCTTTTTTCGTGGGCGTTTTTGAAGTCGGTTACATTTTTTTTTTAAGTTTTGTTAGTGACATAACTACCAAAGGGGGTGAGATTTCTCTGAAGCTGACTATACCTAACGATTGGTCTATTATTCATTTCATCATCATCATTTTCGTATACACAACAAAACATGTAACTATACATTAATACGATAAGTAAGCGCTGTGAGGCTGCAAAGCGTTTAATAGGTTGATTGCAAAATTACAAAGTCCGTCAGCTAAAGTTTTGAAAAATAATACACAGACACATGTTTTGTTCTTTTGTTAAATCAATGCATGTTTACAAATATAACGCATCAAAATTCGAGAGTGGGGGCTCGTGACTTGCAACTGGCAACTGTACTTACTTGTGACGTATTGACAATTTAGAAAGTGTTGGTTCTTCCTAAATTTTATTTTATGTAAAAAAGGGAACAATATGTGTCAAACATTTTGTGATAAAATTAGAATTTTTCAGTCAAATACCCGGCCTATCTTCTTAACAAAGTGAGCGAATAAAACGGGGTTCATTGCTTTTAGCTCAGCGGCTGTTAATTGCATATAAGTAAGCAGCTGAGTTAAGAGAAACAACCTCACACGTAGGTGCAAGACAGCTTCCACAATAATAACATGTCTTGCTTTACAATGGATGTATGGTTTAGCGGTTGCCGTGGTCAAGGTTGGGATGAACTTAATGAGGGCAATTTAACAGCTGACCATTATGTCAGGTATTGTAAAACCTGCCAGTCACAACAATGATAAGCTGTTTCTTTTATAAAATTATTATTATAGAAATGAAGCATTAAAAGGGTATCAGATGAATTTCCTTAAGTTATTATGTGCCAAGAAACACAATGGACTAATAATGAAATAGAAAATGAGGAAACACCCGAAATTCGCTTGGTAACCCTAACAGCAAGGCTCCATTTACGAATTTAATTTTGTATTTGCTCCGTCGAAGGAATTCCTGCGCGGGCCGTCATATTTCAGCGGAGAATGGCTCAAACGCGGCCAGTACTCGCGCAAGTTGCTCGACCAAGCGTTGAGTTACATCTACATTCGACACCTAATGACATGCTTGACAAAATAAAACAACAAATGTAAATACAGAAGTGTGAATGAAAAAAATGCAGTACCGTTGACTCGAAATTATGTAAGTCCAGTTAATCTTTTGCCATTCCTCGCACGTACTATGTAGAAAGCTCTCAGTTCAACTTCGTCGTCAACTTTATTTGCCTAATTAATCCAATTTCAGTTTTTATTTGGTGGAACTGCATGCATAAATTGAATTCGCAAGAATCGCGCCGTCATCTAAGAACTTATTTAATTAAAACTTATCAAGTAGGTATTCGAGTAGTCGGTCGAGTAGCGCGGTGTGAACGGCTCACCAACCATAAGTTTGTGCCAACCAATAAGTTGTTACGAGTTCTGGGCTCCGACTGCCGGCCGACTGACGAAATTGCAATTTGTATCGACTCAACAAATTATAAATCCGAGACAATGTGACGTTTATTATTTTTTGACAAATGACTTCAACAGTTCCGAGGTCCCGAACACTCCCGCGGGAAAGTTTTGCTTTAAAATAGCTTCTCGTGTTCGGTGTTACTTGGAGTGAGTTTACCGGTAACGTAACTGAAGTATGAAATTCCCTCTACAATTTCCAATACTTACGACGAGAATCCAATATTTGCGAAGCGTTCGCTGCGCTGACGTTACGTCGCGTTTGCCATTTTTAATTGCGCGTACTTCGTGACACGACGCGGGATGCACTGCTTTAATAAACTGAACATTTGCGCATACGTCCGCGTCGCTGTGCCACTGTCGCTGTAGCTACTCGCATAATGTTCACGTAATGTGTCGTCACTTGCACGTGCGAGTGACGTCATCATCGCGCGAGGAACATCGCGCAGCAATTCAATTTGTGGCGTTACTGCGCTTTATGGGGTGGAAAGATATTCAAGCAGAGCGCGCCATCACGAATGACGGGAACATCGCCGCGCCGCTAATGTCGCACGACAAACGTTTACGACGCGAGCCCGCAATGGTAGGTAATCTTAATGCGGGAAAATTAATCTAAATGGGCGTTTAAAACAAGCGACAAATGTCGCCGATTTATGAGTGGAGGGACTGAATATCGCCGAATTACTATTATATAAATAAGATAGCTAATCTTAAAAATAATTTGAATAAGTCGAATGCTCAGTTTCTCGATCTTTCATGATATACTTTATCAAATATTTAAGACAAACAATTCAATATCAACTGTAGTTGTGAACTGTAAATTAATCTAAAGTTTGATTATTAATTCGAGTCAGTAAAATGACAAGTGCAACTGTCACTGATACATACAAAATGAAACAAACCTGAACATTGGAAATGTCATTTTACTGACTCGAATTAATAATCGTATTTTAACTCAAATACTGTCACTTCAAACTGCTGTAAATGTCGAAATCAAAATGAAAAATCAAACGCTGATTGGTTCATTGTGTGAGACGTGACAGCTGCTCGAGCTGAGACAAACGCAATCAGTAATCACTGTGTTATAGAAATACTGTGAGAGGGCACGTGGGAACAACGGCACGACGGCAACGCCTCAACAAAGCTAATAAATAAGTTCAATCAATTAATAAACAAATAAATTTGTGACTCAGCTACTAAAACTAAACATACTTTAACTTTGCCACGAATTACATTATAATTAAAAACACATAACAGATTATTAGTAATTGACCTGTAAAATAAGAATCAGATCTCCTCCCCGTTTGATTGACATCAACGGACTTCATTCGTTTGCAAAAGTACAATACTAATATCCGATACCAGTACAATATTATTATCAGCCGGTTACCCGGACGGGCCGGGGCTCCGGGGCCCCAGGTACTGGAGGCCCCGGGACCGGGTACTGGGGGCCTGGGACCCGCCAACTCTCCGGAGAGACACGTATGTGTTACATCGATATAATTGCATTCATACTCATGAATGTGTGAAACTTGCTGTAAGACTGACGTCGTGATTTATATTCTTTACTAGCTTCCGCCCGCGACTCCGTCCGCGCGGATTTCGGTCTTCGCGTGGATGGTTTATTTCTCAATTTTGAGTAACTCTGACAATGACATCTTATAAATATCTATTGGACCCAAATACGGCTAAGCCTATAATAATTAAGGAGATCCCTCTATTGAGCTACTGCTGTTGAGCTCGCGTTCTGTAGTAAGTTTTTTTTTCATAGTAATTCCGACCTTGTATTTACAAAAAAAACTGATCGGAACAGTAATTAAAAAGGTCGCGCTGAAAAGCACGGTTTAAAATTACACGCATACAATATTAATTCCACGGACGACCGCTCGCCACACTGGACACGTCCGCTCGCATCAAAATTCAGAATTTACATGCATCGCGCGGCGCGGAACGCGGCTCCTTATATAGGATTCGGAGAGGCGTAGCCCGCGTGTGCCGCAAACGGTTCAAGCCAAATCCGACTTTCGGCGCTACAGGTTACGGCGCTGAATCCACTGCGAGTAATGCAACGTGTGTCCGCGGTTCTACAGAACAACGTCTATGAATAAAACTGAAAAATAAGATTTTTTTTTCTACGTATTTTTCCAGGATAAAAAGTATCCCATTTTATGCCCAGGATAATAAGGTATAATTATACCAAGTTTCATCGAAATCGAACTGTTAGTTTTCACGTGATGCCTGCATATACAGACAGACAGACAAAAATTTTTTTAATCACATATTTGGGTTTGGTATCGATCCAGCAACACCCCCCGCTATTTATTTTTTCAATATTTTCAATGTACAGAATTGACCCTTCTACAGATTTATTAAAATTATGTATAGATGAAATTATTTTAGTGAGATATTTTAAAGGCTTTAATATTACTGTTTAAAAGAGTAGATAGATCTTGAAGCACTATATAGCTGGCACATTTGGTCCTGAAATTTTTAAACAAGCTAAGCCTAATCTAAGTGTATAAACATTTGAACTTTACTCCAAATGTAAGACTGTCACTAACATTGTGTTTCATTAATAATCAGAACTAAAAATAAGTACGTTTCTTTTTAGTTTTTAATTTCACTATGTAAGACCAAAGTACGTAAACGCCGAAACATATGTAGCGTGTTTGAATATAATCTAAGTGAGTTGGATAAAAAACAAAGCAGTTTCATTCAAAAATTAAAGAAATGAAGATATAGATCAGAATGACTTATCTATAAATACATATTGACAATCGTAACACGCCGATATCTGTACGTTAAAGATATTGAAGAAAAAAATGGTCTTTATTGGAGCAACAGTAGACAAAACCCAATTTTTAAAACATAATGTTCTTTTTCATCACAGGAAAACATGTTATTTGGATTATTTTGAAACTGATTCTAATATTTGTATGCCATTGTATAAGGCAAACATGATAAATAAATATTTTTTGACTTCTTGCATGCTTGCTTTACTCACGTTTGAATAAATAAAATACCTCAATTCCCTGAAGGCAGTGTTCCATGCGGGTTAGTTTTGCATAGTTTGCATCACTCGTATCGTACAATTGGCGCCACAAGCGGACTACACGATGAAGCGGCTCGGCTAATGGAAGACCACGCGTGCTCGACTGTCCGTGTGTTTGTTTGTTTGCCTGTAGGCTATCGGGTGTAGTGTGTGAACTGTGTGGAGTTCCGGGCTATTAGGAAGAGGGGAATGGTTTGTCTTTGTCCTTTGAATTCGTATTCTCCGTAGGTCAACTTAACAAATCTGGTTCGTTATCTATGAATAATCCAACAGTACCTACTGTTAAATATGCACCTGATACCAAAAATATTTATGTAAACGTCAATCAATAGAGTGGCTCTGCCTTCAAGAAAACCTCACAGGTATATTTTGCAAGTTCACAGGAACTATATTTTCATCAATAAACCCTTCGGGGAACGAATGAAACAACATTTTGTTTGGCATACTTCTTTCCCCCTCACGCCGCATGGCTCCATTTATCGAAAATGCACTGAAATTAATTTTCACTAGAAAACGAGGGATTCGACCAATAATGTGTACTTACGTGGGGAATTTATTTTTATGTGGAAGTAAAATACGAAGATTAAGTTGCTCGGCTTCACGAAGAACGCTGCAGAAAATGTTTTATTACTGAACTTGAGAACAGCTATGCATTTCTAAGTGTTCGTCTTAGTGCAAAGCATGTGCAGTGTAATTCTGCTTGTTGTTTACTAGTAGTTTGTAGAGCTTCACAAGTACAAACGCAAACAATTCTTACTTCTCTAAACTGAATAAGTACTAAAACCAAATGAAGTTGAGAATCAATCGGACACAAGTTCCGTCGCTATCGACATCAGCCGACAAGCCGCAGTAGTAAGATCGTGTCGGACGGAGCCACTCGACGAGTAATCGACACTAGAAACATTCGATTCCAATGCAAATCGAGCGCCGGCCTTACATCCCAACTTAATTTTATTTCATCTTACACCGCCGTCCCACCTCGACGTCCGCACACAATCACTTTACATCACCCGCCCGATTCGACATGATCGGACCTCTCTAAATCTGAATCGTGTATTACGCTATTCATTGCGCGTTCACTGGCAGCGTGGCGGGCCGAGCGCGGCGCGCAGCCGTCGGTGGAGGTGTCGCCGTGAAAGGGTGTCGCCGCGGGGTGCGGGGAGGGTGCGCGCGCCGCCAATCGATACGGCCGCAGAGCCTGTGTCGACCTGGTTCCCTGCACACATGCACTCGCCTTGTAACCTACATCAATGGCCAAGTCTCGCCTCCAGCCTCCAGCCTCCAGCCTCAGTCGGGCTCCGCGCTGTCGAAGCTGATTCACCAAACACTTTTAATGGTTGAACACGAAAAGTTTCGATGTAGGAAATTGTCAAGTTTCCAGTCACATTTTTAAAAGAATTTTTCCTTAGGTGCGACTCTGTTGCTGAATTTAAAATTTTACTTTGTAACTTCTGTGTAGTTTTTATGGTCGTCTGGGGGTGACGGCGGAACAATTAATTGTTGGTGGAACACGGCGAGGCAGTCCGCGGCGCGCTCAATATTCAGTTATGCGAGCAGCGCGTTATCTGATATTGTGAACGTAGTTAATATTATTTAAATAGGCACGCGCCATATTTTCCACATTGTATCTGCACGATCGATGAGCAGTTATTTAATATGGAGTAGCTACAGCTCGTTTTATAATTAAGACTTATTTTCCACCGCTACCTATCAACTGGCTAACACGTATTTTTCCCGCGACATTTGGTGTCAATAATAAGACAGAAAAACATACCCGCGCTCATGTATCTCACCTTGCACTGCCTGCGGCTGAAAGCTATATTAAATTACAGTTTTCTCTTGGTTGACTTTTACGGCGGAGAGCGGAAAATAGGCAACTCGGAGTACCTAACTGGAGTTGTATGTATGTACAAACTATGTATTGATATGAACCGATGATTAGAATAGGAGTAGAGTCTATTCATTTAGTTTTATTTTTCACAAACTTTCATACTATTTGACACCTCTTTCAGTGCTACATCCAATCCGTTTCATCTTTACATTTAAACGTTAAAGTCGATCACGCGCCGCGCATACATCTCGCTTGTAACGGAGTTATCCAATCCTAACATAATATTTTCTCTGCTCTCCAATATATTACAGTAGCGCTACTTTTTAGCGAATAAACTAAATCTAGTGCTGAGTGTAGCCGGCGATACGAATCGAATTGATATTACGATGTCTGAAGAACTTGTCAGTTGATTGATTGAATATTGTATCAAAGAAATAACGCTCGAATATTGTACTAACTAAAGGTCTTTTTCTTTTGTATTTGTACTTGATACATCTAACATAAGTCAAGAAAATACTTATAATACAGAGTAGTGGTCCCAGTGGTGACGACAGCGTTTTGCAAGTTATGAGAAGTTGATTCCGACACGCAATGCACATTGTGTTTCTAATAATTTCATCAAAATGATGAAAAAGAACATAATGAGGAAACCAGTAAGCTAATTAAAGCCCAAAAATCGAGAATGTGTGACATATAATATCAATCTTCAGGGATTGCGTGGTCGTTATGTCCAATGTCCATGCCATTTACAATGATAATTATCTATAGGGATGACCATGGAAATACTGTATTGCTACATCCAGTTTCTAACATACCTAAATATGTACTCAACCTTCAATTTTTTTTTCTTCAAATTCTATTAATGTATTTTAATTATTTCTATCCCAGAATGTGCAAAGTTACTTCCTTAAACAAATGTAGGGATGACGGACTAAATAATAAAGATAAAGCAGCTATTACGTAGAATGGATGACTCAGTTATTCATCATCATAATTTTACGAGTGAAGGGAGTCAATTTCGCTTGCCGTAAAATTTTGTTATAAAATGTCTTCTTAATAACAGCGACCTTACCTACGGAACTCGTAATTTGTGAATCACTTTGATGATTGGCAAGTTCAAAGTGTGCTGTGTGAGCCAAATTACGATCTTTTGTAGACAAGGAGAATCAGATTATTCATACGCGTTCTCTGCTTGAATTTGTAATGTAAATCATTGGATGAAAAAGTGAAATAAGAAATATAAAGTAGAAGTCGATCCAACTGTACCATTACTATTCAAAAACAAATGTGTATAGATTTAAACTATTGAAACTGCCTTCAACTCTTGTAGAGCATTAATCTCTGGAGACCTCTAAGAAATATAAAGGACAAGAGAGAACAAATGATCAGTCCCCCGGCGAACACACACGAGAAACAAATAAGTCACTTTTATTTAAGAGCTAAACTTCCAACTGCTTTGCAAATATAGGAATATTTTTCTGAACGACGGATATTCTGAGTCTGGCAAGCTTACGTCGGTAACGCCTAGGAATATCTGCGTGAAACCACTTCGGTCGCATCCCGATGGGTTCTAGTGCCAACGATCGGGAATTGGTTTTTAAACCAGAATGCAGCGGTTGTATCACACGCTGATTGTATATTGTTGATTGTGTACGTGATTTTCGGATGATGAGAGCGAAAAACACGCAATGCAGTCACAAACAAATACGTGTGGTTTTGATGCTGACACTACAGGTCAACGGACGTTTATTATAATAATTATTCGTTTATTTATTTAGAATAATTATTCTGCGGCTTAAAGTCTTGGTTAGATCTGCATTTGATTGAATATTTAATTAGTCCACACAGCATCAATACCTATTCTCTACTAAACGCTATTATAGCACTGTGTGTGTGCCCGAGCAGTACATTCAAATACAGTAGTGTTCAGAGTTCACGCGGCTCGCGCCTAGCCCACTTCTGTGGGCCGTTATCGCTCCCCGCACCCAGACAGACTTGTTGCCCAATTTCACAACACACTAGCTACTCTCTCCAACTAAATAAATATCTAGCAGTGTGTAAAATTGTCAACGGAGACTGAATTCGCTCAAGGATTCAAGTTATTATTCACAGTTGAAGGCATTTATGTTTGAGCTAACTTCATTTTCAGAATTAGTTTATAATTTAAATTGCAAGCTGACGTTAACTATAAAGTGAATTACTACACAATTTGTTACTTGTTTTCGGTCTAGTAAACTGTAACTGTCTCAAACATTCGAAGAAGTTTTTGAAAGTTGCAGATAATTTTAGACCTATTTATTTAGAGTTAATTTCCAATGAATGAGGTACATACCTACATATTGTATATTATTTTAAAGCCAACAACAGCTAATGAGTATAACACAATAAACAATGGAGAAGCCACGGCCACATGTTACTCCATTAAAGGCTTATGAGGGATATTCAAAGAAGGCATTAGCAGATTAGTAGCATAATGCAGGCGTATGCATGAGGAACACTACTTCAACCTCACGAGGGCGAGGTAGTTAAATATATAGGATTGTGGCTCTCTGTTTTTGTTCCCAGGTAGGGTAAACGTCACAATTAAAATCTGGAAGTTTATCATAAATTCAGTACTTCCAGTTGTGACAGTACTATAATGACTGCTGAAACACTCTCTCTCTGTAAGACGGAGTGGGCCACCACGCGGGTCCAGTACGGGTTGGTAATATTTTAGGTTCTACGACATACCTACCGGTTTCCTCACGATGTTTCCGTCACCGTTTTGAGAGCAGTGGTGATGAAATAAATTAGACAAAGTAATGCGCCTGGCTAGGTTCGAACCGAGGACCAGTATTGTAATATATTATTCATAATTACGCCTCATATCCCCGAAGGATTAAATAGAGGTTCTCTAGAGTAAACAACACGGTTTAGACTCTCTACTATGACATTGGTTATTCCATTTCCATTTGATGAACCATCACAAATCCAGACTCCGGGCTGCTACTAAGAATTTCCAAACTGAAGATCTCAATAAAACATAACCCAAACCTGGAATTGAAGCCAGGTTATCATGTTTGTCAAGAACTAGATGCCTTCACTAGATCAACGAGGCTGTCGAAAACAAACAATGTCTTTTTGCATAACTTTAAAACAGTTATTATACATCTAGACTTATACTCATAACAACCAGAAACCAACGATCACGTAACTGGGACAGTTTCATTCGCAACCAATCTTTACATAAACGCTAACCAAGTCGATTTATGTAAGATGATAACCCTTCACAATTTGATCCGGCACATTAATCCTTTATCGTGGACCCGGGGGAAATAACGAGAGCAGATGAACTCCGTACCTATGTAATTAAAACGACTAATGTCCGACTATTATTGGCGCTGGCGCGGAATTGAGGACTGATCCAATGTTGGTGCGGAACATGTTGAGCAAATGTTGGAGAAAATAATTATTGGACGATAATATCGTTTGTTGCGACAGAAATTTTTCGTAGAATAAACAGGGGTTCTGTTACTCAAATGTTTCTTAAAATAATCTAATTGTTATTGGAAACAGTTTTTATTGTACAAAGGAGGTGTACTTTTCCGAATGTCTGACAAAAGGTTGGCTCATTTAAACAAACATTTGGAGCCAATACTTGCTTGCCTGATTGACCCGATGCGACAGTAAAACCCGATAGCTGTCCAATTTTATGGATGAGCCAGTACATGCCGCCGTGGTACACGCTGTGTTGCGTGGATGTGTTAGCTCGACTAAACACATGCGGTTTAATAACATACGGCCCTGGGCTACTACTATGGATGAAACCCTTATTCTCAGCCGTTTCGGGCGATTTCTAATAACGGACTCAATCACTAATGGACTTAAAAGTTAGGGTCACGAAGTAATAATTACTAACACCATGATTGGACAGTCGTCCTTCAAAATGTTCAATATGTTCTCAAATCTCCGGATAAAAAACTAATAGAGAGTAGGGTTCACTCAAAAGATTCGAGTTATTTTCGTACGAGTCCGTATCTTCGTTGATGGAATAAAAGAGTAGACCCCTAATTCATGGTTTGTCGGGCGATGCGACTTGCGAAGCGTTCTGCTCGCGCGTATTTCTTGTATTTGACTCTGGCATGCTTACACCTTCCTTCATTTGTTTTCACCAAAATCAGCCTATATATTCGTAGTGTAAATACACGTGTGTTTTACACGCGCGTGTATAAGACAAGCGGCAGCAATGTGCGAGGAATGCGGTCTACGTCACACACGGGTCGGTTATATTGCTGATATAAGTTCGAAGAGAGATATGCAAGTTATTATGACTTATATACCTATGACTTTAGAAGTGGAGGAAATAACAGCAGTGTGTGGTTCTGAGAAGAATGGTTTTTAAACCGCTTGGTTAGGATATCGTATTAGAATTTAAAACGGGATATTTACCATGTTCGTTTTTTGTTTTGAGTTCCGGCACTATAGGAAGCGCCATAAAAACATATTTAAAATACTCATTGTAAATATCTCGTTTTAAATTCTAGTGACAGTGTTAGGGTGTGTTTCGTGCCAAATAAATGATTTTTCGTTCGTTCTTTACTGACCATGTCAGTTAAAATAATTATTATCATTCGATGAGTGTGTTGGAATGATTGAAAGTGATCTCCTAAAACAATAAAGAAGAATAGTAGGAAGTCTTCAGCAAGAGAACGAACAAAAGGCACAAGTACCAAAACAATTGTACAAAAGGTGGCGGTGGTGTAATTATTGTCATAGAAGAAAAAGTGAGAAGTTGTAGGGAAAGAATTTGACACTTGTAATACCATTATTACCTGATAATCTGTCCAAGAGCTTTGAGAACAATGAGCAACTAAATGTCATCTCCACACTCTCTCGGGTTTCAGTTCACATTACTTGATACATTTAACTTTCCTCGTGAGCAGTGCGCCAATAAATGCAGGCTCTTTCATTTTCTTTAACGAAACACAAGCATTGACGATGTTTCTCTTCAATTCCGTCGAGACAAAGAAGAGCACACATACATTGTACGTGTTTATGTACATACACTATGTATGTTTGAGGCAAACAATCTCGAAAACCAATATACTCATTTCGTTTGAATTTTATTTTCAAACTCTGCGCTCTTTGGAGATACATAATTTGAAATTGAAAATCTAAAATACATACGTCGTACAAGTGCAATGACAGCGCGGGTTCAATGAGCTCAGGTTCAAGTAGCATGCTACTGACGTTTAATATATTATGATGAATTTATGAATACGGTTCAATGTTAAATTGCATTCTGATTATGCATAAGATTAAACAAGCTTTGATCTTTCCAAAATCTCCTTGATTTTAAGGTACGTAAAAAAGACGTAGGTATCGCTCTCAACACGTCAATCTTGGTGACACTCGCCAGGTCAACTTCCAAGAACTTTCCTTTTTCACTTGAGGTTGGCAGAGACTAATGGCAAACACGCAGACCTGTTATTTTTAGACATAGACTTAGATGAATAGGTATTCAGTTTTAACAATATAGGATTCCAGATTTATTCCCGTTGAATCCCACTTTTAAATCCCATTTTTTAGATATTCCCGTTGAATCTCATTTTCTATTCAACACAATGTCCAATATTTTGTTCACGATTCAAGCATGTCCCATTATCAAGGTCAGTGACCCAAAACACTCGCGCGCCCATCAGGCAGCGGTCGACTAGTACCTGTTCACATGACACAGTATTATTTAGTACCTATTCCGGTACATCTTCTTTTTTACGGCGGCCTTATTTATGTGGCCTCCGAGCGGCTGCGGCCCACGCGCCACACGCGGCCCATATCTGCCGCGATCCATCACGGGAACGAGCGATATCGAGACACAGCGCATGACAAACGAGCCATGTTTCACGCAAATGTACGCCGCGACAATAATAGCACCACTTAACGTGTCACACATACCCCCACCCCCCGTCACCCTCCGCATCCCTCCAGGTGCACACGTACTGGAATTAGATTCCACCTACAATTGGGATCCACTTATTTCTAGATTTTCGGGGTGGTTGCTGAATTTAAATGGTACTTAAATGATGAATGTGCATTTTCGCGGAATTGCGGCTGTCAGTAACATGCAGTTTAAGTCTTTAAGTCTTTATTTGCCTTAAACATGGTTTACAGTGGTGTTACAATTTGTTTTTAAAGTACACATGTTTAGCTGTATAGATAATGTCTATAGATTGCATGCAAAATATTCAGGTTATACAAATGTCACAAATTAATAAGATTCGTCATTATGCTAATAATCATTACAATAAAAAATATTAAAAAATGTAAAAATAAAAATATATCTAAAAAAATTTAAAATCAAAAAAATCATTTATATTATAAAAATTATGTTCATTTAACCATTTATACAATTTATTTTTGAAAACGTTAATATTATTTAATAATTTCAATTCTTCTGGAATTTTGTTGTATATGCGCACACACATCACAAGACAGCTTTTAGCATATTTCTCAGATTTATCAGTTATTTATAGAACGTCACATGTCTATAATAATAATAGACCATATTATGTCCTATTTTTTATAAGGTTTGGATGATCATCAAATGAGTTCTGCTCGAGGTGGAGCAGAACTGTGCCAGACTTCATCAACTAAATCAACAACTTATCCTTTTAAGATTAGTTATTTATTTTTTGTCAGAGAGGTGTTGCTGCCGTGATTGCCACTTGCCCGACAGTATCCTAATAAAAGAGAAATAATGTTATGTATTCTCTATAATTACATCTAAGTATTTTTAGATTATTTTCTCTTAAAATCATCATCATGGTACCATCTATGAAAATGATTTTGAAATGCCATCAAATAAAATAGCACGGTTGGATAACAGTGTTCTAAAAACAGACTGGCCACTTACCTCCTCCAGGTCAATTTTAGGAGTATACTCATGCTACGTGTGATAATGTGAACTACCGGAACAAAAGATACGAACTTCCCTCTGGTGCTTCCTATTGAATCACGTCTTCTTTTGACTTTGCTCTCACATTATCACGCGTTCAATCTGCAAGCACGTGTTGTCAGCGCGCGTCGCCATCGACACGATCAAATTACATTCAAAAATTGAACTAGAACACTCACCACCTTAATACTTGCTGTTTAAAACTCATGCCGATATCAATAAAATATAACCTAATGCAACTGGAACTGAATCTCAGTTCTCAGTGGAGCGGACCGACTGTCTTTCTGTCCACTCCACTGCCTCGATTGGTTACTCGGTAACACAATACATTTTTTAAAGAATGGTTCCTCATATCAAGTTTCTAACAGTACACGTGACGACATTCAAAAATATAATTGCTTAATCAGAGGACCCAAAACCATTAAGAAGCCATGGTTGAAAATTTTTTCATTCATAACGCTATCAAATGAATTTGAGCCCTAAAAATGTTAACACACCCTTCAGAAAGCATTTACGGACATTAATTAAATCTTTTCTAACTCGTCGCATGGCCACGTCCTTCCAATTAGCTTGTGAAGAGGGGCAGGAGGTTTATCGAGGAGCCCCGTGTGTGTGGGGGGCGTGGGTCAGCCTGGTGGAACATCGTGCCGACATGTCTCGATGCCGACTCGATATAATTGACTAAACGTCTATCTGTGAATGCGAGGACCGTTGGCGCGCGCGGATTTGAATGGCAATTAATTGATTGATACACTTTTAACAGTTCGTAGGACTGTTTCAATAGGTCAAATTGCAGGACAATTATTTTACCGCGGCAAAAAAAATACTAGTTAAGAATTGCAGTACAAGTAGCCGTAAGTTCTAACAGATTTTAAACTTGTCGACATCTAAAAACACACAAAATAAGTTGTAAGTAATGGGTAATTCGCAAAGTTCAGTGAGTTTCACTGGTTGCTCTGGTAGGGCAGCTAAGAGTGTGTTGGCGCTGTGTCGGTGGTGGCCAGTGTTGCAACTCGCGTCGAGCACGAATCGGAATCGAATCAATTTGTCCTTTGTGCGCGTTCCTCTCCGGAATATTCTACATTAAAACTCCGCCGTTCTAATGCAAATGTTGAATTTAAAAGAGTCCCGGCCGGCGAGCAGGCGACTTGCTGAGCAGGCCACTCGCTTTTATTATTTAATCCGGCGTCAACCGGATCGAAGTCCGCTCACAAATAAGTAACGGCGCCATTCAATTAGTGGGAAGTATCGCCGCGCTGCAGCACTATGTTATGCATTTCCATTTTTCATTCTGATTACGTACGAGTGACCCATTTAACTAACGATTAGAAAGAAATCAAGATTTCTGACACTAAAAGGTCGATCAGCACTTGGATGCGGTCCAAAGGGGTGAAGGAAATAAATAAAAAATATCTATTAGGGGTCACTGTGGGTGTTTATCGAGGGCCGACGTATCTGTGCTCGGTGAGACGGAGCTCTCGGTGCATCTATGCGGGGGTGGGGGGGACTCACTCGCGTGCAAGGCGAGGACATGTCTCACACGTCGCGTGCTCGCTGCCAGACGACTGCCGCCATTATGACTAGGTAGGCTAGAGCAGCGCCTCACAAAGTAAACTAAACAGTCGTTGAGCTCCTTCTCACCCTCGATTCCTGGTTAAGGCTGCGTTTCCACAGAAGCGGAGCGGAGTGCGATTCACCAATCACATTGCTTGAGTGGAGAAGAGTGAGATAGGAGAGAGTGGATTTTAAGCTTAATGATTGGTGAATCGCACTCCGCTCCGTCTCAGTGAAAACACAGCCTAAGCTGGATTGTCTGCAATAGTGATACATGTTTGTTCGACTTTTCCTTTAAATATTTTTGCTCACTTCGCTCAGTAACACAACGTAGATAATAAAATTAGATGAGTCCCCCTCCTAAGTCGTAAAGAAGTAATAAGGATAATGGTACTTACTGTCGACTCGGGGACATTTAATTAAAAATAACTCTCGTGTCTTAAGAACAGTCATAACCACATCACAACAAGTTTATATCCATTCATAACATTTAAATAATAACTTTTTATCATTGTTTCAGGTAAGCCATCACAATATCTGGTTATGAAGCAGCACGTTATCAGGGTAAAGCGCTTACATTAATAATATCGAAAATTCCCTGAAATTTCTAACAAAAGTTTCACTATACTTACGTAATAAAAGCTCTACTTACATAAAAGGAAATCCCCAAAGAAAAACTTTTAACATGCAGATCCACTGTTATTGGTCGTGTAACCCAGTTCAACGGGAACTTGTGTATCAAAGGTATCACAAATGTTGGCAAGCATATTGGTTACCAACGTGAACCGCCAACCATTGATATCGTTACAAAAGGTTCGGAACAAGGTAAAGTAACAGCGTTTATTTTTATTCGCCCCTCTCTATCTTTAGTAAAAACATGTTATTTTATTATAATGGAAAGATTACCCTTTTTGTTGTAGGTTTTATCGATAATGTTGATCGTTTAAGGTTCACGAAAACGATTAACTGAACTGTTTTGGGATAAAACTTCAGTGTTAGGGATCAAATTGTTTGCTTAGGCCTTAACTTTTTTTTTATACCTGCCAACATATTTTCTGCCATAAAATGTTTTTGGGATAGAGTATAATTTCTGAATGAAATATAATGTCGTATATTGTTTTATACTTCGGACTAATTTTTTGATTTCCTAACAATAGGTATTTATGTATTTTTTTTATTGATGAATAGCGCATTGTTTGCCACAAAACATTATTTATTTGTTTATAAATAACGTCAGTTATCTTCTGAATGTTTCTGCTCACACACAACATTAGTCGTGAGCTATTTGCTTAACGTATATATGTGACCTACATTCTGATGGCGGTTTATTGAAAAACTGCGGTTAAGAGACGAACTTAAGAGAACAAATCAATGAAAAACTGATATTTACCGAGCTCGCAGCCCGCCGCCCGCAGCGTGCCAGCTCCTAACATCGCAGCTACATTGGGACACAGCCAGTTCACACATAAACTCCATAAACGATGGGGAGTGCTGAAATTCACAGACGACATATTTTAGTAAACTTAGTATGTATTTAAACAGTAATGTTGGCACTTATGGATGTTAAACTTAAAATGTCACTTACGGGATATCTTCCGTGATTAAGTATATGTTTGAGTTCCCGATATCCCGTAAACCGTGATAGTTTAAAAAAGGGACTTATGGATGTTGTGCAAATATTGACCTTATGTGATCATTAGTATAGTCGTAATGGCACAGTGGTTAACATCTCGCCTCTTCACCTATCATGCATAAGGTCGTAAGATAGTTGTTCAAACTCGAGTATTATGTTTGTTAAGATCAACCCCATACATAACATTGATTATCGCCTTAGAAACAATAACCTGCGCAGTGATACCTAAAACCTCATTATTTAAAAGTACCTCCGATCTGAAAACAAAAGACTTTCCCCTCCGAGTCCCCTCTATCTCTATCAACGAACTCGATTATTTAAAATTTCCGTCGCCCGGAAACTAATAATCACTTTAGATTTCTATCGAGTGCGCTAAAAAAGATGAAGTAAGGCTGAGATAGTCCCCGCTGAACATTGAACTATTTCAGAGGCGCGGAACAAAAGCTTTGTCCTCGGAGACTGTTGAAGTAATTGATGATATCTGGGATACGGATGTTTTTCGCTATAACCACGCCATGTGGAACTGTAGAAGGATAATTCAGACAAACAACATGAAATATGTTACTAACTCATCGTTTGTCTGAATTATCCTTCTGAAGTTAAGACATTTGTCAGTGAAGACATAATTATGTAGGTTGTGATCAAAATAAACAATAAACGGGCTAATTTCTTACTAGTAACACCGTACCAAATCTTATTTATTTTACATAGAAATTGCTGCAAACACATTAAGAACTTTCGAAATCGATATTTTTAACATTTCCCTTTTTTGGCATGACTGCTGATTTTTCTAGATCTTTGACAGACGTTTAGTCAGAAACCGTTAATTCTAACAACCAGTATAACCAAGCAATATTCTGTCAGTTACTAATTAATGTGACTGTGGTGGTCTGAAAGGTTTGTAGTCAGTCGCTTCATATTAAACTTTTGGTTTACGGTTCAACTGGAAGCTGATCTTTCGATAGTTGGTACAAAGCTGGGCAGATGTGTGTAGTGCATGTAATTGCGGTCACGATTAGATGTTTTGTACGTGTTTTATCAACGGTGGGTTTTATCACACCTTGCCTTTATTCATGTAGTTCTTCTGCAGATCCCCACGTTGTGGTGCCGCCGCCTGGTTGACAAGCGCTTTGTGCGGACGGATAGATCTCGCCATTGTTTCCGAACGCGATTTGCATTGATTGTCGAGCGAGAGGACGCTAAGTAAACACCTAATAGTCCTCGCTGAATATTGACGACGGCCATTGCAGATTTAATAATAGAATTTGACTGAGGTTTGTAGCTTGTTCCTTGTATTCTCATGTGATTAGCGGCTTTATTCTATAAATCATGCCAGATCTCTGAGTCTAACATAATAATGGTCCCCTGACCGATTTCGGCCACGGCGGCCAATATCAGACGAGATTGGCCATCTGTGCAAGACATAGAAGTCAGAGCACAGGCGCAAGTACACTCTCTGTACGCAGGACCAACGAGCTAACGTGCTTCAAACTTATGTTGGGTATAAAACGTACAAAGCAAAAGTAAAATGTAAAAGTATTACGCAATAGTAATTAATTCAATAGTAATTGTCGTAGAGTTAATGTATGGTAAATTATACATCTAATTTTAATGAATTAGTAAAATATTACGATTATGATCTCCGGGTACACGTGCGTATAAATTAGGAACTATTGAATGAACGTGTGGCACCACAAGCCGCGTTTAATAACTGACAATCGATTAGGTAACCGCTGTTATCTAAATGTACCCCGACCCCCGAGGGATTGACTCATGTATATTTCAGTAGGGAAACAAAAAAAAAAACAAGTCTTAAATAAAAACGTACTCTATTCACTGAAAATACATACACATTTGTACAATTTGTCGAATGAAGTTTTACGATAAAGTTCGATGACCTGCCCGCGTATTACCTCAACACTGGATAAATAAATAATAATAAATAAAATAAAATGTGTTTATTGACCTCATTTTGTACAATTAAGTTACCGGGGCTTCCCAGAAAGTAATCCGAAGATACTTGTGTTGGGATAAACCTCGCTCTTCCTCGATATACAAATATAATTGCTATGTTAATTATAAGTTACACATTTTATATAAAGATAAGAAACCTATACCAAGGATAGTGTCACTAACCAGAGTGTGCAGAAGGCAAACTACATACAAGGAACAACGAACTGTTGTTAGGTCTCCGTATTTAAACAGCTACAAATTTAAATACAAGCTTTTGCAGTTATGCAATTTGCGAGCAGTTCTGGGCACAAACTGCACCGGATATACGTACGAATGTACACATAGAGCAAGGAATCACTACTCCGTGGCCAGCTATAGCTATCCCAACTTTTGTAAAGCATTTGTGCTATAGTCCGGCAGTACGACACATCGCTGACGCTTGCTCTTGCAATCTTTTAACAATGTCATCCATAGCAGCGGCTACTGGATCCTCACCATACTGTTTTCTGTGATTATGACTTTAGTTGTAGTACCGAAAGTCAATAGTAGACTTTCTTTGGTACTTCTGAGTACGGATATTCTTGTACAATGGACTTTTTTGCATCATTGTGTTGTGTTGTACCGTTCTGTTCAACCAATCGAATTAAATTCGTACAGAATTACATCGGCTATCAACACTGGCTGTTGATTGAGGGAAAGCAATATGAAGCGAAAACAAACAAGATTACTTTCAACCCTATCGGTTTTTAAACAAAAATATATTGGAGAGTGCTTCCTATCACAGCTAGCGATACTAAATGTGTTTCGTCTGTACTTTATAAATCATCATTGATAGAAACTTTTAAGCTTTCAGAAACTCTTAAGACAGTTTTACAAAAACAAGAAATATCTTGGTCTGCTCAGCAGGGCTATTAGCTAATTTGATAGTCACTGACCAGCAGTTGTCAACCTGAACTTGGATGGCTTGACACCTGTTATGAGGCTAAGTTGAGTGGAGTGCCTCAAGAGTGTTAGAATAGTTGACTTTAGGGAACATTTACATTTATCAGTTTCATTGCAAATGCAAAAGCCAAAACGAAATTTACCTTTTGACAGCTATTTGATGGTCACAACACAGACACCGAGATACGCAATGGTCCCGCTGGACTGCTGGAAATATATATTAATAAATAGATAAACATCACATTTGTGCCATCTTCCTTATTCATATTTAAATTACAAAATAAAAAAACCCTGGCTTCATCAGAAAAATCTTTTGAAGACATAGCTCAACAAACAAACCTGCAATGTATAGAACTGTAAGCCGGGCCTACCTTGATAACGATAATTATTATGAACGCGAAACAAAAACAATAGCCAACAAGTATGGGGGTGTAAATGGGTCGTAATAGGGTGAAGAAGGGGGTGATGATTATCATCTAACGTAGAACTCCTTAATGCCGGTAATAAGCGTTGTGAGGCGCATCCCGCGCCTAATGCTAGGGTTACCTCCATCATGTGGGAAATTGAGATGAAGAACTCTTACTAAGTAGGCTAAAAGAACAATGTAATTCATTTTAAGAATGTGCATACATTCAGTATTATGTGTTTAGCTTGAAATCATTTGCCATCGACACGCTAAGAAGAAGAAGCTTGATAAGCAGACGCAACTTTATTGTTCGAATTTAAAACATTGAGAAGGTCTTGTATCAATAGTGGATATTTAAAAATGTCACTCAGCCTACAAACTGGAATACACCATATAATTAGAATTAGGTTAACCATTGCCAGTAAATACGAAACGATGATCTTCTAAGATATCTCGAAATGCTTACACGCACCATTCGTCAAAGTTTGTGTAACGGACGATCGTATCAACTCCATCTAGATTTATTGGTGTTTGTCTGTCTTGTGGAGTTGGTCGCGCGCACCAAGTCGTGGCCAATCCCATGAAATTACAAGTTTCGTATTGAAAGTTGTTATCGTCCGCCACAAAGGAGCGAGTCCGCCACGATACTGTTATTACTGCATTATGTATTCATTCTCCATTTCCACCATGTTTTGAGTCGGGCGATTTAGAAATCCATTTAGCGATACGAGAACATTAGCTTACTTGTATCTGAATAGCAAAACTTTCTTATTGTTAGCTTTATCTTTACTTTAAGACATGAAATGAAAATCTCAAATAACCTTTGAAACAAGCGAAACTTTATTTTATGACCTTTCCAAACAATAAAACTTAAACTAACTTTGTTAATTACAGCGATGTTCATTACAATACATCTAGCTTGTATCGTGTAAATTTTAATCTGCTGCCATTTGCCGACTGTACCTATCTTAAAATAAATATCAATAAATTTAAGAATAGGATGCAAGCAACTCCCATAGTCAAAAAATATTTGGACATGCTGCAAGATATGGCTGATGACAACGACACTTTCAACTTTTTCCTGATTGACACAAATGGCCACGCCACGCGCCGGTGTATCCAAACGCGCCAACACAAGTGCCCCTAGGCGAGCCATTCACCTACATTTATAACACAACCGACTTTCCAGCAATATCGCCAGAACCCTAATGCTCCGTTCACGACCTCAGGCGATGCGTTAAGGTTAAGCGATGCGTGCATATGTCAGTTGTTTACTTGGTGATCCTTTGCGTGAGTTCTGTCGCATCTTAATATGTGCCACGGTGGCGCTGCATGCAAATACATACTTTTATTTGTTTTTTCGCACTCGCTGTGTGTCTTGTCGCTTAATTGTGTACTGTGTATGTCGTGGCCAAAAGATGTCTGATACACGGACAGCCCTACAGCGGATTAATATCGCGATCCGTAGACTGGAGCCAACTGAAGATGACATAATAACCGACGTCGTTCCAGATTCGGATTAGCGCGACTTAGTAGATCGCGATCAGCCGATACTATCTTCTAATTACTTTCATCTAATATTAAAACTATTTAACTGACATCTTATAGAATCCCATGGTGAAATCATTAACTATTTTCTCAATCGTTAAAAGATTATCCCAAATATTGCCATGACTTACTTTCATTACTGTTACATTTTATCCCCAGGTTCACCTACTGTTAAAACTGTTCTACTATTCCATGTGATACAAAACCTTGTTATTCGAACGCTTTTCGTATTCCAATGACAAAATCCAATCAAGATAACAATCCAAGTTACTCGATTGCCAATTTGCAAATGAAAGCGAAATAAAGTGAAGTATGGTTTCATGAACTTTGTGTCAACTCCTTCAGCCCGATACGCGATGAGCTTGAAACAATATGGCCGCCCTAACCATACGTTTGGCATAAAGTTCGTTCCTTACTGCCACATCACCAATTTGTCTGGAAATTGTATGATTATCACGTTGATTACGATCGTGTTCTGCGCCTCCAATCAGTTTCAATTACAGCAATAGATGATGGTAACGTCAGCGTTCCATAATAATACAAGATCTGTCTACTTATATCGTATATTATACTGTATTTATCTTTACATAATATTATAAAACAAAGTCACTGCCCGCTGTCTGTGCGCTTCGATCTTGAAAACGACGAAATGGATTTTAATGCAATTTCATCTATAAACAGTGATTCAAAAGCCTGTAATATCTGCTGCACTAGTAGAATAAAATAAAACAACGTGTCCGTTTGTATGATCGCTCAAATGCCAAGAATGTCCAAATAGCGAGAATGGTCCCTAACACTCGCACGTAATATTGTCGGACGCCGGACACTGCCGGACAGTACCGGACAGTACGGGACAGCGTCGGACAGGCAGCGGCGGAATTTCATTAGCGGTGCCCACCTGAGATATGGCCCGCGTATACCATACACTTGCGGACGCTAATTCGAATACGACGAGGAAAGGGTTTGTTATTACAACTGTTTGCTTATGCACTTATGTGTAGTTTTTCACGACCTCGATATGTAAAGCCAAAAAGTCCCCTTTGTCTGTTGGAACTTTTCTGTTGCTACTGATTTCGAAAAACAAAGGTTTTCTATATTATTCTGTCTGTTGAAGTAATTATGCTCTTATTTGTCGTCAATTCTTCAGTGACAACCATAAAATTTTATACTAGACTTTATAGTATCAGGTTTTATACCTTCCCGTTCGTTTTAAACAGTACTTAGTCAAACAACAAAAAGTCAAACAGACAGGCGAATCGAATGCGATCGGAATCCTGTCATATATAAAAGCGAAAACGGTCCGATAGTCTATGTGACAGACTTCAAACAATTCCATATATTTCAAACAAAAACGCTTCGCTTCGCGTTCGCTTCGCCTGTCTGTTTAACAATAGCATAACAGATAGGTATTGCTAAACCAAGTAACAATCACAGATCAATAAGTACACTACACAGTATATCAGTAACGTTTACTGAACTAAGTTATACTACTCGAATTATTGTGTAATACTGAACGCTGTCCGAGATATGGTGTCCGGGCTTCAGTGCGGGCACTGTGTCGGACAGCGGTGACCGCGCCGGGAATCCATTTCCGTGTCCACTCCACCTGAGATGCGACCGCTAATGCTTCGCTCGTCCTCACCTACAGCAAATACAAACGTATTTTCTGTAAAGGCGAATATTACCAATGATACTATTCACGATTAGGACCAGCAAACCTCGTTCAAGAGTGTCACAGTTTGTTATGGTGTGTTAAATTACTTTTTGACAATTTGGTTCGTTAGATGAGCTACCTATTGGAAATATCTTGTGAACAGATGTTAGTAAAACTCGCAAAAAATGGTTGACTTTTTATTTCAATAATTTTCCAATAGGTTATGGGCCCAGAAATGTAGAAATCGTCTACGTATAAGGCAATTGCGAGAAATTTGCTTTTGACCTTCTTCAGGTACACGCATGGGTCATATTTTGACCTCGTGAACCCGATTTCAATTATGTAAGCGTGAACCTTCACGTTCCAACATCGTGCTGAGTGCGACGCAACAGTGCTGCGGTTCTGATCTCGTTCAGTGTCATTGGAATCTACTGATGTATTTCACGTTATATGTTAGTCTGTGATATGAAAGTACATATTACTATTGTTTTAGTTTTCTAGCAAATGGTTCCAATATTGATGTAAAAGTCTCCATCCATCCATCTCCATCTCTAATCTATCGGCTTTTGACCAAGTCAGATTATCTAAATTGGCAGGCTGGAGGTTGGCAAACATTGAGCTGAGTCTGAGGATTCAACTACATATAATACGTGCAATACGCAATTGATATTTCTCGTAGTAAGGAGTTTTAAAATAGATGGTTTTTATTTCAAAACCTTCGAAAATAAATCAAAAATAATTTTAATGAAAGAAACTGCGAACGGCAACATTTATTTTTACGAAAACCCATATTCATTAATAAATATATTAAGGTATAATTTAACTGGGGCTTTTACCGCCTCGTCGAAATTATATTCAACCTTTAATATTAAAGTTGGTTTCGCAGAATAAATTCAATCGTAAAACATCAGACGCACTCAACCAAAATATGAAATCGTTCAATTTCTCTCAATGTGTACAAATTGATTTTCATCTTTTGATAGAGACAATTTAATTTTCTCAATATTGGAAGCAGTTGATCAAAATAAAAAGACACGAAAAATTAAGTACAGTATTAATAAACGCCAGTTCAAGCTTATTGTTCTTCACGTGTTTGGAACTTAATCAGGTCATTGGCCGTTAGTGTGGCTCACGAAGTATCGTAGTTCTCATCACAGCTCTTCTTCAAATAAGAAGTTCACATAATTAATGCAAGTAATACGATGTTAACGATCCTCTAACTATATGTATAGAGACAACTACTCAAGGTATTCCATTGGTTATGTGATTTACTTCCACTGAAAAATGTTGAAAACTCCTGGCAGTTTTGACGTTAACGTCTTAAACTGCTACACCAGAAACTTTCAGATATATTACATTACTTTGCCACCTATAATTTTGAACATGATCAATAAATTGGTCCTACATCCAGATCCTTGTGCCAGGTAGTGTCACCCGAAGGTGCGAAGGTGTGAGGGGGTGGACGAAGCCCCCTTCGGGCGGGCACCGTCACCGCAACATGTAGCAAAGACTTAAGCGGACGATTTCCATTTGCGACCCTTCGCTATCAGCGAGCGTCGCGCATTGATTTATGTAACACATTTATATATCGCGGCGCTCAGGTAGTGGGACAGTGCTGATGTCGGGACGTACTAACACTAAAGTGAGACATAACGACTGGTTTCTTGGAGCTTTACCCGACTTTCTTGTCCACATAGGACCAGACAAATTGGATCATGTATTGACCATTGACCTTGTCTATTACTTACCCTTCAAAAATACACTCCACCTGTTTGTCATCGTCTCTGGTGTGCTGCCTGCTTTCTAATATTAGAACCAACTTATTCGTAGAAAGTTCTAAATAATGCGCAGTTACAGGATTTTAACTATAAACTGCGATGCCATAACATTAAAAGATACCAATTGTTGTTTGCGTGTTTATGTTGAGTGACTTAATTACTAAGCAGTATTCAGCATTGGGGCTCGAAGTGGCGCTGCACAAAACGGAGGCCATGTGTTTTCATGGCCGCGTTAACGCGCCACGGTCCGAGTCCCACATAACGGTGGAGGGGGTTCGCATCGGCGTCGGGAGGACGATGAAGTACCTGGGACTCGTCCTCGACAGCCGGTGGAACTTCAGGGAGCATTTCCTGAGTTTGGCCCCAAAGCTGAACCGGGCAGCAGCCGCCCTCAGGCGACTCCTGCCTAATCTCAGCGGGCCAAACGCCTCTTGCCGTAGGCTGTACGCCGGTGTCGTGCGGTCCATGGCCCTCTACGGGGCCCCAGTGTGGGCCCTGAGCATCCGGACGCGACCACTAAAGTTGGTCGCATGCCAGAGGGTCATGGCTATCCGAATGATCCGGGGATACCGCACGATCGCCGGCGAATCGGCCAACCTGCTTGCCGGATTACTGCCCTGGGATCTGGAGGCGACTGCTCTCCAGCGCGTCTATGAGTGGCGCGTGGAGGCGCAGCGCCGGGGAGAATTCCCGCTGCCCCGACAAGTCGAGGCGCGGCGGGAAGAGGTCCGGCGCGATCTCAGGGCAGTATGGAGGGGACGATTGTCGCAACCGACGGCCGGGCACGCCGCAATCGCGGCGGTAAGACCCCTCTTTGAGGAGTGGCTGGATAGGAGTCACGGCGTCCTGACCTACCGCATGACGCAGGTCCTCACCGGACACGGAAGTTTCGGGAGGTACCTGTGTCTAAGGAGAAAGGAGGAAACGCCTGGGTGTCACCACTGCGAAGATCGCCCGGAGGACACAGTAGAGCATACGGTGCAAGACTGCCCAGCTTGGGCAGAGCACCGGCGTGTCCTCACGGCGGCGATAGGCGGAGACCTCTCGCGCCCGGCATTGGTTGCGGCCATGCTGTGGGGCGAGACGGAGTGGGAAGCGGTCGCCTCCTTCTGCGAAGCAGTCATGCTCGCGAAGGAGGAGGCGGGCCGCGTGAGGGAGAGGACAATGTCCTCCCTCCGCCCCACCCGCAGTGGTTTACACCCACGGCGACGGACGTCGCAAGACGATCTCCGGCCACAGTAGGCGCGGGCATGCGGGCGGCGAGTAAAGGGCAACTCGCTGCCCGACCATGGACCATGCCCGGGTCGACGGCGCGTTGTGTTCCACGCGCGCCTCAAAGAGCGTCAGCAAGATAACGGGGCCCCCCTCTAGAGGGCCGAAGCCTGCCGGGGTCGCGGGACTTATCTCATTACCGTGACCCCGGAATATAAAGGGCTATTGAAGGACACCGTGGATTTTAGTCAGTACAAGTCTGACAGTCCCTCCCGCCCTGCCCGGGGTGGGAGGACTCATTTGATGATTTTACCACGATAAAAAAAAGCAGTATTCAGCATACATAAATATGATAAAACCAAATTCCCTCTGACAATATTGCTAATACGAAGGATCTCTTGGATCGCTTGGATCTAATAGTTACGTCCGCAAATTATATACCTTCTCATTAGATGATGAAGCTTTGAAAGATAGCTTCATAATTCATAAACCGCACGCATAACCAAGTAGGAAATTATATACATATTATGCGTTGACATGTCTGTTCATCCCTGAAATGTACGCACACGTAACAAAATTGTTGTATTTCACGAGAGCAATGCACATCAAAGATTCTTAATTCATTTTGTGAGAATCAAATTAACCAATCATGAAGAAAATGTACAATTGTATTAAGTCCCAGCTGTACTCGAAAACGTCGTTCAGATCGGAACAGCAGCATCCCAGCACAGAAGCACAACTATTCCTTAAGTGAATTCCTTTATATATTTCACAAAGTTTTCATAATAAAACGGAGCTACCGACCCGAAACAGAATGAGGGAGTAATTCCAATCTACTGGCGCAATCTCTTTGCTAGCTCGATGGAAAACAACGAGTTACAAGGTTATTCGTAATCCCAGAGAACTAGACCACTCTTGAACGAAATATTGTGGACAAGTTTAAATTAGAAATGTGATATATTTTTGTCTACAGTTCAAAGTCTCGAACTACGGCACAAAAATCCATCTACACCAATTAACAAATTGTAGGTATCAATAAATGAAATCACTTTACCCCAGAAACACGATTCAACATTGTTTTGTAAATAATACACGCGCAGAGTGTTAACATAGCTACTCACGACGCAACATGGCCGCCGGCTGAATCACCCTGTTACGAATGTTAATAGGAATATTATCTCTTTGAGTCGTAGCGTTTATCTGCGAGTATGAACATGGGAACCAATCGACTCTGATCGACTCAAAGAGACGCAAATTGCAGCTATTTATTAGCTGCACCGGTCTCTCGAATTTATTGAACTATTCAAATTAGATATTCTCGACTCACGTGAATGCCTACTGAATTAATAGGATTTTTATAAAATCGTGCCTTTCCTGCAGAAAATGTAAACAAAGGGAAAATAAAAATAGCGTACGCATGTGTAACAGACGTAGGTATTATACATATTATTCAGACGTTCAAGAAAGAAGACTTTACGATAAAATTTTATTAGATTGGAT
Organism: Agrotis exclamationis; assembly: GCA_950005045.1. Taxonomy (NCBI): domain Eukaryota; kingdom Metazoa; phylum Arthropoda; class Insecta; order Lepidoptera; family Noctuidae; genus Agrotis; species Agrotis exclamationis. The sequence continues at coordinate 641,723 of OX465418.1, read as the reverse complement.
CGTGTGAGATCAAACGAAATACATCTCATGTTATTGGACAATATGACCGAATGATTACTATGCAGAGGGCACACGATCGACCCACTCACACATACGAGTACGCCGCCGCGAAAAGAATGCCATTACATCTTATGTGTGTCGCCTTGTTTTCAAAATGTTTAATAAATATATTTGTCTGATAAATACTATTGAAATTTTAACTCTTTGATGAAATATTTAATAGTAAAGCACAAAATAACTTTTCGTAACGAACGAGCCCTTTTCATGCGGGTGTGCTCGGCCAAATGAAATAAATATACCTGAATCCGTTAAAAGGAAAAGGGAGGGATATTCAATTTTTTGGTTTTTATTATAATTTTTAAAAGCAGATTTTTTTTGTAGAGCTCTATTGAGAGAAGTGGCCAGCGTGCTGGCTGCCACTAATGCCCACGTCCTAGACAGGGAGTCTACTTTCTAAGTCCGTTTAAGATGACACGGGTACAGATACGGATTCGTACCCGTAACGTTCGTTCACCCGTATGAACGAACGTAACTAACGCCAAAATCACGCAGCCAAAGTCTGCCACGACTAAAGTTCTTTAGTCGTGGCGCTAGTGTCTATGTCATTACATCAAATTGCATTTAAAAAAAACGTTGTATAACGAAATTTCCGCAGGCCATGATGGGTGGCACCGACCAATGCCGTCTTTAAACTATTTGAGGCCCTGGGCACATTAGGATCATGGGGCCCCTATGACCTTGAGAAAACACCATTTAGTTACAATAGATAAAGAAAGACAAACAAGGTTCTAAAATTTTTATTTAGTTACTAACTATAAAAAATAGGAAATATAAAAAATAATCTACAAAAGTAAAAATCCTTAGATTAATTCTATGTTGATTGCAAAGGTACCCTTCTAGATTTAAGATGAGCAAAATCGTTAATCACATCTTCAAAATCTATGGTATTGAGAATATCACATTCTATGGACATCAGCGACAAACTAGTTAATCTCTCTTGAAGCATTGTACTTCTTAACTCATTTTTTATTCGTTTCAATTTGGAGAAGGAGCGTTCTCCGCTGCAGTTAGTTACCATCATACTTAAAAATATTCTCAATGCAATTTCTACGTTAGGAAATGTGTCTTCAATTTTGTTTTGCTTTAATAGATTATATACTTCCTGTACACTGTTAGATGCTTCATTTTCACTCTGAACATTTTTTAAGTATTCATTTAAATGTTGACATTCTATTTCTAACTCTTTTTCATTTACATCTTCGTGATAGATTTGAGAAAATTCTTTGCATCCTTGTCGTATCTCTTCGGAATTCAGAGTTTTTAAGTGAAAAAATAAACTAAAACGTTGACTGACGGTCTCATATGAACTTTGTCGCTGTTTTAGCTTAGATGAACACTCAAGGTATTGATTATTGGGAGAAAGGTTTCTACGTTGAATCGCTCTTTTCCATTCAATTGGACTGATGGCGCAGAGCCATCAAAAAATTCCAGCCGTGAGCTTCTACGTCTTGTTCTTTGAGATAGATCCTTGTAGTCAGATTCTGGGTTATTTTCTTTGGCAGATGATTCGAAGTTATCAAATTTATCCCTGAGGTTAGAAATAAAATCATAAAGTGAAGTCAACAAATTGGTTGCAACGTCCAGTGTTATTGTTTCTTTCTGAAGATAATTACTTGTTTTGTCTATTCTTTCCAAAATGGTGTTCCAGATTTCCGTCAGTATAATAAATTCTAGATTTCCCATTTTTCTAGACAGACTAAGGGCTTCGTCTCTTGTTTCTCGTGCCTGTTCAGTATCGTTTGCGATGGTGAATTGGAAGGCGAATACAGCAACCATTTTCTTTCGACGCATTCATTGTTCTTTAATTTGCGAATAAATAATGCTTTGTTGAAATATCTCGTCACTAATTTATTACCATCTTTGTAGGTTCTGGATGCCTCGGAAAAGTCAGAATCTTTATTTTGAAAATATACTGGTCCCTTACGAATTAAAATTTCGCGATTTATTTCAACAAACTTTTCGTGAAAATAATCGGCGGGATCGTGCGATATTAATTCTTCTGTGTTGGAAAACTGCTGTTCAATTGACACAGTTGGAGTTGTCGGTTTTAGTGAAGTTACTGAAGTCGTTGCACTTTCGTCGTAGGAATAGTCGCTTTCTGATTCAATCTCTTTTTCAAAATTGGAACATGAAGGTTTAGAAATTCCCGCAATTTGTAATTGAGCTGAGTCATCATGTGGAACATTTATAAGTTGATTGCCTTACAGAAGTTTCTCCAGTAGTAGTAGTAAAATATGATGTTAATTTTGGTAACTTTTCAATTACTTCTTTCTGATGTAGAGCTTTTTTCCTTTTTTCAGATCCACTAGGATATGACCGTTTCGACATTTTATATTATAATTCAGTATTTAATTAATTTTATAACGAAAATATTCGCTAACACAAAACAGACAAACGACGATTTAATCAAACAATACTATTTTTTTGTCAGAGCTCAAGCACAGTCAGTAACAAACTAACAACTACAAACAAAACAAACGCCACAACATCGCAGACAAATACTTGAAGGCAATTCCCGTTCGTCAAGCAATCGGGAGTCGGGAATTACCCTTTTTTGTCTTTGGTATTACGAATGACGTTCGAATAGGTTTCTTTAAGACATAAACCACACCGCATCAAATAATTCTTCTTTTTTTAATTTAATATTTTTTCTTTTAATTGTATTCTTATACTTCCATATAGGTATTTAAATTAACCTAAATATACTAATATCGGAAAAACTCATTTTTGAGAGAGAGTGGAGTACTTATACCCTGTTAGAGCTGCGAACATATTATCGGACGCGTCCGTCAGCCGCGGCTGAGGGACGCGGCTTAGCAGTGTGCACGGTACACAAACATCCAGTCAACCAGATTCTGTTCGGACGTCCGAGCGCTCAAGGGCGACTCAAGGTCACGTCCGCGTCTTACGACCGATAGTTTGCACAGTGTAGTATTCAATGTACTGGCTAGATTTTAATAAGCCGCGTCCCTCAGCCGCGGCTGACGGACGCGTCAGATAATATGTTCGCACCTTTATTTATTAGTTTGATCTTTCTTTTTGACGGATGTCAAATCTGAAATCGATGTAACTTTGCAACGACGAACAATATTTTCTTATTTTGATAATATTAAATAAAAATTGATAATAATCATAAGAATAGACACACAACATAAAAGTACCTGTTAAGGACTCAAGCATTTTCCGAAAGTCTTAAGTGGTTTTTATTGCTTCGAAGTAAAATTTAAATAGAAAAACTGAAAACAAAAACTGAAAAAAATGTTTTTATGTCTAGTGCAATAAAATTGATTGACGAATGAATTTATTTATTTTGAATAGTTTAAAACATACATACAGCCACATATTTAGCCAACACATTTTTTACACCAATAGATATTTTCTGTTTCCCATCACTGACCCATCTGTCAAAAAGTTCAAGCTATGTTGTACAAGGAATAGCTATCCGCATGCGGCAAACTAAAGCTAATATACTACTCAAAACAAAATAAGGGCCACCTGGTTTTTATCGATTTATTAAATAATGTTTAAATATTACTAGTTCCAATGACTGAATCTGATTAATATTAATGGTTTTACATGGAAATACACAAAAATTAAATATGTATTCCAATAAATCGTTAAAATAAACCAAATTGAATGAAAAGTGAGGAATTGCAGGAATGTATCAAGTTACATAAAACATAAAAAAATCGAAAAAATAACGTCTTTAATGTTCCAAAGAGTTCTTTAAGCTTCTCTTTTAACTCTGTTCTCTCTTTTCTGCTCATTTTATGGGAGGTGGAATAGCCTAGATTAAACACCAAACATTTTCTTTTGGGATACTCTACCAGCAAGTTTTCAGACAATTTATGAGATCCAGCTGCGTGTTGATGGGAATTTTACTTTCTTTTTCACTCTTCTTTAACTCATCTCTTAAATGCTCAATAGAACTCAGGTAAAAATCCTGAGTGTCCACTGTAACATCGTAATTCGAGCGTAAGGGAATGTGTGCACTGTTAGTAGCGTCGTGTTCGCTCGAGCATTGTCGAAAAAATAACGTCTTTAATGTTCCAAAGAGTTCTTTAAGCTTCTCTTTTAACTCTGTTCTCTCTTTTCTGCTCATTTTATGGGAGGTGGAATAGCCTAGATTAAACACCAAACATTTTCTTTTGGGATACTCTACCAGCAAGTTTTCAGACAATTTATGAGATCCAGCTGCGTGTTGATGGGAATTTTACTTTCTTTTTCACTCTTCTTTAACTCATCTCTTAAATGCTCAATAGAACTCAGGTAAAAATCCTGAGTGTCCACTGTAACATCGTAATTCGAGCGTAAGGGAATGTGTGCACTGTTAGTCGCGTCGTGTTCGCTCGAGCATTGTCGTGCTTCAAGAAGAACTCAGGTATTCCTTGCTGTGCGAATGGGATAATGGGAAGTTGCACCACATTCTCTACGCAATTTTGAGGAGTTACAGCACCCTCGTTAAGAAGTGCGAGCTCTGTTTTGGGTGATAGAGATAACCGTCCCAGAGCATAACTCAGAACTCGCCAGAACAGTCTGTTTTAAGAGTGCAAGGATCTGAAACCTGTGGTTTAGATCTTCTCTACACTCTTATGAACCAGTGTTTATTAAAAAAAATAACCCACCAGTCATCAATAAAAAGCAATGAAGCCCAGTCAAAACAGTTCAATAAATTTTCTCCTTCGCAAATGTTTCACGATTTGCACCATACGCTGCAGTTAACTGGAGGCGAACCAAGCATCTTCTAAAGTATTGTTAGTCTTTATGGAGTCGATTCGGAATAGTGTAGTCAATTATAGGGGTGCCTGTAGCTCGACGCAATGGAGTTTGTACGGTCCGCGCTGTAGATTTTCGCTCTATTTGCGCGGTTAAACAAACTTAATGCTCTTCTTGGGCTTTACTTACTTACTTTCTTCCTTGATCACGGCGTCTGGTGATATTACCCGTCTTTTAAGACCAGTTTCAAGCATTTTGAACCACTCGTTGGGAATATTCCACCATTAAACCTACCTCTTCTGGCTACGGGCTCCCTGGATTAAGGTGACACCCCAAGTGGCTATTTTTGCGTCCATGTGTCTCCGAATACATGACATTATGAGATTGAAAGATCATTATAGCCTGCTTGCTGTATTAGTCGAAGAAAACTCCGTAAGAAGTTTGAAAATTAAAAAACACCATACCGTAAATTCTAAGTAATCTCAAATATCTAATTAAAAAAAGTTATGAATTTCCAATTATGCAGTAGAAACAATACGAACATAACACTTCGACACAACAATTCATTCACATAACAATTCGATCGCGGGGCCCTGGGCACGTGCCCATAGTGCCCAGTGGGGAAGAGGGGACTGGCACCGACTCTTAGGAGCTATCTGTCAAATCGTAATATCATTCATTCTTAGTACGGGCTCGATGTCACGTAGAAAACGTCCGTATATAAGGCCGAAAGCATGGATTTTGTGGTTAGAGATTAGACCTCCAGGAACTGCGTTCACAAAAAATGTAAAACTATGCGCACCAGGTTATCCTGTTATCAATTTGTCGTCGAATCGCAGGAGGGTTCTCCTCTATTTTACTTTGCCGCCACAATTTCAATTTTGTTTGCGCACGGCGTCCAAAACGGCAGTTTAAATTTCGTTTTCCGAATAAAATTTTTATTTTTTAAAATACGCCCAAGGAAGGAAATCCGAGGTGCGAAATCAGGGATTCGCTTTGAAATGCTCGAGTGTATTTGGCGAGTGGCTTCGGCGGGGGTAGGGCGGGGGTGGGGAGGCTAGGTGTCATGTAGACCCCGGGTGCATTGGCGCGAGTACGTCTGGTCGCCGGCGGGCATGGCAGGCGCGCCACATTACACGTACCTATCATTATAAAAATAGGACTACCTGTCGACTACGAATCAATTTATTAACATCAACTTATGCAAACAAGCAATGTGGTTTCACGAATTGTGCACAGTGGCTGACCAATTGGCTGCTACACTGCGTGTCACGGGTTCGGTTCCCGCACCAAAAAAGTATTTGTATGGGGTTCTAAATGGTAAATACATCCACGATAGGTTTATGAGAAACTAGCTTCCGCCCGCGACTCCGTCCGCGCGGATGTCGGTCTTCGCGTGGATGGTTTATTTCTCCATTTTGAGTAACTCTGACAATGACATCTTATAAATATCTATTGGACCCAAATACGGCTAAGCCTATAATAACTAAGGAGATCTATTGAGCTACTGCTGTTGAGCTCGCGTTCTGTAGTAAGTATTTTTTTCATAGTAATTCCGACCTTGTATTTACAAATAACTGATCGGAACAGTAATCAAAAAGGTCGCGCTGAAAAGCACGGTTTGAAATTACACGCATACAATATTAATTCCACGGACGACCGCTCGCCACACTGGACACGTCCGCTCGCATCAAAATTCAGAATTTATATGGAATAGAAAAATAATAAAGTCGCGCTAGTCATTAACTCTCGGAGAATCTTAACACCGCGATTCAGAAATGCGCGTCATAGGCACAACGCCATCTAGTGGTGAGTGGTGGAACCTTTTTAGAAATCAATGGAGGCAGGCGTGGCGTAATGTTCTACTTGATAATAGGTGTCGCCAGTGGTTCCATAATAAGGTATGTTACAGATTTTTTTTTCTACGTATTTTTCCAGGATAAAAAGTATCCTATTTTATGCCCAGGATAATAAGGTATAATTATACCAAGTTTCATCGAAATCGAACCGTTAGTTTTCACGTGATGCCTGCATATACAGACAGACAGACAGACAGACAGACAGACAGACAGACAAAAATTTTTTTAATCACATATTTGGGTTTGGTATCGATCCAGCAACACCCCCCGCTATTTATTTTTTCAATATTTTCAATGTACAGAATTGACTCTTCTACAGATTTATTATATGTATAGATTAAAACTAAGCAATCTTCAGCTATTAACTGCTCGTGAATCTTAGCCGTTTTGTACACAACGGGACGCAAGTCCCTGATACCTTACAACTTTGATATCCTGGCGACTATCACAATACACATCCAAAGACGTAAGGTATCGAAGACTTGTGTTGCGTTGTGTAAGAAGAGCCTTAGTTAACTACGACTATAGTTGACTTTCCTAACACTCAGCGTATTGAATCGACTCGCCCTATTAACAACGGATCTGAGTTTCTATCGACGGATCATATAACGGATCTGAGAATCTGAATTTTAATGATAGGGCGTGTCGATATGTGGTGCCCGTTTGATATCATAAAAGAGCTGACAGGTTTACTGACTTATCATTACACTGTGTCACGAGCAGGCCCCGGGCGAGCTCGCGACGTAACGCCATTCACAACGACGTCAGCTGTCGCGACCGCCACACTAGCGGCGCCCTTATAACAGATGTTTGTTCAGGAGCCCACCGACACTTGCTTCTGTGCCGCGTTACTGCTACTGTTACAGTTGTTTCCAACTGTGGAAACAACTGTAACTGCAACTGAAACGACATAAATTAAGAGTCTATTAATGTCGACTTGAAACACTGTTAGTCTGTGATTCTGCAACTATTCACCGACGACCGGTTCATCATTGGACGTTTCGCCGACAGGACGATTCATTTATGGCCGTTTTACCGATAGACTCTTTCACTTTTGGACTTTTCGCCGATAGGACGATTCATTTATGGCCGGTTCATCGATAGACTCTTTCACCTTTGGACTTTTCGCCGATAGGACGATTCATTTATGACCGGTTCATCGATAGACTCTTCCACCTTTGGACTTTTCGCCGATTAGACGATTCATTTATGGCCGGTTCATCGATAGAACTTTTCACCTAGGGACTTTTCGCCGACAGGATGATTCGTTTATATCCGTATCACCAATTACATTAAAATATTACAGCAATTCCATTACAACGCGCCATGGACAGCTTTATCAGCTGTCAAATCTGACAAATTGTAATGTCAAAATTTATTGATGAAATATAAGAACGGTTGACAATAATTATGACAGTTATGACAAATTGGGGACTAAAGTTCCATTGGTGTTTTAGTCTTTTAGTGGTCTTTCGCAAAGCTCATCTCTGATTATCTTATTTTTTATCTTTTGATACCTTCAGATTTGTCTTCGTTCGAGTCCATGACAATCTTCAGTATAAAAATTTACGAGTATATCGTAAACAGAAGAACACTTCAAAAGATTATTAATAACTACGCTACAACTGGACAGAAACAGATTTAAAAATCATCAACAAACGACAATCTGACAGTGCCATAATCCGGCACCATTAGTGGTGTGACACACTAAATCGGCCGACACGATAATGGCGCCACCTGCCGGGATTAGACCGCGCGGGCGACGTCGGGTGGCGAGCTTGCATGTGTCGACTTAAGCACGAATGAACACGGCTTTGTCTCCAGAACATGGCTAATGACGTTTGTGCAAGGATTAAGCTTTCCTGTAATACCTATCAAAAAGTGTTCTGTACTTTAAGTGAATATGAACACTTTTTATTACCTCACAGTCTTTCAACTGCCCAGTTATTTTTTGTTAATATTTTCAATTATAGAATAGAATAGAATAGAATAGAATAGAATAGAATAGAATAGAATAGAATAGAATAGAATAGAATATACTTTATTGTACACCAAAATTTTAAAAACTACTGCTTACAATATTGCTTAATCTAGGGTTACAATGGCGGCCTTATCGCTAATAGCGATTTCTTCCAGACAACCTTTGGATGGACTGTACGAACTAAGATAAGAAGGGGAGGGGGTAGTCAGTGGTGTACTATAAATACTCTTCAAACAAAATTTAAATAAATGATTATATATATAGATACTAGCTTCTGCCCGCGACTTCGTACGCGGATCCTGTTGCTTATGCCAGCGACAACGGGGTCGTCAAATCGAAGATTTGTAACTTCTGACGTCAAATTCTAAGAGCCCGGGGTCGGGAAAACAACGGGATGCGCGAGACGATTCACAACGTTCCAGATCTTTCATTTTTGTAAGACTAAAGAACTTTTGTTAATATGTCATTCCTATATTTGTTATGGTGTCGCAGGGCTTTGGAGTTCCACAACAGGTGTTCCAGACCATCAATTTCCATAAGTCAAAAGAGAATGCTCATCAGGCTGAACAACTCTTGCTAAGACGTCATTCCTATAAATGTTATAGTGTAGCTGGGCTCTTGGAGTTCCACATCAGGTGTTCCAGATCTTCAATTTGTATACGTCAACAGAAAGTGCTCATCAAGTTGACTAACTCTTGCTAAGACGTCATTGCTGTATATGTTATAGTGAGCTTCTGCCCGCGGCTCCGCCCGCGTGAATTTCGAAAATTATCCCAAGGGAACATATTCTCGGGATAAAAAGTATCCTATGTGTTATTCCAGACTATAATCTACCTCTGTGCCAAATTTCATCAAAATCCGTTCAGTAGTTATTGCGTGAAAGAGTAACAAACATACATCCATCCTCACAAACTTTCGCATTTATAATATTAGTAGGATATATATTATATAGATTTATAAATATATATGTATATTATTTCAATACAAATGAAGTAATCAGAAAATCATAACATTAAATAAATAAAACAATATTGATTATACGAGTAGGTAATAAAAATAATAATGATTGACTTGGAAACTTTAAATCATAGGAGTGAATGAAAATGATTCACAACTAAGCTTTTAAAAGCGATAAGTGACTTTGCTTGCCTTACCGACTCCGGCAATGTATTCCATAAACGAATAGCCTGAACCGTAAATGATTGGTCATAGAACTTAGTGGTATGTGCAGGCATCAAAAGCCTCAAATTCTCCGATGATCTCAAATTTCTAATATGTGTGTCATTAATGAACTTAAAACGTTCTTTCAGATAAAATGGGGTTGTGGGATTGAAAAGAATATTGTACAATAACGATAAAATATGCGTATTCCGGCGAAGACGGATAGGCAGCCACTTGAGTTTATTGCGAAACTCGGAGACATGGTCATATTTACGCAAACCAAATATGAACCTGATACAAAAGTTTTGGAGACGCTCAAGCTTATCTAGCTGCACTTCAGTGAGATCTGGATAACTGGTATCGGCATAGTCGAGAATAGGGAGAAGGAGAGATTGGGCCAGCGCAGCTTTGGTAGCAGTTGGAAGGAAATTGCGTAATCGGCGTAAGGAACCTGCTGACGCAAACAATTTGCGGCTCACTTCTTGTAACTGGGGCCCCCAAGAAAAGTCCTTATCTATATAAATACCCAGGTTTTTCACAGAATCACTATATGGGATTAAAGCTCCATCAAAAGATATCTGAGGTAGGGTCAACCAGTTTATTTTTGAACGAAGCCTAGGACTGCCGACAATAATGACTTGCGTCTTCACAGGGTTAACCTTCAAACCATGAGCCAAACTCCATTCAGAGATACGTGCCAGGTCTTTATTCACCATATTCACTGCCTCGGACAATTCATCTACTGGAGCTTGTGAATAAATTTGCAGATCGTCAGCATACAGATGATAGGAAGAGAGAAGTTCATTTGAAATAGAATTTATAAAAATAGCGAAAAGAAGAGGAGATAGCACGCCCCCCTGCGGTACGCCGGCAGTAGTATTGCACCATGAAGACGATGACCCTTCGATGCAAACACGTTGCCGACGGCCACACAGGTAATTAAGAAACCAATCAATTACCGTTGGAGATATATTAAGAGAGCAAAGTATGCCAAGTAGAACATCAAAATCGACGGTATTAAATGCGTTACTGAAGTCCAATAACGAAAGGACCGTCAGATTTCCATTGTCCATACCCAACCTAATGTCGTCAGTAATGTTAACAAGTGCTGTGGTAGTGCTATGCCCTGAACGAAACCCAGACTGGTAAGAATTAAGGAGTCTGTTTTTACAGAGGAAAGTACTAAGTTGATTATGGATAAGGCGTTCCAAGACTTTGGATAGGAAGGGTAAAATGGATATTGGACGGAATTCTAAAAAGGAAACTGGATTACACTTTTTTGGGAGAGGGGTTATTTGGGCTTCTTTCCAAGAAGATGGGAAAACACCCGAGGATATGGAGTAATTAAGAATATGGCAAAGGACAGGAAGGATTTCGTCCAGAATAGGGAGTATCATTTTGCGACTTATACAGTCACTACCAACAGCATTTGACGTAATAGATAATATGCTCTTCTTAACATCACAATCGGTAAATTGATTAAAAACAAAAGGAGAATAATCGGGAGTGGGAAGAGATGAAAGAAAATTTAGAGTATTGACTTTAACAGTTCCATTGAAATTACAAGAGGTAGCAAAATGTTTATTAAGTAACTCAAGGTCTACATCTTTAGGAATAGACTCTTGCCGCGACTTTCCAACTCCCATTGATCTTAGAAATTTCCAGACTTTAGCTGGATCACCGTTTTCGACTGAATTGTGAATGTGATGGCGTTGTGCATCCCTACATACCATGTTGCTGCGATTGCGGATAGCTACGTATTTTTCACGATTTAAGGAGTTAGGCCTGCACTTGTATCTGGATTTTGCTGCCGCTTTCTTTTGCAAAATTGCCTTCACCTCCGCTGTCAACCACGGTGCGGGTAAGTGCTTCATCTTTATCAACCGAATAGGTGCATGGACATCATATAATTGCTTAAGACCAGCATTGAGAAGATCAATTTTTACATCGATCGACTCAGCATTAGCGAGATCAGACCAGTCAATATTGCCAGCATCATGACGAAGGCTTTCCAGGTCCATTCCACCAAAACTGCGCTGAAGAATAGTTTTAGGTTTAGTCTTAGGAAGGCGAATTTTGTAGGATAGGAAAATTAAGTCATGGTAGGAAAAAGCATCTGCGGAACACTGCCCATGCTTAGCGACGTGTTGAGAGGAAGAAACAAAAATAAGGTCAAGAAGCGAAGGAACACAGTTGGGAAAATGGTGAGTTGCACTTAAAGGAAGAAGAGATAAATTGCAGGATTGGGAGATTGTTCGGAGAGAGGAAGAGCGGGAATCGTTTTTGAGAAGACATGTGTTGAAGTCCCCCATGACGATCATGTGCCTGTAAGAAGGCGCAAGATTTATGAGTAGACTTTCAAACGAAGAAAAGTAGTCGATACGCAGTGAAGGAGAATAATACACCCCAAGCAAAACCTTTGAATGACGTAGATTAACTTTCAAAAAGAGATGCTCGCCAGCATTCGGCGGTGGTGGCTGTGTTGACATATCAATAATTGAAAAAGGAATATCAGCACGGAGGTAAATGGCAACACCGCCCCCACCGCAGCCCGTGCGATCATTTCTTATTAGTTGATAACCGGGTAAGGAATAGGAGGTGGATGGAAGACAAGGTTTTAACCAGGATTCGGAAACAAGAATTGCATGGATATTCTTGCAATCCAGATTCGCAAGCATATCGTGGTAATGAGCCGGAATACTTTGAGCATTAATATGGACTACATTCAGATTCTTCGGAACATCGGAAAATTGAGACTTAAGTGTATCACCAAGCGTCGCGATACTGCTAAAGCTATCGTTGTCACTACTGGCTGATAAAAAACTGTCATCATCATCACTAAGCGCGTTACAGCCAATCATTAGAAACGCAAAAATAAATATACTTAAATAAATATATAAAATAATATAAATAAGAATATGCAATTTAAATGTGGGTTGGCAATCAATATGTCCACCCGCCAGTTATGCGTAAAAAAAAAATAATAATAACAATCTTACAGAATTATCTTAACAAATAGGTACAAAAAAAAAACAATAACAGGAACAAGCGTCGTTCGGGCACAAGTACAGGTTTAGATAGAAAAAGAAGAGAGAGAAAAGAAAGAAAAAATAAATAAAAAATCTTCACATTATTTTTAAACTGTAGCATACAATTATCTATGTTTCCATAGATAATTCATGCTCAATGTGTTACTAAAATAATCAATTGACATGGAACGTGGCTATTGAATGACACTTGACAGATGTCAAGTGTCAGAATAGCAAAAGAAAAATATTAGAGTAACCAAACTAGAATGAACATTGAAATAACAAGAAATACGGGTAGGGATAAATAATAAAGTGATATATGAAGGTAAACAACAGATTACAAAAAAAAAACAAATTATTATGTGTGTTACTGTTACCCGAACGTCGCAGCGAAAAAGTCTAAATCACTTCTTTGCAGCAGCCCTCCTATTGCGCCTTGAAACAGGTGTTGAAGGTGGCTTCTCAGCCACTTGTTTGCCGGCGTCAAGTTCGGGTTTATCAATCTCGAGCTTAGAAGAGTCTATAGCATGCAGCTCGCTGAAATTCACGATAGTATGCTTGCTTCCATCAGCCGTCAAGACGTGAATATAGCCCTGCTTGGTCCAGCAGTTAGTGACACCAAAGATATCTCTAGCCTTCATGAATACTTGATGCCTGGATCTAGTCAAAAACTCTGAGACTGTGATTCCTGATCCTTTGAGTTTGGTTTTTGCAAACCAAATCTTGTCGCGTATATCCACATCCTGGAACTTTACAAGAATTGGCTTAGGCTTTCCAGCCCCACTTTGACTGCCCATTCTGTGAAAACGACGTATATCAGCTACAGACAAGGTGTCCAACTTCAGCTTCTCCCGCAACACTTCAACAACCACACTAGACGGGTCTTCCTTGCTCACCTCTGCAACACCATGGACAAGGAGCATCTTCCTGCGGCCCCTCATCTCCAGTGCATCAACATCCTTGGCAAGGGCTTCCATCTGTTGCTGAAGACATCCAAGAGCATCCAGGACAAGCTTTTTAAATAATGAATAATCCACTGCAAGACTGACCGGACTGCCGCTGGGTGAAGAGTTGTGTGATGTTCTGGCTAGTTCAGCTTCAAACTTTGACATTCTCTCATGGAATTGTGCCATCAAATCAGAGATTGACCCCTTCAGTGAATCCATAGTATTGTTGTTGTGATAGTAGGATAGTGTAATTATGGAAATAACACAAAACTGGCAGGTAGGAACTATTACAAACTATTATGCATTTACAATTGTCAAGAAAAACTGATGATTTTAATTAAATTATTTTTTTATCTAAGAGCAAAATTTTGATGTCTACTTTGTTCAACTACCGCCCAAAAATTATAAACTTTCTGTATTAGGTGAGTGTATGAAGTACCAAATTTTATATAAGAGAACATTATAGTCAAATCAGTGTAGGAGCGTCTTGTTTAACTATCGATATATATCTCGAACGACAAGCGACGAACACAAAAACACACGCGTCTCCGAACAAACTTACATGTGGTACAAACATAGGCTACTCCCGTGGGACAACTCGCCACAATGTACCCTATGATGGCACGTATCTCCACAGATGTACGGCACAAATCAAAGATATGTGCTTCGATGACCACTTTGTGCAAAAGAAAATTATTGGTCCATTGTGACCGTTTTATTTGAGATTTTTTGCTCGTAACCAATATGACAGATAAGGGTCGGCGTCAGATAAACATCGATCTTTTGAGAACGACAAGCGCTCGAGGATTAGTGGCGGATTGGACGGCGGACTTACGAGACGGAGCACTAATTAGATATTAAGGAACCTGCCCTCGGGCCGGACTCAAACAAAGCAACACAACTAGCTATCTGCGTCTGATGTCGAACACTTGATGCTCTCGAATGTCTGAAAGAAAATTGGGCTTTTCTAGAATGAGTTCAGAGGGGTAAATACGAGTTGAGCCGGCTTCCATTGAGCAACGGCTGAAATCCCTAATTAGCAGCCGCAGTGTCGCTCCTTACATTTTACAGAGTATGTTTTTGGGTCATGGACTTTTTATCTGACTGTCTAGTTTCGAGGTTTTCGTTTTATATTTCGTTCATGAGTTGATAGGTAATACACGCTCTCCGCTTTTATGATCTTTCAATAGAGTCTATTCAATAGACAATTCCTAGTACATTTTTGCAAATTCACACAAATAACATCTGCTCAGCTGTCTCTAGTGTCAGGCTCATAAGCAGAGTTTAGCATCTCTTCTAGTTAGACAGTCATTTTATTCCTACGTTTGAAATGTGGATGTGTCATTTTAACCCAATCACGTAAGATCTGACTATTTGATTCTCGCACCCGTCGCTTGCTTTGCTCACGGAAGTAAATATATTCATCATCATCCATTTGCTCTGACACCTGCAAGATGTATTACATAATCACATCAAAGATCTGCGCCGGTTAAGCTCCAAGAGACGCATACAACCGGACTAACGAACTATTAGCATAACAAAACACTTCGCTTTCCACTCCCGTGGATGCGGGTGGTGGGAGGGGAACAGAGGAGATAGCGCAATGCACGTCAAGACACTCAGCGCTATTGTAGCCCAATTGTATTCTCGGTAATGGGTGCGGGAATCTGAGCCGCATCGCATCGCCTGCGTACTTGTTCGCACAAACGTCGCCGCGGCATAGAATAGTCGCTAGAGCTGCTCCGGTCCCACCTATTCGACTTGTCGAAATTTATATTTGAGAACAATGAAGGTTTATCGTAATGAAAGAACAAACTGTGTCACGAAGTAAATATTTCCTCGTACTATGGTAATAATATTCCGAAAAAAGTTATATTGTTGTGTAAGTTATGGATAAAGATGTCAAACTTGTCCTATTGATGTAGACGATTCTTGTATGACTTTCACAAAGTGATTGTATATTTAGACGTTTCGCTGGCTTTAGTTTGACATTAACGACGAAGTTAGTTTTCAAATTGATATCTAAAGTTTCAAAGGTCTGAACTCAGAAGTAAATATAGAGATCAGGTTTCAGTTAGTGTATGCCTAATACAAATCATTGATATGATCTAAACACGGTCGCTAGTTGTAGCAAATACAATAGGATTTGTATCCGTATTGAAGGGCACGTCCCCCACACATCCTGCTGACTGTATTGTCCGCACTATTGTAGTTAGTTAGTTATCGCTGGCTCATCGCGTATTGTTATAATTTCATTAGCGATAACCAATGATGTGCAGGGATTGATAATACGAATTATCAAGCACTAGTAACTCACCCTGGCTTTGCACTGGTTCTGAAAAGCATATTTAATACATTATGATAAATCACTCTCTGTCTATCAATGACGTATTATATATAGACACGCCGTGAACGAACATCGCGGCGCTTAAAAACGGCGACAATACTAGAACTACTTATACGCGTGAAGAAAGAGAAAGAAAATATGACACCGTACGGCGGGAGGGAGACGCAACTACGCGCAATGTGGCCAATTGGCTTCATTTTTGTTGTCATTTTAGAGTGCGGACAACGTATCTATAGTTTATATATCATTGCTGTCTATGAAAAAAAATCGCATTGAAATCCGTTGCGTAGTTTAAAAATTAAGTGAACAGACGATTGGAAACAACTTTTATTTAGACTAGGTAGAGAATGCAAATAACATAACCATCCGATATTTGGTTCCTATTTAGCACGTACCCCATACCTCGTTATTGATAGTTATTACAAACTACATAGAATAAGTTCTATTTGAATATTCTAATTGAAACAGACTGGCATTTTAGTACAATAGTTATCGTGAAACAGGAATTTATTGAATTCCCCAATGTAATAGAATATTCACGCCTATCGGTAGCTAATTGTTTGTTTGTTGGCGATATATTAATGACTCACATTGTTACTAATGTATTTTGTTTGCTATTACTTAAATGTTTGAATAAATAAATTTGAAAAAATATTTTGTGTATTTATCGACATCATCGCATCTCTATTGACAAACAAATGTGGTTCTATCTCGCGCTCGGTCGGGCACGCGGCACACGGCACAGTGCGCGACTTGCGCTCAGCTGTTTGCTCGCAGACTAACTGGCGACCACTCATGCGGGTCCTGTTTGTACCTGTGCAGAACGTAGCGCAAACACACGCCGCGCTTTTGATACCCGGCAGCGTAAAGAAAACATTCAATATTGAATAAACGTATAACCACATTTTTTTTTTAGCGTGGTAAAATCATCAAATGAGTCCTCCCACCCCGGGCAGGGCGGGAGGGACTGTCATACTTGTACTGACTAAAATCCATGGTTTCCTTCAATAGCCCTTTATGTTCCGGGGTCACGGTAATGAGATAATTCCCGCGACCCTGGCAGGCTTTGGCCCTCTAGAGAGGGGGCCCCGTCATTGTTCTGACACTTTTTTTTTTTTGTGGTGGCAAAATCGTCAAATGAGTCCTCCCGCCCTGGGTGGGGCGGAAGGGACTGTCAGACTCTTACTGACTAAAATCCACCTGTGTTCCTTCGGATGCCCTTTACGTTCCGGGGCCACGGTATCCTGGATTAAGAAAAATCCGCGACCCCGGCAGGCATTTGGCCCCATAAGGGGCCCCGTCGGTGACGCGTGAAACACGACACGCCACCGACCCGGGCTTGGTCCTTGGTCGGACGGCGAGCATACTCATTACTCACCGTCCGCAAGCCCGCTCCGCCGCTGTGCCCTCTGCTGTTCAGAGGGACACGCGTTGGAGCGTCCACCCGACAGGCTATTCGCATACGGGCAAAGAAACCCCTTAGGCACACAGTGCCTAAGGAAGACTTTTTGCCCGCATCCCAGGGTGCACCGGCCCGAAAAACTGGTCTTCCCCCCGGACGTATCCGAGAGGGAACTCCAGTCCACGGGCGCACGTGGAGGTTTCCTGTCTTAGCACCCCATTGTTCTGACAGTTTATTAAAATATTTTTAAGACATTTAACAACGACAATAAACTGCAGTGGTGGGTTTTCCGGTCTGTGTCCTAATAGCTGTATGCTTGTGCGGTATGATTACATAAGACTTGGTCCTCATTCAACTTCAACAGAAAATCAATCAGGAACAAAACCGATTGCGATAGCTTACAAATCTGCCTGTCACTCTCTCTGACACAAGTACTAGAAGTAGTGAGATAAGACGCGGGCTATAACGGGGACCGGGGGGTGGTGGTGGCGTAGGAGGGGGGGGGGGGGCGGTAGTGACGTCACCTGTCTGAGAGACAAGACAAACGGCGCGGCCGGCAAGCTGTATGGGATTCTGGTAATGTTGATACTTCAGGTAACGTAATACGGCTGTAATCTCTGAAGATCTAGTCAGAAATGAATTCTACGTAAAAGACAACCTTCAACTTTCACTTGTAATGCTGTTATACTTAACTTTTTTCCAAACGACAACTCTAACAAAAAATATTTATGTGTTTATTCAAATAAATTTCTCGTAAAGACAGTCAAACCCCAAAAGACATGCAAATGGCCGTATCTTCTCTTTTTTAATTTGAAGGTAACATCACAGTGTTATTTCAATTAATGTTAGTTCTTCCGTGTTTACCTGCAGCGGAAGCAACATCTCTTATAAACACGACATTCCGCACATTCCCGCACAAATTGCATTTCTTAACAGAACACACGTGAGAAATCGCACCATTTCCAACCGCATATAAATTGAAAATTGTTACTTCGAGTTAGATAGGATTGTTTTCGTCGCATGTGTTTCATATAACGGTGTGATGACACATGGTTTAACACCACACAGAACAAACACGTTTGCTCAAACGCTTTATTTATTGTTTATGAATTCCAACCACTACCGAGTCATTCACTGTATATTGTATCTGAACGTCGCGCGCGTCGGCCACGAGCGCGCGCGCGTGTGTTTTCACCGCGCCAGTTTAAACTACATCAATTCAAATTGTTACCTCGCTGCGACGTTCGCTCGCGATAGTTTCGAGGCAATACATTACAGCTGTGACAGATAGTTTAGCGTGGTGTCCGCTGTTGATTTATTTTATTTGGTGTTTAGTGCTAGTGTAACTAGGTGTCGCACGCGGACGCGCGTGGCGCTCCCCCGTGTGTTTCTAGTTTAAATCCAGCAGCCAGGCGTAGCGACTAAAAATTGCACTATTTTATATAAAATTGGTTCAAATTGTTGTTTTTGTGCTGCGATAGATAGTACGGTGTGAATGTAATCTGTGGCCGGTGATTTACTGTAGTTCACATTTTATCTGTAATCGGATTTTTAGGATACAAACTCGAATATACATGTTAAATAAAATATGTAATAGTTTAGCGTTATTTATTTGATTTTGAAAATAGATTAAAATAACAATTACTAAAGAAAACACTATTTGCTACGACGCGCGACGTAGCTCATTGCTACTACCTCGTAGCCACCAACCGCTACGCGTGGTCTAGATTATTGCTACATTGACTGTCAATGTCCATATTTCTCTATTCAAATACCTTTAAGAATGGGCAACTAACATCAATTTTGTATTTATTTCCAATTGATACTTATGAAAACTAATAACTAATTGTATTTTTTAGACGCTTCATGTGGTCGCGCACCACTCCTTAGATCTTACACAGCTCGAGCCTAGATATGACCTGTGACACTTGTGTCAACAGCGATTGACGACAAAACAAATTAAAGAAGTCGCTTAAACCGTTCATCGAATCAACGCGACGTTATAAAAACAATTAGTGAGGCATTCACGTGACGCTTCCGTTCCAATCGCTTCGCCTGAGGTCGTGCAAGCGCCCTTAGGATCACGCTCAATAACCCCGAACACACCCGCACCTCGCACAATGTTCGCTAAAGTTTAACTTGGACGACTCACTTCCGCGTCTTTATGTAAAACTATCGCTTGGTTTTGTTTCAGTATTTATTGCAGTTCGTGTTTACTTCATACTTGCACTTAATGTTACGTTTAATTTTTCACATGTCCATTACAAACTGCATTTGCATAAAATGTGTTATATATTATTTAAACTGAAAGCTTGACCTAATCAACTATTCATGAATGCATATGTTGTATAAATGTGAGTTTATATTTACTTTAATATAATAATAGGAATTTATTTTATAATACCTATATACATTTTGCGGGTTCGTTCGTATTAGTATAGAATTTGACAATCATTCAAATCGTCAATTTAGCGCCATCTATTATATCATCAAATGAACGTTATTATTGTTTTCCTCAGAAACAGTATTTGTTTCAACAAAGGGTACCGTATGTATGTATGTTTGTATTTTAGATTGGTAAACTTAATCCGATGACGGTAAATGACGTAAAAAGACAATATGCTACAAAATTCATAATTTTAACAAAATGTGTTGTACTATTTACGTGTGACTAAAGTTTCGTGGAATAAAGACGTAGTATATTGTTTGTAACAGTTGTGAATTAATGCTGAGTTCAAAAAGGAGCTGAAGCCTTTCTAGGAAAAGGTAAGGACTTCATGAAAACTCGGTTTGGGAATATTATTATATTTCTATCAGTGTAGTGCGTGCGCACGAGACCAACACCTGTCGCCAAAAGCCTCTCATCGTAATAACACCTTGTCTAAAATATTCAGCCGATACATCAAACACAATCTGAGTACTTACCTCGGTACATTTGAAGTTGCTCATTATTTTCCGTTCAGGTATAATAGAAGTGAATATAAAGGAATATGACCTTTAAACACATCTGCATACATACATATTTATTAGGTATTTGCTGTGCCTGTAACTCTGCCCACGTATTTCATTGTTATATTGTTACTTTTCGGGACGACTAGTAATATTTATGTTTTTTTTTACATTATGAGAAATAGCTAAGTACCTGCTCCTACCTGGTTTGTTTATTAACTATTTTTGACAGAATATACTCTAACTAGACGCGTAATACATAAGGCATTGTTGATAAGTTTCTCATAGAAATAAGCAGTGCCTTTTACTTTATTTTTCATTTTCTTGCTTTTTCTTTGTTTGTATATTCATTTAAATAAATATTACAGGGCCATTCCATACTTATATGTATAAACTTATGTAACGCAACGTGTGCAGGACACACACTGGTGGACTATTTTAGCCTCCCCCTCCCCGCGACCTATGCCAGATGGTCTGCACATCCATTTCTATCTAACTCATATCTTTATGGGTCCACAAAAGTAACTTTTTAGTAACAGCTACATTTTTAGACAACGCGCTGGCGATACCTTTTGTCTTGCAGACGTCTGTAGGCCGGTGACCACACACCATCAGGTGAGCTGAATACTTATTTGTCGCCAATGAAATAATGTCAAAATGTACTTTCACTACATCGTTATCCTAAAATTACATTACAGTCCTGAGTTTTCGTTAACTGATCTGATCTAATCGATTAGTTAACTACAAAAAGTGATTCCTACAGCCAATAAACTAATTAGATTTCACAAAATTATTCACACTCATGTGATATGACGGCTTTGCAGCAAATGGTTCTAAAAACTGGTCAAGCTGCCGCACTCTAGTAACGAACATAAGCCTAGTGCTCACATACGTGAGTAATGGCGGCGATGTGTCACTGGCCACTCCAACACTTTCACGCAAATGACCGGTACGTCGCCGACACGCCGCTGACACGCCGCTAACACGCCAAGCGCACGCTGCGCTCTCCCGCACGCGTCACATATTGTGACTAATTCAGTTTTTGCGTGCACCTTCTGGATGAGGGCGCAGTGCTGTTATGTGCGGGCTGTTGACTTGCCCACGTTTCGCTAAAGGTTGTCCAAGTAATTGAATTTATTCATTTATTATTTAGATGCACTGGTTTTGTTACAAGCTTTTACTGTAATTGTTTTATAAAATAATAATAATTCCAGCTCATTGTTGAATCATCCTGTTACTGCAAAGCAAAGGAAGCAAATACCTTACCAAAAAGAAAAAACATTAGCACTGATCACAACGCAACACTAACTCAAAGCGAATAGGCGATTATAAACTCGGATTACTTACATTTCAATTAATTTTAGAATGCATTTTCGTATGAACTGACAAGAAAATTAGAAAATACTTCAACAATAAACCTAAGTCGTACAAGTGCCGGTGGCAAAGAGCGAATAAAAAGATTCCTCTCCGTTCACGTTTTTAATTAAAAATGAGAATTACGAGTCTATTACTTTTCCACGTCTTTTATTTAGAACTAGTTTCCGTTATATAAACAAATGTATTTTGTCACTATGAGCTATGCTAGGATTTTCTTTGCGGGATAAAATCCGGATATTCGCCACATTATAAAAACATCTCGTAAAGTTAAAGTAGCAATGGGCAGGCCACATCGCTCGTAGAACTGACAACCGATGGGGAAGAAAAGTTCTCGAGTGGCGACCACGGACCGGAAGACGCAGCGTAGGTAGGCCTCCCACTAGGTGGACCGACGACATTGTGAGGGTCGCGGGCAACCGATGGATGCAAGTGGCGAATTGTCGTTCGGCGTGGCGGTCTAAGGGGGAGACCTATGTTCAGCAATGGATGTCTTCCGGCTGATGATGATGATGAATTTGCCACTAAGCGAGTGACCATAACCGGCATTTTATGACAGCAAATATTTCGATGTGGTGTCGAGTAGCGTTATTTGAACTGAAACAAAGCGAATCTTGTATTTTTCGATTTTATTGACAATCGCTCACACCAACACAATATTTAAATGTAGTTGCATCACTTACTAGCACCTACTTTACTGTTAATAAGATCAGTGATGGCTATCCCACGTTATCGGCGCCTCACTAACAGCCCGCAGACATCACACAACATTTATTTACTTACAACACAGAGCGCTTGTGTGCTCATGTAGTACTTATCTCAATGTTGTGTGTTCTGACATAAGCTACGAGTCAGATAGTCGAATGAATTATACCTAAATAAGAGAAAGTTGTTAATTAGTTCTAACTTTTATTTGTAAAGCGGACGTACGCGTTTTAGCAATAAACACGTAAAATTTCATAGCGTATTTCTTAACTCGTAACTTATTCTTTTTATGAAAATAGAGCATGTTATTATCAAAGCTTATAAAATACGTATACATACAACTTCTACGTGTTATAATATTGTACCGGCTGTTACTGAAATATTTATTTAAAAAGTAAATAATAAAAACGTTTCAAGTTTAGCTTGGGTTGCCTGTCCCTAATGAGTTCGAATTTTAATGAATAATGTAGCAGCAAATACAATACATTAAAATTATCACTACAATAAATTACATAAATAAACAACGTTCCAGAAATTTCTTTGCACCTTTAAATGATAAATACGAAATAATGAATCGTGCGACATTGTTGACCATTACGATATGTGAGTGAATGTAACTGTTACGTTCACTCACGAACTCATAAATATGAACAGTTGAGCAGGTCGCGTGTCCGTCATTCACTCCACAATGGCTCCGTAACATACACTAACCTATTTACTGTTCTCTCGTTACGCGACGGTTCCAACTTAATTACTTTCTATATATAACTCATGACCACGCATTAGTGTAACGACCACCACTCAAACTATAATAGAACAACATTAATATCATAAATAAAGTTATTAAGGACCAAGCAAAAAGTCCCTAATTTCAAAGCCAATTCTAACGCTTAAAGTGGGTTACGTATGCTTGTACTCTTGTTGTACATAAGTAAGCTCCAAACATCACCTAACAAGTAAGTTCCAAAAACACGTAGCCTGAAATCAAGCAAGCTCTTAAAACTTAGAGGATCTAACTAAATAATTGAGTTTTCTTGGAAATCTGACATCAGGCCTAACCAATTTAGTCCACGTGTTCTTATGTAATACCCCGTAACCCATTTAAAGGTCGCTCTGAAAACGAAAATAAAAACTTTGTCGGATACGTAACGTACACGAGCACGAGCAGTGCTGGCCCAGTGGTAACAGTCCCAACTTACAAGTTGTGTATGGTGGTCATGGGTTCAAAACCAGTCAGGCGCATTACTTTTACTGACTTAAATCCACCCGTGTTCCTTCGGATGCCCTTTACGTTCCGGGGCCACGGTATCCTGGATTAAGAAAAATCCGCGACCCCAGCAGGCATTTGGCCCCATAAGGGGCCCCGTCGGCGACGCGCGAAACACGACGCGCCACCGACCCGGGTTCTGGTCCTTGGTCGGACGGCGAGCACACCCATTACTCACCGTCCGCAAGCCCGCTCCGCCGCTGTGCCCCCCGCCATTCAGAGGGACACGCGTCGGAGCGTCCACCCGACAGGCTATTCGCATACGGGCAAAGAGACCCCTTAGGCACACAGCGCCTAAGGAAGAGTTTTTGCCCGCATCCCAGGGTGCACCGGCCCGAAAAACTGGTCTTCCCCCCGGACGAATCCGAGAGGGAACTCCAGTCCACGGGCGCACGTGGAGGTTTCCTGTCTTAGCACCCCATTACTTTGCATAATTTTATCACCACGGCTCTCACAACAGTGAAAGGAAATACCGTGAGAAAACCGCCTTGTTCTGAAACCAGTCAGGCGCATTACTTTGTGTAATTTATTTCATCACCACTGCTCTCTAAACGGTAAAGGAAAACATCGTGAGGAAACCGGCATGTCCTAGAACCACAAATTCAAAGACATGTAACATCTATCAATCCACACTGGGCCCGCGTGATGGATTTTGACCCACTCCCTCTCACAGAGAGGAGGCCTGTGTCCCAGCAGTGGGAACATTTATAGGCAATAAGTTGATATAGTTAGGTTTAATGTTGTGGTCGGTCATCACAACTTGTTAACATACAGCTGCCACCACGTTCCTAGGTATCCTAGACGATATTCCTAAATACACACGGTCCGATAGATTACATCAATTTATAGGATACACGTGTCGGTTATACCCTCCGGTTCAAAAGATTTAACTTGTTTGAACGTTGTTTATCTTTATTTAGGAACCGTAAAGTAAACTTTTATAACTAGTTTAATAAAAAAAAAATCTGTTATAATGCCTGACTTTCCTTGAATGTTTTTTTAGGATCCTCAAAATTAGTTTTACATAAGATACTAGGTACATTTTAGAGATTCAAACTTTATGTTGAGCCTGAAGCTAACTTGGCATACATTTTACGTTATTCTCTTCTCGAGTACTCTTTCTCTTCTTCTATCTTTATTTTCCATCAACGCACAACTAGTTCTAACCATTACTACGACAAAACGTAACATCTCGTGCGTGAACCGAGTGTGCTCGAGTTTGGCCGAGCTTACCCGAGCCTGGCCGAACAATGCCAGCCGACACAATAGGGCACCTAAGCGAGCCCTAGGGGTAGGTCGTGTCGTGGTTGAGCAGAGTCACTCGGAATAGTAATCACTATCTACAGCTTCGACTCATTGTCGCACGTGAAAACTGTTTGCTAGCACTCCGATATCATGATAATTTTTATTGTTATTGATTGTTGACGTAACCGTCCTGCATGACGAGAACCTCGTGAAAACTGAAAAAGATAAGCAAATCAAGTATATTGATTTGGCTCGCGAAGTTGTCGATTTGTGGGATGTGGATTCAGCGACCATGGCTTAATTGCCAAGAGCCTCGACCAACATTTAAGGAGGCTCTCGTTAGGCAGCTGGATCAAGGATCTGATTCAGAAAGCAGTTCTTCTGGACACGGCGCGCATTGTTCGGAGGTTCCTTTCTCTGGAGCCCTGACTGCCGGTAGCTTGGACCCTGTTGCCGATACCGGTGGGCCACTATTATTTATATTTTTAAACTGGAGGTACGGAATTACGAACTAATTTTAATCTACAAGTAAAATGGCAATAACAACTAAAGAGTAATATGTACAAAAAATAAAAAGAAAAGAAAAACATTCAAAGGGCGTCAAAGAATTCGTCCACATCGCTGTCAACGGGAACAGTGCCCAGAACGCTGGCAGCATTGCCACGTTGTATGGCAATGCTAATTCGTTGGCCTAGAAATAGGCCAGCCCTCTGGTCACCTGAAGAGTCGACTAATCGCCTGGCGATATCATTAAAAACTTTGTGAGCGCTCGGACCCCATGGCCCCAGAGTTTCAACCCCAAACGGCTCAAACACATAGCTACTAACTAAGCCAATGTATTTGCGCCGCTTGGAGTTTTCAGCACCTGCAGCAGCAGCGCCAGCACAACACGCTGTACTAGGAAGATGGGATGGCGCAAGGGTGTCGATACATGTTGCATCCCACACCAAAGGCCTACCCAGCTTCCATGGCATTATTTTTAAATGTTTTTTTGTATTTTTTTTTTTTTTTTGTGCTTGTGAAAATATTTAAAAATATAATGTAATAAGGCAAAAAAAATGAATAAAGGTATTATACTCGTGTGTTTTTTTTTAAATATTTAAAAATGTATACACCGTGTTCTTCACGTTATCCATAAACTTTAGCAAATACTTCTATGGCTTTTACAAATCAAATCCAACAAAGGAAGTAGTACTTAAAAAGGCTTCGTTACAAAGATATTTGTAATTTCATTTAATGAAATTTAATTGAGCTATGCAGTGAGAAAGTATCTTAATTTGAAATCTATCAAATACTATTTGCATTTCATTTGTTTCAGCCCGCCAAATGTTATGAATGACGTTGCCAATTCGGATAAAGAGGCATGCATATCGGGTTATTTACGTCTAGGTATTTAGTTTGTATGAAAATTAACAAAAAATAAAAAATAAGAATTTATTAATGTGTCCATAATGAAAAATGCTTACTTCCGTGGTTTGAACATCTGGTCGAAGTTTATGTATATCGTCCGGAACACGGTGTATAGTAAGGTGAAAAGATGAATAAAGGAAATAATAATTATACTCGCACAATGATTGTTGACATAACCTCCCGCATGACGAGAACCTCGTGAAAACTGAAAAAGATAAGCAAAGCAAAGCTCTCGAGGTTGTCGATTTGTGGGATGTGGATTCAGCGACCATGGCTTATGGCCTCGACCAACATTTAAGGAGGCTCTCGTTAGGCAGCTGGATCAAGGATCTGATTCAGAAAGCAGTTCTTCTGGACACGGCGCGTATTGTTAGGAGGTTCTTTTCTCTGGAGCACTGACTGCCGGTAGTTTGGACCCTGTTCCCGTTACCGGTGGGCCACTATTATTTATATTTTTAAATGTTTTTTTTTTATATTTTTTTGTTTTTGTGAAAAATATAAAAAGTACTAGTATTTGCGCGTTGCGCGAGCTGCATGCAGTTCGCGGGGTCGTGTTTTGGAGAAGTATTCCTTACCTTTATAAAATTTTTAGAATCTATAAGAATCTTTAAATTAATTGGAAAATCCATAGTTCTTGAAAGATTTTCTAAATTCCTCCTCCTCCTCGCGTCGTATTCCTCATTGCTGAGGGTCGTGATTCCCCCGACTTGAAGCCACCTGCTTCTGTCCTTGGCAGAATGAAGAGCATCGTGAAGTTTCGTGTCCAGGGAAGAGCGAATTTGGTCCGACCATCTAAGTGGACTGCGACCCCTCGGACGCTTGCCATCAACCTTGCCAGTAACCAACAATTGTTCAAGGTTGTGACTATCTTTTCTCGCGATGTGACCGAAAAACTCCAGGATTCTTTGAAGACAGGTGGTAGAAAGTCTGGTTTGGATCTTAAGGTCGCGGAGAATGGACTCAATGGAGCGGAATGCAGTCCAGGGTATCTGCAACATTTTTCTCCAGCACCACATTTCAAAAGCACCGATGCGACCGCGACCGGCTTTCTTGAGAGTCCATGTCTCTGATCCGTAACTGAATATGGAGAACACCAAGGATTTGACCAGTTTAATTTTGGTTTTCCGAGAGATGTTACGGTCTTTCCATATTCGTTGCAGCTGGGACATCGCAGTTTTGGCCATCCCTATACGTCTTCTTATCTCCTTTTCGCAAGAGCCTGTGCAGTTTATTGCTACGATCTACCACCATTAACTTGGTTTTAGCGTGGTTGATTTTGAGACCCAGTTCCATACTGATCCTTTCCATTCTTCCGAGAAGACGAACCATTTCACTTTCGTTGGCAGCCAAAAGAGTTGTGTCGTCTGCGTATCGTAAATTTGTCAGTTTGGCTCCTCCTATTGTGACTCCGCCTTCCCAGTCTTCAAGAGTTCGTCTCATTATATATTCTCCATATGTGTTAAACAGAATGGGGGATAGTATACAACCCTGTCTAACGCCTTTACCAAAACCAAAAGAACCAGATGTGATTTTTTCTACCTTCACGACACCTTGGTTGCTTAAGTAAAGTGATTGTATAAGAGCTACGAGATGCTTAGGCACACCGAGTTCCTCTAACACTCTCCACAAGGCTGACCAGACAACACAGTCGAAGGCTTTGCTGTAGTCTATGAAACATAGCATGATGGGCGTATCGAACTCATAAGATTTTTCAATGAGCTGGCGTATGTTTAATATTTGCTCCCGAGTTCCTTTGCCTTTGACAAAGCCTGCCTGCTCTTGAGGAATTTGCCAGTCTAAGAAATGACGGATTCTGTTATTTAAGATGTGTAGCATCACTTTACTGGCATGGGATATAAGGGCTAAAGTCCTGTAGTTGTCGCATTTTGAGGTGGAACCTTTTTTATGCAGTGGTAGAATCACTGAACTTGCCCAATCGTTCGGCCATTTGCCAGTACACCAAATTCTGTCGCATATCTTGTGAAGGGCAGTTACACCTGGTAAACCCATTGCTTGAATAATCTCAGCAGTTAGTTGATCTGGTCCGGGAGCTTTTTTGGCCTTTAGTGCAGCAATAGAAGCTGTGATTTCAGATAGCAGTATGGGAGGTTCTAAGTACAAATTGTCCCATTCAGTTGTCAGGTGCGGTGCTACGTCGTGTGGGTTCTCATACAACTCCTCGCAATATTTCCGCCATCTTTCTGCTATTTCATCAAGATCTTGTAGAGGCGTACCGTTCTCGTCTTCAATCATCCACGATCGGGGTTTGAACGTTGGTAATAGTGACTCTGGAATACTGTTGTGTTGGCATTGATATATGTAATTATCTGCCTCAAAGTAATATGGCGTCTTGGAAGAGTTGACTCATCAGGTGACACAGATTCAGGTATGTAATCCTCATCAGAAGATTGCTCAGGCACGTGCTCATCATCACTGAAATTAAACTCAGAATGTACTTTATTTTCAGATACATTTACAACAGTGTCTGTGGAGTTCTGACTCTGAGACTCACTGGTTTCATCTGGTTCAACGGTTTCTGACAATGGCATAATTACACAATTATTTCGTACAGTATCTTCAATGAATATAACATCTCTACTTTTTATTACCTGGCGTTTTCTTTCATCATACAAACGATACCCTTTTGTATCCTCACAATACCCTACAAATATCATTTTCAAAGATTTGGGTCCCATTTCTGCCTTTTCTCCTTCGGAACGTGAACCATTGCTTGGCATTCAAAAATTTTCATGTGATCCAAATTCGGTTTTTTGTTTGACCATACTTCTTTTGGAGATTTATACTGAATACCTTTAGTTGGAGAACGATTTATGATATAGACAGCTGTTGAGACTGCCTCAGCCCAAAAGGATTTTTGTAATCTAGAATTAAGAAGTAAACATTTAGCCCGTTCTACAATGGTACGGTTCATACGTTCCGCCAAGCCATTTTGTTCTGGGGTATAAGGGTTTGTGGTCTGATGTTTAATGCCACACTTTTTAAAGAATGAATCGAATTCATGGTTAATATATTCCTTACCATTGTCTGTACGCAGAATTTTAATGTGTTTGTTTGTCTGTTTCTCAACCAAAGATTTAAATTCTTTAAATTTCTCCAAAGTTTCCGATTTATTTTTGAGAAAATACACAAACACTTTTCTTGAATAGTCGTCTATGAATGTTAAAAAATATTTTGCATTTCCAAGAGACTTAGCTTCCATTGGACCACAAATATCAGAATGGATTAATTCAAGAAGCTCGGAGGCTCTGGTGCCAGTATTTTTAAATGGCTGCCTACTCTGCTTACCCTCAATTCAAATATTACAGACAGGTAGTTTTGGCAATTTTATACCATTGGAACACTCATCAATTCTTTGCAAATCAGTAAAATTAAGATGTCCCATTCGCTGGTGCCATATATTGATATCAGATTTATTAACAGTTGACAACAAAGCAGATACATCCCCGATAACACTATTCAACTTATACATAATGTTATGATGTACTGCTGTCAAAATCAGTTTGCTATTTTGATGAATTTTGCAACCTTTTTTCTCAAATTTTATATCACAGCCATGTTTGGTCATTTGACTGACAGAAAGCAAGTTTGTTGATAAATCAGGTACATATAACACATTTCTTACTTGAATTTCCTTAATTTTGCCAGTGGAGTC
This sequence comes from Agrotis exclamationis, assembly GCA_950005045.1. Classification (NCBI taxonomy): domain Eukaryota; kingdom Metazoa; phylum Arthropoda; class Insecta; order Lepidoptera; family Noctuidae; genus Agrotis; species Agrotis exclamationis. The sequence goes on along the minus strand of OX465418.1, from coordinate 611,598 downwards.
TTTAATTTGTAAATTAACATTACCACATCCTCTTACTGGTATATTTTTGCTGTCTGCAACTTTTATGGTTCTGATTGGACTTGTAGTTACATCGTACAGCCACTCATACTTTCTGCACATGTGCATCGATGCTCCGGAGTCCACGTACCAGCAGTTTGCATCCATTGCAGCACCAACTGGAAAAGCAGCATAGTAAGAGTTAGTGTTTTTATTGTTATTTTTCTGTACCTCTTCTCGTTTCTGTGAACGACAGTCTTTGCTGAAATGGCCATATTTGTTGCAATTATAGCATCTTGGACCTTTGCTTTCGCCCTTTTTGTCAGGTTTCTTATCAGATTGCTACAGAATCTGGTACCTTAACATCACTGAGTCGGCAGCGATAGGCACACCCGAGCTTTCCATAGCCATAATCATAGGCCCAAACGTGTCTGGTAACCCTTCAAGTAGCAGCGTACCAAGCCACTCGTCATCGACGATAAAACCGATACTTCGGAGCTTGTGCGCTGTGGACATGATCTTATTGCCATAGTCCTCCACGTGGTCACTGTTCTCTAAGGTCGTAGTGATAAGAGTCCTTAAAAGACCTACCTTCCTTGTGAGGCCAGAATCATCAAATACCTTCTTTAGATTGTTTCAAACTTCCCGGGCTGTTTTGGCTTCCTGGACATGGACATAATTGATCGGATCTACCAGAAGAATGATTTTGGATTTTGCCTTTAGGTCTCGCTTTTTGTCTTCAACATATTTTTCTCCAGGTTCAATTGTTTCCCACAGCTCTTCATGCTCTAAGTAACTTTTAACGGCGAACTTCCAAGTGGCGTTCTCTGCCAAGTAACTTTTCTACATTGGCTGTTGAGATTGTTCCCGTCATTTTGTATTTCTAGTGGAAATAAGCTGAAAAATAAGGTTTCGGAGCACGCGGCAGCCGGTGACTATGGCTGATCGAGGTTAGGAAAAAAAATCTTGTTGAATCTGAATAATTATGCACTACTTTTGTTCTACTGTTATTCGGAAAGCGTTGTCTGGGCCCATAACCTGATAATTTGGTGGTATTATCAGGATGTTAAATTAAAGGCCAGATTATTACAATAAGATTATACGCTTTATTATAACCACACGAAAGCACAGACCATAGATATAATATAGGGATAGGGTGAGCATTCATTTATACTTTATCAAGAGCAATTATAATAACTAAGTATAGTGTACATTTTAGTTCGTTTTTAGGGTTCCGTAGCTAAATGGCAAAAACGGAACCCTTATAGATTCGTCATGTCTGTCTGTCTGTCCGTCCGTATGTCACAGCCACTTTTTGTCGAAAGTATAAGAGCTATCCTGTTGAAACTTATGTTGTATTATGTGAACCGCATTAGGATTTTCACACAAAAATAAAAACAAAACAAATTTTCGGGGTGCCCCCCATACATAGAATTGAAACTCAAAACATTTTTATTCACCAAACCCATACGTGTGGGGTATCTATGGATAGGTCTTTAAAAATTATATTGAGGTTACTAATATCATTTTTTTCTAAACTGAACAGTTTGCACGAGAGACACTTCCAAAGTGGTAAAATGTGTGCTCCCCCGCCCCCCGTAACTTCAAAAATAAGAAAATGATAAAACTAAAAAAAAAATATAATGTAGACCTCAACAAAAACTTCCAATGAAAATTGATTTGGATGAGATACACCTAGCAGTTTTTGAGATATAGTACATTTTCAAAAACCGCAAAAATAACTTTGCCATTCATACAAACACTATGAAAAACAAAGTTACTTTCAAATCTCAATATACACCGTGACTTTTTAGTCGTCTTACAAAAGCGGTCCACATAATGTACCCGACCTAAAATACCTCTAGGCGAGTTTAGTTTTTTTTTTATTCGTTAAAAATAATTTTTATTATTAATAAATAGGTACATTAGAAATTTGTAAATGTTTGCGTATCAAGCTGTAGAGTATTATACCTACCCAGCGCAATAGTCGGGCAGATCATTCCATCTCCATTTTCTATGAGACAAGGGTGTTTTTAACTACTCCTTGCGTCATAATAATGAATTAAAATTTTATTTATACATTTTTCAAATCTCTTAAATACCAATTTTTTTATTATAAACGTGTTCTAGTCATTGGATACATGAACTGGGCTGCCGTTGTAAGACGACTAAAAAGTCACGGTGTATTTATATCCCTAATCTATGCTTGCTACTACGAAACCCTTCAGAGTCCAACTCGCACTTGGCCGGTTTTTATTTTGTTTGTTTTCCATTTTTTTTGCATATTTTTTTTTGTTTGTTTTGCATTATATTTTTTTCTACAATCTTGTGTCTTCTGTTTATGGTCAAAGGATGATACGAATTGAGCATCGTCGTCGAAATAGTAAAAGCGTATCTTTATCTTTATCTTTATCTTTATCTTTATCTTTATCTTTATCTTTATCTTTATCTTTATCTTTATCTTTATCTTTATCTTTATCTTTATCTTTATCTTTATCTTTATCTTTATCTTTATCTTTATCTTTATCTTTATCTTTATCTTTATCTTTATCTTTATCTTTATCTTTATCTTTATCTTTATCTTTATCTTTATCTTTATCTTTATCTTTATCTTTATCTTTATCTTTATCTTTATCTTTATCTTTATCTTTATCTTTATCTTTATCTTTATCTTTATCTTTATCTTTATCTTTATCTTTATCTTTATCTTTATCTTTATCTTTATCTTTATCTTTATCTTTATCTTTATCTTTATCTTTATCTTTATCTTTATCTTTATCTTTATCTTTATCTTTATCTTTATCTTTATCTTTATCTTTATCTTTATCTTTATCTTTATCTTTATCTTTATCTTTATCTTTATCTTTATCTTTATCTTTATCTTTATCTTTATCTTTATCTTTATCTTTATCTTTATCTTTATCTTTATCTTTATCTTTATCTTTATCTTTATCTTTATCTTTATCTTTATCTTTATCTTTATCTTTATCTTTATCTTTATCTTTATCTTTATCTTTATCTTTATCTTTATCTTTATCTTTATCTTTATCTTTATCTTTATCTTTATCTTTATCTTTATCTTTATCTTTATCTTTATCTTTATCTTTATCTTTATCTTTATCTTTATCCTTATCCTTATCCTTATCCTTATCCTTATCCTTATCCTTATCCTTATCGTTATCCTTATCGTTATCCTTATCCTTATCCTTATCCTTATCCTTAGCCGTATCCTTATCCTTATCCTTATCTTTATCCTTATCCTTATCCTTATCTTTATCCTTATCCTTATCCCAATCCCTATCCCTATCCCTGTCCTTATCCTTATCCTTCGCTCCACTCAAGACTTACCTACCATCGGAAAACTATAGTGACCTTATCCTTACGCTACGCTACAATTTACTGCGACCTAGTTTCCGAGATACGATGGGAGGAGGTGTGAAGAGGGGGAGCGGGGGGAGTTTTGAAAAATGATTTTGACCAACTCTGGGCCACTTGATATGAATCTGAAAAAAAATGTTTTGAGTATGTTAACTTCCGAGATCCGCCTAAAGGGGGGAGATGTGGGGCAAGGGGGGGGGGAACTTTGAAAAATTGTTTTTTTCCGAGCCTTCTCTATACGAATCCGTGAAAACAAACAAAACACGCGTCTCTTAGTTTCCGAGATACGATAGGGAGGGGGGGAGGGGTGCTAAAGGGGGGTTTGGCACATTTCCCCCACTCGTGAAAAATACTTCTTAATTTGCTTGTCGTCACCCCTGAGTTACGCTTCACCCACTCAACCTTCGTTACGCTACGGAGGTCGCCGGCTCGCTTCGCTCGCCACCTCCCCCCTTCGCTCCACTCGGTCTCGCAGGTTCGCTCCACTCAGGACCTACCTACCACCGGAAAGCTATCGTGACCTTATCCCTACGCTACGCTACGCTTCGCTTTACCGCTATACGATGGGGGGAGGGGTGAAGAGGGGGAGAGGGGGGATTTTTTGACCTACTCTGGGCCCCTTGATATGAATCTGAAAAAAAAAACTTTGCAAGTCTGTTAACTTCCGAGATCCGCCTAAAGGGGGGAGGAGGGGGGCAAGGGGGGGAACTTTGAGAAATGGTTTTTACTTTTCCGAGCCTCCTCTATACGAATCCGTAAAAACAAACAAAACACGGCTCTCTCAGTTTCCGAGATACGATAGGGAGGGGGGGAGGGGTGCAAAAAGGGGGGTTTGGCACGTTTCCCCCACTCGTGAAAGTTACTTGTAAGTTTGCTTGTCGTCACCCCTGAGTTACGCTTCACCCACTCAACCTTCGTTACGCTACAGAGGTCGCCGGCTCGCTCCGCTCGCCACCTCCCCCCTTCGCTCCACTCGGTCTCGCAGGTTCGCTCCACTCAGGACCTACCTGCCACCGGAAAGCTATCGTGACCTTATCCCTACGCTACGCTTCGCTTTACCGCTACCTAGTTTTTCCGTGATACGATGGGGGAGGGATGAAGGGGGGGGGGGGGGAGGGATGAGTTTTGAAAAATGATTTTGATATCCTCTGGGCCCCTTGATATGAATCTGAAAAAAAAAATGTTGATGTCTGTTAACTTCCGAGATCCGCCTAAAGGGGGGAGAAGGGGGTCAAGGGGGGGAACTTTGAGAAATGGTTTTTACTTTTCCGAACCTCCTCTATACGAATCCGTAAAAAAACAAAACACGCGTCTCTTAGTTTCCGAGATACGATGGGGGGAGGGGTGAAGAGGGGGAGATGGGGGAGTTTGGAAAAATGATTTTGACCAACTCTGGGCCCCTTGATATAAATCTGAAAAAAAAAATGTTGCAAGTCTGTTAACTTCCGAGATCCGCCTAAGGGGGGGAGAAGGGGGCAAGGGAGGGGGGAATTTTAAAAAATGCTTTTTACTTTTCCGAGCCTCCTCTATACGAATCCGTGAAAAAACAAAACACTGGTCTCTTAGTTTCCGAGATGCGCCGTGGAGGGGGGAGAGGGGGGGCGAAAAGGGGAGGTTTGGGATTTTTCCCATACTCACGAGAGTTACTTGTTTACGAATCTGTCAAAATATACCCACCTTCCCCTTCACCATCTGGGAGAACAATTATGTCAGTGAGTGAGTGGTAATCGAGCTTTATATAGTATAACTAGTATTTGCGCGTTGCGCGAGCTGCATGCAGCTCGCGGGGTCGTCTTTTGGAGAAGTATTTCTTACCTTTATAAAATTTTGAGAATCCATAAGAATCTTTAAATGAATTGGAAAATCCATATAGTACTTAAAATATTTTTTAAATTATATAAAATATTTTTAATATTTTGAAAACCCTTATGAACGGATTTATGTATGGACTTCTAAGTAAATCAACTGAATGGTTTTTTTTTGTTCCTACAGTTGATTTACTAAAAGTCTGTACGAATAAACTATAAAATAATATTCCTTGTACTTAAGTGACTAAGTAAATAATGAAATAAGTTCCTACTTTTATGCTTTTCAAAACTGTTCTATCCCGTACTTTTGAGGAAATATAGAAAAAAAAGGGAGCCATGCTGAAAACGTTTGGCTGGCACGGCCCCCTTTTTTGCGTGTAACTTGAAAAAGGTATTGCGTATTAAAAAGTTTCTTAGACTCAAGGAATGTACTCTATTAAAACTTGATATGTAGGTACCGAAACTGATAATGTGAATTCGTTATAACAAATAAAATATTGATGTAGGTGCAGAAGGTCGTGCTGAAAAAAAAAATCTTAAGAAAATATCTAAAAAAGACAACACAACCTTAGCCAAAAACTATTAAATAATAATTGATGTTTGGCAAGTAACATATGTACCGTGTTGGTTTCTCATACAACTTGCTAAATTTGAAAAATAAACCATTGTTAGTTCATTCAGCACGGCCCTCTAAAGACGCCTATATCTTCACTACATAGTATAAAGCAAAGTCGCCCGCTTCCTGTCCCCCTGTATGCTTACATCTTTAATACTTCTACAACGTTCTTTTATTATCCTTCTTTTCACATAAACACACACACATATTTTCCCTTGACTTCATTCATAACCCTTTTAATCAACATTTTACCTACATACCTACTAATTGCTAGCAATTTCACACATACACACACACACACATACTTCCCCTTGACTTCATTCATAACCCTTTTAATCATTATTTTACATACTAATTGCTAGCAATGGACATAATACGGACTATGTGCGTGCAAAGTGTATCATCATCATCGTCATCAGCCTATAATCTTCCCACTGCTGGGACACAGGCCTCCTCTCTGTGAGAGGGAGTGGGCCATAATCCACCACGCGGCCCAGTGCGGATTGGTAGATGTCACATATCTTCGAATTTTTGGTTCTAGGACATGCCGATTTCCGCAAAGTGTATGTGTACATGAAAAATAAATAAATATAAATCTATGATTATAACAAATTGTCATTGATAATCATGGCAAACAAACACTCCAACCCAAACTATTCGTCAATTATAAATAAATAAAACGGAACGTAAGGTAGTTCGAGATGAATACGTACCCAATGCGATGTTACTGGTCAGTAGAAAATCTGACCGACTGTTGATCGGGAACGGTTGGTTGCCCGGTCAACCGAATGATCTGTAAGTAGTTAGGCTTTGGATTCTGATCAGAGTCGGCTTACTGCCGAGAACATGCTCTGGTTGGTGATGAAGTCAATAGAACGGAGTGATTGCGAATTCGTCGTTGAGGTGAGTTGTCGTACCGGTGATGAGAGGTCAGTAAAGTGTGGTCGGTGTTGGTTGATTGCTGGGATGTCTTGCGTTGTCTGTGGCGCGAAAATCAGGATGGGAGTCGATGTCAAGTTGTGGATGCTATCTAGCTTGTGGTGGATCGGTTAAGACGAAAGATATGTCTGTTAAAATGGGTAAAAGTTGTTGTCTTAACAGTAATGAGTCGTAGTGTGGAAAGGTGTGGGTGGAGTCATTGTATCGGTTGAATGAGTTATATGGCATAGAGTTATGAGTTATATGGCACATACCAAAAGTTTTAGTCACTTTTTATTAAAAAAAATAAAAAATAATAAGCCGTGGACTGCTGTGTTCCACGAAGGTGTGGGTTTAAACGGCAGATCCTAAATGTCTCAGTTACTTTTAACTGTAAAGTAAAAAATAAAGACCCAGGGACTGCTGTAGTACGCGAGAGTGTAAATGGGAAGGGCAGATAAAGAATGTTTTAGTTATTTTATACTAAAAAATAAAATAATAATAAGGCGTGGACTGCTGTGTTGCACGAAGGTGTGGGGTTTAAACGGCAGATCCTAAATGTCTCAGTTATTTTTAACTGTAAAGTAAAAAAATAAAGAGCCGGGGCTGCTGTAGTACGCGAGAGTGTAAATGAGATTGGCAGGTACTGAATGTTTTAGTTATTTTTTAATGAAAAAAGTAAAAAATAATAAGGCGTGGACTGCTGTGTTGCACAAAGGTGTGGGTTTAAACGGCAGATCCTAATTGTCTCAGTTACTTTTAACTGTCGAGTAAAAAATAAAGAGCCGGGGACTGCTGTAGAACGCGAGAGTGTAAATGGGAATGGCAGATACCAAATGTCTTAGTTACTTTTTATTAAAAAAATACCAAGGCGTGGACTGCTGAGTTGCACGAAGGTGTGGGATGTCTCAGTTACTTTTAACTGTAAAGTAAAAAATAAAGAGCCGGTTACTGCTGTAGTACACGAGTGTGTAAATGGCAATGGCAGATACCGAAAGTTTTAGTTTTTTTTGTGTATATTTTTATTTCTGTATTATTATTTAGGTTAAGGTACTTTATTTATGGGTCTTTGTTACCTGAAATAAATTGTTTATTATAATTAAATACACCTCTAGTGTAAACTAAATAGAATATTATCTTGCATGATATTCCTTTTATTATTAATTTTTAGTATTACTTTTAAGTATACTTTTTAGTACATTATAGAGAAGTAAATTAAGCAGACCAAAAAATGTATGAATCAAAATGTAACTATTTTCAGTGCCACGCAAGAACAAGTGCTTCAATATGCAATCCTTTTTCTTTTTAAGTTAGTTAATATAAGTTTTGTAGGTTCCATTCAAAGATATAGGTAAAAATATAGGTAAATATAAAAAATCTGACCCGTCTCAATTCAAAAGGCATTTATTTACACTTTGACTCGGTTTGGAAAGTTTTCTTTAAGAACAACATTAGCAATATGCTTTCTAGCGTTTTTCTTAGCTACCTACTGATATTTTTACCTACTAAAATTTATAAAGAGCAATTATAATAACTAAGTATAGTGTAAATATTAGTTCGTTTTTTTTTTGTTTGTTTTCCATTTTTTTTTGCATTATATTTTTTCTACAATCTTGTGTCTTCTGTTCATGGTCAAAGGATGGTACGAATTGAGCATCGTCGTCGAAATAGTAAAAGCGTATCCATAGTTTATGTCTATGATTCGAAAGAATGTTCTGCGGATTCTGTTCTGTGATCCATGCAACTTGAATTTGGAGTACGTTCTATGAGTGATCTTGAATGCTAGATTGTAACGACATGAATGCCACCGTGTAAATTTTACAGAATAAGTAAGTAGACTATTACGGCATCAATCTTCAACAACACCATAAAACCCCTTTTAAAAAAGTAACAAAACGTAGGAAAGACTTAGTTTGTGTTATTCCACAAGTACGCACATCCTTTTCAAACAGATTCTTTCACTATCTAGGTCCAGCACTGTATAACAAAATGAACAAAATTTGTTTGATCTACGGGCTATCTTATTTTAACTGTAAAAAGACTGTACGGACATTTCTGCAAAACAAAACATAATTATGACGAAACAGAAAAGTATCTCAGTGGGTAACAATGACAAACACACACACACACATACACACACACACACTCATACACACACGTATTCATGCACACACACACACTCAAACTTTCTCTCTCGCTCACACACACACTCGCAAACATGCATGTTAAATATTTTGATATTGATTGTTTAAGTTTTTATCGTTATTCAATTGTGAAATTGTTGTAATATTCAATAGTCTAGCTAGTTCATCGTAACATTCTAAGGGACAGGGGCTGTTTTCCTTAATACAGGTTATTCTTTAACCTAGTTAGGAAAGCAGAACTTCACCCACCTGATTGTAATTGTTTGTTATAAACTTATACGTAGTTTACTTCTTATATGTGCAACAATCCCCTTTTTTATGAAATAAATTATTATTATTATATTATTATTATGTCGTTTGTTCAATCATATTTCATATTTATACATTTTTAAATATTTTTACAAAAAAGAAATAAAAAAAAACATATAAAAATAGTGATCCACCGGTGTGGGAGCAGGGTCCAAGTTACCGGTGGTTAGGGCTCCAGAGACAGGAACCTCCTCACAATGCGAGCCGTATCGAGGAGAACTGCCTTCTGAATCAGGCCCTTGATCCAACCCCCTAATGAGAGCCTCGAAAGATGTTCGTCGAGACTCTTTGCCATCAGGCCATTGGCAGTAACGACAATCGGCACAATGGCACAAAAAATGGCACAAAAAATGAAACTCGCGCGCTAGGTCGATATATTTGATTTGTTTATCTTTCTCAGCCTTCACGAGGTTCTCGTCATGTGGGATGGTAACATCGATTATCATTGCGCGGCGCGCTGATCTGTCTCTCACTACTATGTCAGGCTTATTATTATTACGGCATCAATGGAGTTCCATCCAGATCTCATATTCTATTCTATACAAAAATCAAAGCTGATGACGCAACTAAAAAAAAAATAATTTAAAGAAAAACAAAAAACCCGACTGCGTAAAAACTAATTTTGAAAAATACGTGAAAAGTTCTACTTCTTCCTACTGTTCTGTTGGGTTTGTTTCTTTCTTTTTAGTTTTTATTTAAGTTAACTTTTTCACGTATTTTTAAAATTAGTTTTTACGCAGTCGGTTTTTTGTTTTTCTTTAAATTATTTTTTTATTTTTCACTTTTTAGTTACGATTCATTGTTCACTGTTTTTTTTTTTTGTTTGTATATCGTTTATACTTGAAATAAAAACTTAAATCAATAAGTAAGAAAATTAGCGAGAATGATTGTTTTGTTAAACATCTTTAAATCGTTATATATCCTAAACTATTATTTAAAATGAAAAATGATAAAAGAAACCTAAAGATGATTTTAAAATACCTATTCAACGACACCCCACTTGACATAGTTCATCGACTTTTATTTTTTTCATTTTGACAATATGGCGTCTGGTTGTCGCTGTGGTGAATTTTGATTACTGTCATGTCTTTAGTGACACTCGCAAAGTTAAGACGAATACGAATACGATTGACGTAAGAATTATCAAAATCGGCCTACGCATTTGGTCTCTAGAACGCCACATAGAAACAAACATACATACATACATAGACTAATAAACACATTACCCTCCTTTGCGTCGCGCAGTCGGGTAAAAATAAGTTTGTTTGTGAAGTAATATAGTGGTCAGGTTTAGTGGATATTCTGCAGAAAGCGACGCCTTGAACACGTTTTTAGATTCTTGTTTTCAAAATTTTCAAAATCTAAATTCAAAGCTGGATCACGTTGTTACAATTTGTTTATGTGCCCTCCTTTCTTTTTTGGATCATTTTCTAAATCAGCACCTCCAAATCACTCAAAACGATACCCATATCAATGTTTTTGAATAAAATTAAGAGAAGAATCTGAGAAGTTGTCGAGAATAGAATAAAAAAAACAGGACCCCTAAAACATTATAAAACTAATTCAATAAAAAAAAGAAACAAAACTAAAAAAAAAACAAGTAAAATTGAGAATACCTTAGAATAGTTAAAAGAATTTTAAAATCCATTAGAGCACTTAAAACGACTGTCGCAACCGAGGTCCGGGCACGCCGCAATCGCGGCGGTAAGACCCCTCTTTGAGGAGTGGCTGGAAAGGCGTCACGGCGTCCTGACTTACCGCATGACGCAGGTCCTCACTGGACACGGAAGTTTCGGGAGGTTCCTGAGTCTGGTAAGGAGGGAAGAGACGCCTGGGTGTCACCACTGCGAAGATCGCCCGGAGGACACGGTGGAGCATACGGTGCAGGACTGCCCCGCTTGGGCAGAGCACCGCCGTGTCCTCTCGGCGGCGATAGGCGGAGACCTCTCGCGCCCGGCATTGGACGAGGCCACAGAAATATTAAAAACAGGAGAAGTGGCAAGGGGGAAACGCTCAACACCACGGCTTCACAGACACGCGTCTGTGAAGCCGTGGTGTTGAGCGTTTCGCTCAGCTATCACTTGCAAGTACTACTTTATTCTTGTTTTCCTATATTACTCCGACTGTATTGTTGTGAGGCGGGCCGCGTGAGGGAGAGTACAGTGTCCTCCCTCCACCCCAGCCGCAGTGGTAGACGCCCACGGCGTCGGACGTCGGCAGACGATCTCCGGCCACTGTAGGCGCGGGCATGCGGGCGGTGAGTAAAGGGCAACTCGCCACCCGATCATGGACCATGCCCGGGTCGACGGCGCGTTGTGTTCCACGCGCGCCTCAAAGAGTGTCAGCATGATGACGGGGCCCCCCTCTAGAGGGCCAAAGCCTGCCGGGGTCGCGGGGCTAATCTCATTACCGTGACCCCGGGACATAAATTGCTATTGAAGGACACCGTGGATTTTAGTCAGTACAAGTCTGACAGTCCCTCCCGCCCTGCCCTGGGTGGGAGGACTCATTTGATGAATTAACCACGCTAAAAAAAAAAAGAGCACTTAAAGATTTTGAAACACCTTAAGAACCCCCCTAATCCAATCTAAAACCTTATTAATAACTCAGAAGGGAGGCATAAAATTAACTTTTTACCCTGATGAGGTGCATAATAGTAAGTCAAAAACTGTACAGTTCTGGTATGATACGAAGAGAGAATACAATAAGAGCAACATAAAAAAATTTTTGAACTGCTTAGCAGCCTTAAGTTTTGGTGAAGTTTACGAAGAGACAGACTGTAATAACGCATTTAATGTATTCCACGACATTTTACGCTCTTCTATAAATTGTGTTTTCCCGAAATACTCGCCAAAAAGACCAATAAAAAAACCAATGGCTTAGTAGGGGTTTAAAAATATCATGCTATAAGAAGAGAGCTTTGTACTATGCATATCAACACGATGCTATAAGTAAAAGTTACCACAAGAAAAGATACCGCAATTACAGTAACATGTTAAAAAAATGCATATCAAAACCACAACAGATATACAACAACAATTTTTAAATAATTCTAAGAATAAATGCAAAGCGACATGGTCAATCATAAAACATAACTTGAACAACGCTAATAACAAAAACTACTTAAACGAATTATTAATTCATGATAAAAATATTGATAATCCGAATGACATACTCGTTTATGTGATCAATTTAATAATTATTTCATTGAGCTGACACAAAACTCTAATAATAATCATGACCTAAGCAACATTGACATTGACAATAACATAAATACATTATTTTTGACTCCTGTAAATGAAGTTGATGTCTTTAAATTGATTAATTCACTAAATAACACGAAATCGACCGGATATGACGAAGTAGCCACTAAAATTATTAAATTAAACGCGAAAATTACACCCCCCGTTAGCTACCTTATAAACCTCTCATTTGAACAAGGTGTTTTCCCATCTAAACTAAAAGAGTCTATTATTAAACAACTTTTCAAAAAGGACAACTTTCTGATATGGTAATTATATTACGCTGATGCCAATCTTTGCAAAATTTTTTGAAAAAGCATTGTATGACAAAATAAATCTATTTATAGCCAAATACAGATTGAGACATAATTCTGGACCAAAAAATCCAACACGGGGGGCCGTGTTGGAATTTTTCATCGGTTATTTCCTATTTTTTTTTTATCATCATTGTGGAGTCAGTTTGGTTTCAGGAAAAAATCTTTATCTTTATCTTTATCTTTATCTTTATCTTCATCTTCATCTTCATCTTCATCTTCATCTTCATCTTCATCTTCATCTTCATCTTCATCTTCATCTTCATCTTCATCTTCATCTTCATCTTCATCTTCATCTTCATCTTCATCTTCATCTTCATCTTCATCTTCATCTTCATCTTCATCTTCATCTTCATCTTCATCTTCATCTTCATCTTCATCTTCATCTTCATCTTCATCTTCATCTTCATCTTCATCTTCATCTTCATCTTCATCTTCATCTTCATCTTCATCTTCATCTTCATCTTCATCTTCATCTTCATCTTCATCTTCATCTTCATCTTCATCTTCATCTTCATCTTCATCTTCATCTTCATCTTCATCTTCATCTTCATCTTCATCTTCATCTTCATCTTCATCTTCATCTTCATCTTCATCTTCATCTTCATCTTCATCTTCATCTTCATCTTCATCTTCATCTTCATCTTCATCTTCATCTTCATCTTCATCTTCATCTTCATCTTCATCTTCATCTTCATCTTCATCTTCATCTTCATCTTCATCTTCATCTTCATCTTCATCTTCATCTTCATCTTCATCTTCATCTTCATCTTCATCCTTATCCTTATCCTTATCCTTATCCTTATCCTTATCCTTATCCTTATCCTTATCCTTATCCTTATCATTATCCTTATCCTAGACTTATCACTATCCCTATCCCTATCCCTATCCTTTTCGTTATCCTTATCCTTATCCTAATCTTTATCCTTATCTTTATCTTCATCTTTATATGGTTTCTACTTTTCCGAGCTTCCTCTATACGAATCCGTAAAAACAAACAAAACACGCGTCTCTTAGTTTCCGAGATACGATAGGGAGGGGAAAGGGGGGTTTGGCACGTTTTCCTCACTCGTGAAAGTTACTTGTAAGTTTGTTTGTCGTCACCCCTGAGTTACGCTTCACCCACTCAACCTTCGTTACGCAACGGAGGTCGCCGGCTCGCTTCGCTCGCCACCTCCCCCCTTCGCTCCACTCTGTCTCGCAGGTTCGCTCTGCTCAGGATCTACGAGTACCTACCACCGGAAAGCGATCGTGACCTTATCCCTACGCTTCGCTTTACCGCTACCTAGTTTCCGAGATACGATGGGGGGAGGAGTGAAGGGGGGAGAGAGGGGACTTTTGAAAAATGATTTTGATCAACCCTTGATATGAATCTAAAAAAAAATGTGCCAATTCTTTTAACTTCCAAGATTCGCCTAAAGGGGGGGAGAAGGGGGCAAGGGAGGGGTGAACTTTGAAAAATAGTTTTTACTTTTCCGAGCCTCCGTCATACGAAGCCGTAAAAACAAACAAAACACGCGTCTCTTAGTTTCCGAGATACGATAGGGAGGGGAAAGGGGGGTTTGGCACGTTTTCCTCACTCGTGAAAGTTACTTGTAAGTTTGTTTGTCGTCACCCCTGAGTTACGCTTCACCCACTCAACCTTCGTTACGCAACGGAGGTCGCCGGCTCGCTTCGCTCGCCACCTCCCCCCTTCGCTCCACTCTGTATCGCAGGTTCGCTCTGCTCAGGATCTACGAGTACCTACCACCGGAAAGCGATCGTGACCTTATCCCTACGCTTCGCTTTACCGCTACCTAGTTTCCGAGATACTATGGGGGGAGGAGTGAAGGGGGGAGAGAGGGGACTTTTGAAAAATGATTTTGATCAACCCTTGATATGAATCTAAAAAAAAATGTGCCAATTCTTTTAACTTCCAAGATTCGCCTAAAGGGGGGAGAAGGGGGGAATTTTGAAAAATAGTTTTCACTTTTCCGAGCCTCCGCCATACGAAGCCGTAAAAACAAACAAAACACGGGTCTCCTAGTTTCCGAGATACGACAGGAAGGGGGGAGGGGTGCAAAAAGGGGGGTTTGGCACGTTTCCCCCACTCGTGAAATATACTTCTTAGTTTGCTTGTCGTCACCCCTAAGTTACGCTTCACCCACTCAACCTTCGTTACGCTACGGAGGTCGCCGGCTCGCTTCGCTCGCCACCTCCCCCCTTCGCTCCACTCGGTCTCGCAGGCTCGCTCCACTCAGGACCTACCTACCACCGGAAAGCTATCGTGACCTTATCCCTACGCTACGCTACGCTTCGCTTTACCGCTACCTAGTTTTTCCGAGATACGATGGGGGAGGGGTGAAGGGGGGGGGATGAGTTTTGGAAAATGATTTTGATATACTCTGGGCCCCTTGATATGAATCTGAAAAAAAATTTGTTCCAAGTCTGTTAACTTCCGAGATCCGCCTAAAGTGGGGAGAAGGGGGTCAAGGGGGGGGAACTTTGAGAAATGGTTTTTACTTTTCCGAGCCTCCCCTATACGAATCCGTAAAAAAACAAAACACGCGTCTCTTAGTTTCCGAGATACGATGGGGGAGGGGTGAAGAGGGGGAGGGGTCAGTTCGGAAAAATGATTTTGACCAACTCTGGGACCCTTGATATGAATCTGAAAAAAAAAAATGTTGCAAGTCTGTTAACTTTCGAGATCCGCCTAAGGGGGGGAGAAGGGGGCAAGGGAGGGGTGAACTTTGAAAAATAGTTTTTACTTTTCCGAGCCTCCGCCATACGAAGCCGTAAAAACAAACAAAACACGGGTCTCTCAGTTTCTGAGATTCGATAGGGAGGGGGGGAGGGGTGCAAAAGGGGGGTTTGGCACATTTCCCCCACTCGTGAAATATACTTCATAGTTTGCTTGTCGTCACCCCTGAGTTACGCTTCACCCACTCAACCTTCGTTACGCTACGGAGGTCGCCGGCTCGCTTCGCTCGCCACCTCCCCCTTCGCTCCACTCGGTCTCGCAGGCTCGCTCCACTCAGGACCTACCTACCACCGGAAAGCTATCGTGACCTTATCCCTACGCTACGCTACGCTTCGCTTTACCGCTACCTAGTTTTTCCGTGATACGATGGGGGAGGGATGAAGGGGGGGGGGGGAGGGATGAGTTTTGAAAAATGATTTTGACCAACTCTGGGCCCCTTGATATGAATCTGAAGAAAAAAACTTTGCAAGTCTGTTAACTTCCGAGATCCGCCTAAAGGGGGGAGAAGGGGGGCAAGGGGGGGAACTTTGAGAAATGGTTTTTACTTTTCCGAGCCTCCTCTATACGAATCCGTAAAAAAACAAAACACGCGTCTCTTAGTTACCGAGATACGATGGGGGGAGGGGTGAAGAGGGGGAGATGGGGGAGTTTGGAAAAATGATTTTGACCAACTCTGGGCCCCTTGATATGAATCTGAAAAAAAAAATGTTGCAAGTCTGTTAACTTCCGAGATCCGCCTAAGGGGGGGAGAAGGGGGCTAGGGAGGGGGGAACTTTGAAAAATGGTTTTTACTTTTCCGAGCCTCCTCTATACGGATCCGTAAAAAAACAAAACACTGGTCTCTTAGTTTCCGAGATACGCCGTGGAGGGGGGAGAGGGGGGGCGAAAAGGGGAGGTTTGGGATTTTTCCCATACTCACGAGAGTTGTTTGTTTACGAATCTGTCAAAATATACCCACCTTCCCCTTCACCATCTGGGAGAACAATTATGTCAGTCAGTGAGTGGTAATCGAGCTTTATATAGTATAACTAGTATTTGCGCGTTGCGCGAGCTGCAAGCAGCTCGCGGGGTCGTGTTTTGGAGAAGTATTCCTTACCTTTATAAAATTTTGAGAATCTATAAGAATCTTTAAATGAATTGGAAAATCCATAGTCCTTAAAAGATTTTCTAAATTATATAAAATATTTTTAATATTTTGAAAACCCTTATGTACGGATTTATGTATGGACTTCTAAGTAAATCAACTGAATGTTTTTTTTTGTTCCTACAGTTGATTTACTTAAAAGTCTGTACGAATAAACTATAAAATAATATTCCTTGTGAGTGACTAAGTAAATAATAAGTTCCTACTTTATGCTTTTCAAAATTACTCTATCCCGTACTTTTGAAGAAATATACAAAAACCGGCCAAGTGCGAGTTGGACTCGCCCATGAAGGGTTCCGTAGTAGCAAGCATAGATTTTTAGGGATATAATTATATTGAAATTAGTAAGTAATATACACAAACAATAAAAATAACTTTGTTTTTCATAGTGTTTGTATGAATGGCAAAGTTATATTTGCGGTTTTTTAAAATGTACTATATCTCAAAAACTGCTAACTGTGTCTCACCCAAACCAATTTTCCTTGGAAGTTTTTGTTAAGGTCTACGTTGTATATTTTTTTTACTTTTATCATTTTCTTATTTTAGAAGTTACAGGGGGGGACACACATTTTACCACTTTGGAAGTGTCTCTCGTGCAAACTGTTCAGTGTAGAAAAAAATGATAATAGTAACCTCAACATCATTTTAAAGACCTATCCATAAATACCCCACACGTATGGGTTTGGTGAAAAAAAACAATTTTGAGTTTCAATTCTAAGTAGGTATGGGGGGCACCCCCATTTGTTTTGTTTTTATTTTTGTGTGAAAATCCTAATGCGGTTCACATAATACATCTACCTACCAAGTTTCATGAGGATAGCTCTTATACTTTCGACAAAAAGTGGCTGTGACATACGGACGGACAGACAGACAGACAGACAGACATGACGAATCTATAAGGGTTCCGTTTTTGCCATTTGGCTACGGAACTCTAAAAAAGGGAGCCATGCTGAAAACGTTTGGCACGGCCCCCTTTTTTGCGTGTAACTTGAAAAATGTATAGCGTATTAAAAAGTTTCTTAGACTCAAGGAATGTACTCTATTAACACTTTATATGTACCGCAACTGATAATGTGAATTCGTAAAAACAAATAATATATTGATGTAGGTGTAGGGGGTCGTGCTGAAAAAAAAAATCTTAAGAAAATATCTTAAAAAGACAACACAACCTTAGCCAAAAACTATTAAATAATAATTGATGTTTGGCAAGTAACATATGTAGGTACCGCATTGGTTTCTCATACAATTTGCTAAATTTGAAATTGTTAGTTCATTCAGCACGGCCCTCTAAAGACGCCTATATCTTCACTACATAGTATAAAGCAAAGTCGCTTCCCGCTTCCTGTCCCCCTGTATGCTTACATCTTTAATACTTCTACATTCTACAACGTTCTTTTATTATTAACCTTTTTTTCACATATACACACACATATTTTCCCTTGACTTCATTCATAACACTTTTAATCAACATTTTACCTACATACCTACTAATTGCTAGCAATTTCACACATACACACACACATATACTTTCCCTTGACTTCATTCATAACCCTTTTAATCAACATTTTACATACTGCTTGCTAGCAATTTCACATATACACACACATACTTCCCCTTGACTTCATTCATAACCCTTTTAATCAACATTTTACATACTAATTGCTAGCCATGGACATAATACGGACTATGTGCGTGAAAAGTGTATGTGTACATGAAAAATAAATAAATATAAATCTATGATTATAACAAATTGTCATTGATAATCATGGCAAACAAACACTCCAACCCAAACTATTCGTCAATGATAAATAAATAAATCGGAACGTAAGGTAGTTCGAGATGAATACGTACCCAATGCGAGATCGTTATTGAACCATGTTACTGGTCAGTAGAAAATCTGACCGACTGTTGATCGGGAACGGTTGGTTGCCCTGTCAACCGAATGATCTGTAAGTAGTTAGGCTTTGGATTCTGATCAGAGTCGGCTTACTGCCGAGAACATGCTCTGGTTGGTGATGAAGTCAATAGAACCGAGTGATTGCGAATTCGTCGTTGAGGTGAGTTGTCGTACCGGTGATGAGAGGTCAGTAAAGTGTGGTCGGTGTTGGTTGATTACTGGGATGTCTTGCGTTGTCTGTGGCGCGAAAATCAGGATGGGAGTCGATGTCAAGTTGTGGATGCTATCTAGCTTGTGGTGGATAGGTTAAGACGAAAGATTTGTCCGTTAAAATGGGTAAAAGTTGTTGTCTTATCAGTAATGAGTCGTAGTGTGCAAAGGTGTGGTTGGAGTCATTGTATTGGTTGAATGAGTTATATGGCATAGAGTTATGAGTTATATGGCAGATACGAAATAAAGTCTTAGTTACTTTTTATTAAAAAAATAATAAGCCGTAGACTGCTGTGTTCCACGAAGGTGTGGGTTTAAACGGCAGAACCTAAATGTCTCAGTTACTTTTAACTGTAAAGTTAAAAATAAAGACCCAGGAACTGCTGTAGTACGCGAGAGTGTAAATGGGAAGGGCAGATACCGAATGTTTTATTTATTTTATACAAAAAAATAAATAATAATAAGGCGTGGACTGCTGTGTTGCACGAAGGTGTGGGGTTTAAACGGCAGATCCTAAACGTCTCAGTTACTTTTAACTGTAAAGTAAAAAATAAAGACCCGGGGACTGCTGTAGTACGCGAGAGTGTAAATGGGAATGGCAGGTACTGAATGTTTTAGTTATTTTTTAATAAAGAAGTAAAAATAATAAGGCGTGGACTGCTGTGTTGCACGAAGGTGTGGGTGTAAACGGCAGATCCTAAATGTCTCAGTTACTTTTAACTGTCGAGTAAAAAATAAAGAGCCGGGGACTGCTGTAGAACGCGAGAGTGTAAATGGGAATGGCAGATACCAAATGTCTTAGTTACTTTTTATTAAAAAAATACCAAGGCGTGGACTGCTGTGTTGCACGAAGGTGTGGGATGTCTCAGTTACTTTTAACTGTAAAGTAAAAAATAAAGAGCCGGTTACTGCTGTGTGTAAAGGGCAATGGCAGATACCGAAAGTTTTAGTTTTTTTTTGTGTATATTTTTATTTATGTATATTTAGGTTAAGGTATTTTATCTATGGGTCTTTGTTACCTGAAATCAATTGTTTATATATATTAAATACACCTCTAGTGTAAACTAAATAGAATATTAATCTTGCATGATATTCCTTTTAGTATTAATTTTTAGTATTACTTTTTAGTATACTTTTTAGTATATTATAGAGAAGTAAATTAAGCAGACCAAAAAATGTATGAATCAAAATGTAACTATTTTCAGTGCAACGCAAGAACAAGTGCTTCAATTATTTGTCTTTTTAAGTTAATTCCTTAATAATATAAGTTTTGTAGGTTCCATTCAAAGATATAGGTAAAAATATAGGTAAGTATAAAAAATCTGACCCGTCTCAATTCAAAAGGCATTTATTTACACTTTGACTCGGTTTGGAAAGTTTTCTTTAAGAACCACATCTGCAATATGCTTTCTAGCGTTTTTCTTAGCTACCTACTGACATTTCAATATGTATTATAGTTAAAATTTATAAAGAGTAATTATAATAACTAAGTATAGTGTACATATTAGTTCGTTTTTTTTGTTTGTTTTGCATTTTTTTTGCATTATACTTTTTCTACAACCTTATGTCTTCTGTTCATGGTCAAAGGATGATACGAATTGAGCATCGTCGTCGAAATAGTAAAAGCGTATCCATAGTTTATGTCTATGATTCGAAAGAATGTTCTGCGGATTCTGTTCTGTGATCCATGCAACTTGAATTTGGAGTACGTTCTATGAGTGATCTTGAATGCTAGATAGTAACGACATGAATGTCACCGTGTAAATTTGCAGAATAAGTAAGTAGACTATTACGGCATCAATGGAGTTCCATCCAGATCTCATATTCTATTCTATACAAAAATCAAAGCTGATGACGCAATTAAAAATATGTTTGTTTGTGAAGTAATATAGTGGTCAGGTTTAGTGGATATTCTGCAGAAAGCGACGTCTTGAACACGTTTTTAGATTCTTGTTTTCAAAATTTGCAAAATCTAAATTCAAAGCTGGATGACTGGATCATGTTGTTACAATTTGTTTATGTGCCCTCCTTTCTTTTTTGGATCATTTTCTAAATCAGCACCTCCAAATCACTCGAAAAAATTAGCCATATTCTGATTTTTGAATAAAATTAAAGTCTCTTCTCGAATATCTTGAATTAAAAAAAAACGGATGTCAAATTCTAAATCAGCACCTACAAATCACTCGATCGAATACCCATATCAATATTTTTGAATAAAATCAAGTCTGAGAAGTTGTCGAGAATAGAATAAAAAAAACAGGACCCCCTAAAACATTAGAAAACTAATTCAACAAAAAAAAGAAACAAAATTAAAAAAAAAATTGAGAATACCTTCATCATCATCATCATCATATCAGCCGTAAGACGTCCACTGCTGAACATAGGCCTCCCCTTTAGACTTCCAATAGGACCGGTTGTAAGCGGCCTGCATCCAGCGTGATCATGTGGTCTTCATAAGATCGTCTGCCCACCTAGTGGGTGGACGTCCTACGCTGCGCCGCTTGCCGGTGCGTGGTCTCCATTCGAGAACCTTACGGCCCCATCAGCCATCAGTTCTGCGTGCTATATTATTATGGCCTGCCCACTGCCATTTCAACTTGCTAATTCGTTGGGCTATGTTGGTAACTTTGGTTCGTCTACTAATCTCCTCATTTCTGAGTCGATCGCGCAGAGAGACTCCAAGCATAGCCCTACAGTAAAGGATAACGTTTCGGCACCATACGTCATCACTGGTAACACACATTGGTCGAAAACTTTCGACTTGAGGCACTGAGGTATTTTGGACGAGAAAACGTTACGCAGTTTCCCGAACGCTGCCCAGCCGAGTTGGATTTGGCGGTTGACCTCCTTCTTGAAGTTGGACCTACCTAGTACGACGGTTTGTCCCAGGTAGACATACGAGTCAACAACTTCTAGAACCGAGTTCCCAACCGACAATGGGGTGGGCACAACATGGCCATTGCACATTACCTTTGTCTTGGCCATGTTCATTTTAAGACCCACCTGTTGGGAAACTCGATTGAGGTCGCCGAGCATCGTGCTGAGATCTTCCATCGATTTTGCCATGACAACAATATCGTCGGCAAATCGAAGGTGGGTGATGTACTCGCCATGAATATTGATGCCGAGTCCTTGCCATTCCAGGAGCTTGAAGGCGTTTTCCAAAGTGGCAGTAAACAGTTTCGGAGATATCACATCTCCCTGTCTTACGCCTCTTTTCAAAGGAACCGCCTTCGAACTCTGCTCCTGTACTCGGACCGACATAGTGGCATTATTGTACAAGCACCTTAGCACTTCGATGTACCGATAGTCAATCCGGCATCGTTGGAGAGATTCAAGCATGCCTATGTCTACACCGAATCAAAGGCTTTCTCATAGTCCACAAACGCTAAACATAAGGGTAAGTTATACTCTTCGGTCTTCTGTATAACTTGCCGCAGCGTGTGTATGTGGTCTATGGTACTGTAGCCTTTTCGGAAACCGGCTTGTTCGGGAGGCTGGAAGTCATCAAACCTGCGGTCGAGACGGTTCGTGATGACCCTCGAAAACAACTTATAAACATGGTTTAAGAGCGAGATGGGTCTGTAATTCTTCAATAAGGTGTTGTCACCCTTCTTGAAGAATAGAACCACCACGCTCTTGTTCCATGCTTCTGGCGTTGTACCCTCGAGCAAGACGGAGTTGAAGAGCTTTTGAAGGACTTTAAGTACTGGTGTTCCACCCGCTTTCAGAAGCTCTGAAGTGATTCCGTCTTCACCCGGTGCCTTATTGTTTTTAAGCTGATTAAAGGCCATCCTAATCTCGTACAG
The DNA here is from genome assembly GCA_950005045.1 of Agrotis exclamationis. Classification (NCBI taxonomy): domain Eukaryota; kingdom Metazoa; phylum Arthropoda; class Insecta; order Lepidoptera; family Noctuidae; genus Agrotis; species Agrotis exclamationis. The sequence goes on along the minus strand of OX465418.1, from coordinate 589,072 downwards.
GCTGATGTCCGGGATGTCTTCGAATACCTTAGAATAGTTAAAAGAATTTTAAAATCCATTAGAGCACTTAAAAGATTTTGAAACCCCTTAAGAACCCCCTAATCCAATCCTAAAAACCTTATTAATAACTCAGAAGGGAGGCATAAAATTAACTTTTTACCCTGATGAGATGCATAATAGTAAGTCAAAAACTGTACAGTTCTGGTATGATACGAAGAGAGAATACAATAAGAGCAACATAAAAAAATTTTTGAACTGCTTAGCAGCCTTAAGTTTTGGTGAAGTTTACGAAGAGACAGACTGTAATAACGCATTTAATGTATTCCACGACACATTTACGCTCTTCTATAAATTGTGTTTTCCCGAAATACTCGTCAAAAAGACCAATAAACCAATAAAAAACAAATGGCTTAGTAGGGGTTTAAAAATATCATGCTATAAGAAGAGAGCTTTATACTATGCATACCAACACGATGCTATAAGTAAAAGTTACCACAAGAAAAGATACCGCAATAACAGTAACATGTTAAAAAATGCATATCAAAATCACAACAGATAAACAACAACATTTTTTTAAATAATTCTAAGAATAAATGCAAAGCGACATGGTCAATCATAAAAAATAACTTGAACAACGCCAATAACAAAAACTACTTAAATGAATTATTAATCCATGATAAAAAAATGATAATCCATTTGACCCAAAGGTTGACTGGTAGATAATGCCTTGCGGCATTAAGTCCGGCTTATGTACCACAATCGTACGTGAAAGTTTAAATAAATAAATAATCCGAATGACATAAATGTGATCAATTTAATAATTATTTAATTGAGCTGACACAAAACTCATATAATAATAATCATGACCTAAGCAACATTGACATTAACAATAACATAAATACATTATTTTTGACTCCTGTAAATGAAGTTGATGTCTTTAAATTAATTAATTCATTAAATAACACGAACTCGACCGGATATAACGAAGTAACCACTAAAATTATTAAATTAAGTGCGAAAATTACACCCCCGCTTAACTACCTTATAAACCTCTCATTTGAACAAAGGTGTTTTCCCATCTAAACTAAAAGAGTCTATTATTAAAACACTTTTCAAAAAGGGCAACTGTTCTGATATGGGTAATTATAGGCCCATTACGCTGATCCCAATCTTTGCAAATAAAATTGAAAAAGCAATGCATGACAAAATAAATCTATTTATATCCAAATACAGATTGAGACATGATTCTGGACCCCCCCCCCCCGTGTTGGAATTTTTCATCGGTTTTTTCCTATTCTTTTATTTTTTATGTTTTTTTTATAACATCATTGTGGAGAGTCAGTTTGGTTTCAGGAAAAATTGTTCAACAAGTCTAGCCTGTTTTTCCCTAGTAAAACTTATTACCGAAGCTCTTAACAATAAAATGTCTGTTCTGTCTGTTTTTTTGGATATGAGCAAAGCATTTGACTTATCGTCTCACATGAACGACTACTATACAAATTAGAGAGGTACGGCATAAGAGGCAAGGCGCATGAATGGCTTATAAACTACCTGTCTGATCGCCAACAGAGAACTGTTATCTCTAAAATAGTAAAAAATAAAAGGACGACATATTGCTCAGAATTAAAAACTAATAGTTCTGGCGTTCCACAGGGAAGCATACTGGGCACTATTCACATTATACAGGGTGGAATTTTGTAATGCCACTTGGAGGGAAAGTACTCTTAATACTGCAGATAGAAAATTTTACTCAAAGGAAACATTCCTTTATTTTTGAATAGAAAGCACACTACATTCAAAGATTTTTGAAAATTCTCTTCTCCCACACCCGGGAATCGTAAATATATAATAATATAATAATTCAATTTCAAACATACAACTCGTCATTAACACCATTGCAGTAACAATTCGACATGGTAATACCCATATAATTTTGCAACCAGAACCAGATGCTTTATTTTTAGGTATAATAATTGACAGCAAACTAAACTGGAAGGAGCATGTAGAAAGAGCAAGCAGCAAGCTTGATAAGTTTGTATGTGCTCTTCGCAAGTTACGATTAGTGTCTAGTAAACAGTTCTAAATGCTTATCATGGGTATGTTTCATCGGTATTGCGTTACGGTCTAGTGATATGGGGTAATTCAGTGGATATACAGGGTGTTTGGCAGAACGTTGAACATACGAAAATGGTGGATAGGTGGGGTCATCTGCTACTTACTGAGCCCTAATTTTTTTTGGCCCTGGCCCACTGGATATTCAAAAAATTTTTTTTTCTTTCTTCTTGTTTCACCATTTCTTAACTTTAAAGTGTATATTTGTTATTAAAAATGGGTAAAACAGGCAATATTGGGCTGAGTAAGTAGCAGTTGACCCCAACTATCCACCATTTTCGTATGTTCAACTTTATCTTTATCTTTATCTTTATCTTTATCTTTATCTTTATCTTTATCTTTATCTTTATCTTTATCTTTATCTTTATCTTTATCCTTATCCTTATCCTTATCCTTATCCTTATCCTTATCCTTATCCTTATCCTTATCCTTATCCTTATCCTTATCCTTATCCTTATCCTTATCCTTATCCTTATCCTTATCCTTATCCTTATCCTTATCCTTATCCTTATCCTTATCCTTATCCTTATCCTTATCCTTATCCTTATCCTTATCCTTATCTTTATATGGTTTCTACGTTTCCGAGCCTCCTCTATACGAATCCGTAAAAAGCAGAACACGGGGTCTCTTAGTTCCTGAGATACGATTGGGAGGGGGGGAGGCCAAAAAGGGGAGGCTTGGTACTTTTGCCCTACTCATGAGAGTTACTTGTAAGTTTGCTGTCCGTCACCCCTTAGTTACGCTTCACCCACTCAACCTTCGTTACGCTACGGAGGTCGCCGGCTCGCTTCGCTCGCCACCTCCCCCCTTCGCTCCACTCGGTCTCGCAGGTTCGCTCCACTCAGGACCTACCTACCACCGGAAAACTATAGTGACCTTATCCTTACGCTACGCTACGCTTCATTTTACCGCTACCTAGTTTCCGAGATACGATGGGGGGAGGCGTAAAGAGGGGGAGAGGGGGGAGTTTTGAAAAATGATTTTGACCAACTCTGTGCCCCTTGTTATGAATCTGAAAAAAAAAATGTTGCAAGTCTGTTAACTTCCGAGATCCGCCTAAGGGGGGGAGAAGGGGGCAAGGGAGGGGGGAACTTTGAAAAATGGTTTTTACTTTTCCGAGCCTCCTCTATACGAATCCGTAAAAAAACAAAACACTGGTCTCTTAGTTTCCGAGATACGCCGTGGAGGGGGGAGAGGGGGGGCGAAAAGGGGAGGTTTGGGATTTTTCCCATACTCACGAGAGTTGCTTGTTTACGAATCTGTCAAAATATACCCACCTTCCCCTTCACCATCTGGGAGAACAATTATGTCAGTGAGTGAGTGGTAATCGAGCTTTATATAGTATAATAACTAGTATTTGCGCGTTGCGCGAGCTGCAAGCAGCTCGCGGGGTCGTGTTTTGAAGAAGTATTCCTTACCTTCATAAAATTTTGAGAATCTATAAGAATCTTTAAATGAATTGGAAAATCCATAGTCCTTAAAAGATTTTCTAAAATATAAAATGTTTTTAATATTTTGAAAACCCTTATGTACGGATTTATGTATGGACTTCTAAGTAAATCAACTGAATGTTTTTTTTTGTTCCTACAGTTGATTTACTTAAAAGTCTGTACGAATAAACTATAAAATAATATTCCTTGTGACTAAGTAAATAATAAGTTCCTACTTTTATGCTTTTCAAAACTACTCTATCCCGTACTTTTGAAGAAATATACAAAAAAAAAGAGGGAGCCATGCTGAAAACGTTTGGCTGGCACGGCCCCCTTTTTTGCGTGTAACTTGAAAAAAGTATAGCGTATTAAAAAGTTTCTTAGACTCAAGGAATGTACTCTATTAACACTTTATATGTACCGTAACTGATAATGTGAATTCGTAATAACAAATAATACACACATCAAAAGTGTCTAGGGATCAACATATATTTTTGCAATAACTTTTCTCCTGATTGATATTAATTAAAATTTTCTTTAAGGATTCATCAAATAAAGTGTTTTCGTTTGTCACAGTAACGATAAACCAAGTCACCTTTGCATTAATAAAGAAATTTGCCATTTTCCTAATAAAGGGATTTTTGACATTTGAACCACTAACACAAAAGTTCGAAAAAAAGACTGAAATAACAGTTTTCTTTAAAATTTTACTGGGTAACTTAAACAATTAATAATCCGTGTTTCTACCGCGAACACTAACAACACAAGAACATCGGTTTGGCATACTCAAAATGAGTTCATCCAAATCACGCTGTGGAATGGCCGCCCATGTTCGTTGCAACAACAAAAAAAGGTCTTCTTGCGACTGGATACCCTCCATATTCGGCAGAGCTCTTCTCTGTAGCATATCCCATGCATGCTCAATCGGATTCAAGTCTGGCGACTGAGCAGGCCAGGGCAGGACATTGATGTTAGCTGCGGCGAGAGTCTGTCTTACAACTCTTGCGGTGTGCGGTCGTGCATTATCATGCATTAACTGAAATAAGGGACCGATTTGCACTTGTAGAGGAACGATGACGTCTGATACAATCGTCTCAGCATAAATTTGAGCGTTGAGGTTGCCTCTGATCCAAATCAACTCAGTTCTTCCGCCGATCCAAATACCCGCCCATACCATGATGGTTCCACCACTATAAGGATGGACTTCCTGGCAGGATTTTAATCGCTGTTGGCGTCCAGGGGTTCTCCAGTGTCGTATACGTCTTGTATCCGGTCTCATACCGAAACGAGACTCATCAGAAAAGCACACGAAACGCCATTGTTCTTCTGCCCAATTTCTGTGTTCAAGAGCCCATTGATATCGAATCCTACGATTGTGCATTGCTATAGGTGGTACCCGTAGCGGTCTTCGGGAATGAAGGTTCACTTCATGCAAGCGGTTTCTGACTGTTTGGTCGCTAATTAAGTTCCCTGAAGAGTGATGAAGCCTCACGGCTAACATCATGGCGGTTATTGTTGGAGCTCTTCGAGTTAAGATTTGAATGTATCGGTCTTGTCTCCGTGTGGTGCAGCGATACCGTCCTCCATGGCGCTCAGCCACGGTACCAGTGCTTCGGTAACGTGTGCAAAGTCGACTGATAACACTCTGACTTGTATTCAGAGCTAAAGCCACAGTACGTTGCCGGGAACCAGCTTCTATCATTCCCACGGCTCTGAGCATTTCTTCCCTGCTTAAATGACGTCGCCGCTCCATAATAACGTTGGTTTTAATCAGTAGTAGGGAAACAGTAGCACTAATAATGTCTTCAATGCGTTGTATGTTTTTATAGGGAAAATATTGACAGCTGGTTTTCATCTTTTACTCGAATTTGATTCACAGTTCCTGATTCAAATTATGAAATGCACCAAAAAGGATCCATATAAATTTATAAAATCATAAATTTATTACAAAGCCACATCTCAATCTCAAGAAATCCGCATAAAAATGCTTGATCCCTAGACACTTTTAATGTGTGTATATTGATGTAGGTGTAGGGGTCGTGCTGAAAAAAAAATTCTTAAGAAAATATCTAAAAAAGACAACACAACCTTAGCCAAAAACTATTAAATACTAATTGATGTTTGGCAAGTAACATATGTACCGCATTGGTTTCTCATACAACTTACTAAATTTGAAAAATAAACCATTGTTAGTTCATTCAGCACGGCCCTCTAAAGACGCCTATATCTTCACTACATAGTATAAAGCAAAGTCGCTTCCCGCTTCCTGTCCCCCTTTATGCTTACATCTTTAATACTTCTACAACGTTCTTTTATTATACTTCTTTTCACATAATATACACTTACACACACACATACTTTCCTTTGACTTCATTCATAATCCTTTTAATCAACATTTTACATACTAATTGCTAGCAATGGACATAATACGGACTATGTGCGTGCAAAGTGTAGGTGTACATGAAAAATAAATAAATATAAATCTATGATTATAACAAATTGTCATTGATAATCATGGCAAACAAACACTCCAACCTAAACTATTCGTCAATTATAATTATATAAAACGGAACGTAAGGTAGTTCGAGATGAATACGTACCCAATGCGATGTTACTGGTCAGTAGAAAATCTGACCGACTGTTGATCGGGAACGGTTGGTTGCCCGGTCAACCGAATGATCTGTAAGTAGTTAGGCTTTGGATTCTGATCAGAGTCGGCTTACTGCCGAGAACATGCTCTGGTTGGTGATGAAGTCAATAGAACCGAGTGATTGCGAATTCGTCGTTGAGGTGAGTTGTCGTACCGGTGATGAGAGGTCAGTAAAGTGTGGTCGGTGTTGGTTGATTGCTGGGATGTCTTGCGTTGTCTGTGGCGCGAAAATCAGGATGGGAGTCGATGTCAAGTTGTGGATGCTATCTAGCTTGTGGTGGATCGGTTAAGACAAAAGATATGTCCGTTAAAATGGGTAAAAGTTGTTGTCTTATCAGTAATGAGTCGTAGTGTGCAAAGGTGTGGGTGGAGTCATTGTATTGGTTGAATGAGTTATATGGCATAGAGTTATGAGTTATATGGCAGATACCAAAAGTCTTAGTTACTTTTTATTAAAAAAATAAAAAATAATAAGCCGTGGACTGCTGTGTTCCACGAAGGTGTGGGTTTAAACGGCAGACCCTAAATGTCTCAGTTACTTTTAACTGTAAAGTAAAAAATAAAGACCCATGGACTGCTGTAGTACGCGAGAGTGTAAATGGGAAGGGCAGATACCGAATGTTTTAGTTATTTTATACTAAAAAAAAAATAATAATAATAAGGCGTGGACTGCTGTGTTGCATGAAGGTGTAGGGTTTAAACGGCAGATCCTAAATGTCTCAGTTACTTTTAACTGTAAAGTAAAAATAAAGAGCCGGGGACTGCTGTAGTACGCGAGAGTGTAAATGGAAATGGCAGGTACTGAATGTTTTAGTTATTTTTTAATAAAAAAGTAGAAAATAATAAGGCGTGCACTGCTGTGTTGCACGAAGGTGTGGGTTTAAACGGCAGATCCTAAATGTCTCAGTTACTTTTAACTGTAAAGTAAAAAATAAAGAGCTGGTTACTGCTGTAGCACGCGAGTGTGTAAATGGCAATGGCAGATACCGAAAGTTTTAGTTCGTTTTTTTGTGTATATTATTAATAAATTGTTTATTATTATTAAATACACCTCTAGTGTAAACTAAATAGAACATTAATCTTGCATGATATTCCTTTTAGTATTAATTTTTAGTATTACTTTTTAGTATACGTTTTAGTATATTATAGAGAAGTAAATTAAGCAGACCAAGAAACGAATGAATCAAAATGTAACTATTTTCAGTGCCACGCAAGAACAAGTGCTTCAATATGCAATTCTTTTTCTTTTTATGTTAGTTCCTAGTGATATAAGTTTTGTAGGTTCCAATCAAAGATATAGGTAAAAATATAGGTAAATATAAAAAATCTGACCCGTCTCCATTCAAAAGTCATTTATTTATACTTTGACTCGGTTTGGAAAGTTTTCTTTAAGAACCACATTTGCAATATGCTTTCTAGCGTTTTTCTTAGCTACCTACTCGTACTGACATTTTAATATGTATTCTTCTCCTCTTCTTCTTCCTGCCCTTATCCCATTCTACTTGGGGTCGGCGCAACACGTTTTCTTCTTCCATTCTCCCCTATCAGACGTCACAGTATCATTTACTCCTTTTTCTTTCATATCATTCCTTAGACAATCCATCCATCTTTTCTTTGGCCTTCCTCTTCCTCGCCATCCATCAACATTCATACTCATCACTTTCTTAGTCACATGGGTCTCATCCCTCCTCATCACATGTCCATACCAAGATAGACGATTCCCTTTCATTTTTTCTGTAACAGGCGCCACTTTCAAACTTCCCCTTATAAACTCATTCCTTACTTTATCCATTCTTGTCACTCCACACATCCATCTCAACATCCTCATCTCCGCTACATGCAATCGTTTCTCATCCATCTTTTTCACAGCCCAGCATTCCGATCCATACAATACGACAGGTCTAATCACGGATTTGTATATTTTCCCCTTTAACTTGAGGGGCATCCGTGGGTCGCAAGTTGTTCCGGTGACCTGTCGCCATTTCATCCATCCCGAGTTGATCCGGTGTGTTATGTCCCGGTCTACATCGCCGTCTCCTTGGACAAGCGACCCGAGGTACCGAAAGTCGGAACAGACTGGTATAGGCGTTCCTGCAAGAGTAATGGGTACAGGACTGGAGAGACCGCCAAAATCGTAAAACAAATACTCTGTTTTGGTTCTGCTCAATTTCAGGCCAACGTTCTCCAGTCTTTGCCACCACACCTCCAATCTGTTCTGGACCTCTAGGCCGCTCTCGGCAATCAGCACAATGTCATCGGCAAACAGCATGCACCAGGGGGCCTCTTCCTGGATGTCCGACGTCAGAGCATCCATTATCATCAGGAAGAGGTACGGGCTGAGAGCCGACCCTTGGTGCAAGCCAACCGCGACATTGAAGCTGCCGGTAGTGCCCGCTGTAGACCGGACTTGGGTACTGCATCGACTATACATTGCACGGATCAACTGTACATACTTCCCGGGCACATTTTTCTCCTTAAGGGCCCACCACAGTACCTCACGGGGCACCCGGTCGTATGCCTTTTCCAGGTCGACGAACACCATGTGCAAGTATTATAGTTAAAATTTATAAAGAGCAATTATAATAACTTAGTATAGTGTACATATTAGTTCGTTTTTTTAGGACGGAACCCTTATAGATTCGTCATGTCTGTCTGTCTGTCTGTATGTCCGTCCGTATGTCACAGCCAGTTTTTGTCGAAAGTATAAGAGCTATCCTGTTGAAACTTGGTAGGTAGATGTATTATGTCAACCGCATTAGGATTTTCGCACAAAAATAAAAACAAAACAAATTTTGGGGGTGCCCCCCATTCTTAGAACTGAAACTCAATTTTTTTTTTCACCAAACCCATACGTGTGGGGTATCTATGGATAGGTCTTTAAAAATGATATTGAGGTTACTAATATCATTTTTTCTAAACTGAACAGTTTGTACGAGAGACACTTCCAAAGTGGTAAAATGTGTGTGTCCCCCCCCTTTAACTTCTAAAATAAGAGAATGATAAAACTAAAAAAAAATATATAATGTAGACCTCAACAAAAACTTCCAACGAAAATTGGTTTGGATGAGATACAGTTAGCAGTTTTTGAGTTATAGTACATTTTCAAAAACCGCAAATATAACTTTGCCATTCATACAAACACTATGAAAAACAAAGTTATTTTTATTGTTTGTGTATATTACTTACTAATCTCAATATAATTATATCCCTAATCTATGCTTGCTACTACGGAACCCTTCATGGGCGAGTCCAACTCGCACTTGTTTGTTTGTTTTCCATTTTTTTTGCATGTTTTTTTTGTTTGTTTTTTTTTTTGCAATATATTTTTTCTACAATCTTGTGTCTTCTGTTCATGGTCAAAGGTTGATACGAATTGAGCGTCGTCGTCGAAATAGTAAAAGCGTATCCATAGTTTATGTCTATGATTCGAAAGAATGTTCTACGGATTCTGTTCTGTGATCCATGCAACTTGAATTTGGAGTACGTTCTATGAGTGATCTTGAATGCTAGATTGTAACGACATGAATGTCACCGTGTAAATTTGCAGAATAAGTAAGTAGACTATTACGGCATCAATGGAGTTCCATCCAGATCTCATATTCTATTCTATACAAAAATCAAAGCTGAAGACGCAACTAAAAATATGTTTGTTTGTGAAGTAATATAGTGGTCAGGTTTAGTGGATATTCTGCAGAAAGCGACGCCTTGAACACGTTTTTAGATTCTTATTTTCAAAATTTTGAAAATCTAAATTCAAAGCTGGATCACGTTGTTACAATTTGTTTATGTGCCCTCCTTTCTTTTTGGATCATTTTCTAAATCAGCACCTCTAAATCACTCGAAAAAATTAGCTATATTCTGATTTTTGAATAAAATTAAATTCAGTCACCTTGAATTAAAAAAAACGGATGTCATATTCTAAATCAGCACCTCCAAATCACTCGAAAACGATACCCATATCAATATTTTTAAATAAAATCAAGTCTGAGAAGTTGTCGAGAATAGAATAAAAAAAAAAACAGGACCCCCTAAAACATTATAAAACTAATTCAATAAAAAAAGAAACAAAATTAAAAAAAAAAAACAAAAATAAAATTGAGAATACCTTAGAATAGTTAAAAGAATAATAAAATCGATTAGAGCACTTTGATTTTTTTTTTTTTTTGATTTTGAAACCCCTTAAGAACCCCCTTATCCAATCTAATACCATATTAATAACTCAGAAGGGAGGCATAAAATTAACTTTTTATGCTGATGAGATGCATAATAGTAAGTCAAAAACTGTACAGTTCTGGTATGATACGAAGAGAGAATACAATAAGAGCATCATATTGTGTGTCATATAGCATGTTGTTTTTATGAATGCTTATGAATTGCCCATTCATTCTGTGTTGAGTGTTTTTTTGATAATTAGTTTCTCTATTTTAAAATGTAGCTTTAAACATGGACTACGGTTGAAAAAAACATCATGTAAAGTGTAAACAGGATTATTTAAAAAAATAAAGCGATAACGTATCTGTTTTAAGGCTTTTATTGGTGGGGGGGTTATATCTACATACGATAAAATAAAAAACAACATACTTCCCAATACAAAAATATATATTTACAGGTGTACATCTTCCTCGTAAAATATGCTTACGGTTAAAAAAAAAACACAGAAATTAAATAATTTAGTACAACTATACCTTTACACAAAGATTCAAAATATTGTTATCATCTGAAAGCTAAGTTCATATTATAACTACTGTGTAAAAATTATGTTGATAAGTTTATCTAGTACAGAAAAATATGGCATTGATTGAAGTAATACCCATTTTTGTAAAAACGCAGTTTACATTTCTTGTTTATTTTTGTTCAGTGAAGTTGGAGTAAAGCAAATACATCATGCGTAACTATTTTCTACAAGAAATTACCTCTCCAATGATGTATCACACTTGTTATTCAATAGTCATAGAAATAAAATACAATATTAGAAATATCACAATCCGGGAGAATGGACAAAAAACCCGGGTACTAAAGGCGGGGTTACACAAGACGGTTCGGGTTTAAAGTAGGTACATGTTTTTGTGATTCGGGTTTAAAGTAGGTACATGTTTTTGTGAGAATAAAAAAAAATACTGGGTCACTGGATGATCTTTCATTCATTCATTCATTCATTCATTCATCCATCCATCCATCCATCCATCCATCCATCATCCTTTGTGAGAATAAAAAAAATACTGGGTCCCAATCCCTGTTTCACTGAATGATCTTTCATTCATTCATTCATCCATCCATCCATCCATCATCCATTCATTCACTGGACTAAAAATTGGTTGCTTTACAGATTATCACTAAACCAGGCCCAAGCTTACGTGATAATCTCTAAAGCAACCCAGAACGCAAAGGTTTACATTGCAAGTGGGGCACATGTAAATAGTGCACGTGTCCACTTTTTTCATGGCGCACCACTTGCAACGTGCCTTTTTTTTTGCGTTTCGGTCCGGGTAGTGCCCAACACGCTGAAGCGGTGGTGCTATTGCTGGTTGACGAAACCTTTTTACGGTTTCGTCCGCCAGCATCACCCGAAATTGCCGCTGTGCGATGTTGTTTTTGCCTGCCGCGAACATGACAAACGCGTTGTGGATGGACACGTTGAGGAGTCGGCGGAAAAGCTTTTTATACCATACTGGATTACGAATCCTTTCTATGGGAAACGCCTGCAAAAGTTGGTCCTTTTTGTCGACGCCTCCCATAGCCAAGTTGTAATCCAGTACTACATTGGGTTTAAACTTGTAGGTCCCGTACTTTTCTTTTCCGCCGATCTCCACCTTGTGATATGTGGATATCAGAGATACCACATTCGTGTCCTTCCACACCGTGATTGTCTATTGAGTTTTCTTCGACTTATACAGCAAGCAGGCTATAATGATCTTTCAATCTCATAATGTCATGTATTCGGAGGCATATGGACGCAAAAACAGCCACTTGGGGTGTCACCTTAATCCAGGGGGCCCGTAGCCAGAAGAGATAGGTTTAATGGTGGAATAATCCCAACGAGTGGTTCAAAATGCTTGAAACTCGTTTTCAAAGACGGGTAATATCACCAGACGCCGTGATCAAGAAAGAAAATAAGTAAGTAAAGCCCAAAAAAAAAAATGTAACCGCCTTCAAAAACAACCACAAAAAAACCGGCCAAGTGCGAGTTGGACTCGCCCATGAAGGGTTCCGTAGCAGCAAGCATAAATTAGAGATATAATTATATTGAGATTAGTAAGTAATATACACAAACAATAAAAATAACTTTGTTTTTCATAGTATTTGTATGAATCGCAAAGTTATATTTGCGGTTTTTGAAAATGTACTATATCTCAAAAACTGCTAACTGTATCTCATCCAAACCAATTTTCGTTGGTAGTTTTGGTTGAGGTCTACATTATATATTTTTTTTAGTTTTATCATTCTCTTATTTTAGAAGTTACGGGGGGGGGGACACACTTTTTACCACTTTGGAAGTGTCTCTCGCGCAAACTGTTCAGTTTAAAAAAAAATGATGTTAGTAACCTCAATATCATTTTTAAAGACCTATTCATAGATACCCCACACGTATGGGTTTAGTGAAAAATTTTTTTTTGAGTTTCAATTCTAAGTATGGGGGGCACCCCCAAAATTTGTTTTGTTTTGATTTTTGTGTGAAAATCCTAATGCGGTTCACATAATACATCTTTCTGTCAAGTTTCAACAGGATAGCTCTTATACTTTCGACAAAAAGTGGCTGTGACATACACGGACAGACAGACAGACAGACAGACAGACAGACAGACATGACGAATCTATAAGGGTTCCGTTTTTGCCATTTGGCTACGGAACCCTAAAAAGGGTAAAATAACCTACAAAATAACTTTTCTTTCAGAAGTCGGTGCCTTTATTTTTTATCATTTCATTGTCTTTTTTGCCACCCCACCACACTCTAAAACTAAAAAAAATATATAATGTAGACCTCAACCAAAACTACCAACGAAAATTGGTTTGGATGAGATACAGTTAGCAGTTTTTGAGGTATAGTACATTTTCAAAAACCGCAAATATAACTTTGCGATTCATACAAATACTATGAAAAACAAAGTTATTTTTATTGTTTGTGTATATTACTTACTAATCTCAATATAATTATATCTCTAATTTATGCTTGCTGCTACGGAACCCTTCATGGGCGAGTCCAACTCGCACTTGGCCGGTTTTTTTGTGGTTGTTTTTGAAGGCGGTTACATTTTTTTTTGAAAAAGTTTTTTTATTTTACTCTTTTTAGTTGAAATATTCAACCCAAATTCTTGTCAAATAAATTATTCTCTTACATGTGCACTAAAATTTTGTAATCCGTAGCACCGGTAACAACATCGCTCACGTGCACAATAAGCTAATAAAATTCCCTAAGTATCTCAAAAACTACTGAACCGATTTTGATGAAACTTGCAGTATTGCGTAAGTTAAACAATACCTAGTACAACAAAAAAAAGAATTACTTAAATCGGACTTGTAGTTCCGAAGATATGCGAACACAAACTAAATCAGTCGATCCTTACTCCTTACTGTTAAGGAGTTGTACCTTCCATCATCAGCTCAGCTACATGAGATGATGATTATCATACGCAAGTACTTAAATTACTTCATAAAATTTGCGAAAAACGATGTGCGGGCCTATAAAATTTGAGGGTTGCCCTTGATTTCCCCGGGATCCCATCATCAGATCCTGACCTGATGATTATGGGACCACTTGGGAAGTATACCCTTTCAAACAAAAGAAAAAAATTCCAAATCGGCCCAGGCGTCTTCGAGAAATCGGGGAACATACATAAAAAAAAACTCCTCCTTTTTTTGAAGTCGGTTAAAAAGACCATTAAGTTTGTTTAACCGCGCAAACAGAGCGAAAATCTACTGCGCGGACCGTATAAACTCCATTGCGTCGAGCTACAGGCACCCCTATAATTGACTACACTATTCCGAATAGACTCCATAAAGACTAACAATACTCAAGAAGATGCCTGGTTCGCATCCAGTTAACTGCAGCGTATGGTGCAAATCGTGAACCATTTGCGAAGGAGAAAATTTATTGAACTGTTTTGACTGGGCTTCATTGTTTTTATTGAAGACTGGTGGGTTTTTTTTTTTTTTCAATAAAAACTGATTCATAAGAGTGTAGAGAAGATCTAAACAACAGGTTTCAGATCCTTGCACTCTTAAAACAGACTGTTCTGGCGAGTTCTGAGTTATGCTCTGGGGCGGTTATCTCTATCACGCAAAACTGAGCTCGCACTTCTAAAAGAGGGTGCTGTAACTCCTCAAAATTGCGTAGAGAATGTGGTGCAACTCCACATTATCCCATTCGCACAGCAAGGAATACCTGAGTTTTTCTTGAAGCAGGATAATGCTCGAGCGAACACTACGCGACTAACAGTGCACACATTCCCTTACGCTCGAATTACGATGTTACAGTGGACACTCAGGATTTTTACCTGAGTTCTAATGAGCATTTAAGAGATGAGTTAAAGAAGAGTGAAAAAGAAAGTAAAATTCCCATCAACACGCAACTGGATCTCATAAATTTTCTTAAAACTTGCTGGTAGAGTATCCCAAAAGAAAATGTTCGGTATTTAATCAGACCATTTCACCTCCCATAAAATGAGCAGAACAGAGATAACAGAGTTAAAAGAGAAGCTTAAAAAAAAAACACTTTGGAACTTATAAGACGTATTTTTTTCGGTTTTTTTTTTAAGTTTTATGTAACTTGATACAGTCTTGCAATTCCTCACTTTTCATTCAATTTGGTTTATTTTAACGATTTATTGGAATACATATTTAATTTTTGTGTATTTCCATCTAAAACCATTAATATTAATCAGATTCAGTCATTGTAACTGGTAATATTTAAACATTATTTAATAAATCGATAAAAACCAGGTGGCCCTTATTTTGTTTTGAGTAGTATATATAAATGACCTCAGAAAATGTTTAAAATATGAATGTATACAATTTGCAGACGACACTACTTTGACGATTAAATGCTTCAATAAAACTGACATAGAAAATAATACTAACACTGAATTAATAAATGTAATAAAATGGCTGGAAGACAAAAATCTTCATGTTAATATTAATAAAACCAAAATAGTTCAATTTGAAACATGCAACTCGTCATTAACACCATTGCAGTAACAATTCGACATGATAATACCCATATAATTTTGCAACCAGAACCAGGTGCTTTATTTTTAGGTATAATAACTGACAGCAAACTGAACTGGAAGGAGCATGTAGAAAGAGTATGCAGCAAGCTTGATAAGTTTGTATGTTCTCATCGCAGGTTACGATTAGTGTCTAGTAAACAGTTCTAAATGCTTATCAAGGGCATGTTTCATCGGTATTGCATTACGGTCTAGTGATATGGGGTAATTCAGTGGATATACAGGGTGTTTGGCAGACGTTGAACATACGAAAATGGTGGATAGGTGGGGTCATCTGCTACTTACTGAGCCCTAATTTATTTGGCCCTGGCCCACTGAATATTAAAAAAAAAAAATTTTTGCTTTCTTCTTGTTTCACCATTTTCTTAACTTTAAAGTGTATTTGTTATTAAAAATGGGTAAAACAGGCAATATTGGCCAGGGCCAAATAAATTAGGGCTGAGTAAGTAGCAGTTGACCCCACCTATCCACCATTTTCGTATGTTCAACGTTCTGAGGGCGTTCAAAGTACAAAATAAATGTATCAGAGCCATGAGCGGAGCAGAATATTTAGACCATTGCAGGCCGTTGTTTAAAGAATTAAAAATTCTCCCACTTCCTTGTCTGTATATTTTTGAAGTTTGTTAAAAATATCCTCATTTATTCAAATTAAATGAACAAGTCTCTGAAAGATTAAACAAAAAAATGCCGGGAAATTATTAATACCTTCTCAGAGATTGCAACTTTATAGTAGAAATGCCAGTAGTATGACAGTTAAAATTTATAATAAATTACCACCTACCTTGACAACATTAACAATTAACAAATTCAAATTTAAAATGTTTGCTTGGCTCTTAGACATGTGTTTTTATTCAGTAAGTGAATTTTTAAATCATAATTTCTGACATTGTTCTATTATTATTTTGGCTCTTTCGAAAGTCGGTGACAATCATCTCTATCTCTATCTCTATCTCTATCTCTATCTCTATCTCTATCTCTATCTCTATCTCTATCTCTATCTCTATCTCTATCCTTATCCTTGTCCTTGTCCTTGTCCTTGTCCTTGTCCTTGTCCTTGTCCTTGTCCTTGTCCTTGTCCTTGTCCTCGTCCTCGTCCTCGTCCTCGTCCTCGTCCTCGTCCTAGTCCTTGTCCTTGTCCTTGTCCTTGTCCTTGTCCTTGTCCTTGTCCTTGTCCTTGTCCTTGTCCTTGTCCTTGTCCTTGTCCTTGTCCTTGTCCTTGTCCTTGTCCTTGTCCTTGTCCTTGTCCTTGTCCTTGTCCTTGTCCTTGTCCTTGTCCTTGTCCTTGTCCTTGTCCTTGTCCTTGTCCTTGTCCTTGTCCTTGTCCTTGTCCTTGTCCTTGTCCTTGTCCTTGTCCTTGTCCTTGTCCTTGTCCTTGTCCTTGTCCTTGTCCTTGTCCTTGTCCTTGTCCTTGTCCTTGTCCTTGTCCTTGTCCTTGTCCTTGTCCTTATCCTTATCCTTATCCTTATCCTTATCCTTATATGGTGTCTACTTTTCCGAGCCTCCTCTATACGAATCCGTAAAAAAACAGACCACGGGTCTTACGGGTTAGTTTCTGAAATACGATTGGGAGGGGGGGGAGGCCAAAAAGGGGGTTTGGCACGTTTCCCCCACTCGTGAAAGTTACTTGTAAGTTTGCTTGTCGTCACCCCTGAGTTACGCTTCACCCACTCAACCTTCGTTACGCTACAGAGGTCGCCGGCTCGCTTCGCTCGCCACCTCCCCCCTTCGCTCCACTCGGTCTCGCAGGTTCGCTCCACTCAGGACCTACCTACCACCGGAAAGCTATCGTGACCTTATCCCTACGCTACGCTACGCTACGCTACGCTACGCTACGCTTCGCTTTACCGCTATCTAGTTTTTCCAAGATATGATGGGGAGAGGGCTGAAGGGGGGGAGAGAGGGACTTTTGAAAAATGATTTTGATCAACCCTTGATACGAATCTGAAAAAAAAAATGTGCCAAGTCTTGTAACTTTCGAGATCCGCCTAAAGGGGGGAGAAGGCGGCAAGGGGGGGAACTTTGAAAAATGGTTTTTACTTTTCCGAGCCTCCTCTATACGAATCCGTAAAACAAACAAAACACGGGTCTCTCAGTTTCCGAGATACGATAGGGAGGGGGGGAGGGGTGCAAAAACCCGGTTTGGCACGTTTCCAACACTCGTGAAAGTTTCTTGTAAGTTTGCTTGTCGTCACCCCTGAGTTACGCTTCACCCACTCAACCTTCGTTACGCTACGGAGGTCGCCGGCTCGCTTCGCTCGCCACCTCCCCCCTTCGCTCCACTCGGTCTCGCAGGTTCGCTCCACTCAGGACCTACCTGCCACCGGAGAGCTATCGTGACCTTATCCCTACGCTACGCTACGCTTCGCTTTACCGCTACCTAGTTTTTCCGTGATACGATGGGGGAGGGATGAAGGGGGGGGGGAGGGATGAGTTTTGAAAAATGATTTTGATATCCTCT
This sequence comes from Agrotis exclamationis, assembly GCA_950005045.1. Taxonomy (NCBI): domain Eukaryota; kingdom Metazoa; phylum Arthropoda; class Insecta; order Lepidoptera; family Noctuidae; genus Agrotis; species Agrotis exclamationis. The sequence continues at coordinate 571,201 of OX465418.1, read as the reverse complement.
GGGCCCCTTGATATGAATCTGAAAAAAAAAACTTTACAAGTCTGTTAACTTCCGAGATCCGCCTAAAGGGGGGAGAAGGGGGGCAAGGGGGGGGAACTTTGAGAAATGGTTTTTACTTTTCCGAGCCTCCTCTATACGAATCCGTAAAAAAACAAAACACGCGTCTCTTAGTTTCCGAGATACGATGGGGGGAGGGGTGAAGAGGGGGAGATGGGGGAGTTTGGAAAAATGATTTTGACCAACTCTGGGCCCCTTGATATGAATCTGAAAAAAAAAATGTTGCAAGTCTGTTAACTTCCGAGATCCGCCTCAGGGGGGAAAAGGGGGCAAGGGAGGGGGGAACTTTGAAAAATGCTTTTTACTTTTCCGAGCCTCCTCTATACGAATCCGTAAAAAAACAAAACACTGGTCTCTTAGTTTCCGAGATACGCCGTGGAGGGGGGAGAGGGGGGGCGAAAAGGGGAGGTTTGGGATTTTTCCCATACTCACGAGAGTTGCTTGTTTACGAATCTGTCAAAATATACCCACCTTCCCCTTCACCATCTGGGAGAACAATTATGTCAGTCAGTGAGTGGTAATCGAGCTTTATATAGTATAATTTAATAAGGTTAAAAAATTAATAGAGTAAAGAATTATACTCGTGTTTTTATGTTGGTTAAAAGTCTAAAAGTCAACGCGATGAATATTGGTTTGCACTGAATAGGGTTTTTTTTTATTTAACCATAGATTCGCGTTTCACCGCTATCTGGCAAGCAAAGATCTCTTTTAAAAACAAGAGTAGGTATGTGTTTTCGATAAAACTGAATGTCGCCGGTGACTTCGCCAGCGTAAAGCTGGAAAAAATAATATCTCACGGAAAAGTTAAACGGAATAAAAGTTATCATTATGTCGAGCTTTCTTGAACTCGAGAAAGCTGATTGTAGATATGATTCAGTATCCTCACATTTGTTGGTTCTGCACATGCTCGCCTAGTGGCAATAGGCTGATGGTTTCAAAGTTTTTATGAGGAAACCGGGCTTCGTCATAAAACGCCTACGGTTTTATGTAATGTATGAATGACAAGAACTTATTTTACATGATTCACAATTATTGTGCGCAACATCTGGATATAATCTTAATATGATGGACGATGGTGTTGAAAGTTGAACTAATAAGTGGTAGATGTGTTCAGTCAACCAATATCTCCAGTTCGTGAAAATATCGATGACTTTTCACAGTTAATTGAAATATACATATGTTAGCATACCAAATTAAAATGTATGTATATCATAAATGTAGTTATATCACTGAATTTAATTGCGGTGAGTGAAATAAATAAAATAACCACGACCACAAATAATATTCAAAATAAATACAGATTGAACGCCGCAGCCGCCGCGCGCCGCCCGCCGCCGCCGCCCCGCTGAACAATATTTTTGTCGTATTGTTACTGTGAATACCTTCAAGCTATAATGTTACCTTGAAGCTATGTGAACAATAACTTACAGGTATTTTGACAGGTATTAACAAGTAAACGTTTTCAGTGTATAAATAGACAAAAAAATACCAAAATGTAATTTAGTATGTTTGGTTTGGTACATTTCCAACCAATTTAATGACATTAAACACAAAATTTATTGAGTAACTGACCAAAAACTTAATTATGATTGTCCATATCCTTTATTTTCGTGGTAAAATCATTAAATGAACAAAAATGTGTTCCTGAAATAGCCTTCTAGGTTTCAGAACACGGTTGCTTAATAAGACAGTCTCGCGACCACGACAGATTGTCCATATCCTTCTCTTCTCAGACGTAACACGACCTCTGCTGCACTTACGCTCTAACTGCACGGTCTTCTTCGTCACCACGTCGAGCGGTCCAGTGACCGCTCGACGTGGTGACGAAGAAGAACTAAGTGCACTAACTAAGCAGCGCTGGCTGCTCACAACCAGACGAAAAGATTCCCACGTGAACCAAATATGAGTCGCATATTGACGCAGGTGGAACAACGGGCACAGCTAGTGCTGTGCCGAGCCGTGTCAATCGCGCTCATATTAGATTTCCTTTGAGAAACAACCCGTTATTTGAATATATTCCCAAGCCGTGCCCTATTTACTGCTGAACTAATATAAATAACTTGTCTCTACGTTACTTCATGTATATGTATAGAACGAGAATTGTGCTGTGTCCTGTAACATGGAGGCAATTCGTTCATTATATACTTGTTACATCATGTATTTATTGTAACTAGTGGTCGCCCACTTGCCGAAATTATATTATAATTCAATATAATGTTAATTTAAAAAAAAAATATTAGCTTTCTGCACTCCATCTCGATATAAACTTTAACTGTACTACGTACTCCTCCGTCCGCGTAATTTTAGAGAGTAATAAAATGGGTACAAAGTGTTGAACTGAAAACTTCTTTAGGAGTGCTAAAGGGACGCGAGGTTGGCACCGTGACTAAGCTGTTTACTGCTGCAGTGCGTGACACGAGTTCGGTTCCCACACAGAACTTGATCTTGAGTAGTTTTTTATGAACAGGAATAAATAATAAAAACTTTTTTTTTTTAAAGTACCGACTTCAAAACAAATACAAAAAAAGTTTAAAATAAAATAAAATAACTTTTCTTTCGGAAGTCGGTGGCAATAGTCAATGACACAACAAAACAAAGCCACCGACTTCCGAAAGAAAAGTTATTTTAAACTTTTTGTATTTGTTTTGAAGTCGGTACTTTTTTAAAAAAAAGTTTTATTGTACCCTTTTTAGTTTATTTATTACATATTCAACCCCAATTGTAAAATACAAAATTTTCTTACATATACACTAATCTTGTAATCCGTCACAACATAAAAAATGCATATCTCTAAAACTACTGAACCGATTTTGATGAAACTTACAGTGTACCCTAAGTTGAACAATACCTAGTACAACAAAAAAAGAATTACTTAAATCGAACTTATAGTTCCGGAGATATGCGTGCACAAACATAAAAACAAACAAACATACATACATACATACATACACTTATGAAATTTGGCACATTTGTTCAGACGCTGATATAGACTAACATATATGAAAACTGGGCAGTTTTGATAATATTACATACATACGGGTCGAATTGATAACCTCCTTTTTTTTGAAGTCGGTAAAAATGCGTCGCACATTTTTTTTTTTGTTGCAATAAAAGGAATGAACTTTATAACGTCTGTTGTGAGTAGTATAACATTGGTCTACATAAACCATAATTAAGTGGTATAGTATATGTATTTTCGGATTGATTCATAATTGCAACGCTTTACAAAAGAGGGTGGTCAATTACTAAAGTTATATTTTTATTTTTATACGCAATAACGCCTGCGTCGCGTCTTCGCAAAGATATTTTTAAAGAAACGAAAAATTCAGTTGCGAGCAGGGTTCGATCCTGCGTCTTCTGGATTGGTACTCCAGACGCCTTAACCACTAGGCTACCGCAACCACTACTCACAAAGCTGAATTTCTCGTTCCCTTGTTTTTTCGAACGCTGTTTACACGTTGCGCCATCTATTGGTAGTGTTTCAAAGTACTTACCAACCAACATGTCTGATATTGCAATCAAATCAATGCTGTATTAGATAGCGACTTCTAAACTAAAGTTATATTATTATTGTTAGGCGTCTGGAGTACCAATCCAGAAGACGCAGGATCGAACCCTGCTCGCAACTGAATTTTTCGTTTCTTTAAAAATATCTTTGGTCAATTACTGCCCATTATTTTAAACCCCTGCTCAGTTACTTTATGAAACTGACAAGCAGGTGTAGCCTACCGATTTATATAGAAGAGAAGTGCTGAAACAACACAAGCCAACACTCAATTATCAGTCCGTTTTAAACAGGAAAGCGTACGATTACCCGCCAGCAGACCCTGGCACCGCGGCGGCACGGCACCGCCGCGGCACATCGGCACAATGGTGTGCTCCACAAAAAGCGATACTTCCTGCATGCGAGGCTATAATTAAGCGATAAGTAACGAACAGCCACCATTTGTCACGCTCCGTCTTCCGCGGAATTCTTCATTAAGTCGGAATATGCGCGCTCGGCGTGCTCCCCGCGGTCAGCGGTCAGTGGTGAGTGGTGGGCTGACCGCTAGTTAACATGCCGACCGACTGTTTCCGCTCAACATTACACAACATCGTTTGTCTTTCCTTGTTGTGCCCATGTTCACTAGCTGGGAAATGTACAATACTTCTACTACTATGGAATCAACGCCTACGTGTTAGCTATTAAATTGGGAATAAAATAATAATAATAAAATAAATAAACACAAAGTAAAGGAAAACTCGTATGCCTGTATTTGAACCGTATCACCTTTCGAACATGAACACAGAAATAACTTGGCTGCATAAAATATAATAGAGAATACCAAATGAAATACTACCTTTAGCTTTGAAGTACTTGAATATTAATTCAAACGAAACGAACAGTAATAACATAACCGTTCAAGTTGCTGCACTCATTAAAGTGGTCGTCATAAAGTTGGTAATATGATACTGTGTATGTATATTTAATAATATTATGTGCATTTTAACATGCCATTTATATGCATATCATGGCGCGGGTAAACGAGACCAAATTAAACCGGGGCTTCGACCGAGCTGACCACGTCACTCTGACTTACTTGCCGAGCCCGGGGCCCGGGGCGGGGTGCCCGGGAGTGAACACGGACCCAGATGTCGCAACACTAATCCCGGGGACATTTGGGTGACAACACGAGAGGTGAACAAGAACACTGACACTAGACGAAAGGAAATTGGTTCAAGCAAATAAGTTCTGTAGTCTTTTGTGGTATGCTATTATATGAAAAAAGCAGAAACGTGACGTTATACAGAAAGAAATTCATGGCTCAAGTCCTCTGGAGCCGGTGACCTGGTTCTACAAGGTGATATTAAAAGTGCAGCTAACTTGGTACAAACACCTTCATAATGTCGTCGAGAGAGCGTAATAATGTTTACGTGAATTAGCATACGGAGCAGCGAGCAGAGCCGGGCTGCTCTACTTAGTGTTCACTGTATATGTATAGTTACTTATTTCTGTCATATGTATTTTTGCATTTTTTTTTATATAATAGTCAAATTATTGCAATTATAAAAGAACCAGAATGACCTCAGACTCACGACTTCCATAATAATACTCTGGTACTGCAACTGTTGAAAAGCCGAAACAGTTTTTTAAAGTTTGTCCCGCCTATGTACTCACTGGCGAGCGGTCTAAGGATGTATTAAAGCTGTTGCGACAGTGCATCCTTACCAAGTTCATTCGTTCCACCTGCCGAGAATTTTCCTCCTGAACATAAACTAACATGGCTGTACTGGAAGTTTTTGGAACTGACAATAGCGCCTCTGGGGGGGGTTAACTTGTAGCTCATTTCTGGGCAACTCAATCTAGATTGCTATCGACATGATAAAAAGAAGTAGGTATTTTACCGATAAAAATTCTTAATAACGTCGAGAGCTTGAAATGTTAACCAACAATAACACGGACGTCAAATGAAAACGGTAAATTGTAAATAACAGCATTACTTCCTGTCAGTGGTAAACAAAGCGGACGCTGGGGTCCACTGCCTCCAACTAAGTTAAAAAGTTTCGTTTTTTTCTGACGACATCATAAGCAGGCGGACGCTTCATTGTCGCTGCCGAAATAACAACTTGGGGCACGCGCGCAGTGGAGAGAACAGAAGTACGACTCTGAATGAAGTGCGAAAATTGTTTACTTTATACATATAGAGACTAGTAACCCGCCCCAGCTTCGCACGGTTTTAATCTCTACTATATTATGCATGTATACATATAAACTTTCCTCTTGAATCACACTGTCTATTAAAAGAAACCGCATCAAAATCCGCTGCGTAATTTCAAAGATCTAAGCATACATAGGGACAGACAGAAAAAGCGACATTGTTTTATACCATGTAGTGATGGTACCTTCGTAAATCTAATCTTCTACATCCTAAATTGTACTTAAATTAGCCAAAATGGATTTTAATAAGGTAGATTTAATTGTTATAACACATTGTGGATTTTTATTGTTTAGACAATCGTTAAAATGACGGCACTAAAGTCGACGTTTTATGTTAGTTTTGTAATACGGACAAATTTAAACCATGGCTCTGCAGATAAGCCTGGACTTGATAGACTAGGTTTAAACCAAGGTTTATTTAGTTTTTGTAATAAGGCTGAAATTCGTTAAACACGGCATGAGGTGAAGAACATGCTAACTTGTAGTTTGTAGTCATAAAAGGAACAGGAGCCTTTAATCCAATAGCAAATCTTTTCTAGGCGTTTCGTATTCAGGCAATACCTTCAACGGTATTGACATAGCATTTCGTAAATCTTAGATCAAGCTTTTAAGTTTCAACTTTTCCGTCATTTATCGATTTATAGAACTTCTGTTTATTCTGCCCTCATCGTGGTACATCAGTTTCCTTATCCCCCATCCCTCGTCCATCCCTGTTGGTGTTTGTCGCTGTTTCATTACTCGCTGCGAGAGGAGGCGGATTAAATGCTCTGATGCGGGTGTTAGCCGCTGAGATTTGACGCCAGAGCCCCCTACCGCCACTCACTGCCAGCTACGACCAGCTACTCACGCCACTTATATCTTTGCTCTTTCTGCGTATTCATGAAGACTGATACGTGAATAATTGAATGTTGTAGGCTTTTCAATTACTTTATTTACGCAAAAACGTCGGTCAAGTCTAAGTGGAATTGAAATCAGGAAAACATTCAAATGATTACTTTCTATGTGAAATATCTTGCAATTTTTAATATTTTGTAAAAAAATATATTTTAATATAAAATAATGTTTCTATTTCCATTGGTAACAGACCAGATCTCAGAAATATAGCTAATGGCGATATCTCTCTCTACTTCCTTGAGATACAATCCTAAATTGTAATGGTAGGGTGGCAAAATCATCAAATGAGTCCTCCCGCCCTGGGTGGGGCGGGAGGGACTGTCAGACTCTTACTGACTAAAATCCACCCGTGTTCCGTCGGATGCCCTTTACGTTCCGGGGCCACGGTATCCTGGATTAAGAAAAATCCGCGACCCCGGCAGGCATTTGGCCCCATAAGGGGCCCCGTCGGTGACGCGTGAAACACGACGCGCCACCGACCCGGGCTTGGTCCTTGGTCGGACGGCGAGCATACCCATTACTCACCGTCCGCAAGCCCGCTCCGCCGCTGTGCCCTCTGCTGTTCAGAGGGACACGCGTTGGAGCGTCCACCCGACAGGCTATTTGCATACGGGCAAAGAAACCCCTTAGGCACACAGTGCCTAAGGAGAGTTTTTGCCCGCATCCCAGGGCGCACCGGCCCGAAAAACTGGTCTTCCCCCCGGACGTATCCGAGAGGGAACTCCAGTCCACGGGCGCACGTGGAGGTTTCCTGTCTTAGCACCCTAAATTGTAATGGTTGCGCATTTTGTCAGAATTAAGCCACAAGTAATATCTCCGCACCTCAGTAATTAATCCGTCAGCATCCCGGTCCATTACCGCCGCCCCCACATAGATCAACTCATATTTTAATCATAATTAGCACATCCAACCGATACACAGCAAATTCAACCTTACGTTCATTTCTCCAAAGTTTCCTCTTGTACTACGCGTCAACACGATTGAGTGATTGTATAATCCTTCCCAGTGCTTACCTTAGACACAAACAGATACGTTGGATAAAGTCCTGTCACGCGATAATGAACACTAACCGCTTCAATTAGGAGTGATAACAGCGTGAATAGTTGATAGTGTTCGGTGACTTGACCATCGCTCAGTCCTAACTTTTAATTCATATGATTGATGATTGCTATTAAATGTGAGTGAAATGTTGTTTCCGAACGTTAAGTAATACGTTTCACTTAGAGCGGAGTGTATTGAGCTGCTCATAATATTCAAGTATTCGTTTGAAATATTACTTAATAAATGTCTCTGGCAGGACGCCGTAGACGTGTAAATAAAGCGAAACTTGAACTTACTGTGAATGAAGAAATAGAAATACTTTATTACTTTATGCAGCGCTGAAAAGTTAACAGCTTTAATATCAATTTAATATTTGAGAGAACTCAACACTCATCAAAATATTATTTGACTAATATATACATCATATTATATTTTTTTATAACTGCTCCGTTGATGAATTATTTAATAGCAAATCGGGGTGTGGGTTTGTTTCTGTCTGACGTCCACAGCCTCCCCTATTACATGTGAGTTACATAACGGGTTAATTGTGGATGTTTCAGAGGCACACTTTTGCCTAATCCTTCTGTGATTTCAGGCACGGTGTAATGTGCCGCGGGAGTGTCTCATCAGGTCACCGTGACCTGGAACATAAAGGACTATTGAAGGATCACCGTGAACTTTAGTCAGTACAAGTCTGTAAGGATCTCCCGCCCCGCCCTGGGGCGATAAAAAAGGCATGACGTAATGTAGTACTATGAAACATTCGCGTACATGTTTTCTATTAATAAAAACACCCACTTGTACGTACAAACACTTTTCCGCTCGAGTGATGTCACAGTATGCGTGGACGCACAATTCCGTCAATTTTCCTCATCGGTTCACTTCAGCGGCGATCCTTTGAGAGCGCGGACTTTGTGCTGGCGACGTCAGCGTGCCATCAATTGTTGGGACTTTGTGCTCCTATCACAGTCGTTTTGTCGACTTTAGTTGATTAATCATTTCAGTTGACACAAACAATCATTCCAAATATAGTAATGATATGTTTTACACCCTCTTCGCCAGTGGGAATATATTGATTCTCAAGAAAGTATCGTGTTTCTTAGTATCTGGGTTGTCAGCGTTGCAACCTTTCCATATAAAATACTGGTATTTCACTGCTTCCAGATAGTCTGGAAGCCCACCAGAACATAGTTAATTTAGGTACCTCAATAGAAGTAAAAACAACAAAAAAATATATGTGGCACTCGGAGACTGCCGCGGTGAAGCTATTGCATAACATTTTTTTTATATTAAAAGAATAAAATCGCCTACTGCGTAAATTTAACGAGAATATAATTAAAACACATACTATATACTAATATAATTTACATATTTAACATGTTTTTTTTTTTAATCTTTATTAGAAAGAAAAAGGCTTTCATCGCGAAGCGATTATGCCAGCCTCGTAGTTTTACAAATTGATTAGAAATAACTTATTGCTAAGATCTTAACTTAATTAATTTAATAATCAAATAATACAACTTAATAGATAGTTCGGATGTAATTTAAAATGTTTGTGGTGCACTATTGTAATAAAGAACTTCTTTGTTTTAGGAGAATTTTATAAGAAGGTTTCATTGTGAAAACTCCTTTTGTAGCTGGCCGTTTAGAATCAGTAAGAAAAAGTAAATTGTTTTTATGACGGATATTTTTATGATTGCCGAAGTCTCCCGAACTGAAACGATGTTAGACGATGCGTGGTGTCAGGTATTTTCCTTAGGTTTTTTGATTCGGTCGCCACGCCCGCGCCGCGCTCAGAGCCCGCAATAAAAGCTATGCAATGGCTTAAAAATAAAAACTTCTGATTGAAACTGTGTCAATTCACAGAATACTCGTTTTACTTAATTGATAGCTTTAGACCATAGTTATTATTAATGTAGATACGCATCAGTAGTCAGTACGTGACACTCAGTGATTTATGTACATTTTAACTGATATCACTAATTTAACGTAAAAAGTGCTCAATGTGACGAAAAGACGCAACTTTCGGTGCGATGCCGAGATACCTTATCTGTACGTCAGAGACCCGCGCGGGGGGGGAGGAGGAGGAGGGGGGGGGGGCAGTAGATTAGGAAGCCTCTAGTTTAGTAAAAAGGTTAACATTCACTGATCTATCTGGAGTTTAACTCGTAATGTTGTTGTTGTTTTATCTCTTCCCTTAGTTAAATATCAAGGACATGTTGCTTGCTGTAAAACATACAATATATTTGTGTCATTTAGGTTTTGTTGTTCGCTCAAATATTTAAATTAACAACAGCCCGCGGTAGCTGTCATACAATACTCTGTCAATTACTTCATACGAGTGAACCTCGCAACGTAACTAAATACATTAACAAGCGTTAATTAATCTAACATTACCGCCATAGTGCGGTTGTGTTCCACGTCCATTACAATCACAGCGGCTGTATACAACTTCTGTTGCTACGCCGCTACGAGCTACACAAGCTACGCACGCTACGCCGTAGCAATCGTAGTCGCGTAGCAAAGCTTTGCGTTACTAATTAATCGTACAGTTATTCATTTCGGAATCAGGCCAACAGTTTTATAAGTTACGACTCGGAAGTAAAACGTAAACGAATCGTTTATTTATATTCATGAACCGCTTCAAATATTCATGGCGTTTCGCTCGGCTTAGTTTAGCGAACAATGTGCTGAGACGTGTGTCTGCGCGTGTTGTCGCACCCTGTAGAATGAGCACGGTACAGTCGGCCGCGCCACATATGCGACGTCGCGATATCGCGACCAATTAATCTTGTTGACGCGGGCGACGAGCGTACAAAAAGCGATCCGTTGACCTCCGCGCAACATACAGATAACACATCTGGGGTCGCAGGGACCCAGAAATTTGAGATGAATTACATGTTAAGGCCAGATAAGAGAGGCGGCGAGCAGTCGCGTGCGATCTTTACATCGCGTACGTGCTCCTATGCTTACAGCCGCGATATGTTTCATATGTGCTGATACACAGAGCTCTTTGATGAGATACAATGCGCCAACGAGACCAATGCTAGGCGTCCTAATGACGACACAGTGACGTCACACATATGCAACCAAATAAATAATTTCGCCATCAAGAACAAGATGAAGAACTTAATAGTTCGTTTATTACAAGCATCGCTTTGATTACTAGTAAAAAGCGAATCGTTTTGAGTGTAGTAACAATAGGAATCCGACTCCCGCACTCAAAGGGTTAAGTACAGTTTAAAAGAAAAAAGGAAAAGGTCGGAATGTTATCATTATGTGGTGTACAATAGAGCCACGAGGCACGGCCGGGCTGCTGCGATGACCTGCGGACTATTTACATAAAACATTATACTGTGCTCGACGATACACATTCACCTTCGTTAGGTACTCATAATACGATACATAATAATATTTACATTTTTACTACAGCCCAACGCGAACATTATTAAAATACATAAATAACTTTTTATTTCATTATACCCGTTCTTGTAATCACTTCAGTGAAATGAGAAGACAGTAGAGCTATTGTAACAATGTACGTATTAATATTTGACGAACTCCAAATTAAACAATTATTTACTTACCCAAGCTTTCCAGGAAATAGTACACAGTCATTATGAACCATATTGTTTTACAATCCATTTAAACAATTATTCAATTACCCAATAATTATTCAATTACCCAGCAACAGAATATAGTAATCATCAAACAAAATTGGATAAAGGTCATATTATATCGACACACAACTGTACATAAATATATGTAGATGTATATCTGTATAAACACGAGTTATAGCAGTCCAGTTTCACTGAACTACCATCTCAAATGAAGATGGATCTCATCTTGGCTCATGAGCTGGACGTATCATTAATCCGTGCGTTAGCTTACGTAGGTGGAAGTAGTGGGGGTACTGGGCAACATTTTTTTTGTGGCTGACAAATGACGCTCACGTACCGTGCTATTATGAGGTAATCGAGCTAGCGATGGACACTGCACACCATAGGAACAGCGATTTTACGGATGGTAAGGTAATTATTTAGCACATCAATAAGGACAAAAAGAAGGGCCGAAACTGCTGTTTGAAAGTAATGGTGTAGGTTCAGCAGAACGATGTAGGTCACAAACAAAAAAGAACTCTTTTTTGTTTTAAACAAACATTAAGATAGGTATAATCTATAAAGAGTAAGTACAATGAGAAACATTGTTTGGATAAAATATAGCTTTTAAGCAAAACGGACGCCGAACTGAATATTCCAAGGATAAAGAAACTGAATAAATATCTTGAATAAAATACTGTTTTACAAAAAGCTTTCTTGTTTACAGGAACAGGGTTAAAGCACTCAGTGTTCCCGAAGAACGGAAAATAATATCATAAGTCTGAAACAAATCGCACATCATCAATATTTCACGCTCCGGACTGAAAGGATACATAACATAATACCGCCTTTACCCGACGCTGACAAACTATAGCACATCACATAATATGCACAATATGTTCCCTTGAATATCGAAAGCCTATTTATTAAGGCTCTCGTAAGAAGCTACGCAAGCGAAGCTCTTGTAACAAATAGTCGCTTGAGCTGTTCTACCTTCCTAGTGTTTGGAGTTACCGGTAAAAATATCGGAACTGATACTGGGACGTGATAAAACAGCGTAAGAGCCTTTACGTATAAGAGTTGCTTCGCGGATCAAAGTGACACAATTTGGAAGAAGGATCGTTGTATAAGCTCGTATAATGATAGTGGTTACGCTTCGTAACTTATAGTTTTCCTTATATTTTTTTTTACATCACCTAATGGCGATTGAGAGGCATTGGTTTACTGTTCCAATTTATTTGATCTGTGCCATATATCGTTGATTCGGTGATTTCCTTGTGCTGTGCAGCGCGCGCGCGATGCCGCGCCGCGCCTTCATAGGCAGTCTCGCTCTAACCTTGGGATCGTATGGATGCGCATGCTATGTGTGACACTAATTAGTCCCATCGCGCCCGAAAACCCCTGAACTGAACCTATATAAACTGTTATCAGCCTACCCCAGACCTATGATAGTGTGTTGTGTACTGCTGGCCAGCATAGTGTATCCAGAAAAGACCTGTGAGCTGTTCATCCCGAAAGCGGACACGTGGCCGTCGCCTGCGCGCGCTTGGGATCGCTGGTCAAGGTATGTGGTACAATTAATGAATTGGACGATCTCCTGTGCCTTTCTTCCCGATTGCGTAGTGTTTTTTGCCTTCAACTTCTTATGACAGAATCAGCAATTATAGCCTAGATTGCTCTAATAATCTAGGCTCAATCCGCGTGTGATTTTAGCTGAAATTTACAACTTCTGCAGGTTATACGCACCATTTTGGTCCTTCGTCCCGGATAGATTAAATTTGGGCCTTTTTACGGCCTATTGTTAAGTCCTAAAAGTCTGATTTTGAGCAAAAAACTTAGGAATTTTCAATGTTAATTGCATATCGTCACACAACTCTCATCTCTAATGCTTTAGTAATAAGGTTCAAACTGCCTTGCGTTTGCAATAGGTCAACCGTCAAATCATTTCATAATTTAAATCTTTAAGTTCACTATATAAAGCTCCGAAGAATACATTTTATTGAATATCAACGTTATTTCATATCGCTAAATACGTTTATGTTATAAATCTGTTAGTTTTCGGCGTAATTACATATTTTTTTGATTGGTTGTAAAATTTGTGGGTAGTGGGTATAAATCGTCGTACGTTGACTGTGGAATGTTCTAGTTCTGAATTTTGTTCGCGTACCTACGATTAAATTTAGTTACGCATTAGAAACTTCTGCATACTTATTATGTTGGTACTAATCGAAATTTCTAAATGAATAACATTGATTGTTATTGTATGATACACTTGTATAGGTTCGTTAGGTTTACGCCTGTTATATTCGTATTGCACGAGCAGGTATGCTTATATGTATAGCGAGACTCAACCGCATATGATTAATTATTGCAATTAACCATATTATCATCGCGTCGCTTGTTGTTTTGTTTTGTAAGGTAACTTGATTTCTTGACAGAAACCTTCAGATAAAATAACAGATGTGTATAAACTTTACGCGTTAATTCTCCTCAATGGAAACAGCCGTATAATTATACATATCACACCCGCACCTCACATTTGTAAACGTAATATATACTTAGGTATTATATAACTTATTTCAAATCTACGCGTCTACTCGTGAGGAAACTTACTGTTTCTTACGAAGTTATTTCGTTAAGAATACACTCGCATCGCTTACGAAAATAAGTTTTTATTTTTTTTCTAAGTTTAACACTTAACTTATTGTTAGTTAAGAAGCTGTAGGAACCTTCATATTATTACTTGTATTGAGTAAGTTAATCTCATTCAAGTAGAAGTTAGTGCAGACAAGTTTATCGCGTCGCATCCGACATAAATGCTATTATCGGGTTGTAGGTATATCTGAGTTAATCATAGATATACCTATGTAGTATAGATGGGTACGTTCATAAGATATTTGGCGTGCTTACTATTTTAAATTATATTAGGTTTTGTTACGTGCACTCGTTTATAGCGTTGCGCGTTGGTAGTTTATATTTGTTTACCTTTCAATTTAATATTTTAGGGTTTCGCGTGTACGGAAAGTTCGTTCCGTACTATCATCTTAAGTTATAATATCTTTAATTGAGTTGTCGGTTTCATTTGCCCTAACCTCACTCACTGGGGTTCCGTCGAAGATAAAAGTTGGTTTAATATTATTATTTTGTGTCATATTTAACTTCTGTTCACAATGAGTGACAAGATTAAACTTAGATTATTGGAAAGTAAACGTGACGCATATTTTGCGCGGGTTCAAAGGATTTTGGATTCAACTAAATCTTTAACTACCGAAAGATTACGCAACGCTTTCATCGCTCAGGCAAAACAAATTGATGGATTGCGTAATGAATTCAATGGACTAATGGACGAGATAAATATGCTCAATTTGACATTGGATCCAACCTGTGAAGTAAGCTATGGCGCATTGCATTCATTTGATGATTTGGTCGGCGAAATAAAGTTTAGTTTGTCTTCATTAACTGAGTCTAATGATTTCCAGAAACCTAGCCCGTCAGCGAGCCCTACTGCTCACCATATACAGGTTCCTAAAATCGAGCTGCCTACCTTTGACGGTGATATTCAGAGCTTTCCGTTCTTTTATGAGACGTTCAAACGTATTATACATACTAACGCAGATTTATCAGATTCGGATCGTATTCATTATCTGTTGAGTTGTTTGAAGGGAAAGGCTAGGAATGTGGCCGAAGGTATTGTACCTTCTGGAAATAATTACCTTGTTGTTTGGGAGGCGCTTATCGCCAAGTACTTAGATACTCGCACGCTCGCTACTAATTATCTAAATCAGCTGTTCTCATTGAAATCGTTCGGATCGACACCCGCTAATATTGAAAAGGGTTTCGATAAATTAACTTCTACGGTTGCGGGGCTGAAACAATTGAAAATAAATAACTTAGATGATTTTATATTTATTCATTGGGGTCTTAAGTTAATAGACTCGGATATCGCAAAACATTTTGAAATGTCGCTTCGTAATCAACAGGAGTTAGATTATGATTATTTCGTAAAGTTTGTTCGTGAACAAGTAAAAATCTTGTATCGCACCTCTCCTGCGGCTAGTAAGTCCGCCCCCGCAGGTAGCCTCCGCGCCTCATCTAAAGAATCGCAGGTGTTTGTGGCTACTGAATCAAAATGTTCGCTTTGTCATTCCACGCATAAAAACTTGTTTGTGTGCAAAGCGTTTCAAAAGTTGAGCGTTGATAATAGATTTAAGTTTATAAAAGACAATAACAGATGTGGTAATTGCCTAAGTAGCCAACATACTGTCTCTAAGTGTTTATCTAAGTCAACATGTAGGAAATGCAAGGGGAAGCATCATTCCTTATTGCATTTCGAGCAATCGACGCAAGCCCCTGCGCCGTCGCCCACTAGCGCCCCCACCTCCACTTCTGCGGCCGATCCAGCTACTTCCGATCGTGTGGCGTTGTGTACGCATTCTTCTGCTCAAGTCCAGGCCACACGTAGTACGGAGGTGCTGGCTACTGCCAAGGTGTTGGTGGCGGGTAGGAAGGGTAAGGCCTTGGTGGTTAGATGTCTCTTGGACCCTGGGTCACAAAAGAATTATATGACATCGCGTTGCTGCCGTATGCTTGGTCTAACTATATATACTGACTCGATAACTACCGTTCGTGGTATTGGTGGCACGTCGCAGCCCGTTCGCGGCTCGGTGAATCTTACGTTCAGCTCACGGTTTTGCTCGCAGCCTAAGTATGAAATAGACGCTTTAGTTTTGGATCAAATAACCGGACAGCTTCCACTGGGTCCTATAGATACGTCCGTATTAAATCATATTGATCCTAAACTACTCGCGGATGACAGCTGGGGTGTGCCAGGTAATATTGATATGTTACTTGGGGTCAAGCTGTTCGCTAAGTTATTGCGACCGGGTCACGTGACCAGCGTACCCGGTTGTCCCGACGCATTGGAGACTGTGCTCGGCTACATACTTCTAGGAGAAGCACCTATCATCGAACCTCCAACTGACACTCTGTCTTTCTTTGCGAGTTCTGTCGACAACTTCGATCTTCGTAAGTTTTGGGAGATTGAAGATGTTACTGCTTCATCCATTGGGAGTATGGATGATAAACAATGTGAAGAGTTTTATTGTAACACAATTACCCGCGCTTCAAATGGCAAGTATGTTGCAGCCTTACCACTGAAAACAGACGCGTCAGCATTGGGAAATTCTTTTAATATGGCTCGCAAGAGATTCTATAGTCTTGAACGTAAACTTAAATCACTTCCTAACGTCAAGCTTCTTTATGATGACGTCCTACGGGATTATCTGAAAAACAATTATATTTCTTTGGTGCAGAATATCGTACCTGAATGTATGTTGGCCAAACGAAATTGTAAGGAGCGAGAAATGGAATACTATATTCCTCACCATCCTGTCATTCGAGAGGATAAGGTGACCACCAAATTGCGTGTGGTCCTAGACGCCAGTGCATGTACAGATAACGGTACCTCGCTCAATGATATCCTGTACGCAGGTCCAGTCCTTCAGGCTGACCTTTTCAACATTTTATTAAATTTTAGGCTTTTTAGTGTCGCTATTTCCGCAGATGTCAAATCTATGTACCTACGTATAGGTATTCGCTCACAAGATCGTTCACTACAACGTATCTTATATCGGTTTAACGAGGAAGAAGAACTTCAAATTTATCAGTTTTCAGTGCTTCCCTTTGGTTTAAAGTGTAGTCCTTTTATAGCTATTCGCACTATCCAACAGTTATGTCAGGATGAAGGAGCACGGTTGCCTCTCGCCAGGGACATTTTGCAGCGAGATATTTATATGGATGACATAGTTAGTTCTATACCTAGCAGTGCGCTAGCTATAGACTCGGCTCGTGAACTAATAAAAATATTCTCTCTCGGTGATTTTCAATTGACGAAGTGGTCTAGCAACAGTGTCGATGTTCTTCGGACTATTCCAGAGTCATTACGACTTTCACAGAGCGTAGACCTCAGTAAAGATCCGACCCAGAAAATACTGGGACTTCGTTGGTTCCCTGACGAGGATTGTTTCGTATTCCAGGTTAACCCTGATGTTCGCACTTGCACTAAACGGAATATTCTTTCTTCCATCGCACGTCTTTTCGACGTTTTGGGCCTCGTTGCACCGATAATTTTATACGCCAAGCTTCTCATCAAAGAGCTTTGGCTTGTCAAACTTGGATGGGATGACGTCCCACCACCTCGCATTGTTCGTCTGTGGGAACAGTTTCAATCTGAACTGCCAATCATCTCTGAGATGAGATTTTTGCGACATGTTGGCGTCGTAGAACGCTGTAGACTCTCACTCGTCGGTTTTGCCGACGCTAGTGAGAAGGCTTACGGTGGTTCGGTTTATGCCCACGTTGTCAGACCTGACGGTAGTATCGTGGTTTCGCTGGTGTGTGCGAAATCTAAAGTCGCGCCACTGAAAGTCGTTTCGCTAGCTCGTCTCGAGTTATGCGCCGCACTCCTCTTATCAAATGTGATAAAGCGGGTATATAACCTTTTCGCAGCTCGACACGCCATTGAGGTAGTCGTAGCTTTTTCGGATTCAACTGTAACGTTGAGTTGGATTCATTCCGCACCGCATCGATGGCACACCTTCGTAGCCAATCGTATTGCTAAGATTCATGAGAATCTTTCGGCAGATCACTTTTTCCATGTGAAAGGGTCTGAAAATCCCAGTGACTGCCTCTCTCGCGGTTTAACGCCTGCCCAATTAGTGCATCATCCGTTGTGGCTAAATGGGCCGTCGTGGCTTAAACTTCCCCGCTCTGAATGGCCGATAAAACCATTCGTTTCAGGCGAGTCGCAAGAGCTTCCAGAAATGAAGCCCGTGGCTTTACCTGTTCTTTCGCACGAATGCTCTGACAGAAATCCTCCTTCTGACAACATTTTGTACGTTTTCTCTACCAGGTTCTCGTCCTGGTTTAAATATTTAAAAACTATTTGCTTAGTTTATAAGTTTATCAAACGGCTCCCTAGCGGGCCCGTTACCGCGTCTGATTTAGAGTTCGCTGAAGCTATTGTGTGGCGATCTGTGCAGAGGATTCACTTTGAATCTGTTCTCGATCGTTTAGCCCGCAATGAGTTGTGCTCTAAGCCAGTACAACGGCTTAGTCCCTTCCTTCACGAAGGACTTATCCACGTTGGAGGTCGCCTAGCAAATTCTGAGCTAGAGTTTGACTCTCGTCATCAGATCCTCCTTCCGCGTGAAGATCACATAGTGGAACTTTTAGTTTCCCACTATCATGTGACAAATTTCCACACAGGTCCAACCTTGCTCGTATCGCTCTTACGACAAAAGTATTGGATCCTGTCCGCGCGACGTATTGCACGTCACATCACCTTTAAATGTAACATTTGCTTTCGAGCAAAGCCACGACCTACCTTTCCTATAATGGCGGATTTACCACGTTGTCGCGTTGAGTCGGCTCCTAAGGCTTTCTCTCATACAGGTTGCGACTATGCGGGACCCTTCTTGGTCACGTCGGTGCGTGCTAGAGGCCAAAGGGCCAGGAAAGCGTACATCTGCCTTTTTACATGCTTGACAACTCGCGCTCTGCATCTTGAGATTGCCTCAGATCTTAGCACTGCGAGCTTTCTGTCTGCGTTGAAACGCTTCCTGGCGCGTAGAGGTCCGGTTCAGTGTCTGTACACGGATAATGCTACCAATTTTATTGGAGCCAAATCCTATCTCCGAGATCTCTACCAGTTCTTGGCTAAAGAGTATCACCCCTTGTGGGAAAGAGAACTTGCAAAGCATCGAATCACACTCAAACCCATCCCCTGTAGAGCTCCACATTTTGGTGGTTGTTGGGAAAGTGAAGTGAAGAGTGTCAAGACGCATCTCTGCAAAGTCATCGGTCAGCAAATTCTTAGCTTTGACGAGTTTAACACTATGCTAACTCAAGTAGAAGCTTTACTAAACTCGAGGCCTCTGTATGCGATCAGCTCAGATCCGTCAGAGCCCACTCCATTATCACCGGCGCACTTCTTGCATACGAAACCTCTTTTATTTCTTCCCGCTCGCGAAGTCAATGAAACACGGTTACATCTTATTTCGCGATATGAATTGACTGATCAGATGGTTCAATCTTTTTGGAAGCGGTGGCGCCAAGAGTACTTGCACACCCTACAATCCAAACAAAAATGGAACACTCCTGCCAATCCAATACGGGTCGGTATGGTTGTCGTCTCCATGCAGGATAATGTAATGCCTCTGCATTGGCCGTTAGGAGTAATTCATGAAATATTTCCCGATAAAAACGGAGTTTGTAGAGTCGCATCTGTTAAGACTCAAAGCGGGATCCTTCGGAGTCGCCCGGTAGTAAAGTTGTGCCCTTTGCCAACGCAATAAGTTTAGTTACCTTAATATTAAGTCTTACCGTGCACCAATGTGCAGTATTAGATTTAGTTACCGCGTAGCATTAGTTTAGTATTCTTATTTGTTATCTAGAGTCGCAACCGTTCTTATAGCTTGTGGAGTTGTGATGATATGCAATTTTATTTATTTCTCCTTGGTGTTTCGAAAGTGGGAACTTTCAAGCCGGGGAAAATGGTTACGCTTCGTAACTTATAGTTTTCCTTATATTTTTTTTTACATCACCTAATGGCGATTGAGAGGCATTGGTTTACTGTTCCAATTTATTTGATCTGTGCCATATATCGTTGATTCGGTGATTTCCTTGTGCTGTGCAGCGCGCGCGCGATGCCGCGCCGCGCCTTCATAGGCAGTCTCGCTCTAACCTTGGGATCGTATGGATGCGCATGCTATGTGTGACACTAATTAGTCCCATCGCGCCCGAAAACCCCTGAACTGAACCTATATAAACTGTTATCAGCCTACCCCAGACCTATGATAGTGTGTTGTGTACTGCTGGCCAGCATAGTGTATCCAGAAAAGACCTGTGAGCTGTTCATCCCGAAAGCGGACACGTGGCCGTCGCCTGCGCGCGCTTGGGATCGCTGGTCAAGGTATGTGGTACAATTAATGAATTGGACGATCTCCTGTGCCTTTCTTCCCGATTGCGTAGTGTTTTTTGCCTTCAACTTCTTATGACAGAATCAGCAATTATAGCCTAGATTGCTCTAATAATCTAGGCTCAATCCGCGTGTGATTTTAGCTGAAATTTACAACTTCTGCAGGTTATACGCACCAGATAGTAAACAGTGTTTTATGTTCTACGCTGTATTGATACTTGTGTATTGATCAAGATACAGCTAAGTAATACAATGATTAATTATACGATATTGTACAAATTGTTGTAATTCTCAATGGGCTCGAGATAAAATAACATAACAAGTTACACCTGTGTGTATATACTGAGTTTGGGTCTCGATGTTATATTTACATACAGGTCAAAAAAGAGCACAAAACATGATGGATATCGGAAGCAGCTAATTAATAAGTTCCCCCGTGAGTAATCAGCGTGTCCTCTCCTTCCTCTCACGTACTTGGTTGTCTCCGGGGGACATTACTCACTTTGTTTTGTTCTGATGATGTTATCTTGTGACCTCGTTACACCTCATGATATTATATGTATAATTTTAATTTTATTCGAAATTAATCTGAAAGCAAATGTTCTGGAATAGAAGCTGCAATAAACATAGGTAAATTAGAGGAGCCACTTATCGAGCTATTATACATATAATAATTATATACTCGTACGTAGTTTAATTTGAAATAAAAATCTTAAAAAATGCAAAAAAATTCACTTCAAAGTTTCGTAGGCAGTCGAGAACTTTACGATATTAGCAGAAATTAAATTAAGTCTAGACTGAACAGTTCAGCCACTTGACGAATTACGAACCTTTCGAATAATATAATGAGACATGTTACAGAAATGTTGGGTAATATGTTTGAAGCCTAAGCCTTGTGGGTGGAGTGTCCTCGCCGCCGCGCTGATCGTTACGTCACGTTTACTAGCTCCAGTCTAGACACGCGCTAACTGCCCTGGAATTAACCTCCCAACTGCCTGTTATTACTGTCATACAGTCTGATTAGTTGCGGTCACTAGCCAAACTTTTAGAGAACTACTCCAGTATTTAATAACGGTTGCCGTACGGGAAATAATAGGTACAATTTCAAGACTAAGCCGCTGTTATATTATCATCTCTCGCACAATGATGTGATAAGATTTCATCGTGCTATGAAATTTTGTTCTGTCACATCACACAACCGCGTGACTGTCAATAGGACATTCCGTGGATAACAGTATGTTTGACGTTCATCCGCATGATCATTTTCGTCGAACGATGACAATAGGACGACGGCGGCGTGTAATAAAATTAAGTTTTCTTTTACAAAAGTTATTGACACTATTTTTGACAAAGTAGCGAATGCAAACACTGTGATCATTATAGTTATAAAGTAATCAAGTCAAACGATATAAGTTCTGACATTTTATATAGACAGCCAAAATTAAATTCTTTCAATCTTAAATACTGTTTGAGTTCAACCTTCCATCTAAAGTTTGGTGAAAAAACAAGAAAAATACTCCTCTTTGCGCATTACGCAAGTTTGGCTTTTTATGAGCAAACTACAAATTGAAATATTTTAGTGTTCCAGAATAAAAGCAAGTGAGCGCTAGTTTATGTTTATTAGTCACAGTATTTGTTAGCGTCAACCTTGAGACATGTTTGTACATTTTTGTTATATTTCGAACATTTCAGTATTGCAGTACCTGTTAAGTAATAAAATTCATGCTATTTTAGCTTTATATCAGTGGATTAGGCATACTATTTTCAGATATTAGTTCTCTATACTCAAATATTTCTAAAGGAAAATAATATTATAAACATTGAATGCTTCAAGACGATACTGAAACAATGAGCTTCGAGTACGTTCTAAAGTTAAGTTATTTCCAATTCGTGAAGTGAGTCACAATTTTTTATATAAGACAAAAAGACATAAGAAAATGTTGGCAATATTATATGGATGGTGTGTGAGAATGAACGACGGCACTGTGATCGGCGTAGTGGCTGAGTAATTGGACTGTTGTGCTGCGTGTTGCGAGTTCGATTCCCTTACAGAGCAAACATTTGTCTAATCTACAAGTAGTTGTTCCAGGTCCGAGCGTTTGTGTATGTGAGTTTAGCAGCGACACATTAAAAATAAAGAAAAAAAATGCACTCGGAGACTGCCGCGGTGAAGCTATTGCATAATATTTTATTTCTATTTTATAAGGATAAAATCGCCTACCGCGTATATTTAACGAGAATATAATTTATTTAAAATGTTTGTGGTGCACTACTGTAATAAAGAACTTCTTTGTTGTAGGAGAATTTTATAAGTAGGTTTCATTGTGAAAACTCTTTTTGTAGCTGGCCGTTTAGAATCAGTAAGAACAAGTAAATTATTTTTATGGCGGATATTTTTATGATTGCTGAAGTCTCCCGATTGAAACGATGTTAAACGATGCGTGGTGTCAGGTATTTTCGTTAGGTTTTTGGAAATTTTTTGATTCGGTCGCCGCGCCGTGCCGCGCCGCGCTCAGAGCCCGCGATACAATAGTTTAAAAATGTTTGATATACCTACCTACTAACATATGAGAGAGTAAAATAAAAAACTTTTAAAAAAAAATGTAACCGCCTTCAAAAACAACCACAAAAAAGGGTAAAATAACCTACAAAATAACTTTTCTTTCAGAAGTCGGTGCCTTTGTTTTTTTTCATTTCATTGTTTTTTTGCCACCGACTTCTGAAAGAAAAGTTATTTTGTAGGTTATTTTACCCTTTTTTGTGGTTGTTTTTGAAGGCGGTTACATTTTTTTTTAAAAGTTTTTTATTTTACTCTTTTTAGTTTAAATATTCAACTCAAATTCTTGTCAATTAAATCATCCTCTCTCAAGTGCAATAAGCTAATAAAATTCCCTATCTCAAAAACTACTGAACCGATTTTGATGAAACTTGCAGTATTCCGTAAGTTAAACAATACTTAGTACAACAAAAAAAGAATTACTTAAATCGGACTTGTAGTTCCAGAGATATGCGAACACAAACTAAATCAGTCGATGCCTTCTCCAAGCCGTTGAGGAGTTGTACCTTCCATCATCAGCTCATCCACCTGAGATGATGATTATCAGATGCAAATACTTGAACAGCTTTAGAAAATAAATGAAAATGGTACTATGTGCCTATAAAATTTGAAGGTTGCCCTCGATTTCCCTGGGATTCCATCATCAGATCCTGACCTGATGATCATGGGACCAATTGGAAAGTATACCCTTTCAAACAAAAGAAAAATTTTCCAAATCGGTCCAGGCGTCTTCGAGAAATCGGGGAACATACATAAAAAAAAAAAAAAAAAAAAAAAAAAAAAAAAAAAAAGATTCCGACGAATTGAGTACCTCCTCCTTTTTTTGAAGTCGGTTAATAAAAGAAAACTAGATAGTATATTTTACGTAGGCCAATAAAAATCGTGTCGTATCAGGCCTATAATAAATAGGTTCGTAAAAATCTTAACCTACTCGTATTCATACATATTCCTTATTCAACACTTTTATAGCTGTTCTCACACTGGCAGCGCTACGCGTATTTCTTTCTGAAAAGGTTTCTCAGTTCACAGATTGTGGGAAAAATGTCTTTACCTCTAGAGAGCGATAGTTGTCGAAGAACGAAGTACTGAAGTGTAAGCGCGGGATCCCGCGGGACGGGCCGGGATCACAGCGCGTCACTACGTACTTGAAACAAGTGTCCCCGCAACTTGCTGTCATATAAGTTCCATTGGAGGCTGTAAACTTGAAAAATATGCGTCAAAGGTCACCGTACTTTATTTTTTATTTTTATTTTATTTGGTTCACCAACAATTGTATACACTATTGTGAGCAAATGGAACAGTAACTATAAATTGAAATAAAGTGTAACAATCACTTACAGGTAAACTCTGCATGCACTGAAAATGTTGTCGTAACATACTAAAATATACTTATAAAATATATTATATTAAAGTTAATTTAGGTTGACTAATATATAATAATTCAATTACACAAATCAAAACAAAGAATACTAAATTAAATTAAAATTAACTGAACTAACCAAAAGATAAATATGCAAGATATTGCCGGCCTAAACAATTCATGATTCGGGGAGATACTTATAAAGGCTGGCTTTCAACTTGCCTAGGCTGTCAAAATGGAGGTCGATCCCATCACTGCAACCGTTCACAATCCTGCAAAACCTTGCATAGGGAGAATTAGCCCCCAGAACTGTCCTTCTCTGCGGAGGGCAGAGTGGCGTTATAGGACTGCGAGGAATTCTTGAGGGGGCGCGGAAGTTAAAATTACTTAATATTTGCGGACAATCAATTTTATGGGCCATAACTTTGCACACAAACATCGCGTCATTCAGACGTCGACGTTTGTCCAGAGAAGCCATATTGAAATGTTTTAATCTATCACTATATGACCGTATTTTCTTGGACAGACCGCTAGCTTCTTACTTTTCAGCTTGTGCGTATTAGTTCGTTAAAAAAATACAGGTAATTTTTTTATACCCAATTCATAGTAGCTTTTTAGTTGGTAGGTTGGTGCGTAAATAATGTCTACATTGTCCCAGTACATAAAAATAGACGGGTCGTGTAAACATATTTCATTCTTCAATATTTTCCTGATTTTGATGAATGGGTAAAGAAGTAAAGTTCATAGCTGTTTATACTCGCTGAATGTTACTGTTTAACTGTTCAACATACGTCTTTCGTTACAAACACAGTTTGAAGGAATTTTCCCAGAATGATAAAAAGAGTCGCGAATATTCTTTGATCGGGATGTACTAACTCAGACTCCATTGCCGCGCGCCGCCGAACTTCCATGAGCTATTTTTGATACTGTAACGTTGTATGTGAATGTAATCCAGTAAATACGTGTATATAACAGTCATCTGTTTACGAAAAAGTTTCCTTGATAAAAAGTGGTACCTATTCTTAGATATTTCTAGAAAACCAAACAAAAAGATATCTTCAAAAGAAATATTATAACTACATAGAATTACAGAAGTAAATTCAAGTAAGAATTCCTATATTTAACTGTCATGTTATATTATTTATAACATGACAGTTAAATTACGACTGAAAGCCGTATAAAGACAATAATTCATTTGCAAGAACAGAAGTAAGATTTTTCCGGCTAGAATGTTCTTAGAATAGAATACAATAGACGGTGATTTGTCAAAAGCTTACGCAGAGAATTATGAACGTTACGTTGAAGGTGCACTCTTTCAGCACTAACGACGTCTCAAAATTCTTGAGATTGTACTTGACCTTAGCTTGCCCACAGTCATTACTTTTTTATACATATAAATTAAGAACTTCTCGGAGAAAATATCAAACATGTAAACAAAATATAATAACTTTATCATCATGTAGCGAATTTGGGGTGTACATATTCTAATCACTAATGAGTACGAAGAAAAATAAAATCACTCGAGTACTTCAATGGTGGTCCGTGCACCACACGACTGAATAACTAGTTTAAGATTGTTATTATACTGTTTTAGAAGTAAAGTAAGATTTAATAGCTACTGAGAAATGTAATACACGAGGTTCCCGAAACATGTGCCGCGGGAAGTGAAACCTTTGAACAGAAAAGTCTGCGGAAACTTCACAATTTTCCTGTGAAGACACGTGCCGGAAATTATTATTAATAGCAAGCAATTAGTACAAAGTAACGTTAACTCCAAGTTCAAATTATTTTTGAAATGTGATAAACATTCACATTTATTTGGTTATTTGTCGTCTTGTATTCCCGCCACGTCTCACTGCTGTAGGTTCGCGAGTTTTAAGGCCTCACTTCTATAACTATGGCACGAAATGGGGTTTACTGTTTATACTTAATCTATCTTTTTGTTATTTTAACTTAAAGTAGGAGTGATGTAAAAAGGATATGATCAGTGTGGAACAGAACGCAGACGAGTGAGTGAAAGGAAAGGATGGGAGAAACAGAGGCAGAGGACGGAATATTTTAACGTGTAGTATATAATCACTAACCCAACAATAAATTACATTGGCAATGTGCTCATACTTTAGGAATCAATAGTAATTGACCAAGCAGGCCCCTCACATCCAAATCCTCGTTACACTTGCTTGTCGTCCGCGAAGTTCTCCGTCAGTCGTCAATTCGTCAGTTTGTCTGTGCCTCACTGTTGTCCAGACGGCACTAACGAGCGCACGCGTGTACAACTTGTCTAATTCCGAGCAACTTGCTCAAATGCTCACAGATGGACGAGAACATGTTACAACACAAACTACATGACGTTCTCGAGACTGTTATTAGGTTTTAGAAATTGTTTTTCATAAATGTTATTGTGTTTTCGACTTGTATAGTTAGATAATGAAAAGATAATGCTCAAGGTTTGAACTGTTTCCTAGTTACTGACGATAACTACCTCCCTTGTCTATCGCCTTAACAACAAACTAGTTATAAGCTCTTGAAATAAATAATATTGTCTGTACCGTTTATTAATAAAGTTTATAATAGGTTTTACTGATTCTAAGATAAGTTTAAAAAATACTTAACAAAAGTGCCAGTAATCAACAATCACAGTATTCTATAAGAGAAACGAAAGCTGGACGTCATGTCAACAGAGCTCGCGACAACTCAGCTGAGACCACTGAACTGGAGGCCCTTTCCATTCCTGTACAACAATAATTGTTTCGGGCTTCCGGCAAACAGCCAGCGATTAAGAACGTTTTCCGAAATGAGCGTTAAATATTTTAAGGCTCGTAAATATTAAAGCTTCGATTAAAAAAAGGAATGGCTCATGTCGTGTGGTGTAACCGGCCTTTGTGCTGCCTCTGTGTAAAATTCATATCGCTGTCTCTATTTATAAATTGTTATTTCTCTGAAAATTAAAGAAGAAATCGTCGTTTTTATTCAGAAAAAGTAAAAAGCTAGGTAATTGCTTTTTGAAGCGATGAAAGTATTCGAACTTCAGTAAATCATCATTCCCTTCAATCAAAATGTGTTTAAACTATCGTCTTGTCATTTACTACCAATAAGCAAGAGAACAATATACTATCTTATTAAGTAGCAGGTTGTCATTGTGTGTCTCAGTTGTATTAATAACGGGTTATGATCACAACAATACGTAGTAAACAATAGCATTAAGTGGGAGTCGTACCGACTCTCTCACTGACCTACTGACATCCATTCACATTTACTACTTCCCGTTACTAAAACCCTTATTATGAAGCTTGTTTGTGGTCTATTCTAGTCGACAATCGTATTGCAATCAATATTATTTCGTGCTTTTCAGAGCACACGATAACGTATTGCTAAAATTGTACGAATTTATAATAACTGTGTCCAATTACAAATATTCACACAACGTACATTAATAAATAGGTCACAAACAACAACTGGCTCGACGCAACCTACAGATTAGCATAACATCGTCGGCAATCTCGTCAGAACAACGTTTCCTTGTCAGCCAAACATCACTCACGATTAAAAAGCGTCCACAACAAAGGGATGGAGATTAATGTGCCGCTGACCACTACAGACCTCCCTCCCCCCCTCCCCGCAGCATCGTCCCCGACACCCCCACAAGGTCAGTAGTAGCTCAAGTTCGGGGTGAGCGGAGAGGATATCAGCCATTAAAAAGTTGTAGCTGTGTCTTCTCTTGTCGCGGAGTAATGGGAGCGACGAGTGTCACTAATTAAAAGAGATTACCGACGTGTTATTACGAGTAGTACGGTGTCGCGAGATATGAGAAGGTTCAGAAGTCAAAACTGATTCTAGTTCATAAGAAAACAGTGTCAGTTTTATTCTCTACCACTGATTAACGGTCAGTTCACACCGAGACGCGACGCGGCGCGACCTGACGTAACGATACTGCAAATGTGTATCTTATCGTGTAGTAAATAAAGTTAGGTTTTGAGTCGCATATAAAATGCAGCGCGGCGCCGCGCTGCTCCGCGCTGGGTTCTGATCTTTTCGTAAAAAAAATAGAAGTAAGAGAAGAAGAAAATAGAGTTAGATTTTAAATAGCTCTGTTGATATGTGCGCGCAGCGTCACGTCTCGGTCTGAGCTTACCGTAACGCGTATCAATATTTTTCGTACGTCGTCATGGAAACAATTATAATTATTATCCACCGGCTGCTTTGGACCACATACCAACAAACTGTCTGTACCTTCCACACATGACGGAACGTTACCGGTAATGATAGAATGATTCACTTCAATTTTCATTAAAAAAACCGATTTAACAACAAAATATATATCTTCAATGAATAGGTAATTTGAGCTCCTGTTGCTCGAAGATAATGAGAAGTCGAAGGCAACTGTTCCGATGAATAAAATGGTAGCTCATAGCTGATATATATCAAAGAGTTCTGCTTCGTCAGGCGAAGCAGTCGCACAAAGGACTCGCTGGCTACTCAATTATACGTTGATTTGTTGTAATAAATGCCTCATTATTTCGTAACGTACAAGCAGAAAATCAAAAGATTGAAAACAATTCTCAATACTCTCTTTATTTATGAGAGAATTGTTATTATTTTACATTGACACCACCTACTCCATACCGTGTACGCTATCAAACTTAGCCGAAAATTGATGAGTGATATAATATTGTCGTACTCGTTGAACATGGTTGAAATACGACAATATGGCGATGATAACCATAACATGAATATTAATGAGACGCCCATACATCTCAGTTAAATGTGGCGTTCAGTGTGCGCCCGAGCACAGATCTTCGCGATCTTGAACCATGGTAACTACTTTATTAGATGAAGTTCGTGCGTCAAGGTCGCGTGCCAGACGACATGTGACGCTCGCTTATTGCTATGTATAATAATCAAATTGCCTCTGCCTGCGATCGACTAATGCATAAATCATAAAGTATATCCAAAACTAATAAGTATGATCTGGCTTAAAGTTTTCCTCTACTGTTTATTTGTATAACATGCGAGAAGCAGTTATGGTGCTAAAATTACACAAAATGAACCACAAACCCATAAGTCTAACAAGATGGTGATGTTACGAGTGGCTCACCACTTTTCCTTCATTAAAGTACATCTAGTTCAAAGTTCAACCAGAGGAGATCTTTTGATGCGCGCTGCATTGGAAGTCTTGTAGGTACTTTTTGACACTTATTTGTTTAAGAACCATTAACTTGATTGACTTTCTTTATACAAGAAGTAACTCCTTACTCGTAAATACGCATACAGAGTGTCCCGTGAAATAAGGATTACCTACCTGCAATAAAATGTGTTTTTTTTTTCTTATTAAACGAATATTTTAAAACTGCATAAAAGTATACGACAGGAATGTCTAACATTTGTATGCAATAAAAAAAATTACTGCAAAAACGTTAATCTTTTTTTTAAAAAAAAACGATTTGTTTGAGGAAATGTAACACTAGTGAAAGTTGACCACGTATTAGAGAAACTTCCCCAAGACGTGGTTCTTTAAAGGGATATTCTTATTAGTTTTAAAGTTAGAGAATTTTATTTTATTGCAATCTCATCTACACATTTGTTTTCTATCTGAACACGAAAAGTGGCCATAAAAAATAGCACCTTACATGTCTCAGAGGTTAAAAGATTGGAAATGACTTCTACCATACCCCTGTTCATTTTGATCGACACTTCCCGGGACACACAGTATTTAAGCACTGTATATAAAGCGTATTTAGTTCAGCAGCTAGAGCCGCTGTTTGCCTGGGGTTAGATAGTGCGTGCGGCCGGGAAAAGGCGACGCTTAGCGGGAGTCATTGACCCCGCTGCCGGGAACCCAGCGCCTCAGTGCGCACTCTACTTTAAAGCTCTTTATCCGGCGGCTTGGGACCTTGCCGAGATATCATAAATATGTGTAAGGCCAGGGATAACTCTTTCCTTGAATAGTGTAATATGTCTCTTTAAGAACAATTTATCTATCCCACCTTACAACAAACTAAACATAATCATCAATGCACCTTTGCACATCTTTAGGCATCTGTACAGAAACATTAATTGAAAAATTATGTTGATTCTGTAACTGAGTGTACAACTAAAAGCCGACAGACACTGTGCCGACAGACTTAACACCAACAAGACTATACTTTGACGGAATTCTTCACCGACAGGACTCGTCAGTGACGCAAATCATATCCGATGGTCAGATTGGTAGTTAAATCGTCGAACTAAGCAGAGTCGACAAAGCCCCGCTTAGCAGGGCTTCTATTTCTGATTGCAGAGTTTAAACAAACCTAACCAAACCGAACTTCCGGGTGTCTCCTGATGAGCTCAATCGGCGAAGAGTCCTGTTGACGGAAAGTCAATTCCAAGTAAAGTCTTGTCTGTGTTCAGTCTTTCGGCGTTTACTCATACACTTGTGTAAAAGTAAAAATCTGTAAAATCTGTCCACACGCATTCATGTCTATAATCGCGTATAGAACTCACGCGATTTATTGACGTTCTGTGTATCCGTACTAAGTACATCAGTATCAAGTTGATTAAAGGCTCTGTTAACGAAACAAGACGAATGTTGTCAGGAAGGGAGTACAGACCGCCCGTACTTTATGTGCTTTGTTGAACAAGTACTTACTGTCGATGTATGCAGCGCGCAGCTACAAATACTTCACTCGACTGATAAGAGCAGCTGCTACATTCAGAGTCTCAAACTACTTCCAACACGTCTGACATTACAGCCAAAAAATGTTGTATTAGATAGCGACTACTAAACCAAAGTTTGTCTGGAGTAAGATCCAGAAGACGCAGGTTCGAATCCCACTCGCAGCAGAATTTTCTTTTTAAAAAAATCTTTGCGTTTATACAAAGTAGAACACCTCGAGTCTGTTCAAATCTGAACCTCAAAGTCGCGGTTGTTTCCTCTCGGCAGCGGGTCGATTGTTCATATAATTATGAACGTTCTATTTCATCATTTAACCAAATCTATCAAGCAGTCATTTAGTAACTTGTTTTACATTTATTGTTTCATTTGACTGCAATTACAATAAAACTCTTTTAAGTAATCAGTTGGTTTTTAGCAAAATAAACAAGAATTAACTTTTATTTAATTTAAATTGCATAAATTGTATGTAATCGTATCACATCTATCTCTTTTAACATAATTAATGTTTCAACGTATTCTTTAATTTAATTAAAAGTCGAATAATAAATAAGTCTGCTCGTAATTATATCGAAGACGATCACAATATGTTTCGTTTAACTAATGGACTTTTATCTTTTACGTACTAATTTCCACTTTGCCCTTGTTTAAATTCAGCTGCCTGTTGTTTAATTTATAATGCTGTAATTTGCCAGTGTTCGCGTTTGAAAGTACCATGAATTAGACAAGCAAAAAAAGAATAATGATTGTTTAAGCAAAATTATTAGCCGGCCAGGTGGAGTGACGACCCACAGTGTGCAAAATCTCGGCTGGACCAGACATCATGAGTGAAACTAAGCAAGAGATACCTTATAATATTCTAAATTCATTCATAATTTTCCGGCGTAGCAATTCTTTTTAGTTTCAGAGAAATTAAACTCCAAAGTTAATCCATTTTCGGTATTAAGAAAGTACAAAAAGTACAATTTCTCTGAAAAGAAAACTTTCAATCTAAATTTCTTGGCCCAGTTATATTACGCATATAATACGACATTTATCAAGCTTTGTTACATCTCCGAAATACGATGGACGATGGAGTAAATTCAAGATTTCATTAAAAACGTTTCCATTTTTTTATCGTTCTTGCTGCGTGCTTAGCGATCAAACTTATTAAATATACTTAGAAACTTATGTTGTCTATAACTCAGAAAAAAATCACTTGTTAATACTGTAAAGCTAACGAGATAATCGTTTCTAAAGTTTGTAATGCCAATAGCGCCTATGATTTTGTTAAGGCAATATTACTTAAGGTGGTTTGCTCTTACATTTTCTAAAGGCACTAAGGCAACTTTGATTTGCTAATGATAAACAAGACGACGACATCGATGAACTTTCTGAAGAAAGTGTAATTCCACATGACATGCATGACAACTAGCATTTTTGAAGTGTAAACCAGTTTTAAGTGACAACTATATAAACATATTTCTTTCCTCTTAGTGCCTTTAGAAAATGTAAGAGCAAACCACCTTAAGTAAAATTGCCTTAACAAAAGCACAGGCGCTTTTGGCATTACAAACTTTAGAAACGATTATCTCGTTAGCTTTACAGTATTAACAAGTGATTTTTTTCTGAGTTATAGACAACATAAATTTCTAATTATATTTAATAAGTTTGATCGCTAAGCACGCAGCAAGAACGATAAAAAAAATTGAAACGTTTTTAATGAAATCTTGAATTTACTCCATCGTCCATTGTATTTCGGAGATGAAACAAAGCTTGATAAATGTAGTCTTATATGCGTAATATAACTGGGCCAAGAAATTTAGATTGAAAGTTTTCTTTTCAGAGAAATTGTACTTTTTGTATTTTCTTAATACCGAAAATGGATTAACTTTGGAGTTTAATTTCTCTGAAACTAAAAATAATTGCTACGCCGGAAAATTATGAATGAATTTAGAATATTATAAGGTATCTCTTGCTTAGTTTCACTCATGATGTCTGGTCCAGCCGAGATTTTGCACACTGTGCGACCTACGAAAGGCGGCCGGCAGAAACTGGATGGGGAAAGCTCAAGACAGGGCTCAGTGGCGCACATTGGGAGAGGCCTATGTCCAGCAGTGGACGAATACGGGCTGATGATGATGATGATGATGATGAAGCAAAATTAACTTTAACTTCAAATTTAACGAAATATTCTACTTGAATGTAGAATATTTCGTTAAATTTGAAGTTAAAGTTAATACACAGATGTATGCAACATCTCTCTACAAGACAAAGCTGAACATTGCAATCTATTTCACAAGGCTGCATCAATTTCATTACGTCACGACTTTCGTAGCGGCTACGTGGCTACGGCGTAGCAGAGACGCTACGGTGTAGCAGAAACGCTACGGCGTAGCAGAGACGCTACGAGTCGCAATCAAGCGCGTTGCGGTCGCTGCGCTCAGCGCCAGGCGCGCTCGTCGCCGCAAGTGACTTGCGTCGCTTCAATCCCGTAACGTGCTGTCCCGCGATATTCCGGGATTGTTCCGACACTACTTCATTATAGTTTAATGAATCTCGCACTGTTTCTGTTAATTTTGTGGGACTTTAGAATTATTTGACACTGGTTTAAAGACAACACTAAGTTTTTGAGCTTTTTTATTCTGCAAATCAATTTCTATGGTCTTTTATGCCTTTTAAATGATCTTTGATAAAACTACCCTCATAATTCCGATAATAATTTCCTTGATTTCCATGAGCCACACGTCTCCCACACATTACCTCTTGTATCGCCTACTATTTGCATGACAATTGTGAACCTCTCATTAAATTTATTGCTGAAGCTTCAGGACTAAGAGCTGAAACATGACGCCGTAATAAACAGACTATAGGTTACACCTGGAGGACCGTTTTACTGTCAAACTATTCTTTTTTTTGTTTTTGACGTATGCCTTTCTATTAGATTTGTGCAGGTAAAGTAAAATGTTATAATAATATTTAAACCAAAGGAATTTAGCCAGAATTACGGTTGTATTTTCATTTGTATTTATTTTAATCCTTTTGGCTTTATCTGGATTAATCTTTTAGCTGCTGTCAGCGAACATTAACGCTTTACAGCCCATCCAGCATCCAGTTGTCACACGCAATTATAAATTTAATCATTTTTGAATAATTGTTCCACCAATTTTTAGATTAAAAACTAAAGAGATAGAATGGTGAAAATAATGTATTTCACGAACCACTTTTCTTTTCAGAATGTACAGTGTTATCACTTGATAGTGAAAGCTGTGAAATTAATCACTCTTCAGAACACTACGTAAGTTGGTAACTAATAAATTTGAAACTGCTCGTACGTCCTAGATTTATTACTAATTCCTAACACATTCCAAACAGTCCCTCCCAACTCCCTCCCCGCTGACCTCAGAGGTCTGCCCTCTCGTCTTACTACTGAAACAGAATGTTGACAAAGTGTGTTCTGAAGTCTTCAGAGATAACTTTCCATCGAGAGGATGTTAACTCTGTAGAGTCGTATAACTGTAGTAAAGTAATCGTATTTTGCAGTCAGAAGAATCTATTTCTCTGTCACATGTCTCTTTAAATTAAAATAACGAATTTTACTTTAACTTAATTCAAATTAATGTAACTCCATAAACATGAGATGTCCATCGTAGTAGATTACAGGATGTCTTCCATCCGTAGAGGACACCATTCAACTACTTTACGACCTCCGGATTAATTGCTCACTCATAAATACAACATAACAACATCGTAGCGGTGCTACGGCGTAGCGGTACTACGGCGTAGCGGTACTACGGCGTAGCGGCGTAGCCCGGCCGTAACAGAGTCGTAGCTTGGAAGCGGCCATCTTAGCGCGTGTAACATGCAAACGAGGCTGTAAACTATTCAGTGATGTGTTTACAGAACATTTTGCATGCGCAATGAGCTCCGCAAACATTCGTCTCGATACATTGACACTGTTTACTGAGGTCAGGCGAGATGTTTCAATTCAAAACATCTATTTGATTTAATTAAACTCATTATTTTGTTATCCGGGTCCTGCAAAATATTTGTTTTTCGAAATTATTATAATATTACACGGTTGAGGAGGCTGGTGGCGGCCTCCTAATTCAGATCTCGATGACTCGTAACGGAACATTGACATATTTAGCTCACACAGATTACAGAATAAAGCAACATAAAGCGAAGTATGAAGACATCAGCTCAGTCGGGTCACAAGTAAACCTCTAATACCGTGGCCATCAGACGGGCATAACGGAAGCGGAAGTAAGTCGATTACCTCGTAGCACGCTGCCCCACCCCCCCCTCCCTCACCCGGCACCCGCACTCCCCCGCGGCTACTACCTTTTGTTTCGGGGTTTTTCTCATTGAGCCGCAAAACCTCAAGCTCGCAATTTTCCTAAAGAGGTTTCTAAGTGACAATTTGTGGATATTTTTAATAAAAGGAAAATAAAGTCTCATTTGAACAAAAAATACAGATGTTATTTAAACAAGAATTAGAAGGCTTTCTGTAGGAGCGGGAAGCGACGGTAATTTATTTATACTTGAGCAAATTTAAAATGTCACGTAGTAGCAACTTGAAGTGGCTCTAAAATAGAATCTAATAAGATATATTTTTGTCTTCGTGACCGTCACCACCGTCACCACCGTCACCACCGTCACTGCGTGCTGAGTGTACACAATCCTTACTTTTCACAAGGTTTGGAAAGAAAAGAAGATGAAATATATCGGCTCAATGACTTGTATCCAGGCAATGTTGTAATAAACGTATCAATTGTTATCCCTAGCGAAGTCGCTCCGTTTGAAAAGAAAAGTGGCGACATTAATTTATCATTATTGTACACTTGTAAGATCTTACCGCTGACAATAGTCATTGTGAACTATACACGTTGTCTATTTCTATGAAAAGTAATTAATTACTGTTACCAACCGATTTCAACTGTCCGTAGGTAGGTCGGGCTTGTGGATGGCGAGTAGAGGGTGACTCGCCGTCAGATCATGAACCATGCTTGGGTCGACGACGCATCGTGTTCCACGCGCGCCTCAAAGAGCTTTCAACAATCTGACGGGGCCTTTATAGGGTCAAAGCCTGTCGGGGTCGCGGGACTGTCTCGTCAGGTTACCGTGACCCTGGAACGTAAAGGGCTATTGAAGGATCACCGTGGATTCAAGTCTGGCAGTCCCTCCCATCCCGCCCTGGGTGAGAGGACTCATTTCATAATTTTACGACGATAAAAGGTAGGTAGGTCATCAATGCCTAAGAGTGGCAGACGGAAATGGTTTATGAGTTGGAAAAATTTGCTCTCCAGGCTTGCTAGCATTCAAAATGTTAAGTTTACAAATAGTCAAAGTCTTAAAGTTCAAAGTATTTGAAAGAACTTATCATGTGGAATGCTTTTTTAAAATAATGTTTATTTTCTAGATAGGTACTAACTAAATTGAGAAAGACCGGGTCACAAAACCAAATTGTGTCGCAATAACAAACTTCTTATCAATTACCAATTCAAACAAATACGAAACTTTTATGTGTCTAGAAATGTTGCAATACTTGGTATCTCGTCACATGACCGCTGTGTGCCGAGCAGACCGCGGTACAAACTGCGCGGATAAATTGAAAGTGTTCCTAAGATCGGAGATATACAAAGGATGGACGAAACTCCTCGGATCGTGTCGGATCACGTCGGATCGCTGGAGTGAGTCCTATCAGCCGAGCCTTCTCTTATCAGTTGACGAGCTCCGTCAGCGCCGCGGACATATCAATTCACAACTTGTAATCTTTTAAGGCTTGCACGCGTTGTGTGTGTTTCGGCTTTCAACTTTCTGGGTTGAGTGCTGGGCCGCTGTGTACTCCGTTTCCAGCTGAAGCTATATACTACATAGTATAGATAAACAAAGTAAATACGCGCCTCCGCGATCATAGCGAGTTCATTTCACAAGTGAACGAGCTCAACTTTGTATTCTTATGACCTTATTTCTATTTCGTGATGTTTATGGCCACAGATCACTATAAAATGCATTATGTAAATTAATACGAATCGTGCTGGCGGTGTGCTGACGGTGCTGACTGTGCGGCTGCGTGGTGCGTGCGGGGCGGCCGCGTGAATCGTGCGTGTCGGAGACAGAACGGGGACGTGCGCCTGAATATACGAGTAATACAGCACCTACCGCAGGCGCCCGATACAATATTACCTGAGATTTTTTTTTATTGAAATTTAAAATAGAATTTTTAATGGACAGTGTGGCAACGTTATCGCTTCGCCGGCAGATTTCTCACTAAAGTGACACAACGAAGTGAAAAAATATGTTTGTGGTTGGTAGTTTGTTTATTGAGAAAGGCTATTGGCTATATAACATCACGCTACGATCAATAGGAGCCGAGCATCGGGTGTGAAACCACGGGCTAATAACAAATATACAAACAGTTTGGTGACTGTGTGAAGCTTTTGTTCTTGGAAAAGGCTAGCTAGGTTCTATTAAAAATTAGTAACTGTAACAAAATAAACAGTTATTGTTATTACTTATACATAGATAATGTTAACATTCTTGGAATCAAACTTGTCTCGTCCATTATGACCAGTTAGCGGGTCGCCAGCACTCGAGAGGAGGCTGCGAGGGTCCGGCCAGCGCTAACACCCAGTTAACCTCTATTAATGACGTCACGCATACTTCGTCAACCTTTATTGTGTCGGTCTCTTCAGGGGCACGTAATCACTGTCGGGAATGTCATGCAAATAGTTGGACCTTTATGAAGCCAGGAATTACAGGCATGTAAACTAAATGAAAGCGGTGCGGTGTCCAGTGCGGGGCGGCGCGGGGGCGAGGCGGGGCGCGGGGGGAGCGGGCCGGACAGCGGCTGGTTACCCCACTCGACGAGCTAGTAATTTAGTTTGTCACATGCCACTCAATTTACAAGGCTATCAACGTTTTGCCAAGTAGCAAGTATGTGTAAGGAGGACCAGAGGTTCACTTATTAGATGATCTTAATGTTTCGAGGGTGTAATATAACATAGCCCTTGTTAACTTGTACTTGCCATGTTTTGAAATACAATCAAATTAATAAAAAGAAAGGGTGTGTAAAAATCACAATTCTGACTCTTTGAAATTCAAATGATAGTCACCCATCAGCCGAACATTGTTAGAATAAAAAATCAATTCCATCCAATTCGAGTGCTCTTAATAGCGGCCATACACCATACTGCAGCCTATCGTACAATCGGCATGACGCTGCCGATTTGATCAGTTAGATTTGACCGTGTGTGGGCGTGGAATCCATCAAATTGGCATAACAATAGGCTTGATCATGCCGATTTGATCAAATCGATTTGATCATGCCAATTTGATCAAATCGATTTGATCAAATCGGAATGATCAAACTTCAAATCGGCAGCAGTGATACCAACTTAGCAACTTTATAGCTAGATCTAGCTAATATTCGGTAGCTACTTTTTAACCGACGTAAAAAAAGGAGGAGGTTCTCAATTCGAAACGTATATTTTTTTGGAAAGAAGTTCCTTATGGCGCGTTGCGAAAGGGGGCTAGGCGGAAAAAATTGTAACGACACCTTTTACAGACTGCGATGGAGTGGAGTGGAGTGGAGTGGAGTGGAATGGAATGGAGGGTCGAAAATCGCCTGAACCTTTTTTTAACTTGCTATCGTTAAGCAAGTTAAAAAACAGGTTCAAGCGATTTTCGACCTTATTGACATTCAAAATTTAGTTTGTTTTTTCTCACATTCTCGTTAGCTAACATTGCTCCTTCATTAAAATCCGGTGTTTGCATAAATGTCAATAAAGTCGAAAATCGATTGAACTCACTTTCACTTGTATTACCAACTGATTCCCACTAGTGGGATAAAACAAGTCGGTAAAAAAGTAGCTAAAAAGTTAAGCCACAAGTTTTATAAAATTGTAGCTGTCTGTCACCGAATAATAGCTAGATCTAGCTATAAAGTTGCTAAGCTGGCATCACTGCTGCCGAATTGAAGTTTGATCAAATCGATCGTCATGCCGATTGTACGATAGGCAGTATGGTGTATGGTGTATATGGACGAACTGCCAATTTGATCAAATCGATCGTCATGCCGATTGTACGATAGGCAGTATGGTGTATGGCCGCTATAACACATCGCCATGTAACGTTGACTGTGAAGTACCACATCGCATGTACCGCGTATGTATGCGACGCACATTGTTGTTAACTGGATTTGTTTCATAGTTCGCACATCAAGTTACAGTAACGTTACTGTCATAACACGTTACCGCCAAAGCTCAGTTTTACATTTTACTGACGTTCGTGACTAAACTATTGTGGGAGGTCATAACGATATAAGCTCAGTTCAGGTAGATGTCAGGAAATCTTCATGGTAAAATTTAATTCAGTAAGTATTACTTACAGTTTGTCAAACAGTTATTTTCTTTATATTTTTTTTTAATAAAAGGATTAAAAGTTTTAATTCTACCTTAGTGTTAGTAACTGTAAATACAAACAAACCATATAATATAGAGGGTAGGACAGGTGTTGTCGTAATACTATCAAAATATAATGTCATGTAATGTGTACACTTATATTTCCCCGTAAATTTTCAGTACTGAGCTCTGGCACGCTGTCACGTAGCGCCGGGTAGAGGAACACGTGAAAATAATATCCAAGAAACTTTCAAACCTATCAATACTTGTCACCTGTAATGTTACGTCATACTTGACATTGTGACTCTTACATCAAATGTGTGTGTAGAACGCACACAAATGAAATTTATTTCTCTGTAACATTTATTTTAATATAGAGAAATTGAACACTTTTATTTTTATTCACCAATAATTGCGGGCCAGAAAAATAACATGAAAATAGATCATTAATAATGTAGTGCGTATTGACGCAACTACATTTTTCACGATGTATTTTGATCTGTTTTGTTATTTTGAACGTGTTTTTTACAAATACGTTATACGTTTTAGTCGTAAATACGCCGCAACATCAAAAACATTCGACACTATTTTTATTCATTGTTGTATGTTTTTGGTTAATTGTTATTGTTTGATACGAACACAGCATTTAATGACCAACTGCCAGCACTGACTGTTGTTATTTTTACATTATTATGAATGATTAAGTGATGATTTATTTTATTTATTTATTCAGGTAACTATAGCCCCATAATTACAAATAAACTAATACATATGAATTTTCCATAAACTAGACTTTTTCATTATTTTACACAATGCTAGGCTACATATCAAGTTATATGAAACCAATATTAGCTGACCTTTAATTTTGTGGAAGATAAACTGGTATTTGTATAGCTCGATGCCTGACAGGATTATAAATACCTACTGAACGCGAAATCACAAAATATAATAAAAGGAAGAAACACCTTGTACTAATGCATATGCAGGTGTTCTGATAACAGTTGTATGTTTTATCATATATTTAAAAGATGCCAATGTTTAAGAACAGCAGTATTCCATATAAATATAGAGCTAACTTTGTAGACTATACATAGAGTGTTTTATCAAGTGGCGTGGTCTCCGGCGTGAATAACAAGCGGCTGCGAGCAAACATCCTCGCAGCGCACACGTGCTGATGTGTCCGCATCTCGCCGCGTTAGTATTCACGGGAGAGAGTCGCTCCCCGCCGTGTGTGCACTGCGCGCTGAGCACCGCGAGGAGCAGCCACCAACCAACAACGTATTATTGCGTTACGTCCAGCTATAAAGTGTTGACTCGCGAATCACGCGTTTATTACTTCTACGCTGCATAGCGTAAAAGATTTTTATTTTTCATTGCATACGGTTAGGTTAAAGTGGTGTTGAATATTTTGTACTTCACGAAAAATGTTAAATACATGTAATATTTACATTGATAATATTTACACCTTTTTCTGATTTTGTTTAGTCTTTTATTTTAGTTAGGACAAACTCAGGGTGAACCACAAAACAAACAAAATAGTTCTCAATATTTAAAATTTTGTGAAAGAAAATAGAAATAAATTCACAAAGGTATAATCCTCAAAACATATATCGGGAACGGGATCCGCCCGCGACTGAGCCGATCAAGCCGATCACTCCGGTGAGAGCCGCACCGCGACATGCGACACACACCAGCGTGTAGCAGAAGAACTTGTCACATCCATGTCATGGTGATCCAACAATTATTGGATTGTCATGTTTTACTTTATTCGTAAAATAAAAACAGTCTATTTTATACTACTTATTGGTTTTCAGCTGAATCTTTGCTCTACAGCTCTGGAAAATTCGGAAATGATTTCTAAGAATTCGGCCTGTTCGCAGTCCGGTAGGACTTCTGAGAGTTTATTTACTGTGTAGCCCCATGTTTCCGAAAATACATGATTTTGGAGAAGTGGAACAGTGCATGCATTTTTCCGATATAGTATTAAAAAACATTAAAATCCAAAGTCCTACGGACAACGTTGTTTTGTATATTGTTGAGAATATATATTACACAACATGTTTTGGTTAAAAATTGTAAGTACATCCTACTCATTAGGTATGCAACGTTTACATGAAATTTCTGATGAGATCGATAGTCGCTAGTCGCAGGCCCTCGTCCGTGTTGTGTCAGCGCAGGCCACGCCGCGCCGCGACGCGCCGGTCAGACGTCGCCGGACGAAACTGAACAACACCCTTCTGATATCCTTTACATTAAAATACCAGTCCCTCCCCCGCCTCCCGCTCTAATTCAATTTACACCTCCTTCGACACCGAACTGACAAGACCGATCATAACATTGACACATGTCACTAATAGCTTAACTGGATTCTTAATGGTTTTTTGTGTCTAGGCCAAGCTCAAACGACACGTGTCTTGCGACAGCGTTTTCGGACGAAACAAACAACACGCGAATGAAAATAACTGCTGCGCTTGTCGCGTCGCAAGTCGCATCGCTCCTCGAGGCCATGAACGAGGCTTTACTTTATTTTAGATATTTCTGCCTAATATTTTTAGTTAGGTATACAAACGTCTCAGCGAAATTACAAATAAATTCGACTTCTGTGATATACATTGAGCGAAGTAATCTAATAACCGTCCATTGCCCAATAATAACGCACGTCCTCTTCCATCCTACTAGACAAAACTACTACAACATGAACTTAGCTTTTTCATATTTTTCATGTTCGTCGATATTCTGTTTAATTTTTATTGCTTTTGTATGTTTCATGATGACCAACAACGTATATGTGTGGTGTTTACTGTAAATACAAGTAGGTTGTAATAATTAATAAATAAGTATAAAGTTAAGTCCAGCCCCTGAGTCCGCAAGGATTTCAGGGGAACAGCAAATAGTTATAGTTAACAACTACCTACACTAACAAAAGCCCCATGAGCTTGATTGTTCTGAAAGTTCCCATGAAATAATATATTCTAAATACGCTTCAATATGATTTTATTTACTACACTTAACTCTTGGAAAAACTTTACTTACAGAAGAACCCAATATACATCAGAATGCCTGCATTAACCTCATACACGACAGCTGCACTTGATAATACTGCTGAAATGGAGTGTTCACAAATTAACATAAAATAAAGAAGCCTATTACGTTTTGGTTCTGTTCGCAAGCGCCCAGACGCGACCCTTGAATATCTAATGGCGACGTGATTCCATCGATTATCATAACATTACGCTCATTCAATTCGTTCT
Source organism: Agrotis exclamationis (assembly GCA_950005045.1). Classification (NCBI taxonomy): domain Eukaryota; kingdom Metazoa; phylum Arthropoda; class Insecta; order Lepidoptera; family Noctuidae; genus Agrotis; species Agrotis exclamationis. The sequence continues at coordinate 528,731 of OX465418.1, read as the reverse complement.
CGTTTTAATAAAAAGCTATTCACTTGAGCAGCTATTCGATGCTATATTGTAGTCAATGTGACGATAGGCATTGACAGTTATTGCGCATGTAGTGCCACACTACAAGCATGTGATGTACAGATGTGACACAACGCGTACAAAAGCATCGCGATGCAAATCACAGGATTTCTAACACGAATGTGATAGTGTCCTACTGTTGAGTCTATTTCCACGCTACTATGAATTAGGTCTGACCTCCAGCTTGGAACCGTAATCCTGCGTGAAAATAGTGAAAGTCCGACGGAATGGACTATTAATGTCCCTAAAAATACGGTCCATCGTAAAGGTGACCAAACCTCAGTTATACAAGGCCGCAGTATCCCCCTGCTGCTCAAGGCTGCGACGGCCGGAGGATGTCTTAAAATAAACTTTTCCAACCCTTTCGGTGAACCTTGACAATGGAAAATGAATGGATTCCTCAGATGGTTGTATCCGACAGCGTATTGTTTATTCATTAAAGCTGGCGAATTAATTAGCGGTTGGTATGCTTAACACTGTTGTTGGTATTCGTGAAACGCGCGGGAAATGCGTAAATGACGAGAATTTTATCCGAGTCCAGCTGAGATGTACGAAGTTATTACAGCGTCGCTTTGTTATTTCGGTGATATTAAAACACCATCGTGCTTGGCTTCACTGTGAAGAAAATGTTTTAACATAACAAACCAAACAGTAATACCTATTACCCAGACTTTTTCACATGAGTGGGTGCTCAGGTGAGCAGGGTACTCATGTGATGTATCAGAGCAGCTGTCACAGATTGTTTATTTATTTATTTTATTGGTTTACCAACAACTGTTACATCCATACATACTTAAATAGAACACATAACACTAATACTAGATGTACAATATTAAGCGGTAAACACTACATGCAAAAATAACAAGAAAAAGAATACCTACAAGGAAAGATCGGAAGCAATTTTTATGCTGTTAGATAAATTGTAATCAAAACAAAACTAACGCGTCTGATGACTTCAATGTGTTTCAAAGTGAGCAGACTGCAGCTGATCACACAGTCACTCATTTCATCCACTTGTCACTCGCGACGACGTCAGGTGCACAATAACCATAGCCCGGAGTAGGTAGATTGATCTGGGGTCAATAACCTGCAACGTATATATTAATATAGACATGCCTCCGGGATTCCGGGATTTTAAAGAGATTTTTCCGGGATTTTAACATTGTTAGGAACGTAGGATGAAGTCATATAGGGTATAAGCCATCTCTATTTCAAATTTCAGCCAAATTGGTTAAAAATCCCATTAGTATTGAAATGAAATCCCGGGAAAAAACCTTATCCATGTTATGATTTCTATGACATTTTGTGGGCTGCGGGGCAGTCCCAATACTATTCTGCAGTCGATAGCCGCCCGGGCAGACAATCCGCTAATGTGGGCGCTCGTGAACCGGACACGTTCCGTTTTATGTATTAAGTACTAACATGGGTTAAGCAGTGTTGTTACTAACACTATAGATCATTGTACTCTGTGCAAATAAAGATAAATAAATAAATTTCGTGATAAAAGTACATTAAGTCAATCTACCTACTACGGGCTATGACAATAACACATTCACATGTGACTCATTCGTCAATTTCGTAATGAGCTCAAAGGTTATGTAATTGAAATGATACCCTTTTTATAGTTTAGTAATAAACTCACATGTTTAGCCCACAGGGGTAGGCAGAAACACCTATAGATTAGTAACTTTACTGCATAAACACAAAACTGCGATGCGATGAGATGCGCCGTCGCATCGCAGAAACATGCGATGCGAATTTCTGCGAAGCGATTTCGTGCGGTTTTGCTTATTATTATACCATGCGATCTTACTTAATAAAAATACATTGAACTAAATTACATTACAAATTCATTAATATGAAATCATTAACAAAAAATATTATTATTGAGACTTATAGGTACTTAAATGTTTTTTTTAAATACCTAATTTACAATTCAAAACATATACTATTTTTATTTAATAATCTATTCAAGCTGCATAAAAAAAAAATATATTGTTCAGAGTTTCACAGGACTGTCTCAGAGCGGACTGAAATGTTGTCACCAAGTATGACGTCACATCGCAGAAATGCACGATGCGAATCAGATCGCAAGTTTTTGCGATGCATAATGCATTCGTGCGAGATCGCAAACATTTGCGATGAGATGGGAATTCGCGGTTTTGTGTGGGAAAAGCAAGCAAGCATAAATTTTAAAAAGTCATTGTTTTGTCTATCGTAATGTTAAGCCCTTTTTGAATTTAAAACTTTATGACTATTCCCATATTTCTTCTACGATTTATTTATTCCTTTTTCATTTGAAATACTTTCTGGTCCTTGCAATGAAGCACATTCTTCATACTCATAGTACCTTGTCGACATTCATGCCTTGTAATGTCAACCACATTAATGTGTCGAGCCAATTTTTAATCTAGCCGTAGACGTACAAAAAGTAACTCAATCCTGTGCCTTGATGACGTCACGACGATAATAAATAAGCTTTATGTTGGAAAATAAACTATCGCAAAAAAATTGTATCGTCAAGAGAACAAAAACGCAACGCAAAAAGCAATGCCACATCATTTGAGGAAATACTTGGAGAACTCTTATGAACATAGATTAGTTTAGATTACTTTATATTTCTAGAATTGTACCTATGACACAAGACAGCGACTCCAACTTGTAATGTAATCAGGCTTTTGTAGTTGTGTTTTGTTTTTATTTACAGTACTGTCTGGAAACATTCGCCTCTGTACCGAGGTCGACGTATTATGATGACAGAAACAAATTACGTTTCAAATAACCTTGAATTATAACTGTCACTAAGATACAAAGTAACAAATTAAAGTTTAAGTTGATTTAATTTCTGAGAGCGCCTTTTTCAGGTCCGTTTAATAAGCAGGCAAAGGGCAGGCGCGCGGCTCCTCGGAGCCGTGACGTCATGAGTCCAGTATTTCGAAAGCTCTTAACGTCGAGATAAGCCGGTTTACTCAGACACGCAAATACGAAAAAAGGCCTCGCATAATCAGACAGGCCCCTCCTAAATATACTAGGAATTTCAACGGGTAAATTAAGTAAAAAAACGTGGAGTTTTAACGCAGCCGAGATAATTAAAGAGCTGAAACCGGCGCTCTACATGCTAACAGTAAATAAAAGGAATGAGTAATAAAGAGCCGTTCGCAATTTTCATAGAGACGGCTGATTTGCATGCCAATGGCCGCCACGCCTAAAACAACCGCCGACGAATATTAATGCCAAAAAATACTTCAAACGGCCCCTGGCCCCTGGGAGCCGAGCGCACGGGCCCCTGAGCTCCACGTGGCCCCTTTGGGCTCACATTCAATAACGCCTTTCCTGAGTGATCGAGCTCGGTTTCTCGACGTTTGGCCGTGATAAATGCCGCCACATTGCCGAAAGACTTTTGTTAGCTTTGATGAATGTTTATAAAATATAAGTATAGGCAGTCGTGCCGCCACTTCTGAAGGAAATCGCAACAATCACGAAGCGCCACTTTAAATTGAATTTCTTGAATGATCTCCGGCTTTGTATTGCGTAAAGTTTCAAGATAAGTGAGCAATAAGTACCGCCTTTCATTGAGCTGCCCTTTGTTTGTTAGATTTTTTTAGAGTATTATTTTCATCACTGAAACAAAGACTCTTCACTTAAAATTATAAAGACCACGACATACAAGTAATCATAATTATTTATTTAAAAATGTGATCTTTCTTGAACCGAGTTAAAAGTAGTGTTATAATAACGGTTTTGTTTTTTGTTGTTAGGTATCATGGATCCGGCACCGCGACCTGCACATTCTGACGGTGGGCGGCTACACGTACACGTCGGACCAGCGCTTCCAGGCCACGCACTCGGCGCAGACGGACGACTGGACGCTGCACATCAAGTGGGCGCAGCAGCGCGACGCCGGCGTCTACGAGTGCCAGGTCTCCACGCAGCCCGTGCGCTCCTTCTTCGTCACGCTGCATGTCGTCGGTCAGTGCTCACCACACTAATACCTCTTTATATGTGTTCAATTATTATAACTATGTCGTTGATATTATGTGGTGGCGTCTACACCGCCTTATAAGAACAATACAATATGTTGATGTCACGAGAGATGAGGATATAAGTACGCAACCGCCCCACCTAACCATCACTCGGTCAGTAGTGCATCAGATACAAGAGAAAAAAGAACTACTTTAACCCATGTATCGTAGCTGTAAACACACCTCAGTAGTGCGTTCCGCTATCTAAGACTACTCGTAACATAAAATTATGATAAGTCTGTCTGGCCGCAGCATCCCGCATCCGGGACACATCTCGGACATTCGGGCGGTGTCGTGAATGGTTTATCGTTGTCTTGTGTAACGCCGGCGCTGTCGGATTAGTCGCAAACATTGTTTGTGTTTCGTTCAGCGGCATCGTCGACTGGGGCATTTGGGGGCACGCGAGCCGGGCGGGAGGAGAGGGAGGCGCGAACAATTTGAGCAAACGCCGGCGACTCGAAAATGCGATGCGAAATCGGCACCGAGCCATTGTCACGGAACATTTTAACATATTTATTGGAGCGAATGGGCGTGCTTTGAATTAATCGAGTAGCTCGCGAGCCCAAAACACCAATTTGTTGTAAATCCGGAGATAAAAGCGGAATGCTGTATGGCCGCCCGCGACTTCGTTACAAACTAAGCTAAACATTCATTACGAACTAAATACAAACGTTAATGTATTCACTCCGGGAAACACTTTGAGTACCCGAAACTCGTTCTGTATTAGGTAACGTTTTCAGATTTTAGGAAATCGGTTAGAATTGTATTGCCGTGAATCCTTCAATTTATGTTTCATTTTCCTGTGAAGTTTCTCCGTGCACGAATAAAGCACCTTTCACTGTACATCAAATATCGAACTATATAAAGCGGACATGTCGCGCGACGTCGCAAAATCGCGACCTATCGCGACATTCGCGACACATGACAGACACTTGCGCCGCTCTCAAAGTATCACCGTGAGCACTTCGGCGACTCGTTCACTCGTTCCTGAATGACAAGTATCGCGGAGTCTCACTTTTTAATGAAATTTGATCGCATGCATGAGGGTAAGACCTTCCATACTGTTTTTGATGAGGTCTAAACAAAATGAGGAAAACAAATGACACCGTTTCTATGGTGTTATCCACCTCCAAGCGACCCACGCTGGGCAGCTTCGTGTGCCACCTGTGACCTGCAGTGACGGCGGGGACAATCCCACCAGGACCATCTGGCTCGCGACTACCATCCTGTCGGAGTCCGAAGCCAAACAGTTTTTAGTTTGTTTCGTCGGTGTCGTCGGTGCGCAAACCCATCCCTAAGTAATAGTATAAATATGAAAGTGTGTACAGATTATTATTAGGTTAGTGTTTTTCTATAATTTATTTCATGCAATTGATTAAAATATATACAGAATAAAAACTAAAAAAAAATACAAAAGATACTAAACTAAAATTAAAAATATTATTTAAAAAAACACAATAAGGCAGAGACACTTAGGCGTCAAAGTGTATATGTTTAAAATTATGTGTGCATGCTCCGTTTTCACATGAAAACAGGTTTTTTTTTAAATAAATAGATATCTTCTTGGCTTCTCTGTAGCCCAGAAGCAAAGATGAGAGAGGTCAAATCAATTACCGATTTTGATGAATATGAAAGAGAGTTTGTGATAATAAAAAGATTCAAGAGTTTCAGGTATAAAGTAAAAAAGAAAGTAATGAGAACTTTTTGGTACAAAGCCACGACAGTCTTAATAAGCCCATTCTCAAAAGAGCATTTACAAGTTATACTCTAACACAAAGAAACAAAGCTGCAAAATGTTAACGTTATGACAAGTGCACCTCTCCTGAAACTGTAAATATAGAAAAAAATATAGTGAAACGATATGCCGCGCACACTATACAATAATCTCTTTCAAATGAGCGCGTCAGCTCGTGGTTAGTTGTCCAGCAGCGGTGCCTGGCGCGGCCGCTCGCGCTCCACTACCCACTGGCGCTGGACACTCGCCAACTACACGCGCTGCCTATAGCCACTCACTTGCAGCTCTACTATTGATATCCAATGCAATGTTTAGTCTTTATATGGATCAGTCCAACGTTGTTCAAATGTTAACGTAAGCTCACTTCGATGTAAGATGAGTATTTATCTTTTAACTTTGAAGTTGACTCCCTAATAATGTAGTGTTTAATGAAATCGAGTAGGTACTTACGTCAAATCAATCAGCGCTACAATAACAACATGTTATAACTGACATGCCGATAACAAACAGATTCACGACGCAGAGCTATCACTAAGTACACATAGCTACGTTTTGTTTGATGTCTAAATCAATACAGATGACTTAAAAGGTAAATTAATATAACGCAAAGTGCAGATTGAAAACAGTAATCAGCAAACTGTTCCTTCGGATGTTAACGGGAATCAATAATCGATAGAGCGAGTATTTGTGTAAGTAATGGAAGGATGTTAACGTGATTGTTGTCCGACAGATTGCGACGAGATCTACCAGCGGATGTTCTCGGACGCAGGTGTGTAGTGCGCGGAGTGTCGCGTGTCGTGTGTGCGTGCACTAACCCGCATGTGTTGTTTGTCTTCATTAGCGCCGGAAAAACATCGGACGTTGTGCAACGACCGACTGATTTATAACTACTGCTGCAGGCTGCCTTACTTTGCCGAGACTACAGTCAACGAGACGAATTTGTTGCTATCTCGTACAACATAAATACAATTAATAGTTTCCTCGACAATTTAGTAAATGGAGCATCATTAGCTTGACTTCAAATAATTAACATTTTGGAACGTGCCTACCCGCTGTACGTAAATATTCATTAAAGTTCAGGATTAATCTTTAGAGACTCGGGCATCTCCGATATTTTAAGTTAAAGTATCGTTTTGTAAGGTGAACAACCTAGAACAGTGCAGAGTGGAAATATAAATGTTTTTTTACTAAACTATGTCTTATTTGACAAAGATATCTTGTGTACTTATACATGTTTTATTTACGTATTAATGGCTTCTCCTTGTCCCGTTGTGGTGTTTCTATAAATGTTGGTCTATATCTATGAGTGGGGTGGTCGGACTCGGGTTGTTAATAACATGTGTCTGTCGCTCGTGGTTGCCCCACGCCCACTGCCGCGCTGTGTGTCGTACTAACATGAACTATTAAAACAAACTTGTGATTTTGCGTTATTTTGATGAGTGTCCGTTTTCAAATTACTAACTTTAACCACTTTAATGTTGTGAACTTACATATCTTTGTGCAAAATTCTTTTAAAGTTGTTTTGTTTTGAATGAATCCAGCAAATCCAGGCAAAGTCATTCGTGATCCTCCTCGGATGAAAGATTTAATCCAGAAGCAGCAAATAATCTTCAACCGCCATGCATTAGTAGGAGACCCACAGCAACTGTTAATGACTTTAATCCCGACAGCGATCGTTGGAAAATAAAACCCAACAGTACGTTCTCATGGAAGCTGAAGTGGTCACAGGTGCCAGATCTCCGTGCTGTACCGGCACCGATCGGGAACCAGTCGTTAAATGCAATCGCGTTAATTGAATGCCATCCATTTCGGTATTAAGTGGGATTGGGACGGCGGGGCCTGCAGGAGCCCGGGGCCCGGGGCTGCAGGGGCCGCAGCGGCCAAACGTTATGACATAGCACTTTTAAACATCCAATATTGTGCCGTTAAGACTCAGTGCAATAATAAGCAATTTATTTCCCGTCGCCGTCGAGTACGATCGCTACGAAAACGAATTTATCGAGAGCGTCCTCCTCCACGCTGCACAGCACACGAGGATCACATGAGTCGTGAGTGGTGTCACGACTCACGTGATAGCACTCACTTTGTGTTTAACTCACTCACATCACTATATACTTGATCTGTACTTATTTTAGGCTGTCATTTTAACCGACTTCAAAAAGGAGGAGGGCCCCTATTCGATTAGTTTTTTTTAAACTAAATATTCTTGTCCAGTCATGTTCATAATTTTGTAATTACTAATAAAACAGCACAAAATAAAGTTAATAAGAGAGTTTCCACATAATTGTGGGCTCAGACGGAGAACGTACGACCTTTCGTTATAACTTTTAACATTCCACTCGCTATTTAGGCATGAAGTTGATGTCTTCCCCCGTTTGTTGCGACTGGCTTGGATATTGTCATCATTTATGAGACATTATTACGTATTGTGTTTGGTACAGAGAAGACCAAAATACTTGCAAATAATTCACTATAACTATAACTTAAACTTACACAACTCTAAACGTAAACGTTGAACCCTATATCTGTAACGTATGGTAGCTATTGTCACACTATCATAATGTATCTACTGTACTGAGCTAACAAGTTCTTGTACAAGTTCAGTCAACACCAATAACAAGTAGCCTCCCCCTCCCTCTGTCCTCACCCCGCTCCCGAACAGTCGCACAAATACATAAATCTACTGAGTGACTGAATCGCGGGGGAAATTCATATTTTTCTTCAACTTTATTCTTGGCTCGCCCATACAAAAGTTCCATGGAATTAATCAATTCAAAATGGTAATAAACTTCTAAAGGTTGGCACGGCGGGAGGCGGGCGAGGCGGCGGGGCACACTTTTATTTTATATTCAACTTTACAGCGGACGTAAGGAACACCATTCGGAGGGAAAATGTAGGTAACGTACTGTTTGTGGTGATCACTTACTAATTTATGATACTTTGACGTCAGAATTGAAATACATCTATACTACCACTACAATAGCGAGTATAGAATGAAAAAAATCATAGGATTAAAACTCCTCTCTCCGCCTCTCTCTCTCTTCCTCTTTCATTAAAAAAGCAAAAACTGTAGCTAACTACCTAGTTTATATCGGAAATTACAAAAAAAACTAGCCACTCAATGAGAGAGAGCTAACTAGAGTTGAATGATGAATATGCCAATTATTAGTTTAGCATTAAATCACGTGATCTCAATAAAACGGATAGATAGGTCAACGTAACCGCGATTTGTCGCCCCGCGAGGAATGTCGCGCGAGCGGGGAACGCGCGTCATCGCACGCGCGGCCGATCCATACCCTGCATACCAGCTCGCAGTAACTGTGTCAGGATTGAAGTCATCAAATCTCTTTGAATATGAACAAGATGTAGTAAAATGTGTATTACTTGTATGTATCGTAGATAATGCATGGTAGGTTGGTAACGTACCTGAGCTGAATATTTAAGGTTCGTAATTATGTTAATAGTACCTCGGCTACATTTTTTCCCGCGAGAGTCGGGGTCACAGTTCGGCCGACCCTTGCGACCCACATTAAATCTCTAATCTTATTAGAGGCCCATAGTGCCCCGGATTACAATGAGCACCACGTATTGTTGTGCTCCGCTACAGACAATGCTCTGCGGTGGAGACACATTATGCCACTCGTTCACTAATCATGTGCTCGAGTATCTGCTATGACACACGTAAGCGATCTAAGTCTTAACGGCCTATCACACATTACAGAGCCTCAGTAATCTTCACACATAATGAATTTAAAATAAATTCTATCAATTAATATTCTGCTAGACTAGACACCAAGTCACCAAATTAGTTTTTGTTTCAAAAAAATATTGCTTTCATTATTTCACTCATGTCTCTTCCTACACAATTTTATTTAATAATAATAATGACGTCGAACTAAAAACAATTATTATTAGGAGTAGGTACAACGTGTTTTGGAACATTTTTCGCCAATCAGATATCCGGCTTACTGTCGTACACTCTCGGAGATGCGGCTAATCTTCGCTTACTGACCCTGCCCGAGGTCACGGACTCACGGCTTATAAGGACAAAATAATTATTTGCGTGAATTTTAACAAACACTAGTATTGTAAAGCGGCACAGTAATGATCTACGTTGAATCTCATCTCGAGACGGAAATAGAAATAATGAGGAGCTTTTACTTGTAGGCACGAACACGGCTAATGTTTTTTTGAAAGATATTTTTTCCAACATAATTATATTTACGAGATATTGTTCCACCGTAAACACTTACGGGAATAAGTTCTTTAAATAGCTGATTTTTACCCGTGTCTATTAAATGAATGTAAACAAGATTCATTTGCGAGTATTTGTAGGTATTATATTTTGTTTAGTAACACATCGCGCACGTAACGTACATAACTACATAAGAAAAAAGATATGAAAGAAACTTCAAATGATTTTCGAGGATTTTCAAAACAGTTTCTTTACCATTTGTATATGTAACTGACCGATCGCTAAATAAGGCACATCGTGATATACCTAGACATATCGTGATCAACCGGCACTTCCCGCCGTGCTCAGTAAAAAGTCAGGAGTTTAGACCCGAAAAAACAATGATGCAGTCATACCGTCATGCTTAGGCATAATATATGAAGGATGCGGTAATCATACAAAAAGAAAAGGATTTTATTTTTGTTACACTTTCGGGCTTCTAACAACTCGTACCTATAACGATTGACAAACTCAAAATTGACTAATTAAGCAAGCTTAATGAGTTTCTTGAGATACGGATTCTTCTTGATACGGATTGTACCAAGAAGTCGTGAATATTCGTACTACGACTGTTTAACTGTTCGGATTCAGTCTCTGAAGCTGACTCTTTGTGTCATCTCAGTCTGTGGGCGCTACTTAGATATCCGGGGCTTACGGTACGCGGTAGCGGCGGCGCGGGCAGCGGCGCTCAGGGATACAGATAGTGGAGGCAACTTTGTCACCGAACTCTACATAAAACGCCTCAACAGTGATATGCATTGATTTGCATCGACTATATCGTTACTTTCCATAGGCGAAATAATAGTCATTTGGTCAAACGCGAACCTCAAACGCATACCTAATATACTGTCTGCATCTTGTACCATAGGTAAACTATACGCGGCATCACGTTCGAAATAGTAAGTTAAGCTGCAATTGTTTTAATCTCAAACAAAAGAAAAACGTTTCTTCTTCTTCTTCTTCGTGTCGTTGATTCCTTTAAATTGTATGTTTCGACCAAAATTGCCACATTGATGGCGTTGGTGGTGGCCTCGGACAGTTCCCTTAGAGTGCAGGTGGAGTTACACAGAGTACAGTTGAGAAGGTGGGCCATCGTTTGCGATGAGGCTCCGCAGTCGCACCTTTCTTCATCAGAGTACCCCCACCGGACCATATTGTATTTGCAGCGACCAACCTGACATCGCAAGCGGTTTAAAGTTTTCCAAGTTTCTACGTTTCTACTAGTAGGTTGGTACTCCCAACAGCAAAATTCGAATTCAATTACGGAAATGAAATCATAAATTTTGAAAACAGAATGGAGTCGGCAAGTAGCGGCGGTCGTTGAAGCGCTGTTAGTCAATTTACTTTTAATTTGGCTCTTAATATTATCAATTTGTAGGTGGCGAGCGGAGTCGGCAGCTCGGCGCCAGCCTGGCTGAGCTATTTAGTGCTTCTTATTAGATATTTTTACCTTCGTTTTGTAAGTTTGTTAAAAAGTAACGATTAAATTTGAAATACGAGTACGATACGAAAAACGGTATTTGAATTAACAACAGGCATTTAATCAAAATATTACACAAAGCACAATCATGTACGTGCCACAGACACGTAAGTCGTGACTGACACAAGAACAGATACCCAAAAGGCTTAGTTTATGTTATTGCAATCAACCGGGCAGGTGAACCCTGGAGCTCGTGCTCAACGATATCGTTTACGACCGCTAGACCAAACATTTAAAGTAATGTGCAGATTTGTCATACGTACGCTACGTAGACAATTGATGGTAATCTGTCTTAACTTACACGAATGTGTATCTCGCTCCAGGCCTGATGACATCAACTGATATAAAAACATTATAATGCTGTGTCAGTGGGCGCGCCTGTGATGCGATGGTCAGATGACCATGAGTCAAAGTTTGATTCACAATTATGTATTTAGGTATACAAAGGTATATTTAGAGAAGCTCGTTGCTAAGTAATTACAGTCGCACAGGCCGATTTTCCGGGTTAAGCCGCGCTTGCCGATGTTGGTCTATGGATGGGAGACCATTTGTCATAGCGAATTTCCTCCATGCCTCGGCACGTAAAGCGGTTGGTGCCGGCTGTCATTTGTAGATCTTTGATTCAAATACAATGCTACTACATAATAATTATTTGGGCCAATTAGCTAAACACGTCAATTATTATTGCAAATTTACCTGCTACCGTGAGATCAAATAGACGCCAAGGAAAAGTTCTGTAGTAGTAGACATCCCATTCAACCTTTTCTGGTAAGACTTGTTAAAAATATTAAAACCTGAATATCCAAAAAACTGTATACTGTACTCATACACTTGAATGTGCATATCATAAGGTTAGAAAGACAACGGACCGCGCACTATCGACACGCGTAGTGTGTTATATTATAACGATGTTCTGAAATCTGAGCAGGAATATCAATTAGCCAGCTCCGTGTTATAATTGAGCAATCTCGCTGATTGCCGACTGCTGCCCTCGCCAGCTCCGCACACACAGAAGCCCCACTTCGTCAGTGACTACCGCCATGTTACATCTATGTCAATCATACCGACTTGTCCTCATAATAGCGATCCGTTATTGTATACTCGTGGTACAAAGTTTTTGACAAATATAGCATAATCCGGTGATCGAAGTGAACCTTAATAGTTGATTTGGCCTCGTACAATGACACTGAAGCACAGAAAAGCTTTGACTTCACACAATTATTCACATTCTCGCCGGATGCACCCGTAAAACAGGCTGGTAAACACATAACATTGAATTTTTAACGCGTGCCGCGATTCGCGCCGTTAAAACACGCTGTAAAACGTCATCAATGTGCTGTAAATCATCCGCAGACGGAATAAACGTCGCGCGCAACCATTAGCTCGCTCCGAGTGCTCCCTGCGCTCTGTGCGCTCGCTCATCTTGTTACCGCGCTCGCTCAGCTCCCGCTGGCTGGTCGCGCACTTCATAAGTAGTCGCAGGGACCACATGTACTTAATTGTCGCATTAACGATGCCAAATGTTCGCGTTGTACTCATAATTATGTTAAAACGTTTGATGTTGAACTGCCGCGCAAATGCGTGAACTAATTGTGGAACATTTGACGCGATGCAAAACCTAATGCTGTGAATATGTGCTTGTTCGTGTTTCAAGGACTCTCAGGCCGTTAATGGCGCTGCTGAATGTAACTGGTATGTTATCAATTACAGGCGTCCCATATCATATCACTGGTTTATTATGAGCTAATGGAAATAGTATTATTTTGAGAGTTATAATCATTAGTTAGGCACGAGAGCTGCTTGACATTTTGGATAGGTGTTTATGGCACGCCAAAAACTTAATGTCTTATCCGATAGATTGTAATTTAATAAAACGAATGAAAATTTGAAAGAACCTGGCTAAGTTAAAATCCTGACTAAATGATATGGCTTATTTATTTTTTCACTCTTAGAAAGAAAAATATTTATTGGCACACCCGCCACAAGTCCAGTGGGTATCATCGAAAAAGTTCTGACCAATCACGAGTTTTCAGCGTGCCTCAATCGTCCACCTAAAAATGTCAAGCTGCTCACGGAACAGTTGTCCGAAAGGGCGACGCGCACATACAACACATGAAGCCACTAACGTAATAAACATGATGACCGCGGCCCCTCGCTGCGAGCCTCAAGGAAAATTCAGTTTTTTTGGTAGAGCCGACTCCAATATAAGCTGAGAAAGTTTTTGTAAGACTTTTACATGACTTATGTCGTCGCTATCCGGTTTTTGCGGCAATCTCCTCAAGTCAATGTATATAGGTCAGTCACTGACAGGCGCACAGTAACTGGCGAGTTGTGGGTAAACTATACATGTAGGATCACCTCTACATAAAACAAACGCGTAAAGCCTCCTGCAGACACACGCGATTAATCGCGCGGGGCGACATGTCGCGGTCCATTCGCAGTATTTTTGGAGTGGAAATTAGCTTGGCTCGTTGTCGCAGCGCGATTAATCGCGTGTGTCTGCAGGAGGCTTAATGTTATAAACAAACGACACATCTAAATAATATTTTTATACATTTTAAAATTACAAGTTCAATGATCGCGCCCGATGCGCACTTAGGCGAGCCATGCCGAACAAGATTAATGTCAGAGGCGGCGCGACAGGAACTTAACATTTAAATTGGTACAAAATAATACTATATTTTAAGACAGCATTATAGGAAAGATTTTTCAAAGAATCCAACCACAGAATTCTAAAAGACTAAGCGAAATGCCAATTTTTTACTCATAAAACGTGTTTTTGGAAGCTGCACTTAATGTACCTACTTAAAGTAGGATCCATAGCCAACGGCGGCAAGAACCTCTTTAATCTATGGCCGCGTCTGTGTGATGAATGCCGCACGGTGCGACGCTAATGCACGGCCGGCGCGCGCTGCCAGCTCCAGCGCCGGAGCAAAACAAACATAATTAAACATGATAGAAGAGAGAAAGAACTGCACATACATTACACGGCTTTGTTTTACAATCTAACTAATAAATGATTGGCTGCAAGACCTCGCGAGAGCGCCTGAGTGTGGTGGACTGTGGCCGAGTTCGAGACTGTGACCGAATAGGTAGCAGAAATATGAGGTAAAACAATGCCTTGCCACATTTGCTTCACCAGTGTGCAGTAGCGCACCACAGTAATGATGTCTGTACTATAAATATGTCGGAGGATGACCGTCTCCACCATCATTATTGGCACTCATTGTGGGTCCTCTTTACTGTGGGCGTCTTCGGTGGGTAGTGTTGGATAAAGAAAGCAGTCTTTTACACTTTGTTTTTTTTAGGTGGTAATATCATCAAATAAGGCTTCCCGCCCTGGGTAGGGCGGAAGGGACTGTCAGACTCTTACTGACTAAAATCCACCCGTGTTCCTTCGGATGCCCTTTACGTTCCGGGGCCACGGTATCCTGGGTTAAGAAAAACCCGCGACCCCAGCAGGCATTTGGCCCCATAAGGGGCCCCATCAGTTTGCTGACTACTCCCCGAAGGCACGCGCGAAACACGACACGACGCGCCACCGACCCGGGCTTGGTCCTTGGTCGGACGGCGAGCTACCCATTACTCACCGTCCGCAAGCCCGCTCCGCCGCTGTGGCCTCGGCTAATCAGAGGGACACGCGTTGGAGCGTCCACCCGACAGGCTATTCGCATACGGGCAAAGAGACACCTTAGGCACACAGTGCCTAAGGAAGAGTTTTTGCCCGCATCCCAGGGTGCACCGGCCCGAAAAACTGGTCTTCCCCCCGGACGTATCCGAGAGGGAACTCCAGTCCATGGGCGCACGTGGAGGTTTCCTGTCTTAGCACCCCAGTCTTTTACACTTGACAATCAACTTATTTTTCCTATTTAGCACTAATGAACACTGCACTATAACTGATCTTAATAATGTCTGGGTAGGTATACGTATCTCAGATCGCGGAATGGTTCAGTGTTGCGCTCGCGCCGGCTGCCAACAGAAGAGAGTGCCGTCGACTGTCGCTAGCGCGCGCCACACCGACTCCATCGAGCGCCACCAGATAGCGCTGGCGTTCCGAATACGACTGGATTCCGACAAATATGTTATGATATTCTTAGATTAGACACAACATAAAAATAAAGACGTCACATTCAATCTTAAAACTGAGCACTACCTACTTGGATACTTTGCACTAAGCTAGAGCATAACTTTAGCTTAGCTATCACTTGCGAGAGGCAGTATATCTGCGCCGATTTACCGATACGTGCAGCAACACAACTCTCTTGGCATGCGGCGGCGCCATATCTCACAAGAGTAAGGCAGGCTTAGCAGAAATAAAATAGACATTTAAGAAATAGAAGCTCGTACTTACATCTAACATGACAGTTTCATCGTTCCGGTATTATTTATACATAGGTATTCTACGTAGAACTGAATAGGACGCCCACTTCCTTTTTTTTATCGTAGTAAAATCATCAAATGAATCCTCCCACCCAGAGCAAGGCATGTGGAGGGACTGTCAGACTTGTACTGACTAAAATCCACGGTGTCCTTCAATAGCCCTTACGTTCCGAAGTCACGGTAATTCGTTAGTCCCGCGACCCCGGCAGGCTTTGGCTCTCTAAAGGGAGGCTCCGTCATTGTGCTGACACTCTTTGAGGCGCGCGTGGAACACCACGCGCCGTCCGTCGACCCAGCCATGGTCCATGGTTGGACAGCGAGACGCCCATTACTCGTCGCCCGCGTGCCCGCGCCTACGGTGGCCGGAGATCATCTTGCGACGTCACTCGCCGTGGGCGTCTACCACTGTGACTGGACTGTAAGGTGGACGCTGTCCTCTCCATCCCTGTCTCGCCCCGCAGCATGGCTTCGACCATTTCCGGGCGCGAGAGGTCGCCGCCTATCACCGTCGTGAGAACACGGCGATGCTCTGCCCATAAGCGGGGCAGTCCTGCACCGTATGCTCCACCGTGCACTCCGGGCGATCCTCGCAGTGGTTACACCCAGACGTTACTTCCCTCCTTATCCGACACAGGTACCTCCCGAAACTTCCGTGTCCGGTGAGGACCTGCGTCACGCACTCCTCAAAGAGGGGTCTTACCGCCGCGATTGCGGCGTGACCGATTGTACGTATTTTATGGATAATAAAGTATATTAATATACAAATAAAGTACCTACAACTACATGGTGTTAAATATATGAATTAAGTTTCAAATGAGGAAATGCATGAGTGGTTCATATCTCACTGCTTACTCGTACCGACGTAAAGCGCGATCCTACAGTCCCAGAGCTGAAATAAAAGCGCGGTAAATGAAGTAATAACGATCTCAGACAATGGCCACACGCAGTGGCGGCCTTAGGGGGGGGCGAACCGGGCAACCGCCCGGGGCCTCGCTCTTGTAGGGGGCCTCGCGCAACGAACCAAGCTAAAGAAAAAATAGTTATTTTTAAATTAAATCTTTTTGATTTTGACTATAACTACCTAGGTACTCATTAAGGCTATAACAAAACGGTAAATTAAATAACTTTAAATAAGATATTATTTTTAGAAAAAATCGTAAGCATCGATTTTTAAATTTATCATCTCATTATTTGTTAATTTTGTAAATCTTTTAATTAGTACAATAATTTTGTCGCCTAAGCGTACGGCTAGTTTACGTTAAATCCGGTACGACTTGCTTATGATTTTGGCCCAATGAATAATCCAAGTTTGAGACCTCAAGCACCGAATGCTACTATGAAAAATAATTTAAAAAAAAATACAGTCGAATTGATAACCTGCTCCTTTTTTGAAGTCGATTAAAAAATAACTATCAACATTTCGGTGTTTTTTGAAATTTTTGCGTTTATGACCTAACCGGTGTAATGTTGAGGCGACCAATTGGCCGGTATTCAATTGTCAAAAAAATTGTTAAAAAAAATTGGCCACAGTTTGAGATTTAAAGGAGTAGTTGTTGATTATAACTTCTCATAACGGTTTCAAAGATGCCTTTTGCTATAATATGAGAATAGAATTATATCTGTAGACGGTAGACCCAGTAGTATCTTCTCAATTTCTTGCACTCGAGGAACTCTAGCGGTATCTCAAATCAATGTATTTTTTACAACAAATGTTTGATTTGATTCATTTCATCAATTGGGATGTTTTAGAACTTTGTGACTTTTTTCGAAAAAATTAAAAAACTTTATAGAGGTTTTATCTCGGTCAGACTATCAGGTCTACTGAGGTATTTTTATTCACACTTCATCTTCATCAGTCTATAATGTTCCCACTGCTGGGATACAGGCCTCCGCTCTGTAAGAGTGGGCCATAATCCACCACACGGGCCCAGTGCGGGTTGGTAGATGTCACATGTCTTAAAGTATAAGGTTTGAGCCTGTTTCCTCATGATGTTTTCCTTCACCGTTTTGACAGCAGTGGAGATGAAATAAATTACACAAAGTAATAAGGCTAGTTTCGACTCCGCGACCTACAACTTGTAAGTCGGGGAGTTTTAGTCTCATTTTGTAGGCGGCAGGGCGGGAGGGACTGTCAGTGTTGTACTGACTAAAAATCCACGGTGTCTTTCAATAGCCTTTTATGTTCCGGGGTCACGGTAATGAGATAAGTCCCGCGTCCCCGGCAAGCTTCGGCCCTCTAGAGAGGGGCCCCGTCATTATGCTGACGCTGGAACACCATCTGAAGACACGGTATCTGATGCCTTGCCTCTTCCACATTTGTTGTAAAAACATAAAGCTGATTTGATATACCGCTGGGTCAGAGCCCATTCGTCCCCTAAAATTCGTACCCCAGCATAAAAGTTGTGGATTCGGCCCCTATATGGGTGCCCATTGGTCTCCTGGTAGCGGACCAATTAATATTTTAATAAAAAATATTTTTTTTAAGGTACCCATTCGTCCCTTCTAATATATATACAATATAAGTTAAAGATTCGGCACCTATTCAGGTGCCTATTGGACCCCTGAGATAAAATTAGTTATATTTTACATAAGAAACGGTTAACATAGTACACTTGTGAATAGTTTATTAACGGAATTAATTTAATAAATCATAACAGATAATTGAAAAAAGAGCTATGATGAGTGATAATCCGTCCTGATAATAATATAACCTGTCGATAAGCTTACGATGTAAAATTGTCTCTCTACGAATGGCTTGTTAAAAAAACGGGTTACAAATAATACACTCGAGAGCAATGAATCCGGGTCACTTAAAGAATGTTAAAAATCTCGGAAACTAAAAATGTTAGGTTAATGCAATAAATTGTATTTAATAGACAATGTAATACTCCTTAAATGATAGTAAAAAAAATATGAGTCACCATACATTTTATTAACACAAAATTACATAAAGAAAAAAACTGCTGATCTCTCCTTAAAACAAAAATAAGAAACGTGAAATTTTTGAACTTTATTACGATTTTCTTGAATTTTAATACTTCGTATTGCCTCCTCGTGCTTCCATTACTGCGTTTACGCGGTTTGGCATGCTGTACACCAAGTTCCTTATACGATTTTGGGGAATATTCTCCCATTCCTCTGTGAGACCAATTTTGAGCTCACGAAGCGTGATTGGGGGAGGGTTTCGTTGTTTTACGCATCTGCCTAGCTCGTCCCAAGCATGCTCGATCGGTTTAATATCCGGGCTGCGCGCTGGCCACTCCATACGAGTAATGTTCATCTCTTGAAGGTAGTCATTCACAATCCTACCTGTATGAGGTCGGGCATTGTCATGCATAAATATAGCATCCTCACCAAAATTGACCATAAATGGACCAACGTGATCATTGAGGATTTCTTCCACATATCTTACGCTAGTTAAAGAGCCGTTTTCTATGATCACCAGCTCTGTGCGACTTTCAGAAGAAATTCCGGCCCACACAAGTACAGACCCACCACCGTAGGCTACTTTTTCTTCGATGCATGCTTGCTTAAATCTTTCCCCTGGTCTTCGATACACTCTGTGTCTTCCATCGTGCTTGTAGAGCATAAATTTTGATTCGTCGGAGAACATAACTTTTGACCAATCTTCAATACTCCAATTTACGTGGCTCTGGGCACATCTTAGTCTTGAAATACGATACCCACCCTCCAGTTTAGGGCCGTTTGCAGGTCTAAGGGGTTTTAAGTTAGATTTAGCAAGCCGACGTGTTACTGTCCATGCACTTGGGTTACTTCCTCCGAGGCGTCGAAACTGATTGGTGAGTTCAGTTCCTGTGAGAAAGCGATTTCGAAGCATGGTGTTCACCAAGTATCGGTCTTCTCGTGCTGTGGTACACCTGGTTCTGCCCGTTCCTGGTCTGCGTAGGTTAGAACCAGTTTCTTCGTAACGTCGGAGAACTCTTTGTACTGTTGACAGCGACACACCGACAGTCCTGGCTGTATCGCGCTGACTCCGGCCGGTTTTCAGCATTGTAAGTATTCTGGTGCATTCTTCAGGCGTAAGCGACATAATTTCAGCTTGAATAATGAATATAGAGCACTATCAACATGGTTTATGTACCCACATAAATGACAGATTACAAACAAAAGCAAAACCAAATGCTGTAATTTCGTAGTTCCATCTTCGAAAGTGGCCCTTTTTCAAATTTGATTTTTTTATGATACAACTTTACAATAACTAAGAAGTTTTAATACCTTCATTTAAGGAGTATTACATTGTCTATTAAATACAATTTATTGCATTAACCTAGCATTTTTAGTTTCCGAGATTTTTAGGATTCTTTAAGTGACCCGGATTCATTGCTCTCGAGTGTAGATAATGTGTTTTCTTTGTATGCTATGGCTGCCTCGGTGACATATTGGTTCTTGAAAGTGACTGCAAATACGAGACTGTTCAATGTGTCTTTGGTCTTTTTAACCGACTTAAAAAAAGGAGGAGGTTCTCAATTCGGTCGTTTTTTTTTATGTATGTACACCGATTACTCCGAGATTTCTAGTCCGATTAGTGTAATTCTTTTTTTGTTCGATGCAGTATACTTTCCCATTGGTCCTATAAAAATTTCATCCAATTTGGTTCAGTACTTTTTATTTTGTGAGCATTTTTATTGATAGATGATGTGATGATCTTTACTTTTTGAATGTTTGTTACGCGATTACTCCGCCAATTGTGGACCGATTTTCAACATTATTTTCTTGTTGTACGAGGAATAGTTCACTTTAGGGAACATTTCAAGTTTCATCAAAATCAGTTCAGCAGTTTTTGATAGAGAATTTTATTATCTTTTTGTGTACATGAGCAATATTAATACTGGTGCTAAGGATTACTTACCAAATTCTAGTGCACATGTAAGAAAATGATTTATTTGACAAGAATTTGGGTTGAATATTTAAACTAAAAAGCGTAAAATAAAAAACTTAAAAAAAATTAACCGCCTTCAAAAACAACCACAATAAAGGGTAAAATAACCAACAAAAAAATTACTTTTCTTTCGGAAGTCGGTGGCATAAAAGACAACGAAATAAAAAAAACAAAGCCACCGACTTCCGAAAGAAAAGTTATTTTGTAGGTTATTTTACCCTTTTTTGTGGTTGTTTTTGTTTAAATTTAAACAAAAAAAATAAAAGGCGGTTAATTTTTTTTTTAAAGTTTTTATTAAATGAAGTTCGCCTAACGAAATAAACAATACTGTTAATATTATAATAATAATATTTTTGACATAATTGAATCGAATTATCTCATTTGAATCCTGGAATATGATTAGTATTATTATTGATGGTAATTCACTTTATGGTGGAATACTACAGTCATATTTTGACTAAAAAGTCAAAACTAAATTATTTACTCCTAAATATGTATATAGCGATTTTTTATCCGCAATTATTATTTTATCTCAAATTAATGGATGTTATTATGTTCTTGTATTATTTTATCTCAAATTAA
Organism: Agrotis exclamationis; assembly: GCA_950005045.1. Classification (NCBI taxonomy): domain Eukaryota; kingdom Metazoa; phylum Arthropoda; class Insecta; order Lepidoptera; family Noctuidae; genus Agrotis; species Agrotis exclamationis. The sequence goes on along the minus strand of OX465418.1, from coordinate 507,341 downwards.
TGGATGTTATTATGTTCTTGTATTCAAGTGTTTCGTTTTAGCTCAATGTGGAGTCGTTGTCACCCTTTTAATGTAAAAAATAATTAACGTTCTAACATTAATTCTGTTTTGCTAACATTAATTTTTTAGTTTACCCTTTTCTGCGCGACTGTACCAGGACTACCAAGCTGCAGTATACACATATACATGTACTTATATTAGAAGAATGAATAAAAATAAATATTCTTCAGGGGACGAATGGGCCGCTCAAAAGTTCCAGGGGACGAGTGGGCACAGGGTGCAAATCTTAGGGGACGAATGGGCTCTGACCCATACCGCTGAAGTTGCTCGAGAGGTGTTTTAAAAATTGCCAAAAATTGCGAATTTCGAAAAAAAAAAGATGAATTTTGAAAAGCTCTAACTAGGAAGCTTTTTGGTCTACAGAAACCATTTATAATCTCATATTGTAGCAAATTTATTCTACTTTCAAAACATCATAGCTTAAGTTTCTTCAAAAACTAGTCCTTTAGGGTTATAATCGCCAAAAATACCAAAATTTTTAAGTTTTAAAAAACACCAAATGTTCGGTTTTTTTTTTCGATTTTTGACAAAGTTGCGTTCAGTGCTCGACGTCTTAAACTTGAATTATTCGTTGGGCCAACATCATGAACAAACCTGCAAAACATCAGAAGTAGGTTATAGGTACCTTTTTTTTTAGCGTGGTAAAATCATGAAAATGAGTCCTCCCACTCATAATGTCAGACTTGTACTAACTAAAATCCATGGTGTCCTTCATTAGCCCTTCTTCTTATCGTGTCGATGACAATCTAAATTGACTCTGCCCAGAATTGGGCCACGAGTTTAGCGCTCTCCGAACAGTCCATCAGCTCCTGTAACGAACAGCCCTTAGCCCTTTACGTTCCAGGGTCACGGTAATGGAATAAGTCCCGCGGCAGGCTTTGGCCCTCTAGAGGGGGGCCCCTTCATCTAGCTGACGCTCTTTGAGGCGCGCGTGGAACACAACGCGCCGTCGACCCGGGCATGGTCCATGGTCGAGCGGCGAGTTGCCCATTATTCGCCGCCCGCATGCCCGTGCCTACGGTGGCCGGAGATCGTCTTGCGACGTCCGATGCCGTGGGCGCCTACCACTGCGGCTGGGGCGGAGGGAGGACGCTGCCCTCTCTCTCTCACGGCCCGCCTCCTCCTTCGCGAGCATAACTGCTTCGCAGAAGGAGGCGACCGCTTCCCACTCCGTCTCGCCCCGCAGCATGGCCTCGACCAATGCCGGGCGAGAGAGGTCTCCGCCTATCACCTCCGTGAGGACACGGCGGTGCTCTGCCCAACTGGACAGTCCTGCACCGTATGCTCTACTGTGTCCTCCGGGCGATCTTCGCAGTGGTGACACCCGGGCGTTTCTTCCCTCCCTATCCGACACAGGTACCTCCCGAAACTTCCGTGACTGGTGAGGACCTGCGTCATCCGATAGGTCAGGACGCCGTGACGTCTCTCCAGCCACTCCTCAAAGAGGGGTCTTACCGCCGCGATTGCGGCGTGCCCGAACCTCGGTTGCGACAGTCGCTGTTTCCATACTGCCCTGAGATCGCGCCGGACCTATTCCCGCCGCGCGTCGACTTGTCGGGGCAGCGGGAATTCACCCTGGCGCTGCGCCTCCACGCGCCACTCATAGACGCATTGGAGGGCAGTCGCCTCCAGATCCCAGGGCAGCAGTCCGGCTAAGAGGTTGGCCGATTCGCGGCGCGATCGTGCGGTATCTTCGGATCATCCGGATAGCCATGACCCTCTGGCATGCGACCAGCTTTGCTGGTCGCGTCCGAATGCTCAGGGCCCACACTGGGGCCCCGTAGAGGGCCATGGACCGCACGACACCGGCGAACAGCCTCCGGCAGGTAGCGTTTGGCCCGCTGAGATTGGGCAGGAGTCGCCTGAGGGCGGCTGCTGCCCGGTTCAGTTTTGGGGTCAAACACAGGAAGTGCTCCCTGAAGTTCCACCGGCTATCGAGGACGAGTCCCAGGCACTTCATCGTCGACTCGACGCCAGGTTATGTACCTACAAAATTTAACGCAAACACCGATGTTTAAAGTTTCTGTACGAAATATAAAATATTTTGAAACTTTTATAGCTTTAGCATTTCTCCTCAAACATGACAAATACCTTAACGGTCAGTTCACACCGAGACGCGACGCAACGCGACGTGACGTAACGATACTGCAAATGTGTATCTTTTCGTGTAGGAAATAGAGTTAGATTTTGAGTAGCTCTATTTAAATGTGCGCAAAGCGTCACGTCTCGGTCTGAGCTGACCCTAATCAAACAACCAGACCTACTTTCGCATCACATATTTTTTATGAAGGACAAGGGGCCTCGCAAAGACCTGCCGCCCGGGGCCTCGCAATGGTTAAGGCCGCCTCTGGCCACACGACTCGTAAAGAAAGTTCCTCGGCATCAACTATTAAAGCTTATTACACAAGCGCAGGTTTACTGGCCGCTGCAGCAGTGCAGCGCTTGTTTATCATGACGTCACTGTGTCACTGCGCACCTGTTTGAGCCCAGCTTCACTTTAATGCTATTGTCAAACAGACAGGCGAAGCGAAGCGTTATGTTTGTAATGTATGGAATTGTTTGAAGCCTGTCACATAGACTATCGGACCGCTTTCGCTTTTCTATATGACAGGATTCGGATCGCATTCGCTTCGCCTGTTTGTTTGTTAAATAGCTTAACAGCGTATAATATGCCGGATAGCATTTCATACAAACTTTCAAGTACATTTTTCTTTTTTTAAATAACAGATCCGATTTTAATCAATCTTCTGAACAGAATCCCTAGTGGGTCAGGACAACTCAAAAACCCAACAACATTTTTAGCTAAGCTTAGAAAATTATGGGCATGCGGGCGGCGAGTAAAGGGCAACTCGCTGCCCGACCATGGACCATGCCCGGGTCGACGGCGCGTTGTGTTCCACGCGCGCCTCAAAGAGCGTCAGCAAGATGACGGGGCCCTCTAGAGGGCCAAAGCCTGCCGGGGTCGCGGGACTTATCTCATTACCGTGACCCCGGAATAAAAAGGGCTATTGAAGGACACCGTGGATTTTAGTCAGTACAAGTCTGACAGTCCCTCCCGCCCTGCCCGGGGTGGGAGGACTCATTTGATGATTTTACCACGATAAAAAAAAAAAGCTTAGAAAATTATGCGTTTCGTCGTTCTAAATATCGAACAAAAACTTTGGAGTATCAATTCTTTAAAGTTTTGGAGAAAACTTTTTCTAAAGTTGATCGATTTTCTATATTCAGAAAGTACAATTTTTGCTTTTCCTCAGAAACTGTGAATAAGATTGTAATTTCAAAAGTTACGTTTTATTATTCGATTGAAACAACATTCACCATTTAATAAAAAAAATTTTTTTTCTCAACGTTTTATAAGTGCCCATTGAGGCCCATGTAAAATAAAATATTTTGATTTTGAATGGTTTTCCGAAAAGTAAGCCAATGAAAAAATTAAATTAAACACTCGGTTTTTTTATTCATAATTTCATGTTATTTACAACCAGAAATAAACTACTAATAACTTGTTATACATCTTGCAGTCCAGCAAAATATTCTAACAATCAGAAAAATTCCGTGGAATCCCTTAAAATTTTCTAAATACTTTCTGAGGGTAATCTAATCATTCCTGTAATTTCTATTCGACGTGTTTATACAATACGCCTAATTAAATTTTCATAGCAAATTACTCACAAGAGTTTTACTTAATTATACTTAAAATTAATCCGTTCAGTCACAAACGTAAAAGCGATGCTGACGGTCATCGTTGCGTGTCGTGAGTGTACACCGACATTAGCACATTCCGAGCTGATCACTATTTATTTCTTCTCCTTTTGGTAAAGCGAAGCCGTACCTGCGCGCGTCGCCCGCGCTTCCACTTGTATGTGAAATCAAATTGCACGCCAGGCCCTGCAGTCTCAACAAATATACAACAAAAATCGGTCGTTAAGTCTAATCGACGTCAAATTTCTTTAATAGATTTTCAGCCTTATGCTTTCGAAATAAAGTTGAAAATCTATTAAAGGAATTTGATAACGATACGACTTAGCGACAGATTTTTGTCGCTGTCTAATGTCGAGACTGCAGGGGCTGGTAATGATCATAGTTACTAACTTTTATTTCTCTGTTGAGAATTTCAGTACAAAACCGGCCAAGTGCGTGTCGGAACGTACAAAGTGAAGGATTTCTGTAGTCTGGGATGAATTATTATGTGTGTGAAATAATTCAAAGATAAAGATATATTTATTTTGTAAAAACATGAGTGAGCGTATACAGTGATTCATGGTAGTAGTATGAATATATCATCATCATCAGCCTGTATTCGTCCACTGCTGGACATAGGCCTCTCCGAATGTGCGAATGATAATACCTACATATGTAGCATGAATTATTTCACACACCTAAACACAATCGTTTAGCTGATAGAGAGGGGGGACGCAAGTCTCCTAAAATATCACTCAGCTTAAAGCGCGGGCCACATAGAAAAGACGTAAACGGGGCGGAGACATAATTATGCGTCTCTTTCATACAAAATGAATAGAAGCGTCGCGACGTAAAACACACAGAAGAGACGGGGCGCGGGCGCGACTCTCTTAGGCGCGGTCCACATGGGTAAGACGTAAGACGAGGACGCGTCGCGGATGGGCGAAAATGTATGAGAGTCGCGCCCGTGACGCGTCTCTTCTGTGTGCTCACGTTCGCGACGCTTCTATTCATTTTGTATGAAAGAGACGCTGACGAGACATATACTCCGCCCCGTCTGCGTCTTACGTCTTTTCTATGTCAAAATCAAAATCAAAAGTCATTTATTCAAATTAGGCTGATTTATCAGCACTTTTTGAAGGTCAATTTTTTACATAAGACAGTCCCCCAAAGCGCCCCCCCTTCGACACTTCCTAGTGTTTTGGCTGGGAAGAAGAAGTGGCGGAACAAACTCCCCAGCAACACATCTGTCTGTACGGTTAGATGAACCAAGATTTTATACAATTTAATAGAACATTCACATCATACATCATACATCAATGTGGCCCGCGCCATACATTTTCGCACGTTATATTTCAGAACGGAACCCGTAACTAATCTGTATATTCATGCGAAATTACAGCTTTCTAGTGCCGTGCGTCTCTGAGCTAAGCCATAAGCTTCGGACAGACAGACAGGCAGACGGACGGATGGACGGACATGGCGAAACTAAAAGGATTCCTTATATCCTACCCGGAACCCTGAAAATAGATTGTTAAATAAAATCCTAGGCATGAAGTTTTAATTAAAGCTGGTCTAGTTATTTTTAAAACGGAAATTCTGGTAATTAATAACTTTGTGGAGCTAGTGCGTCTCTAGGAACGCGACAGACGCTTTGCAATGGTAAACCTTCTGGAGCGTTCTGTTCACTCCTTAACTAGCATTATGATGTTATCTAAAGGATTTGCATGTTTGTACATAAATTAGAATCATGCGTCGTAGTCGTCGTCGTCGCTCTTTGAAATGTCAAGCGCGACGGGCGAATTGTTGGCGTGCAGTACCTATGTCTATCTTACCTGGATATTAGTATTCAAGTTATAATGAACAAGTCAAGACAAGCGTGCTTCAACGTCGACCATATCTTCGCTTAACATCAGACGTGATACTCGTCAAACCCTAGAGACTAGACCCTATCTCTAAAGTAATGTAAACTACCAACGACAGTATAAAATATTAAATGTAAGCTTTTTAACAAAAAAATTAAACCGACGAAACATCGAACAGAAAAGCATAAAATAAATTTTGAGGCGGTGCCAAACAAACATGTAAATTGATTATTTTGAATGAAGAATAGTTGTAGCTAGGTTGATCTTCGTTGATTGTTTCTTTTATCATTGTCAACGTAACCGTCACAGAACTACTGCATTAACAGTTGAGGACCTCTTGGAACTGAAGTCTGCACTCTCAGATTGTGGACGACTGTCAAATACCAAATACGTCTAAAGTTCTCATCATGATGAATGAAATGATCCCAATAACGATCTTAGTTGCTGTTACCTGTTTAAAATCTCTTGCTACTGGCTTCCGTCTCCATCCTCAAACCCTCAGTGACAAGATTATACCCCAGCTAGATCTAAAGTTAAAGTAAAAAGTCGATAATATGGGAAAAATGTTTCTTATAATCAAATCCGATCACTTCTACAAGTCATCTCGCTTCTTACGAAAAACCACTAATCTTAGGTCCTAACTTAGGCGACTAAGTTGCGCTAAAAACTCCATTAGTCTCTGTCAGCCGCAGCAGAGCGCGCCACTCGCGAACCGAACTGACGCAGATTTGTGACGTCACTCATTGCAACATACCTACCTACTTAGCCTGTCTGCATATTATCTACGCTCATATTTGAAGCGTCTTTCTTACGGCGGAAACATGAAACTAAACGTGGCTGGAGCGTATTCAGTTGTTAGGCTTTAAATCCCAAAGTTGTAGTACTTTTAGTTTTCGTACTTCATAAAAGGCGATCAAAAAACAAAAAGGACAACCATTCATTAAAAGCGGTTTTATTGACAGAATTGTGTAAGCTACCTCCCCTTAGAGTTAGTATAGCATACTGAAACCGCACACATTTTTTATAAAATAAGTGTGTGTTCGCCCGTACACAATTAAACATATAAGGAAGCAAGCCAGTAGCCAAGAACATGTGACCAGCAGACCATAAGTAGCCGAGAAGATTACGAAATTGCGACAATTTAGGTACTTTTTTTTATCGTGGTAAAATCATCAAATGAGTCCTCCCACCCCGGGCAGGGCGGGAGGGACTGTCAGACTTGTACTGACTAAAATCCACGGTGTCCTTCAATAGCCCTTTATGTCCCGGGGTCACGGTAATGAGATAAGTCCCGCGACCCCGGCAGGCTTTGGCCCTCTAGAGAGGGGGCCCCGTCATTATGCTGACGCTCTTTGAGGCGCGCGTGGAACACAACGCGCCGTCGACCCGAGCATGGTCCATGGTCGGGCAGCGAGTTGCCCTTTACTCGCCGCCCGCATGCCCGCGAACGATTTAGGTACTTAGTGTCGGTAAACAAAATTCTAGAAAACACAGTTCAACCTGATGTTGTATTTTTCTATTTTATCGTCGAAATTGATGATTCTATTATTTTCTGTTTTGTTTTAACTTTTAACAGAAGCTCAAAAGCTTTTTCGTTTAGTAAAAAAGTTACAGTAAAAAGAAAAATACGGAAGTTATTATCGTTCTAAAATCTGACATAAACTGGGAAATTCAATGCTAAAGTGACAAAAACCTTTATTCAGCGAAATTCTTGGAAAAGGCCAAGAAGCGAAAATATCGGAAAGTAATCTCCTAAGTAATCCAGCTAATCCGTTGAAAACAATGTCAACATCTGATGCCGCGTGCGCCTGTCGGAGGCCACACGACTCGCACCACTCATATTATAACAAATTCACAAGCTACACCCGCCATCGTCGACCGAGTTAGTTGCACCGCCATCATCGCGGGTCGCCAGGAACATTCAGCATACAGGGAAAAAACAACTCCAAATTGTCCTTATTACGTTCATAAGAATGTGAGTTTAAATGTTTGTAAACGCACCCACGACACAGAGGAAATTCTTAACGTGGGGCAAAGGATTTCAAAATATAGAAAAGGGTTACGTAAAGTATTCCAAAATTATCCTAAAAAATCATATTATGTAAATAATTCACGTTTGCGTACTAGTGAGGTGAGCGTTGTCAAATCCCGCGGATAAATGCGGGATCAGCGGCGATGCTCAACATAATGTGAGGGCGGGATTACGTGCTCACAGGCACACCCTCGCGTCCGAGCGCAGTCACCCGGGCGCCAGGACCCCGGGACCTGCGGGTCTGTCTGCGGTCAACAGCATCGTCGCCGTCTCGTCACATTAATTAAAGTGAACAACTCTCAAGTTACTCATCATCATCATCACCATCATCATCAGCCGGAAGACGTCCACTGTTGAACATAGCCAATGGCGAATTGTCGTTCGTCGTGGCGGTCTAAGGGGGAACCCTTAAGGTCATAGCACACTTAAACGACTCTGCTCCAACACCGCTCCCACCCAACACCGCCCTAAACTAAGACGACTGCTCGCAGTCCACGCGGTGACAGCTAGCAGGCACCCAGCAGTCCACGCGGCGACAGCTAGCAGACGGCCAGCTGTCCACCCGCCGACCGCTCTCGCTTTTCGCGATAAACACAGTGACTGAGCGACGACGGCGCGGCGACTGCTAGCAGTGAGCGCGCGGACACCGCACCGACCGCTCGTCTACGACGTGCTGCCAGCGAGGCGTCAACTACCGAGCAGTCTGACGGCGGTAAGCTCGCTGACAGCGAGCTGTCTGCTAATTTATGATACTAATGTAAAATATATCTAAAGAGCAATATTTAAAGCCCATATTTAAATAATATTCTTTTTGCCGGGTGGGAGCAGAGTCGTGTAAGTGGGCTGTGACCTTAGACCGCCACGACGAACGACAATTCGCCACTTGCATCGCACGGTTGCCCGCGACCTTCCCGATGTCGTCGGTCCACCTAGTGGGAGGCCTGCCTACGCTGCGTCTTCCGGTCCGTGGTCAAGTTACTCATTTCATACATATTGTAATCTGATCTAATAGTTACTGCCGTAGAACAAGGGTGAAATGCAACATTAAATCAAACCAATTCCGATGTTGATCAGTGCCCTTCAGCCTTCTTTGTGTCTAAAATCACGATGTGCAGGGCTAGGGAGGCTGCGAGGCTGCCGAGGCTACCGTGCGTGGAAACTCACCGTCACGAGTAAGTCGGAGTATCTTCCCCGATTTCAATTACTCGTCTACTTTATCCCATTCATTTTTTACTAAGCCCCTCGGCTAGTTCGGAGCGGCCGGAATGTCGTTCCGCGCATAAAGGGACGACTGGGGAATGTAGCCCGAATTCCGGATGGGAATAAATACGTAATTCTCGTCCCTTATAGCTGTGTCGCAGTATCGTAGCCCGAGCCGCTGGGCACGAGCACTAGTGGCTCAAATAAAACTCTTATAACGGCCATTACCCGCCGCCGCCCGCCGTCGTGCTCCGGCTTTTGCACAACTTATTAACAAGACTTCCAGTGTATTTATTTCTGGTTCCACTCCGGGATTATGTCGAGAGAATTATTTCGAGCTCGCAGGCCAGAGCCTGCACGTAGCACGTAGCCCACTAAAGCCGTCTCAGAACACTCGCGTACTTGTGAAGTGGATGTGACTAGCAATCGCGAGATTAAAACAAACAACTATATAATACAAAACTGAAGTCATGATCACTAACACACGTCATCGTCGAACGCAAAAAGCGAACAAGAAAAAAGGTAGACTATTAAATTCATCTGTTCATAAAGTTCCACCCACAATTAACCCCAGTTCATCCGTGAGACCGTGATCATGGCGCTTGCAGTAGTGCCGACATATCAGAAACTCAAAAACTGATAGAAAACATGGTAAATATCCAGCTTTAAATTCTTATGATAATTTTTTAGTTATTAAAAAAACTATTTAGTGTTGAATTTAATATTTTATCCAGAAATTAAAACAATGATTGGTACTGATATTGGCATACAAATTATTACAATATTTTCTGTCCCCTCCAAATACACCTGTTCTTATAGTCTGATGGCACTGTTTAAGAACACTGGTTGATATTTCAGATATTTAGGTGAAAACAACGGCAATAACAAACATATAGGAGTAACGTGTCGTTTATCCCGGTATAATTTTCATGTTAACTTCGAGAGATTAAGCCACTGGCATCATCTAGTTTTTCAATAAACGTACCCGCTGATTACCCTAATGTTCAAAGGATATTAGATGTCTGCGGGTAATGTATTCTGTAGTCTATTGATCAATGACTTTCGGGTCTGTGTCATGATGAGAATACGAGCTTTAACCCTTAACCACCTACCAGCGATCCTTGAGACCGCAGCGTATTTTAGAGTTCAAATTTCTCGATGTGTGTGTGTCGTCCCACAGCACATCGGCGCAACAGCATCGGGCTTGTACTGGCCGAGTGTACAGGCAAGTCAAACTTTTAAAGCAACGGTTTGTTTGACCGCACGTAGCTAGTTTTTGGAAGGAAGTTCCTTATCGCGCGTTGCGAAAGTGGGCTAGACGGAAAAAATTAAGACGAAAAGTTGTAACGACACTTTTTGCTATAGTAAGCTATTGTAAGCCGTGCGGCGTGTGCATGTTTCTCTATCTGTCTCTCTCTCTCTCTTATAGAAAGCAAGCCAGATATTTTCGTTTCGTCTTTCTATTTCGCATTGAACAGTGTGGTGTCGCGACGATTATTTTTGTTGAGTGTAGGTATACAGTAACTTCGTTCCATCCGGGTGTCCTTTGACACCTCTCAAGTTTTTTATTTCGTTTTTGTTCTTTTTTTTTAATTTTAGTTACAAAATGAACAAAAACGACGAGAATAATACAAAAACCGGCCAAGTGCGAGTTGGACTCGCCCATGAAGGGTTCCGTAGTAGCAAGCATAGATTAGGGATTGTATTGAGATCAGTAAGTAAAATAAATTGAAATCACAAACAATAAAAATAACTTCTTTTTCATATTGTTTGTATGAATGGCAAAGTTATCTCAAAAACTGCTAACTATATCTCATCCAAACCAATTTTCGTTGGAAGTTTTTGTTGAGGTCTACATTATATATTTTTTTTAGTTTTATCATTCTCTAATTTCATAAGTTACACACATTTTACCACTTTGGAAGTGGGTTAGAAGCGTTATGACTACTTCTCAATAAGACTAAATAGCAGATATGACTAGTTCGCTATAGGACTAAATCTCGATATGAATAGATCGCTTTAGAACTATTTAGCTGTTTGACTATATATGCATACGTCCTGTTTTCAAAATGACTTATTATCGATATGACGTACAATCGTATCTAAAAGTGGCATTAGTATAGGTACTTCATGGTGTACTTAACTTTACTGAAGTGTGAATACACTATGAAGTTCCGCTATTAAAAATAAATTGAAACAATAGTTGTCATTGTCACTTTGAATTTTTATCTTGCATATTATTTTATTGTTATTTAAAAATGCAGAGTAATGAACAATTTCATTTTATTAAAAGTAAAAAGAATAAGGAAGCACTTCTTCATGATGGCTACCGATACAATTTTGTGTCCAACAATTCAAGCGGAACGTCGTTCTGGCGTTGCTACAAAAGACAAGAGTGTAGTGCGTCTCTCACATTGAATGAAGAAAAGACCGTTATAATCAGGAAGAGTCTGCACAAGTGTGAGCAAGACTATGATAAAATGGAAGAAGACCATCTACTGGATACGGCAAAACAGAATGTATGCGAAGATATGTCATCAGTAAAAAAGGTTTATGAAGAAGTACTCCAACAACTGCCCTCTTCTTCAACCTTTAATGGCAGACCTTATAATTCAGTGAAGGATGTCCTATACAGACATCGTAAAAGGTTCCTTCAAGTGCAAAAAACCGAGTTTTCTAAATCTAGTGAAGTGACAGTACCACATATGATCAAGAAAGACTTTTTGATTGCTGAGTTTGAATTATCAAAAGACGACAAAATGCTTGTATTTTCATCACGATTTTCCAAAAGGAATATAAGAATTTATGCAGATCAAGAAAAGGTTTTTTTTTGGTGACGGAACCTTTAAAAGTGCACCCAGGCCTTACTATCAATTGTTTTCCATTCACGTAGACGTTGATAGCACGGAAAAGACGACAAATATATTTCCCGTCTTGTATGCACTCTTACCAAATAAACGCGAAACAACTTATTTCGCTTTATTTACAATAATACGTGATGTGCTTAGAGTACATATTAAACATTTTAAATGTGATTACGAATTGGGACTCATCAACGCATTTAGGACTGTGTATCCGAATGCTAAAGTTACAGGATGTTTTTACCATTACAATAAATCTGTGTGGAAAAAGGCGAACGATATCGGTTTGACGAAATCTCAAGAAGGAAGATACATCACTAGAATTACTGCAAATTTGCCGCTCTTGCCTTCATCTTATATACAAGATGGATGGTCTGCTATTGTGGAATGTTCTACGCAATCACCTGAAATGAATGCATTCGCAAGCTACTTTTGCAGGCAATGGCTAAAGAATCCTTTGCTTATTTCCTGTGCAAAACAAAAGCACAGGACCAATAATAGTTTAGAGGCATGGCATCGTCGCCTTAATGTGCGCATGCAGCACAAACCTACATTGCTACAATTTTTATTTTATTTAAAAAAAGAGGCACATTTTCAAGATAAAAAAAATCAAAATTCCCTGTTTGAAGCGAACAACAAAAGAAGAAACACCATATTATTCAATCGCAAGTATCAAAGAGAATTAAATAAACTTGAGATGGAGATTACACTCATATTGTTTTTAAAAAACGTTAGCGATTTAAAGCGTAAATATAAGTAAATAAATAATTATGTTACAATGGAATGCTTTCATTTTAAGTATTTTAATATAGGTACCGAGAAAAAGAGCTCAATGCTTTAATTATCCCGATAACTGTACTTCAAAAAACAAATGAATATTTTGTCGTTACGCTATCTGGCTTTATTGCGATCTAGTCCAAACACGATATAGTCCAAACAAGATCTAGTCATATCGAGATTTAGTCCTATAGCGAACTAGTCATATCTGCTATTTAGTCTTATTGAGAAGTAGTCATAACGCTTCTAACCCGTTTCAACAGGATAGATCTCATACTTTCGAAGAAAAGTGGCTGTGACATACGGACGGACAGACAGACAGACAGACATGGCGAATCTATAAGGGTTCCGTCTTTGCCATTTGGCTACGGAACCCTAAAAATGACAACAAGAGGAATCAGAAAAAAAAATTAAAGAAACCCGACTGAGTAAAAACTAATTTTAACAAATACGACGATAAAAAGAAAGAAACAAGCCCAGTAGCTTAGAATTCTGTTAAGTAATACTAAATAACTACACAATTGAAATAGTTTTATCGATACACACATAAAACAAATCATAAATTCTAATGCAGTAGGTCCCCTTGGGAAGATTTGCTTGGTAAAATTTGAATGGGCCCCGACTGTGAGTCGTTCTGTTCTGCTATTTATGATTAAACACCATTCAAATGAACGTGTCATGTCGGTATGATATTAATCTAATTTGTAATGCCTGTGTCGATTTCAGCTGAAACAGTAAACGTGCGTACAGCCTAGGTACTCGTGTCCCAATTTGTATCACTAGTGATTGCTATATCGCATGAAATTAATCTAATAACCAACTGAACCGTGTTCTATTCACTCTATTTATGATTGCGAGTGCAGCACGAGCGCCAGCGGCTAGCGCGAGCTACTGGCGCGAGCTACTGTCACCAGTACAGCACAGGCACATCCCAACTCGAGAGTTTCACTTTGACACGCGACCCGTAAAATAAATTGACTGATGTAATGTTATATGATTCTCTCACAGCTGCTGTGTAACTAGAGTAGGGCAGTTTATTTTTGTTTTTGTTTTGATGAATTCATGTGTGGCCTTCGAGATGCGCGCTCCCGAAACGCGACGCAAAGCACCATGACAATTCTGTGTATCTGTATTCTACCAAGTATAGACAAAGTACATTATTTCGGTACTTATAAGATCTTTAAATTTTTGGCAACTAGATATTTTAATAAAACGGATATTTGTTCGTTAAAAATTAAATAAAACCTAAAAGCAACCACAGCAAGTCGTATGACACCCGATCAAACGCTTGGGAAAGGTCCAGGGAACACGCGTAATCACAACGACGTTTTCTAGTCGTGTAGTACTGAACCGTGTGTTTTAGTGACAGTATGGCACTTTCCGCGGAGAGACCCAAACTGCGCATTATGCAGTTCGATACGAGTTGCCATCAAGCAAACTGTCCAGCACTTTGGCCAAGACAGTTAGCAAGCGAAGTCGATATGTTCGCGAGATCTGAGTTAAACATCGCTCTTGAAAAGGTAACTAATTCTGATGTGGGTAGTCATGCCCTGGAGTATTGCTAGTTTATTATAGTATATTGTTAGTTTGTAAGGTATATATCTATGGGCCAAAGTAGCCTGAACATAAATATATAAATACAAAAATAAATAATAATAATTGCCCCTTACTATAACGTTGCTGAAAGTCTGACATTTAACTCCGTCCGGTAATCCTCAGCATCGGCCGTTTAAATAAGTTAGCTATTTTTACAGGGTCATGTTGCCCCGCTACACTCACAGGGACGCCCGGTCTAGGAAATAGTTTATTTGTATTTTTCCAAAACCTTGAACAATCTTTAAATTCTTTAGACATTTAAGGAACGGGAAATTAAATAACAGTTGACGCAGTTTCTTTTGAAACTAGGAACGTTGCTGCTACATCCACAGCTGAAAAGCCGTATAACAATATAACAGGAGCCGCTACGCTAACTGTACTTAAATCTTAAATCCACATTAATGTCCATTCGGAATGTGAACCGCGTAAATAAAAAAAACCTAAAAAAGATTATTTAGTTTCATATCCTTCTTATTGGCTTTTTTATACGTTCAAGTTCGCCCTAGCACTCATCACCAGCAGAATGCTCTGTTGTATTATTGAGGCACTGGAGAAAACCTCGCAAAACTGTTAAAATCATTTCAAAAAGCAGTGCAATAAGTTTGGGAAGGTAGTTACTTCTTAATTATAAGTCTCTCCAGCTGCAGATTCATGCTGTACAAGTGTACACCTACTTGCGACTACATCTGTGTGTGCTACATTCACCTCTACAATCCCCACGTGAGGAAACGTTAGCGATCGTGGAAAAGTTACACACGACCAGCAGGCACACAACAGAGTGTGACACCGATCTATGTAGGTAGTAGGTACCTACACGCCAAAAGTATGGTGCGGGGGACAATACGCGCAGCGGCCGGCCACTGGGCCACTGACCGTGTGTGCCACACGCTGCGTCTCTTTGTGGACGACCCACCCCCCCTGCCCACGCCAATTGACACCGCCACATAGTTGGAATACCTCTTCATTGAGCCCGCGTGCGCTGACGCCACCAAAGGGGAAAATATTTAGGACGCACACAAAGCGCTGAATCAAATGTCTTTATTCGAAAATATTGAAAATTCATTCCCTTTATTAGTAGGTAGGTAAAATCGCCGTATTAGATATTGGTTATTATATATAGAGCACAGCTCGGGTGACGGTGTCCCGTATTTTACGGTCTGTTTCAGGCACAAATTTTCATTGGCTAATTCATTGGTAATTTGGCTAAACCAATACGGGACAGTACATTGTCTCTTTATTATTCAAAGTGGCATTGATATTGGCATTTAATGATTCGAACAACGTGCTCACATCCACATTGTCTTATCAAAATGATTGACAATGAAGTAATTCATAGTTTGTATATAATTATTATGTATCATTTAGTTGATTGGTATCGTAAATTTGGTGAACGCAACTGGTATCGTAACTGGTGAGGGCGAAATAATATGTTCTACTGAACAACGCATGATTTTACAGAGTTTTGGATATGTCAATAAACGCAGTTTTCTTTTAGAAATCATAATTATTCTCTTGACACTGTTTTAGTGCTTTTACTTTAGTTTTCTGCATAGGTAAAAAAACATCGAAGTCGTTGTTCTCATAAAAAATACAAAACAAACTTGTAGGTTTTTTGTAACAAAAACAAAAATATAAACAACATTCATCATACTCAGCGTGTTTACATACTGAAGACGAAAAAAATCCCTCCAAACCCGATATAAATCACCCTTTGACCCTTTCTTAGATTGCTACAGAGGGACCGTATAAGATGCGTGTGTCAAGCACGCGACCTAGCGGGCTGGCGCGTGGCGTGGTGGACAACGAAAATGGACAATTTCCACGCGACCTAACCTAGATAAAAGTCGCATGCAGATATTTTACGAGGACCGGAGGACGTGTTAGTTGCAGTAAAAGGCGCGAACAAGCGAACGCGTTGAGTGCACGTGCTGCCACGCTTTATTGGATTTCCGAAGTGGGCGCCGCACCGCGGCCTCCTTGCTCCGGCTCCGGCTGCCGGCTGCCGGAGCTACTCGGCTCCCGTACGATAATTTTTGCGATAATAGCGTTGCACTGCTCCAGATTTAGTATAGGTGTTGTTTAAGAAACTTAGCGCATTATTTTTTGGCTCAGGTGACATTCCAAATGCCCGGGTCGAATCTCATACATTTAATTTGTTCCATTGACGGGTAGCAAACACAGTAATCATTAAAGCGCCCCAATTACGAGCACAAACTGTTAAAATGGAAGCATTGCTTTGTCTGAGCGCGGGCACATTCCTCTGCAAACCGCGTCCGTTCTGAGTAAAAACATGTAAAGTGTCACGAGTTATATTCGTCGTGTCGCAGCTAATTTATGCGGCAGTTAAGCTGATGAGCATGGAACGAGCGATCACACGCGGTCCCGGACGAAAGCAGACGAACTCGGACGGGGCATTGAGAAATTACCTTAAGCAAGCTTTAATAAATTAACCAATCATTTTTGAGAAATCATTAAAATTGCCACATGATAACATGTGGTATTTTTCGACAGATAAAATATACCTACTCGTAGATATTCTGTTTCCTCACGGATACTGAGTCCGTACGTCCGTCTCAATGTATTCGTAATTGTAATGAAAATAATTTGATTTTCATTAAACCTGCGCTTAGCACCCGTATACTACTTGTGAGACCATAATAGTTTATTAATTAAAAAAACAAGACTTCTTAAACAAACAGAAAGTGAAAAATAAGAAGAAAACCACCGAATTCCGAAAGAAAAGTAATTTTAAACTTTTAAGTGATCGTTTTTGTAGTTCAAATAATCTTAACGGATCCATGCGGCTTATTTTTTTTATTTTTGCTTTGTATTAATATTGTTATTGAATTATTTTATTTTATTTGTTTTTAAATGAGATGCGTTTTAATTTCTTGATGTGTTTAAATTTTTGCATGCCAAATGGCAGAATGTACCAGGAACAAAGAACTTGAACTGTAACAACTTATGTATTTACGTACATTGAATGCAAATAAATTATTTCTATTCTATTCTATCACGGAATATCCATTATTGTTGTACCTATACCAATACCAACCTTCTCCAAAATGACACGAACACTTCTCTGAAAACCGCATCAAAATCAAAACTATAACGTACCTACTCCTTTTTAGGGTTCCGTAGCCAGATGGCAAAAACGGAACCCTTATAGATTCGTCATGTCTGTCTGTCTGTCTGTCCGTCAATGTGTCACAGCCACTTTTTGTCGAAAGTATAAGAGCTATCCTATTGAAACTTGGTAGGTAGATGTATTATGTGAACTGCATTAGGATTTTCACACAAAAATAAAAACTAAACAAATTTTGGGGGGGGCCCATACTTAAAATTGAAACTGAAAAAAAAAATTCACCAAACCCATACGTGTGGGGTATAGACCTCAACAAAAACTTCCAACGAAAATTGGTTTGGATGAGATACAATTAGCAGTTTTTGAGATATAGTACATTTTCAAAAACCGCAAATATAACTTTGCCATTCATACAAACACTATGAAAAACAAAGTTATTTGTATTGTTTGTGTATATTATTTACTAATCTCAATATAATTATATCCCTAATCTATGCTTGCTACTACGGAACCCTTCATGGGCGAATCCAACTCGCACTTGGCCGGTTTTTAAGTTTTCCAAAGGTTAAAAAAACAGGGACAATGAAACGGCGACGTGTAAACTGCGAGAGAACGACGCGAGCGGGGCCCGGGGCAGGGGGGGGGCACGCGGGAGCGCAGGGGGGGGAGGCTAAAGAAAACCTACTTCACCTTGTTTTTACGGTCACGAGATTTAATAACGAGGAATTTGCAGAACGAGCGCGTTTGTCACCGCTCACAAGCCAAGCTATTTATATCTCTATCGCGAAGTAGTAAAGCTCAAAGTGGAACGCGCAAGAGCCTCAGTATGTAGTAATGAGTAGCCTAGGATTCCGGAAAGCGAGAAGATTCTACAAACACTGGTACAATGATGATATCGTCGATAATAGTAATTACACAGCTCAGAATATCTCTATCATTGGCTAGAAATTTAATTTGTTGAAATTAGCCTTCACAAAGAGGGGAATTCCTCTCAAAAGGCAACTTATAACAAAAGATGAAAGCCTAAATTATGCAACTATAAATGTTATTGAGTTGTCAGAGCAAACATTCCATCAAGTTATTTTTACCTACATGTTTATATTTTCTACTTAGAAAAGTTCGTACATACCTACACGTATTTTAACCGACTGCGAAAAAAGGCGGAGGTTCTCTTCTCATAAGATCTAGACCCAGTCTGTTTGTACTATTACACATGACTGTGGACCGTGGATGGATACTGCTACATCCAACGTTCGACACACTGAACGGTAGGTGTGACTTTCCTCAATCATCTTCACAGCTCTTGCGACTTCTGTTGCAGACAAATCACTCATTTTAATGCAATGTGAACCCTCCAAAAGAACACTACAAAATGAGTGAGTGCATAAACGAACTTTCAGAACAAAAAAAAATCTTTAAAAAAAACAAAAAACCCGACTGCGTGAAAAAATGTGAAATAACGGCAAACTCAGCAGTGGTTATGTAGAGTTAACCATTGTCGTGGTGTGAACATTTGATGCCTCCGACTGCGTTTGTGAAAATTGTCCACCACGATCGCTTAAAAACCAAAAAAAAATATTTCTTAGCTTATCTTATCTTTTCAGTTATTTCACATTTTTTCACGCAGTCGGGTTTTTAGTTTTTTTAAAGAATTTATTTTATTTTACTATTTTTAGTTTTTGCATAGAATGAATTTATCGCTTACGGGAATTTTATTGTTAGTTAATCTTAGGTTTTTGTTTTAAAATATTTTATTGTTTTTAGCATTTGTCATTCCAAATTAAACTGAAACATATAAATTATATTTATTTTGGTAAACCATTTTTAAAATCCTTTATTTTGATACCCCACTTGATAGAATGTGAGAGATTTAAAAAAAAATTAGTTTGGAACCCTTTGCACGCGAGTTCGACTCGCACTTGGCCAGTTTTATGTACCCAGTGACACTCTCACGTTTAAGACGAATCTAACGACAGCTCTCAAGTTAAAATCTATAAAGCCGTTTAGGCTGCAGAGCGTGCCAAAGAAATATACCCCCATACATACATACATACACTCGAAAAACATAACCCTCCTTCTGGCGCAGTCGGGTAAAAACACTTAAAAGGGCTTACTGCATAAAAACACTAGGGGTATATTTCTGTTTGACTGTTAAAAATTGTCAAAAACTGTTATTATGTCGTAATTAAGACAGGACGAACCTAAAAGGTAGAACCAAGTGTCGAAACAGTCAAAGCTTTGATGAAAGTACGAATAGGTACCTCTGTTATTTTGCCGGTGTGTGTATTACGACTTGATGCGTCACGTTCAACTTTTTTAATTGCTCTTTATACTATATCATCGAGATATTATTTCCATAAACTTTTGTCGTAATCAATGGTTTCAATTAAACTGAATGTTTTTTCTGTCTGTTCAGTGATCGATTTCGTTTTGTTTTTAAAGTTTTGGTACATTTTGTTGACACGTAGTGTCGCTCGGGCGGCGGGGCGGTCGGGGCGACGCCGAACTACCCACACAAATAAAATAAAACTCCTCCTGAAAAATTGGAAATTCAATAACTCCCTCGGCGAGGAGCGATTTCCTCCCGACACTCGACAGGCGACTTTAAAAATATGATAGATGATGTACATTGGCGGGTTTTTTCTCGTTGTACGTCGCCTCGCCGATGTTGGGAGCGTTTTGTTCGCTGATTTATTGGCGTCGGATTATATCCGCTACGGTTTATCGGTACCTCTCATCGTCGACGTCGGTAAATAATTGCACTTTCATACTTGTACAAATAATATCTTTTAATTTCCCGTCGAAAGGCTCCGACTTCTGGAAACTTTAGGTTTTCGCTGTTAAATATTCAACAGGCTGTCGACTCTTGTTCAATTTATCGCTCAGGTAATGATTCTGCTAACGTTAATCGTTCGAATCTCGAGTCGAGCGACTTAAGCGGCCATCATGCAAGTGTCGGGGACGTCTCGCGCTCATATGACCACCAATGACCACCATGTGTCAATGCACAGGAGGTGTAATCATAAATATTCGTGATCCACCTATGTATAAATATGTTTCTCGATTAATATTAATAAATACCGAAACTCGAGGTAAAAGTAATAAATTGATCACATAGTCGATTTACAATTAAATTAAATTGCAACATTTACTGATCATGGACCATGCGCGCGTCGACGGCGCGTTATCTTCCACGCGCGCCTCAGAGAGTGTCAGCATAATGACGGGGCCCCCCTTACAGGGCCAAAGCCTGCCGGGGTCTCTGGACTTACGAGCTACCATGACCCCGGAACGTAAAGGGCCATTAAAGGACACCGTGGATTTTAGTCAGTACCTACAAGTCTGACAGTTCCTCCCGCCCTGCCCTGGGTGGGAGGACTCATTTGATGATTTTACCACGGTAAAAAAACAACTAACAACACCTTGAGTACCAAATATTCATCGACAAATTGTAGTGCGTACTTTTGTCTGATTTTACTAGTGTCCGTCAATTTCAACAAATTATGTACAAAAACTAATTGTAAGTAATGTCTAGTAAAAGTAAAAGATCTACCAGTGACAGGGACACGCAGTTCTCCATCCCCCAACTCGTGGCTGGTGAAGTGGTGAGACATACTAGGACGCTTTCAACCACACGCCGACTGAGACGACTGACGACTGACGAGCGTCTTGTATGGAACATATGGTCTTGTGCGGGATTTCTTAGGGAAGGATCTATTGTTTAGATCACAATAACCTCTTGAAAAATTATGTTAAACGTGAACCGTAAATTCAACCCTTTTTCTCCTCCTTATACGTTAATGATGATGACATCTTGATCTGAATCTCATATGTACTATAGCGCCTCACAGCTTCAGACCTGCAACAAATTCTGTATGGTCGCAGTGAGAGCGAAACGGAATGATAAAGTTAATATTAGGCGCGGAATTCACAGGCAACGTCACCTGGTTTGTTTATAACAATCACACACTCGGGGTGTGCGGGGAGAGGGGTGAACTTGTCAAAAATTTGCGTTGTTATGAAAGCTTACATTTGCCAGCGGCGGCGGCGGCGGCGGCTTCCTCCTGGCTCGGTGGTAACTTTACGACGTTCACGCACCGCTTCACGCACACATTTGGCAACTGTGCCGCTTTATGCGCTTTATTTATTTAGTTAATCGCATGAGCAGAATCGTTTCTTAAAGTTACTAGAATTGTTAGCACAGAATCACAGAAATATTAAAACTTCCTAATTGATAGCTTCGTTGTGCGTGTGTGGTTGGCTGCGGCTAAAGCTCACTCCCTTAATCATAGAAGTAAGGACGGTGACAAGCCTTCATTAGAGGCGGCCAGTCTGAACCATTCTTCGTAGGACTTATTTTCTAGAATAACACACAGATACCTACATTCACACAGAACATTTAATTAAACCCTGGCAGTGTCAAACAGTTCAGATATTCCTTGCCGCCACCATCAATGCAATGAATGTATCGTCGAGTGAGCGATTTATTGTTAAAACAACTGAGGGTCTTTAAAATTTGGCTATCCTTCTATTATTCATTCACGAAGAACATTAGGAATATTGCTTTGTGGTCGTTTTATTTTAGACTCGCTGGCCCGTGGCGCAGCTGTGGCGTGACTATGTGCTCAAACACACTGCGAGCCTAGCGCGGTGGCGGCGGCGGGCGCGGAAATATTGAATGTATGAAATCGCCGCTCGTGGCCATATTGAAGTGACTAAGGCGGGGGCCTAGCGCGATGTCTACAAGCGATTTTGCGAGCCTAGGCGTTGCTAGGCAACAACCGATACAACGGGCGGGTGGCAGGTGTATCAAACCTTTTCGGCCTTTTAGTAGCGCCATCTAGTTACCAGAACATGCACTACAGTACTACCGTTGGATGTTTTTGTACATATTTAAATTATTTTTACCGTACTTGAGTAGAAAAATGTAGAATGATTGATAATTTACTTGTATGCAATCCTAAACAACCTATAAAACATTTTAAAATGAATTTCTTTAAACAAGATTTATAGAAACTACTTTGTACCACCGGTTTGCAACACCTGAATTCGCCGCTACAAAAACAAACGCTTGATCGGCAGTGTGGACACAGATCGCGCCCGCCGTCGCGCCCGCCACCGCGCCCGCCGCCGCCGTCGCGCTAGGCTTCCAGTGTGGACACACACTATGGCGCGCGTGTGGCGGAGAGTCATTTAGTACGCGTAGCAGTCTCGAAGCCGGCTCATCTAGATTAATAAGTCTAGAGTTTAGACCATGATAATGTTTGAATCTTGATCCGGACTTTTCGTATAAATTAATTATTATATAGGTACTCTTTCCAACAATAAGAAACATAAAATAGTTAGTTCAAAATGGTTGATCTTATGAAATCTGAGACAAAGCCCTGAGCAGAATGTCGATAAGGTTCCGCGAAGATATTATATCAGTTAACAGGAGCAGCTTCCATAACACCCGGGTTAAGTAATAGTTCTCGTGGCGCAGCTTGGTGCAACAAAGAGCGAGCGATTAAAGCAATTAGAGGAGCGGAGCGAGCAAAACCTGCCAAACAAAGTGCTCTGTAGCGGACGGTTGAGTCATTGTCTGAGAGCGCGCGCCGCCGCCGAACGAGATCCGTCGCCGATCATCTTCTGTTTGTAAGGGTAGGGAATATACTCGCCTCATGAATTCTTACAAGCAAACTAAACATTGCAGTGGTACTTGAAAATTGGAAATAGAGCCTCACTTGATGCACTTCTCTAATTTACATCCTATCCTACTAATCCTACTAATATTATAAACGTGAAAGTTTGTTTGGATGGATGTGTGTTTGTTCCTCTTTCACGCAAAAACTACTGAATGGATTTGGTTGAAATTCGGTACATAGATAGTTTATAACCTGGATTAACACATAGGATAGTTTTTATCCCTATTTTATGTTCCTACGGGATGATTTTTGAGTTGTAGCGGGTGAAACCGCTGGCAGCAGCTAGTACTTTATAAAACCACTATCTCTGAAATAACAAAAACACGAGTAACAGCTGCTGCCCCATACATCAATGGTCATGGATGACAACATTTTTTTGCGATTTCATACATAACAGAAGAAACTAAGCTTATAGATAAATAAAGTTCAATATATATCTAGACTTAACTAAGTCCTCTTGAGCGCAGGCCAGACAAGAGACATAAGACCAGGACGAGTAAAAGCGTTGCGCCCGCGACCCGGTTCCTCTTTGTGTTTTGCGTCGCGACGCTTCTATAATTTTGTATGAAAGGGACGCTGTAGAGACAAATGTCCGCGCCCCATCTGCGTCTTTCTTCTTTTCTGTGTGGTCAGCGCCTTAAGTTCCAACTGGTCACTTAATGAAGCGTAGCTGATGTGAACCGACCAGACCAGTTAAAACGTCTCGTGACGCGCGGACGCATTGAACACAGCGGAATATACCTGTGACGTCACGGACGACGCTTCATTACACCATTCCACTAACGCAAAGTGACTCCGAATGCTCGTGCTCTTTGTGTTTCCGAGTGAGTGGCCCCGCGGCGTCTTCACCCGCCGCGAAATATACAGAATATATAGACGTCATAAAGTACGGAATTAACTGAAATGACCCGTAGCGGCGACCAACCCTATGTCCTATTAAATTATGATACATTTATTTTAAGAAGAGACATTCGTAATGGCGCTCATATTCTGTACATAATATTAATGAGTACACATGAGTGTTCGTAAGTGGGACATTAATTTATTTGCTCAGTGTAGTGTACCGCGCGAGTAGGCAGCAGGTCCCCGCTCGAGCTGTGCATGTGTGTGTGTGCGGTGGTGCACACACCTACCACATCTCATCAGATACCATCTATGTCTTTAGAGTGATACTTATTCGATGTCAGCTATGATAACTTCTCAGTTCTGTGTCTTCAAACGTTTGGCACAGTGGTCGACCGTCACGGTTCAATTCCCGCACAGAAAAATATTACTATGGCTTACGTGAGTTGTTCCGGGTTAAAGCACCCACGACACAAGAGAAATTGTGATGATTGACAGTGTGTGAAATGTTTTCTATATTAGTTAAAAACTCAAAAATATCCAGTACCTAGTAAAAAAGGAACCCTCACCGAAAATAATGTTTTTAAATAATTATAAATCACATTATGAATGTACCTATGAAATTGCCGTTTTGTATGAAAAAAATTAAACGATTTTTTTTAATGTATTTTTATTTGTATTCATCGAAGTAATCACCCATGCAATCAATGCATCTTTGCCAACGCAGTGGCAGTTTATGATGCCCTTCTTAAAGAAATCAGCTGGACGGGAGGCAACAACTTCTTCAAAGGAATTTTGTATACTGCCTCTCGGGTATTGAATTTTTTTCCCGCCAAGAAGTTATCCATTTCTGGAAAAAGTAGTAATCTGTAGGCGCAAGGTCTGGTGAGTAGGGCTGATGACGGAGAGCTTCCAACCCCAGTTCTTGCAACTTGGAGGCCGTCTGCTGTGCAGTATGAGGTCGCACGTTGTCGTGCAGGAGCAGCGGAGACGAGCGATTGACCATCGCTGGTTGGAGATGTGCCAGCTTCTCCATCATTGTGTTCAGTTCTTCACAGTACACATCTGCAGTAATGCTCACCCAGTTTGGTAAGAAGCTGTGATGAATCACACCGGCGCTAGACCACCAAACAGTGACGATCACTTTTCTTGGGGTAAGTTTTCGTTTAGGGCATTGTTTAGGTGCTGAACCAGGATCCAACCAACTTGCTGAGCGCTTGCGGTTATCAAACAGAATCCATTTTTCATCGCAGGTAACAATGCGGTTCAAAATTTCTTCATTTGTGTGTCTGTTGAGCAGTGCAAGGCACGTCTCGACGCGAACTTCGCGCTGGCGATCATTAAGTTCGTGGGGCACCCATTTGTCAAGCTTTTTTACCTTGCCAATTTGACGCAAATGGACCAATATTGTTTTGACGCTAACGTCGGAAGCTGCTGCTAATTCAGCCGTAGATTGTGTATCATCAGCTTCCACAATCGCCTTTAATTCGTCATTGTCGACCAAAGTCTTCGGACGACCGCGAGGTTCATTTTTCAGGTCGAAATTTCCAGAACGGAAGCGAGCAAACCAATAACAGGTGGTGCGTTGGTTTGTAGTGTTAGCTCCGTAAACGTCGTTGATGTTGTGTGCCGCTTGTGCCGCGTTGTTGCCACGACGGTAGGTACTCATATTCCATAATTACTCGAATTTTTAACGTATCCATGCTGACGAAAAAGATTGAAATGCGATGAAAATGTAACACTAATCAATAAACAAATGACTACTTTTGCAAAAAAAAACCATGTTTTTAAAATAAAATTAATTTGAAATTAGAATTCTTAGCCAAATAAAAATTATTTGGATTTGAAATGGTTAGTACTACAGAACGGCAATTTCATAGGTAAAGACCTAATATTTCGCATTTGAGCGCGAATGATTGGGTGTAACGAAACGTCATTTTCGAGGAAATACCTAATTAGGTACCTATAATTATCTAAACATGGATTTAACATAAAATCAGGACTAAGCACTCCAAGTTACTTATTACACAAAAATGAACCGTAATCCCCACTGCTTAGGTTTTTTAAGGTTTGCTATCATTAGCGAGACGAAAGAGAGGACATTTATCTCGAACAGTGGTTTAAACAATACAAGTAACACAAATTTAACAAACGCAACATAAAGCCAGGAAAAACAAACTATTATTAGTCTTAAAATTAATTATAATTATTTCACTTCATACAAATTCTAAATCAACAGTTAATAAATCATATCAAAAAAAAATGTCAATAAAATTAAATAATATGCATAAGCAGTACCCTTGTACTATACTTTTAATTTTGCGTTGTTTCATGTTCTGTTTTGTGTGTACATAAATTGTTAAATAAATAAATAAATATGCAATGTCATGGAATTTAAATTACATAAAGTTATTAAAATGTTATCACTAATGCGAACTTCTTTATCTTTGAGAAACTGCTGTCAAAACATTTCTTCAATAACAAAACGAATTCAAGAGAAAATTAGTTCAAGTCAACTAATTTTCTCTTGAATTCGTTTGGATTCATAGAGTTTATAGATTGAGCAGTTAAATTAAAAACAGTTTAAAATACTTTGCCCTACCTGAGAACCGAAACCAGGACCAGTAAACCAAGCAGGCGGTCAATTTTTATAAACTGCCATGGAATAAACATTGTTTTGAAAATCATTGCTACACTTGCGTGAAAATTTATAGCGACAAGCTTTCACGCTTCACTGTGCTTGGTCCGTCACCTACTTAGTGGATTGCAGACTGTGGATCCACGCTAGTAACATGAACTCTGCATGATAACTATGTACCATCTGATGATGAATGATGTAACAAAAGTTCTGTAATAATTTTGGCGATTGAAAAAGAGTGTCCATGGAGTTTCTTGCTCATTCTTCTCCATGAGATCTACGCTTTGGAATGAGCACCTACGGTACTTTCACAGTTTTTATTTCATGTCTTGTGACTGGGACTGTAGCACCATAACTATTTTTGTACTAGTTTTATTTGATGTCTTTTGACAATTCAAAAGTGCCTGTAATTGGCCTAGTTGAAATAAACGATTTGATTTGATTTATGTTCCTGAAACTACGTGACATCACTAGTCGCCACATTTCTCAATTTGTTCGCATCGCGAAGGTTGCGCGTAAACATCTGACGTCATTGAATTTTAGTTTCATGGCTTCACAAACACTCGTCAAGTTGCCGACGGTCCGTCGCGGTCGTGCAATTTAATGACAGTTGCGTACAAACAGGCGAGCGAGTGACGTCGACCCGTCCACTAAACAACGCACACTTGATGTTGACCGCGCTCGTAAACTATACATTTATTCGTTAACTACTCATGTATATAATGTTTGTATCATAAAATGTCCTCCATAAATCCTTTCAGATTTGTATGAGAGATACCATCTTATGTACAGATTACAATATGCACACGCGTATCAAAAATACTCTCGTTACACGATCTCGCTGAGTTACACCGGGCTACGTGCGTACGCAAGACGTGGAAGTGTGGGGTAGCCGGCGCAGCTGGTGCGCGTCAGAGAGATGCCTGCTAGAGTACCAGCTACTGCACCTTATCATTGAAACAGCTTATGAATCAGAAGCCGCGTTTATTCAGGGTTAAGCGCGGCGGAGCGTGCTCTTGAAACTAAGTGCACTGAGCCGCCTGTAATGAGGACAGCGAACTGCAAATGTGTCAGTCTAACCTCCCCCCCCCCCTCGGCCCGCCGCTGCCCCTCTTCCCCGCGCACACCCCTGCATAATGTATAACTCTCCGGAATTAAACCGTAGCGCACGAGGCTCCCGCCGCCGCCGCCCCATACATACATCAAAAGCATGAAGCTGCAGCACGTTACTTAAATATCCATTTAAAACAAAAAAAAACCGACAGTATCGATAGCTAAAGCGACGCTTGACTTTTCCTGCATAGCGGAATCGCAAAACACGATAAATAAATATTTCTGTCTCCGAAAAATATCGAGAATATTTTCGTTTCTGAAGACGAATATGAAATCCAATCACTTCGGCGAGCTGCGAGCGAGCTCGCGTTTAGTAGCGTCGACACAGAGTGCTGAGGCGGCGAGTGCACGACACACGCGACACACGATAAAAACACTCGCTCATTTACATAATCATTGATATTCAGCTCAGACTGAGGTCCCGATGCACTAATACTATCCTTACGATGTTAGAGGAACATTAACCGCACACCGCTGCACGCTGCCGCCGCGCACTAGCCGCTCTCTGTATACGTACAGTTTACACAATGCTACTGAAGTTCATTAGGTTCGTGCGCCAGTGAGAGTCGCGCTCTGTGTTGCGAGCTCCTGCATCTGCAGCAGATGTTCGACGTCACATACAAGTGTGGCGACACGCTGGGATAACGACGCGGTGGTCAACACCCACTCGGCTGCTTTCAATTCAAACAACAACATCAATGTCGTCTAATTGTGACAAGTTGTTTAACATCGCAAGTTAGATGCAAGGTTTGGACTGGTTGTTTCATCTGCAAAGAACCGCTATGAAACTCCCGGCTACTGTCAGTTGACATCATCTCACAGTTCCCCATGTTTTTTAGTTCGTTCGATCCCGGGCCAATGTGTACCACTGGTCATTTCTGCTGAAGAAGTCTACCAAGACAGCTTCTGGCACTCGACGGATACCGTTTTAAATAAATCATATGTGATTTATTGTGTACTTAGTGTTGTGTTGTGTGGTTGCAGTGCCGTCGGCGCGCATCCTGGGCGGGCCGGACCTGCACGTGGACATGGGCTCCACCATCAACCTCACGTGCCTCATCCAGTTCTCTCCGGAGCCGCCCGCCTACATATTCTGGTACCACGAGGACGAGGTGAGCGGACGCAAAGTAATTATACACATGGATTTTTTGTAGTAAGTATGAATGTTAGAATAGTTATTCTGTGGAAGTCGGGAAACGCGAGACCGCTTGACCACGAGCCACACCCTCAAGTGACACACGGGCTGCGTTCCTAACCGCAGTCCAAACCAATCTATGAAACAACTCACGACAAACACACAAAACAAGGGGAACGCGCGCGCGTGTCACTTGACAATAGTTGCATCGCCTGACGCATCCATGATGTCTGTATTACCTACGAGTACTACTGATCGCCTACATAACCGGGCAATTCCGGATTCTGGAACCCGGTCGGATTCATCAAGCCATGCGACTGACACAATCCTACTGTGTCGTATTGTTAGTAATTGAAATTATTTACGATTAAAATTTAAATGATAAGTACTCGTATAATATTGAAGCCAAATACTTCCGTGAAAGCAGTCTCATAATGGTCCTTCTTGGTCTCATCGGTCCTTGTAACGTATATAGTTCGTAGCACACTGCTACGCCGTAGCCGCGTAGCACATTCAAAGACCTGACTACCTGGAATAAAGACAACTGACATGATGTATGTTGTCCCTTTTTGTCGTAATTTGGCGAAGACAAGTAATAACGTAATTGAACAAGGAGCTTCCCTTACACAGCATCTATTGATACGACAGGAGCCCCGTTTTTAATTTATTTATTCAGCGACTGTATTACAACACCTAACTATATTTAAAATATTTACAACAATCAATATCTACAATCCATGTTCAAGTACACCTTTACCTCACCTTATTTTGTGATAAACACAGTAGTGATGTACAACAAGTACACAAATCTAAAAAAGTTTGCGATCACTTTGATAAATCGAAATCTTTTTGTTATTGATTCTTTATTTAAAAATAAAGATTTAGAATTTAAAACAATAAAACTGTTTAATAAAATAAAAACATGAGCTTATGCTAGTGAACACAAACTTTTTTTGATGTGTGTATGTAATATATACACAAGAACTAGCACAACTCATAACAATGAAACTGATACTGCCGAGCCGATAGTGTCCGACTAAAGTTCTGACAGTGCGCAGTGGTGTTATTCGTGGCCAATGTTTTTCTTTTATGTGCGATGTCTTTTGGGTTCGATTCCCGGATTTTTTTTTTTTTTTTTTTCGTGGTAAAATCATCAAATGAGTCCTCCCACCCCGGGCAGGGCGGGAGGGACTGTCAGACTTGTACTGACTAAAATCCACGGTGTCCTTCAATAGCCCGTTATGTCCCGGGGTCACGGTAATGAGATAAGTCCCGCAACCCCGGCAGGCTTTGGCCCTCTAGAGGGGGGCCCCGTCATCATGCTGACACTCCTTGAGGCGCGCGTGGAACACAACGCGCCGTCGACCCGGGCATGGTCCATGGTCGGGTGGCGAGTTGCCCTTTACTCGCCGCCCGCATGCCCGCGCCTACGGTGGCCGGAAATCGTCCCGCGACGTCCGACGCCGTGGGCGTCTACCACTGCGGCTGGGGCGGAGGGAGGACGCTGTCCTCTCTCTCTCGCGGCTCGCCTCCTCCTTCACGAGCATAACTGCTTCGCAGAAGGAGGCGACCGCTTCCCACTCCGTCTCGCCCCGCAGCATGCCCTCGACCAATGCCGGGCGCGAGAGGTCTCCGCCTATCGCCGCCGAGAGGACACGGCGGTGCTCTGCCCAAGCGGGGCAGTCCTGCATCGATTCCCGGATGGGATTTTGTTTCATCTGTGCCCGGCTGATGACAGTAACATAATCGCCGAAATATTGGCTAAAGACTAATGTAATGTGTTATGTGTGAGAGTGGATATAACAATGGGCTGGCGTGGGTTGTGAAGCAGGTGATATCGTACGACTCGTCACGCGGCGGCGTGTCCGTGGTGACGGAGAAGGGCGCGGCCACGACCTCGTACCTGCTGGTGCAGGACGCGGCGCCCGCGGACTCGGGCCGCTACTCCTGCTCGCCCTCCAACGCCGAGGTGGCGTCCGTGCGCGTGCACGTGCTCAACGGTGAGTCTTCTACACTGACTATACTATGTACTAACAGAACAACCTCTTGTAAAGTAGGCCTATGTCCCAACGTAAGGAACATCACTCGCTGGCTTTGTTTGTTCTGTCCGCTGAGTGTAGAGTGTGACCTTGCTGCTCGCACTGTTGCAGGCGAGCGGCCGGCGGCGATGCAGACGGGCAGCGCGGGGCTGTCGGACTGCCGGCGCGTGCTGGCCGCGCTGCTGGCGGCCGCCGCGCTGCACGCGCGCCTGCGCCGCGCGCTGCTCGCCAGCTGATAGACGCGCCGCGCAGTGTAGTGCGGCCGTGCACCGACCGAACCGAACGACAGACATTCACACGCGAAAACTTAGTTTTCGATTAGCTAAGTAAACAAATTAAATTAAATATCGTTAAGATTTTTATGAGCCGCGGATGAAGCGTAGCGTGTCAGTCATGTTCGCTCTCCGGACCGACGCCGAAATAATAAGATTATTATGCGTTGACAGAGACAAACACAACGGTGTGGATGTGAGACATTTTAATGAATTGAACTCTTAACGTAATATAGCGTTTGTTGCTACTGAATATTGTAAATATATTTATTGTTTTAATGATGTGAAGATAATGTATATTTAAATAATATTGTCGTTAGAGAGATCACACTTTATATGAAATCCCGTCGTTAGATTAATTCATTCCATTTCCTTGAGTGCGGTGGTGCTCCATTTTGGTAAAAATCAACATTTGTGTGTGTGTCCACGGTGCGGATGTGCGATGTACACACAAGACATGCGTGTCGCGTGTCCGTCGCGCATACATTATTGTTTACTATTTGTACACATCATAAGGTTTAGTGTGAGGGTGTTCACACTGGCGCGCAGCGGTGCCATATTTTGATCTGTTTTGTAAACAAAACTACCCTCTTTTGTACCTATTAAACTATTAAAAGAAACTAAGGTATGTATTCGCACAAACAGGAATAACTATAAGAAATTGCTTTTTTTAAGTTTAAGACATGCATAAATATCCGCCATAGAATCAAAGACTAACAACCAAATCATTAAAGAGATATTTTAAATGATAAACTGTAAATCTCTACTCTTTTTGTGACGCAATACGTGCGTACGAGTACACGTACTTACAAATGATGTGTACCCGTATGAGCAACGTCGTAAGAGCGATTGTATTTCCATTAAGCACCTACGGTAGCTTCTACCAATGGCATGCTATAAATACTATCTATATTATAAAAATCAATAGCTGTTCGTTAGTCTCGCTAAAATTCGAGAACGGATTTTTTTTCTCACTTTTACTAGTTTTTATTAACAAATTGAACATGTGGTGTGGTAAAAGTAATAAAACAAACAAGAAACAACCTTTGTTGGGCAATCCTGGCTCTGAATATACCTCTTCCATAGCACCTACCAAGATAGTTAGACGGAGGGGTTCCTATTTCTGCGTGCATGGTTTAAAGTAACCTAACACGAAGGGGACGGCGGGGTCTTTCAGACCCCTACGCTACCCCTACACCCAAACTGACAACAAACGGGACTTATTTTTACGTTTGTTGAGTACTATTTTTTAAATATAATATTTAGAAATGTATGAATAACAAATGAATGCTAGGGATATAAGATTATCTATAATAATAATTTCGTCAAGGGGTGTATCGGTACTATCGGTAGACTCGATCGAAACCTTACCTGAATAACAAAAAAATAAAGATTTCTAGTCGACAACATACAAAATTCGGATTGTCGAGTATTTTATTAAATTCTTATGGTTCTGACTGACAAATTGCAGTCGCCATATTGTCCACTCCAGCGAAACGTCTACTTTATCTCTATCGATTACATGATAAGTACTAAGCTTCGGCACACAAGGTGAAAAATACTCCTCTCCCAAACGTGTGGGCTTAAGGTACATTGTTGCCAACTTTTATCGATAGTATTTATTATACACAAGCTATAGCACCGTAATGTTCAAATGGGAATACAGTCGTCGCCCTATATAATATAGGTGCCCTAAAATCATTGCTTGAACGGGATACCTCCTACGTAGGCTGTATGCTACTTATGTTTACGTGTTGAAGTGCGAGGCCGACTGGTTATATTACAATACAGAAATAATACGTTTTGCTTAGTAAGTATGAACTAAGCAAAATTTGTTAAAAGTTGTTAATAACCACATCTATGTTTCCGTCTCTGTGTTGCACGTATACGTATCGCAACCTCAAAGCCAGTTAAACTACAATTAGTTCACCTTCACCAATAGATACCAATGTTTTCATATGTGTACCTACACGTCTGTTTCAAACAAAACATCTTACGCAAAAATGTATCATAATTAACTAATTATGCTTTTAAGTACTTCTAAACTCACTCACAACTACGTGTACTATGTGTTTGATCGGATCTTGATGAATGTTGTAATTGTAAGACAACATTAATACTTATGTCGAACAATTGGAGTGTTGTGTCGTACTCGGAACTATTGAATAACTATATTTGTATAAGTTAAGAATACGATGATGATTAGGTAAATATTAATTTTAAAATTATCAATTGAGCCACTACTAAGAAATCTTATGTTTTATTGTATTCAGAGTGGGCAAAAAATAGTGGATTAAACGAAACAGGATGATAATTCAACTAATCAACAACTGTCAAAACTTAGGAGATCAAGTTAGAGCTCTGCTGCAGAAATATTTATCACAGCATAAAGTCTCAACTATCACCTTATTTCGTTAGCTAATTTTTTGCCCACCCTTTATATTTACGTTTAAGTTGTGGTTATTGAAGTTTATGTACATGTACACCCGGTTTCATTAACACTTTCTAACAAGGCATCAGCTCTTCCACTAGCCTATGATTTGTGACATCGATTGCTGATGCGTGATGCTCGAAACTGATCCGGAAACCATTGCCATTTTTCCAAAAAACACCAATGGCCCTAGTGAAAAGGGATTTAAGTCTTAAAATGCAACTTTACAGGAGAGGCAAAAAACGCTCAAATTGCGTGTTGACCTCGTGGCATTTAAACCATTACCAAAAGTGTGACATGATTGTGATATTTCTTTATAGGTAAAAAACGTATGCTCTTTATTATTATTGAGTTATTTTTATGTAAAGATAATAGATTTTGAAAAAGTGATTTATACACACCACAAGATAAATTCCTTGAGGGTATGAAATAACTTATCATGGTGAATTTTTCAACTGAGTGTGGATGGCTATTTCCGACACTATGAGGACTATCGAAATACGTTGAAAGGAGTCTTGAGGCTGATTTTGACGAAAACTAAAGCTACATCACTGGATTTTAAAAAAAATCAAAGGAAGAAAAATGAAAGGAAGTGATGATATACGGCAACTTATGGGTAGAACATAATATATACTTTTAGATAAACACAAAATAGGTATAAGTATATTTTTATCTTTCAATTTAAAACAATACAAAAGTAATTAGATCTGACTTTTGTAGTTTTTTTTGTGTCCGTTAGACGCTTATGCACCAAATAACTTCTTTTATTTTAAGAATAGCTTAGATCCGTTTACATTAACCGATCGAGCATTTCTTCAGATCATTTTGGTATACTCAAATAATTTTCAACAAAATCGGACTTGCACCACTTTCACTAGGGCCACAGATATAATAAAGACATCGACTTTGTTATGAAATCCCGAAACTAGTATCAAATTATACAAATGAGATGTAACGAGCGTTATGATAGTGTAAACATAACTATGCATTTATGTGTGTTCATATTGACAAGTAAACTAAATAGCACGGGAACAATGACTGGCCCTGTAGCCATGTAACAAACGATAAACGCAAACGCTGAGTAGGCTTTAATAGATTTTCAACTTTATGTTCTTGGGTATAACGTTGAAGATCTAGTGAAGATTGCTTTTCGTTTTCGATCTTTGCCTGTCGCTAACGCTCAGAAATCTTAAATAGATTTTCAACTTTAGGCTCTAGGCTATAAAGTTGAAAATCTATTGGGGAGAACCGAGCGTTTACGATTATCGTTTGCGACTTGTTGTGACTTGGCTAGGGGGGCAGATTTACCTGACTAATTTCCTCTCAAGCGATCATTAGTAGAATGGATCAGAGAGTTGTATCATAAAGATTCGTAGACGTCCGCTGCGGTTCCGTGGGTAGGTTAAGCAGGGGTGCCTCTTAAACAAAAAAAAACTGATTACTTGTTTAAATTGAAGCTTACCCAATATCACGAAGAAAAAAACTGGCCGAGTTCGTGTCGCACTGCACAAAATGAAGGGTTCCGTAACTGAAAATACTTCATCCAAAAACAAGCTTAAGATTGTAGTAAGAAAAAAACTAACAAACTGAAACTTGCGGGCATGTGCACCGATTTTGTATAAAATGAACTACAAATATAAGTTTATAATGGTTTTTTTTTCTGTGATATAGCTATAAATTAGCAACATTTGGACTTTCCCTTTCTGTCTAGAGTAAGTTCCCACTTCTTGCCGGATTTCATGATTCTAGGTCAACGGGAAATACCCTATGGGTTTTGATTACACCGTGAGTGTCAAAACTTACGGCAAAACGGCGCATAAATGGCCGTATCTTTTGACGGCGTAGACTTAGAAATTAGATTTTCCTCGCTACTTCAAGTGATTGTAAACCTAATTACCTATTTCATACTAATTCCAACGATACCTCCACACGTTCCCAAGAAAAAGGGTAGACAGACGGACAGATGGACATCAAAGTGACCCTATAAGGGTTCCGTTTTTTTCTTTTGAGTTACGGAACATTAACAAAATAATGAAGTCAAGTGCCTAGTTAATATTTATTGGCAAAATTACGTAGAAATGAAAATGTACAAAGCTACAATTACATGTTCGAGTGACCATCAAGGTATATGTAGACAGCTGATTGTTTTTTTTTTCGTGATATTAGATAAGCTTCAACACAAAAGTTTTCAGTTGGGAAGAAATGACTGAATGCATATTTTCCTCTTCGTGTGAGTGGCTACTGCTGCTTATCCCACCAACATACACATACACACACAGTTGACTTCCATCAAACTGTATGAAACTCTTCGAAATAGCCATTTTTTACCGACTTCATATTTATGATATAAGTAACACTCATTTAGTTAGTAAACTTTAAACTATGTTAGTAAAAATATACTTTAATACAATCTTATTTTAATCCGTGGATAGCATTGCATTGATTAATTATGTATGTGCAATCAAGCTTGCTTATAATCATTATTAGGACACCGTTAAAACTGGCCCGCGACCCCTACATCAGGGATCACCTCTTGTGCATCTTTGCATATGTAAAAGCGGGCGCTATGCGATCTCTGGCTATATCTAGCCCACTTGAAATAGTGTAATTTTAAATTTAAGTGAAGGTCGTGAAAACCTGCGCTATGCATTTTCGCCCTTACTGACAATTTCATCGTCATCTTTGAGGTTGGGAGTTAACTAGACCGAGACAATCTTTGATTCTACCGTTCTCACCCTCAGTCTCAAAGACAATGTCCTCTCATTTATTGGAGTTGTGAGCATGTCAGGCTATGTGTTTTGGTATCCTCCTCACATTTAACTATTATTTTTGCAATACCATAGACCCACGCTCTCAAAAGCACCATGTCGCCTGCGTAACTGATATTATGAACACAGATACCTCGTATAATTATGACAACCGACTCTGGTGCTGCTGAGCTCGACAAGCCACTCGTTCACAAGTTGAAGAGCGTGGGTGAGCTCGACCCTCACTGCCTAACCCCACAGTCCAGCCTATTTGATTAATAAGGAAAGAATAGGCTCCAACCCATTGAACATTGTTGACCTGGTTGGCATACCATAACTTAATTATATTTATGGGTTCTGTTGGTAATTTCTCTTTCTCTAACTTCTTGCAAAGAGTGTGATACGCAGCCAGATCAAAATCCCTGGATAAGTGGATATAACTAGTAAGTATTCCACCTTCACGTTCAGGGCTGTACTTTCATTAATGTTTGAAGAATATGATAACAAATTTCGCTTAAGATAATAATTATGTCAGATAGTCCAGTGTTGAAAAAAAGTAAAGAAAAATATGAAGAAAACATTAATGTGAAGGAAAATATAGAATATTAATACTTAAACTAAAATAAATGCATTAAGTTGACCATTATAAATAAAGTAAACATAGTGGCATCGACTTTCGAGAGCGTGTCGTAGTCTCGAGACTGGAGACTACGACTTTGAGGATTGCATGCGCTGTCCGCAACACCACGGAGAACGCATGATCAATAAAATTGATCATTGGTCAAAATTAAATGCTTGCTTCATGTTAATTTGCATGACATTATAATTACAATATTGTGTAACGTTGCTCCCACACAGCAGTTATATAACGTTATAAAACATTGTCTAACACGGTAACAAGTTTTTAATAATGTCTATTATTTTGCTACAGTGTTAAGATATTATGTTAAAAAGCTGCCACACTTGTTCAACTTGTTATATAAAATCGTATACATTCTGTAACCATCAGATGTTATAATTTTTTATATCATGTTGTCATCATCATCTTCCCGCCTTTATACCATTTTACTTGTGGTCGGCGCAACACGTTTTCTTCTTCCATTCTCCCCTGTCAGATGACAAAGAATCATTTATTCCTTTAACATCATTGATATATTACATATCAATGTTTTACATTAATAAAATATAATGTTGTAATTAGTTATAACATTTTGATACAGAAGTTGTATAACGTCAAGAACAATTTTATTTATAACTTTTTTTTTTTTAATTCAAATAAATACTATATTTTCTTGAATTACATCTAACTTAAGTTGCAATTTGTAAAAATGTTAGACACCATTAATTGTTTTCTAACATGGTTTAACGTTATACATATAATAACTCCTGTGTTCATACTATTACAAAAACAATGGCGCACCTACTTATAGGTACCTATGTAAGCTCACTGGATGTCCGCGAGCTCGCGTGTAGTCGGTTGCGACACACTACACGGTGATAATAAAATACTTTGTAACATAGGCTCGTTGAGATGTGGGGCGGTGACCACGGCACTGTTCTTAGGCGATACCATTTCACGCAAATTAGATAATTGTCATAAATTAATGGCAAATGACATTGCCATTAATAATAAAAAATAACGATTGCTGTAGCAAATTTCCCTTTGTAAATTGTCTTTCGATAAATTAACAAGCTCAGAATCTTTGTGATTAGTTTAATAATCACAGTTTTTCAAATACCTTTATGGCTGTTAAGTTAGTAAAGTAAAAGTTAAAAAGGCTTCGTAAACATTGTAAAGAACATTGCAGATTAATGATCGCCGGTCGCCGCTAACCTACAATGTAATATAAATATGTAATAGTAAAGATAATGTTCTGACGTTCATGAAAACGTTTACTTGTAAGTACCTAATATAATTGATAGGCAATTGTAAATTACGAACATTCAAAATAAAATGTTTTTGTATAGAAAATAAAATGTAAATATGAAATAGATACAAAGTTTTACAATAAAATTGATCTAAGTAGGGACGGATACTGCGATTGTATGATACGGAGATATATATGTATGTGAAACATAAAACTATATGTATACATAAACAGAATAAGTTTGTTTTCAAATAAAATATTTAATATTTAAATTGTGACCTTCATTCAGCGCTGTGCTGGAAGCGTTCCCCGGCCACGGTTGCCCACACCCACCAGACACCGTGTCGTCCGTGAGATGACAGATCCCACTGCACGATTCCTTGATTCATAATTAATGATTTCGCCAATCATCATATCCTTAAAGGTGGTTATTGTACTAATTATTTTTGATTTTTTTGATACACTGCACGTAAGGCTGCGGTTCCACTGAGGCGGAGCGGAGCAGAGTGGAGAGCGAAGTGTATACCTATTTCAAGCCATGTGATTGGTGAATCGCTCTCCACAATGCTCCGCTCCGCCTCATGGAACCGCAGCCTTAGGGTTATACAACATTATTTTTAGTATAATTATGTGAAACCTGAATATAGTTTGTTCAGAATCAGTAACTGATTCGATTTGAATAATTAATACACCATGTTATATTTTTCCCTAAAATATTTTTTAGTAAATTTTATCACCATTTAATTACAATACAATCACCGTACGGTTAGGAGTACCTATTGACAAACTATTATCAATGAGTGTACGACACAGGAGGTGCGGGTTCCGCAGGTGTAGGTACCGCGAAATGAGCATGTTTTTGAACGGACAGCTGGGTAACATGACAATCTTATAACTTTGTAATTTTGTGCCGAAAATACTGGCTGCTGATTTTTTTTTTGTAAATCGTGAAAATATTTTAAAATAATTTTACAAACGATTTCTTTTAATTTAGTGTTTAAGTTGAGGAACACAGACTTTTAACAACACATTAAGCCTCCTGCAGACACACGCGATTAATCGCGCTGCGCGCTGCGACAACGAGCCAAGCTAATTTCCACTCTAAAAATACTGCGAATGGACCGCGACATGTCGCCCCGCGCGATTAATCGCGTGTGTCTGCAGGAGGCTTTACATAAAATAGCATCACCCCTATATCCCATAGGTAGGAGTAGTCAGTAGTCAGAGGTTTATAGTACGCCAGTCGCCTACACTTAGATAACTTTACTGTTTGATCTAGATATACCATAATACCAAATAACAAATTGTTTGGTCTTCCAATGAGTCTGAAAACAAGTGATTAAGTAATTACAATGATTAAGTCTTCTAAAAGTGAACGTCTTCTGGCTGATGATGATGATGAGTCTTCTAACATGTGTGAATTCACTGATTTCTAAGCGTTACATTCATTTTAACGGCTGCATCAGGTTTTTTCATCATTTTTGGATCACAGATACGATATCTACATGCCCTTCTTCTTTTAAACGTGCTGCAGCTGCTTCTGCCAAACGATGGAATATTCGTCTTTATGATGTTCTCTTTTTCTGTTTGATTCCCTAATTTAATCCCTTATCAATCCCACCTCAAAACTAATGGATAGCTCACCATCTGATCAGGGACCATGGCTGAGTCGAAGGGATCCCACAGTGGGCAAAAGACCTGCCGGGGTCGCGGGACCCTGGAACATAAAGGGAAATTGAAAGAACACTATGGATTTTAGACAATATGACACTCCTTCCCGCTCCTCCAGGGTGGGAGGGCTAAGGGGCTAAGGGCTAAAAAGCTGTTTTATCAGTAGTTAAACTAACTATTGTCAAAATCCCATAAATCTTTTTACAACAAATTGTTAAGAAATATTAGAATTTTTGGGGTTTTGTGAGAAGACAGAATGACAGGGTAATTTAATATTGATGTAGTCATTTAGTATTAATGGCAAATTGAGCTGTTCTTAATGTATTCAATAAATAAATAAATTAACAAATAGTTTAACTAATGATCAAACAACGGTCTTAGATAGCGGCACTGTCGACACCCTCGCCCTCGACACTTGCTCCTGCTAGCTATGTATGTAGTATGTACCCTACGACTAGAGCACAGATTACTTAGAGTAAACAGAAGTCCCGCATGTTTCGGGTTGTCCCGAATTTCAGGCACGAAATGTTCACTATCCCGACATTTGGCGAAGCCAATGCGGGACAGGGGGCTTACTTTAAAAAAAAATTAAAAATCAAATTTGCGGACGGATAATACCGCCACGATTGAAGTTCTTTTGATGCGGCGCTAGTCTATATATTGTCTTTTAAGATGTCACTACATCAAATTGCATTAAAAACATGAATTTTCCACAGATCATGATTGGTGGCGCGAACTCTGTTAGATCTACGACGTCGTCTCAGGTGTTGCTAACGCGCCGTGCGCAGGCGCACGTTCGCTCCGCTGCAGCTGCTGTTGCTCACAGTCGCGCATATATGCACATATTGCACATGTCATAGTGTCGTCATCACAACGACATAATTATTATGTTTAAAAATATAAATTGAATCATAAAATGTGGCTAGTAGGTAACTGTCGTAGTTATGTTTAAATAATGAAAAAAAATAATGGGGAAATCTGAGTGTTAATCGTGTTAATGAAAGAAAAAATAATTATATGTGTCTTTTTTATACTAAAACATCTTAAAACTATACAAAATAAATAAACAACGCTACCATTGCCAGAAGGTAAACAATATAATTCGTAATTTTCCGGTATTTTAATGTCGTACATCATACATGGTCACAAGAACCAAATCAGTGTGCCTTTCCGCTCAATTGAACACCAAGAATTGGGTCAAATTCAACATGCAACAAATGCATACACAAATGAAATAAATAAGAAGTCTTTGTTTGTTCGAGGTGGTAATTCTCATCGACATCCTCCGCCGGAGAAGACGGACTGATGAACTCGACTGACTAGGTGCTATGACCTTTTTTCACGATGTTTCACTGAAGACATGATTTCCAAAAAAAAAGACTTTTGGTACTTACCCACTTTTGAATTCACAACCCCGTGCATGAAAGGCGAGGTGTTAACCTCTGGGATATCACGACATAACCAACATTACAATGTAAGTCCTTATTGTTCTACCTACAGGTAGGTGTACTACAGTAGACATGACTCAATTTGTAGCGTAGTGCAATAATCGGCAGCCTGCCGCCGCGCCGGGACAGGACGCCCGAGAAAACGGACCTGAGAGAAAATGTAGTGTAATAGGTCTTTGAGTATTGACGAGGCAATAGGTACAGACGCCAGCACATCAAGCTACCACAATCTGCCCTTCAATCGATTTTCAACCTTAGCACAATAATGTTCGATTGGTAAAATCTGACAGTTTCGGGTAGGTTGACCTGCTGGAGTCTGTTCGTCGTATTTGCATTCGCGAATATTCGCATGTTTTTGATAGTCGCAAGAAACGATGCGAATGTTTTCAATAAAATTGTTTTATCTATGCAGCTAATCTTATAAAGCTGAAGAGTTTATTTGGTTGAACGCGCTAATCTATACATATAATAAATCTGTAGAAGGGTCAATTCTGTACATTGAAAAAACTTTAAAAAAAAAAATGTAACCGCCTTCAAAGACAACCACAAAAAAGGGTAAAATAACCTACAAAATAACTTTTCTTTCAGAAGTCGGTGCCTTTGTTTTTTTTCATTTCATTGTTTTTTTGCCACCGACTTCTGAAAGAAAACTTATTACTTATTTTGTAGGTTATTTTACCCTTTTTTGTGGTTGTTTTTGAAGGCGGTTACATTTTTTTTTTTAAAGTTTTTTATTTTACTCTTTTTAACCGACTTCAAAAAAAGGAGGAGGTTCTCAATTCGTCGGAATCTTTTTTTTTTTTTTTTTTTTTTTTTATGTATGTTCCCCGATTTCTCGAAGACGCCTGGACCGATTTGGAAAATTTTTCTTTTGTTTGAAAGGGTATACTTTCCAATTGGTCCCATGATCATCAAGTCAGGATCTGATGATGGAATCCCAGGGAAATCGAGGGCAACCTTCAAATTTTATAGGCACATAGTACCATTTTCATATGTTTTCTAAATCTGTTCAAGTATTTGCATCTGATAATCATCATCTCAGGTGGATGAGCTGATGATGGAAGGTACAACTCCTCAACGGCTTGGAGTAGGCATCGACTGATTTAGTTTGTGTTCGCATATCTCTGGAACTACAAGTCCGATTTAAGTAATTCTTTTTTTGTTGTAATGAGTATTGTTTAACTTACGGAATACTGCAAGTTTCATCAAAATCGGTTCAGTAGTTTTTGAGATAGGGAATTTTATTAGCATATTGTGCACTTGAGCGATGTTGTTACCGGTGCTACGGATTACAAAATTTTAGTGCACATACATGTAAGAGAATGATTTATTTGACAAGAATTTGAGTTGAATATTTAAACTAAAAAGAGTAAAATAAAAAAACTTTTTCAAAAAAAATGTAACCGCCTTCAAAAACAACCACAAAAAAGGGTAAAATAACCTACAAAATAACTTTTCTTTCAGAAGTCGGTGGCAAAAAAAAACAATGAAATGAAAAAAAAAATAAAGGCACCGACTTCTGAAAGAAAAGTTATTTTGTAGGTTATTTTACCCTTTTTTGTGGTTGTTTTTGAAGGCGGTTACATTTTTTTTGAAAAAGTTTTTAGTTTAAATATTCAACTCAAATTCTTGTCAAATAAATCATTCTCTCTCAAGTGCACAATAAGCTAATAAAATTCCCTATCTCAAAAACTACTGAACCGATTTTGATGAAACTTGCAGTATTCCGTAAGTTGAACAATACTTAGTACAACAAAAAAGAATTACTTAAATCGGACTTGTAGTTCCAGAGATATGCGAACACAAACTAAATCAGTCGATGCCTACTCCAAGCCGTTGAGGAGTTGTACCTTCCATCATCAGCTCATCCACCTGAGATGATGATTATCAGATGCTCTGATACTTGAACAGCTTTAGAAAATATATGAAAATGGTACTATGTGCCTATAAAATTAGAAGGTTGCCCTCGATTTCCCTGGGATTCCATCATCAGATCTCAGGATCTGATGATGATTATGGGACCAATTGGAAAGTATACCCTTTCAAACAAAAGAAAAATTTTCCAAATCGGTCCAGGCGTCTTCGAGAAATCGGGGAACATACATAAAAAAAAAAGATTCCGACGAATTGAGAACCTCCTCCTTTTTTTGAAGTCGGTTAAAAATATTGAAAAAATAAATAGCGGGGGGTGTTGCTGGATCGATACCAAACCCAAATATGTGATTAAAAAAATTTTGTCTGTCTGTATATGCAGGCATCACGTGAAAACTAAAGGTTCGATTTCGATGAAACTTGGTATAATTATACCTTATTATCCTGGGCATAAAATAGGATACTTTTTATCCTGGAAAAATACGTAGAAAAAAAAATCTATAACAAACCTTATTATGGAACCACTGGCGACACCTATTATCAAGTAGAACATTACGCCACGCCTGCCTCCATTGATTTCTAAAAAGGTTCCACCACTCACCACTAGATGGCATTGTGCCTATGACGCGCATTTCTGAATCGCGGTGTTAAGATTCTCCGAGAGTTAATGACTACTGCGACTTTATTATTTTCATGTGTGACTTAACTAGCAGTGCACTTGCGGGCTACGTCTTAATTGGAATAGCTACACAAGACTCCGCTACTAAGTTTTATCATAAAGTTAAACAGTAATGAGTAATTCAATTCTGTTATTTTTGGTTTAGAGGACCAAAAACCCCTGCCTTCGTCCTCCCTGGGAAAAGGTGGTCGGGACTTGTCCTATTTTATATAAATAATTTGTACGTTGTGGACAATAAATCTTTGTCAAGAAACCGAACTTCTCTTCGTGCCGGCAACGGTGACTAACATCCCTTAAAATCTTATTTTTCAGTTTTATTCATAGACGTTGTTCTGTAGAACCGCGAACACACGTTGCATTACCCGCAGTGGATTCAGCACCGTAACCTGTAGCGCCGAAAGTCGGATTTGGCTTGAACCGTTTGCGGCACACGCGGGCCACGCCTACCCGACTCCTATATAAGGAGCCGCGTTCCGCGCCGCGCGATCCATATAAATTCTGAATTTTGATGCGAGCGGACGTGTCCAGTGTGGCGAGCGGTTGTCCGTGGAATTAATATTGTATGCGTGTAATTTCAAACCGTGCTTTTCAGCGCGACCTTTTTGATTACTGTTCCGATCAGTTATTTGTAAATACAAGGTCGGAATTACTATGAAAAAAATACTTACTACAGAACGCGAGCTCAACAGCAGTAGCTCAATTATAGATCTCCTTAATTATTATAGGCTTAGCCGTATTTGGGTCCAATTATAAGATGTCATTGTCAGAGTTACTCAAAATGGAGAAATAAACCATCCACGCGAAGACCGACATCCGCGCGGACGGAGTCGCAGGCGGAAGCTAGTCTCATTAAATATATTTTTGTGTCGTATAGTCGATATTATCGAGGAAGGCTATATAACATCACGTTACAAGTAATAGGAGCCGAGCACCCGGGGGTGAAACCGCGGCCATCAACTAGTTTACTTATAGGATTTGAGTAAAAAATATATGTAACACAACACTTTCGAGGTAGAGGTAGGCAACTAAATACAGGATGATTTGTTATTGGGTACATTCCTTGAAATGGGTGATACTAAACCTTATTTGTAACAATTTTAAATTTTTAACCCCGACA
This sequence comes from Agrotis exclamationis, assembly GCA_950005045.1. NCBI lineage: Eukaryota > Metazoa > Arthropoda > Insecta > Lepidoptera > Noctuidae > Agrotis > Agrotis exclamationis. The sequence continues at coordinate 462,627 of OX465418.1, read as the reverse complement.
AAAGGTCCAAACTAACTGGTTTAGGAGATGTCGAACTGTCAAGATTTTTAGACAAGTTTCCACCTCTCCTTCACTAAATGGTTATTGTTAGAAATAAGGTAATTCCTCAGAACAATAACTAAAGCATAGAAGGAACCTAAATTTAACTAATATACTCGTCTCTGTTTTCTTATATACTCATAACAGCATTAGAGTGAGACAGATGTAGGTTGCTCAAAATGCAAATCGTCACAAAGGTAAACGTCAATTTGGATACCTTGGCTACCTTTATAGTACTAAGTTTAAAAGCTACTTAACGTCTCAGGTTTTTATCTATGACTTTGTTCATCGCATTTTTTCGTATAATGCTTATGGGCGCATGCCAGTTGAACTGCTTCGTTGGTTTTACGTGTTTTTGTAAAAATAGTACAAAAATAACAGTGATTTAGTGTAAATCGCAAAGCTTAAAGATTAAATAAAGTCCTGCATTATAGTGGGATGTAAATCTCATTCATCCCGCAAAGAAAATGATGCGGAAATCATAAGCTTCCATCGGTAAGTAATCAAATATGGTTATTTTGTCAGTTTTTCATTCTTATTTTATGTTATTTTGGCATTATTTCAAATTATTTAACCTTAGTGTACACGGTAGTGTTTTGAAATCAATATTTTATGCAATTAAATAGTTCGATTATATGGAAATTATAAATTTTAAATCGGCATATACATTTTTGCAATAGTGCTTGCAAAAACAAACTATCGATACAATATCGATAAAATAGCGTCATCCAAATTATTATGTACATTATTTTTCTTTACACGTACTTTTGGGAAGGATTAAATACCTATTTAAGAGTTAAATAAATACCTACGGTCTTGTGATCGAATCGTACGTATGAGTAATGAAATGACAGTGTGAAAAATCCGTGTGGCTCATGTGTGTAACAATAATAGCCACACATGAGTTTAAATGTGTAACAATTTAAACTCATGTGTGGCTATAATTTTTTTTTGTCACTTTCAGATTTCCGTCCGATGTTGATATGAGGCAAAAATGGATCAACGCTATTGCACGTTACAACTGGGAATCGTTCAGGGCCAATCGCTCTTTTAAAATTATTTAAGCGTTTTCTTGGTAGTTTCAATTTTTTACAATTTATGCTGTTTAAAAATAAATATGTTGGTCAGACAGAAGTGAGTTCTTTATTTCACCTTAGCATATTTAGATTTATTGCTATGGAGCAATACCATAAACTAAGAATTCGATGTCGATATCGGTATTTATTTTATGCATAGTCACATCACTAGCTAATACTCTTTTGTCTATGACAGCGTACACTTCAAATGTCGTAAAGCGCCTTCTATGCTTTAGTTATTGTTCTGAGGGTAATTCCTTTGAATTCATACTTTTCTGATAGAACACGGACGACTGAGTCTAGTGAATACAGGTTTGTTACAAAACTAATCATATCTGGGGAAAGTAAAATGCCAAAAAGTTTATGTTTTAAAGTTTGCTAAAAACTCGCCTTATATTCCTCAAATTTGGCCCCATAAGGGGCCCCGTCGGTGACGCGTGAAACACGACGCGCCACCGACCCGGGCTTGGTCCTTGGTCGGACGGCGAGCTTACCCATTACTCACCGTCCGCAAGCCCGCTCCACCGCTGTGCCCTCTGCTATTCAGAGGGACAAGCGTTGGAGCGTCCACCCGACAGGCTATTCGCATACGAGCAAAGAGACCCTTTAGGCACACAGTGCCTAAGGAAGAGTTTTTGCCCGCATCCCAGGGCGCACTGGCCCGAAAAAGTGGTCTTCCCCCCGGACGTATCCGAGAGGGAACTCCAGTCCACGGGCGCACGTGGAGGTTTCCTGTCTTTTTTTTTTTTTTCGTGGTATGGCAAATTACAGAAAAAACTTTCTTGTCTCATTATACCTTTCTAAAATAACCAGAGTAGGTATACATTTAGTTAATGTCTGATCAGAAAATTAGGGTTGTTACTGAAGGTAGTATTACAACGGAAATGGGTAATACATGTTTTTCAATCCAAGATTTTCTTGTTGCGAATATTCTTATAACCGCTATGTGATATTAGCTGTTTGACTCAATGCGCGAAGTTCTGGATGATCATATCAGGTAAGATCCACCAGTAAGGCGGCCTTACTTCCGGGGTTCCGGTGCTCCGTCGGATTGCTGATCGCTCTTTGAAGCGCACGTGGAACACGACGCGCCGTCGACCCGGGCATGGTCCATGATCGCACGACAAGTCACCCATTAAGCCTCGAGCAGACACACACGATTAATCGCGCGGGGCGACTTGTCGCGGTCCATTCGCAGTACATTTGGAGTGGAAATTAGCTTGGCTCGTTGTCGCAGCGCGATTAATCACGTGTGTCTGTTCGAGCCTTTACTCGTCGTCCGCATGCCCGGGCATTCCTAACACCTTCGGCAGTATTCGGGAGAGTCACGTGATACCAGAGAACGTTCGTCGCGTGCATGCCATTTTCCCACGTTTTTATACACTCACTTTTCTTGTTTGTTTGTATGTTTGTTTGTTTGTTTGTCGTTCCGGTTGGACTTTTGCAACTCAATTTTGAGGCACTTTCCGATAAGGTAGCAGGCTGAAATTTTGCACACGCTCTGAGTTCTGATGACAATGCATGACTAGCTAAGAAACGTCATAACAAATCCAATATGGCGGCCTCCCCAAGATGGCGGACTGGCTGTTTGAAATCCACCCCTATGATATGGGTATCAAATGAAAGGGTTTGCTGTTAGGAATACGAAAAAAATAGTCTCGTGACTTAAATCCAATATGGCGGACGTCCAAGATGGCAGACAGGCTATTAGAAATGCACCCCTAAGATATGGATATCAAATGAAAGGGTTTGCTGTCAGGAATACGAAAAAAATAGTCACGTGACTTAAATCCAATATGGCGGACGTCCAAGATGGCAGACAGGCTATTTGAAATGCACCCCTAAGATATGGATATCAAATGAAAGGGTTTGCTGTCAGGAATACGAAAAAAATAGTCACGTGACTTAAATCCAATATGGCGGACGTCCAAGATGGCAGACAGGCTATTTGAAATGCACCCCTAAGATATGGATATCAAATGAAAGGGTTTGCTGTCAGGAGTACGAAAAAAATAGTCACTTGACTTAAATCCAATATGGCGGACGTCCAACATGGCGGACAGGCTTTGAGGCACTTCCCGATAAGCTAGCAGGCTGAAATTTTCAGGGTAGCTTCAAACCCAATGAACAAAGATAAAAATAATAAAATAATTAATAGATTTTAAAAAATCTAAAAACCCACGTTTTTAAATGTCCTAAAAATAAGAAAATAACCCTACGGGGCTGAGAGAGGGGCCACTCAAAACGTGGGGGCGTATCTTTGCAAGTTACACCCACGATCTATACACGTCATGTAAATTATTTCCCATAAATAATCCCTTAAATAATATACGCCCCCACGTTTTGAGTGGCCCCTCTCTCAGCCCCGTAGGGTTATTTTCTTATTTTTAGGACATTTAAAAACGTGGGTTTTTAGATTTTTTAAAATCTATTAATTTTTGTTTAGAGTCCTTGTCGGTAATTGTTCTGTACTGTATTTAAATTTTTATGATGATAACAATTTTTAATGAGGTACCGTATAGTTCCTGCCCAACAACCTTTGTCTAATATTCTGTACTAGTGGTCCGTCCGGCTTCCCACGTCTTCATATTTTCAACCTACTCGGTGAATTTTCTAAACACTTTCTTAATTTTAAAGGTTGTCCCGACAATAAACAACACAACTACCGTCCAGGTACGAGGCGGAGTCGCGGACGAAGGGCTCCGTTCCATTACTTCCATGATCTATAAAAACCATAAAAAATCAAGTCGGTTGTAATGGGATCCTCCTTAAAATATGTTTTCTTGTTAATTTGTCACGGTTTCTGGAGATAAGCCTGGTGACAGACGGACATACAGACAGACGGATAGCGGAGTTTTAGTTTAGGTATTACTAAAACACCGGCCCCGTTTTACTAAAACCTTTGGATATGGAACCCAAAAAATAATAATATCCAATTTGATGCAATGCAGCCCTTTGGTTGGAAGTTACACACGTCCTTACAAACAGATTGTTAAAAAAAAATATGTACCATCTAAATATATGTAATGTAAATATGTTTAGTTCTTGTACAGCTCCATAGTGTTATCGCTGTTATCTTTTAGTTGCCGACTGACTTGTGTCCGCTATGTCTTCATAACAAGTCGTTATAAGTTTACCACTGATTCAATAATTTTGTTAATCACGACGATAAAGCGATTTTAAATTGTTTAGATAAGAATTTATTTTTATCACTAAGTCGCAGTAGTTATGGTGAACTCAGATTAAACAAATAGGATGGTGAGTTTCAAAGTAGCCTGTGATTTGTGGAGTCATGTTGAGTGGCATGTTCGCGACCTCGTGTGTCCGCATTAAAAACAACAAGCCGGTGTGACTTAGCAATATCTTAAGTTGTTTATTTAGACAACTTCATAATAATATGTTCTCAGCAAAAAATTAACACCGTCTGATTACTTATATCAGTCAAGAAGTAAGCCAGGGCTGTCACCCGTGTACGGGACACAGGTCTCACATCTGGTCAACTAGCTACAGCACCGGGGGCAGGTAGGCCTTATCTACTAACTAGCTGCACTACTGATGCTAGGTACTCACAGCCCGTTCACGATTTTGGTCTAAGCGGAGCGTGAGGCCACGTACCCGCTGAACCGCTCCGTTTCGTGACGTGGAAGTGAGTACTTTGTGTATTTCTCGCCGATCCTGGTACCACGCCCCGCTATACATACGATCCGCTCAGAAAAAACCGCCCGCATTTTAGTTATGAGAGGTGTTTCTTGGTGTGCTTCAACCATGTCTATGTACTTGATAAGTATTTGCAAAATTTCGTCCTTGACAGCGTACATAATGCATAATTTCAGTACCTAACCGATTACGTTTAAGTTAATTCAGTATAAAAGTAACAAACAAACTTTATCAAGCTTTATCATAATATTAAGTAGTTCTTTAAAAAAATTATTTTTTATCAACACTGAACGTGTTCTAATAAAAAAGCCATAGGGCAGCACTTTTGAACGTCAACCTTCAAAGTAACGATCATGCCGATACCGGTACCGTTATATCGGCGATACTTCGGGTTAGCCGATATATTGGTATCGACGATATTTTTATGACCGATTCAACGATACTTTTAAATTTAAAAATGTAGTGTAAACGAGCGTGTTGTCTCGTCTATTTCGTTGCAAACGAGGACAAGAACTATGCCCGGGGAAAACTTTGTCAAACTGACTTGTGAAATCACCTTTCTCCGAAAAATTTAAAAAGGAGGAGGTTATCAATTCGACGGTATGTTTTTTTTTTTTGTATATTTGTTACGCGATTACTCCGCCATTTGTGGACCGATTTTTAAAATTCTTTTTTTGTTCGAAAGGAGGTACTTCTGAGGTGGTCCCATAGTCACCAAGTTGGGATCTGATGATTGGATCCTGGAGAAATCGAGGGCAACCCTCGAATTTTATAGGCCGACACACCGTTTTTCGCAAATTTTATGAAGTAATTTAAGTACTTGCGTATGGTAATCATAATTTCATGTAGCTGAGCTGATGATGGAAGGTAGAACTCCTTAATAGTAAGGAGTAGGCATCGACTGATTTAGTTTGAGTTCGCATATCTCTGGAACTACAAGTTCGATTTAAGTAATTCTTTTTTTGTTGTACTAGGTATCATTTAACTTAGGGAATATTGCAAGTTTCATCAAAATCGGTTCAGTAGTTTTTAAGATAGGGAGTTTTATTAGCTTATTGTGTACATGAGCGTTGTTATTACCGGTGTTATGGATTACAAAATTCTAGTGCACATGTTGTATTTGACAAGAATTCGGGTTGAATATTTAACCTAAAAAGAGTAAATAAAAACTTTTTCAAAAAAAATGTAACCGCCTTCAAAAACAACCATAAAAAACGGTAAAAAAACCTACAAAATAACTTTTCTTTCGGAAGTCGGTGGCAAAAAAAAAAGACAATGAAATAAAGAGAACAAAGACACCGACTTCCGAAAGAAAAGTTATTTTGTAGGTTTTTTTACCGTTTTTTATGGTTGTTTTTGAAGGCGGTTACATTTTTTTTGAAAAAGTTTTTATCTTAATTTTTTAATTCACAATAAGCGTATCGGTATAGTATTTGATAAAAGTCGTATCGATGCATCCCTACTTAAAAGCAACAATTTTATTCATCGGCAAAAAATTAAAAGGTACAACTCAGCTAGGTATTCGAAGATAATAATATTGACTTCTTAAACGAAGGTTATGTTGACGGTTGGCGCAGTCGCTGAGCGATCGACTGCTGCGCAGCGTGTTACGGGTTCAATCCCCGCACACAACAAATATTTGTATGATCTGCAAGTAGATTGTTCCGGGTCTGGGTGTTTGTGAGTTTCTATGTTTGTAAACGCACGGCGCATCCACGATACAGGAAGAAATTCCTAGAATGGGTCAAAGTTAAAAACAAATGCGTAACTACATACAAGTACACAGTACATACAAAAAAAAACATTGTCGTCAAAAATATAACCTCTTCTTATGAAGTCGGTTAATTAAAAGAAAATACGTCACGCGAGGAGAAGATCCTATGCCTATGGGAGGCCTATGTTCAGCAGTGGACGTCCTATGGCTGAGATGATGATGATGATGATGATGAGGAGAAGATCATAGGTTACAATTACAGGTTATTCATGCAGCAGGCTAATTAATTTGTTACTAATCGCCGAATACGCTAATTAAATGATGAATGTACACCGCTATTGTGATATTGCTCGCTTGCAAGCTGTTGACAACCTTCTTGGTATTTTATAGTTTTTATTTATTTGATGTATTTTTTTACAAAAATTAGGCCTGATTTTTCAATAGTTAGATAACTTCTATCTGATGAATAAAAATGGCGGTTTGACAGCTTATCTATAGAAATATGTCAAAACGCTATTTTAATTCCTCAGATAAAAATTATCTGACTATTGAAAATTAGAATTGTCAGATTGATTTAGCTTCGCTACATTGTACAGAATATTTCTGCCTTCTTATTACATTTTTATCACCTAAACCTTAGTTTTATTCCATCAGCAACCATACAGTCCATTCATATCGCCAAGACAAGCAGTCTCAATTCTGACGCAACAGAGAATCGAATGGTCACACAAACAAACTTCAGAACAGATGACAGATCCATTTTTCATGATTCACAGAGCCATTTCGATTTAAAGCACAGAGCGGTGAAATAAGGCGCCATCTCGCAAAATCACGCTCACGCTCCATGTCACTGAGGTCAACCAATCAGCTTCAGCCATGGCAGACCAGCGCTGAACATGATGCCCTCAAGCTACACCATAACAGCCTGTCTTGCCTACGTTCCCCACCCAGGCTAACAAAACTACCTCTAGAAGTTCATCAGTCCAGATGGAGTATCACCTAGACACCGAGTAGCATGCCGCTCGCTCGTGACCTTCTCACTCATAGCGTGCTCTGACTGACAATCAAGCCACTTACAATAAATTACGAAAGATACCCGATGCGATCGTTTCCTTCTACGCAGTACTTACCTACTTCTGTGATTTAAATATTATTAAATATCTCAAACTCCGACAATGTTGAAAGATAGAACATAATGCCACGTGAAGGCTCACTCATTACTGAGGTTAATTCATTGTGTCTCCTATAAGTACCTAACGTGGATCGCTGGGTCGCGGGGTCGCCGCGCCGACCATTAGACATTAACTGCTCACTTTACGTTCTATAGAGATTTGCATAATATTAATTCTCTATGCATAACTCAGCTGATTGTATACTGTACTCGAAGTGGTACTTATCATTCTTTGATATTATTCATTGTAAATACTGTTGCTAAAGCTTAGGGGACTTTAACTTCACTGTTGTTGTCGTTCGTATGTTCGTAATGTATGTGGCTTGTAACCAATCTTCTTTGTGAAAATTCTCGCACATTGCGAGCACCCGAGCTCGCCATCGGTATAGTCATAGACCTCCCAAGTAGCATTGGGGGTTCTGTACTACTTTACACAGTCTCTATCGCTGTTGTGAATTCGTGCAATTTGAACTTTGGATCAACGTTATTGCTACAAACTTCATAACATAACATAACATCACACCAGACCACACCTATAAGGTAGGCACACGATCCCCACGAAGGTTAATTAGAGGTTGTAATAAGTACCACATTTTGCTAGCTTTATTTAACACAAGTAGGATAAATTCTATTTCCATCAACCAGCACAGATTCATACTCCGTGGCTGCTACTAAAATATTCCTAATACTCGTAAAATAACCTTACAACACTGCCTGACTTGGCATTCGAGTTCTCCTAGAACCTCCTAGAGATAAATATCGAAATGACAGACTGGCACAATGACTGGCAGCCGCATCATCATTTTCTGTCAAAAACAGGACTTAAATATTATAGCCTCTCACTGCCAGCCCACGCGCCCACGCTATCACAGACGCGAATGTAATGCGATTTTATGTATGTGTACCTTGAACCTTCCCTTGTTTTTATTGGTAAAAATCTATGCATCACGATGAGTGGCATATGTTTGTCACTCGGTCTCCTAGCCAATGGCAGTGCTTGTTAACCAAACCAAAACTGACTCGTACGACAGTCCACGTCATAACTGTGGCAATGTAGATACCCGCACCACATCAACGTACAAACCCCAATCAGTCAAACTATAATACCTAATAGATTTTCAATTTTATCACAAAAGAAGAAGGTTCATATTATAGTATATATTTTTATCTAATAAATAAATAATAAATGTTCGATGTGGGTCATGTTTTATCGTGGTAAATTCAAATAAGTTCTCCCGCAGGTCGGGTCGCGAGAGACGGATGGACTGTCAGACTCGATCTGACTAAAATACACGATATTCCTCCACTGGCCATTTACGTGTCGTATTATCGTGAATAATAATCACATTATTTTGACGATTCAAATAGAAGGAAGATTCGGCCACCTCAAATACCTTAATGAATTGCGACGCTCATGTTTCAATCATCATGAATCACTCCTTACGGTCGTGATTCAGTCGTTAGATTAATCCTTCGCTTGTTCGTGATCAATGTATGGCCCTCGCTTTAAATCCGTTCTTAGTTCACTGGTTGCATATACATACATAGATCGTAATATCAATTTTTTTTTAAGTAGCATCTATATCACAGGTTACGTGTATTGTGCTTTTATTACAATGATGTAGTTAGTTAATAGTACATACAGATAGTACGTACTGCCGCGGTCTATTATGACTACTTTGCTGGTCGTGCTGATGATAGCCGACAGCGCAGCGTAGCGCCGCTCCAGGCCGACACAGCGCGGTCAGCGTGCAGCACTTGATGGACGAGCTGAGCGAGGACAGCAAGGGCTGCAATGATGGCCAAGCTGGAAGGTCTAGAGCGTAGCTAGGCTAGCTCGAGGCAATCATAGCGTGACCAGCGAAGCAGTCATAATGGGCCAAGGCTTGTATAGTGTATACCTAGCCTAAATAAAACCAGCAAGTAATTTTAAATAAAAATAAAATTTTCGCTGAACCGCGCTTTTGTTACTTCTTTGTTTTTTAGGGTTCCGTAGCCAAATGGCAAAAACAGAACCCTTATAGATTCGTCATGTCTGTCTGTCCGTCCGTATGTCACAGCCACTTTTCTTCGAAAGTATAAGAGCTATCCTGTTGAAACTTGGTAAGTAGATGTATTATGTGAACCGCATTAGGATTTTCACACAAAAATAAAAACAAAACAAATTTTGGGGGTGCCCCCCATACTTAAAATTGAAAGTCAAAAAAAATTTTTTTCACCAAACCCATACATGTGGGGTATCTATGGACAGGTCTTTAAAAATGATATTGAGGTTACCAATGTCATTTTTTCTAAACTGAACAGTTTGCGCGAGAGACACTTCCAAAGTGGTAAAATGTGTGTAACTTATAAAATAAGAGAATGATAAACTAAAAAAAATATATAATGTAGACCTCAACAAAAACTGGTTTGGATGAGATATAGTTAGCAGTTTTCGAGATATAGTACATTATATTTATATTTTATGGAACATTATATTTTGTTAAGCTCAAATATCTATACATATAATAAAATGGTAGGAAAGTGAAAACTGTACATTGAATATTTTTTTAAAAGAATACTTGGGGTGTGATCTACAATCGATACCGAAGCCAAAAATATCGTTTTTAGAATTTTTGTCTGTTTGTCTGTTTATCTGTTTGTCTGTATGTATGTCCGGGATAAACTCAAAAAGTACTGGACGGATTTGAATGATTCTTTTTTTGTTGTATAGGTATTAAGTCTGGCCAACATATAGGCTATAATTTATCTTGAAATCTTGAACACCTGGTGCAGAACCGCAACAGACCAGCTAAATTGTAAGAGATACAAAAATGGTGCCATTGCAAATATTGTTCCACGTGATGAGTATTTTCTGCTGAGAGAATAAATTTGAAGATCTGGAACACCTGATGTGGAACTCCAAGAGCCCAGCAGCTACACTATAACATATACAGGAATGACGTCTTAGTAAGAGTTGTTCAGCCTGATGAGCACTCTCTGTTGACGTATAAAAATTGAAGATCTAGAACACCTGATGTGGAACACCAAGAGCCCAGCTACACTATAACATATATAGAAATGTCGTCTTAGCAAAGTTGTTCAGCCTGATGAGCACTCTCTGATGACGTATAAAAATTGAAGATCTAGAACACCTGATGTGGAACACCAAGAGCCCAGCACACTATAACATATATAGGAATGACGTCTTAGCAAAGTTGTGCAGCCTGATGAGCACTCTCTGTTGATGTATAAGATTGAAGATGCCTGATGTGGGACACCAAGAGCCTAGCTTCACTATCTATACATATAATAAAGCAGTAGAATCCGAGTGTCTGTACATTGGATATTTTTACCGAAAATTGAAACGGGGCGATCAAAGAAGAGCAATAAATACAAAAAGTAAAAAAAAAATGTTCTTTATGCCTGTTTACGATAAACTACAAAACGGCTGAAAGGATTTGATTGCGGTTTTAATCTAATATATTCTGCTAAACTGGGCGCAGTTTTTAGTATTTATTTGATGAGAATCGGTTCATAGATAAAAAACATATGTTAATTTAAAGAATCGCAGAGAATAATTTGGGATGAAAAATATGCATTGTCGTCAAGTTCAATTCGATTGATTCAATTCATTCATGACATACATAGCGATTACTATACATGCGTGTTTGAGGAAAGGGTAAATTCTGCGAAAGGTACATTTTGCTAAAGGAACATTTCGCGAAATGGGACATTCCGCGAAAGGAACATTTTGCTACCTGTGGACATTTTGCGAAAGGAACATTTTGCTACCTGTGGACATTTTGCGAAAGGAACATTTTGCGCCTGAGCCCTATTTTGAAGAATTTGGCAGCGGAGTGCATGGTTTAGCGGATGGTCGAGTTCCAGGTTCGATTCTTATCTGTTTTTTTTTGTCTATATCAAATAATAGCCACACTATACTTTTTGTAAATAAAGAAAAACGATACTAATTTTAAATTAAGACGATGCGCGTTTTCGTCTCCGCACTTGCGAAGCTGCATACAATCGTTATGAAGCTCGCGCGGCAGTATGTCGCTAACAAAGCAAGATGCGTAATTTATTTTTTTGTTTTAACAATAGACACTACGTTTAAAATCACAATTGACCTAGACAATACTGAAACACCAACGTGTTCGGTGTCACGAAACTGTGACAAAGCAAATAATTATGTTTTAGGATTGTAATGTAACCGTTTTGCCCTGGGGTCTGGAGGCGACTTCGCTTTAGCGCGTCTGGCGCATGGCGAAACCCCGCTGCCTCGACAAGTCGAGGCGCGGCGGGTAGAGCTCCCGCGCGCTCCTGGGCAGTTTGGACGGAGCGACTGTCGCAACCGAGGTCCGGGCACGCCCCAATCGCAGCGGTAAGACCTCTCTTTAAGGAGTGGCTGGATAGGCGTCACGGCGTCCAGACCTACCGCCAGACGCAGGTCCTCACCGGACACGGAAGTTTCGAGAGGTATCTGTGTCGGATAGGGAAGGAAGAAACGCCTGGGTGTCACCACTGCGAGAATCGCCCGGAGCACACGGTGCAGGACTGCACCGCTTGGGCAGAGCACCGCCGTGTCCTCACGACGGCGATAGGCGGAGACTTCTCGCGCCCGGCATTGGTCGAGGCCATGCTGCGGGGCGAGACGGAGTGGGAAGCAGTCGCCTCCTAAGAAGCAGTCATGCCAGCGAAGGAGGAGGCGGGATGCATGAGGGAGAGGACAGCGTCCACCTCACAACCCAGCTGCAGTGGTAGACGCCCACGGCCACGGACATCGCTAGACGATCTCCGACCACCGTAGGCGCGGGCATGCGGGCGGCGAGTAATGGGCGACTCGCTTTCTGACCGTGGACCAGGCCCGGGTCGACGGCGCGTTGTGTTCCACGCGCGCCTCCAAGAGTGTCAGCGCAATGACGGGCCCCTCCCCCTTAGAGCCTGCATTACACAGAAATTCTCACCGGGTGTGACTCAGAGGAGACTGCATTGATACCGCGAATACCACTCATCCCCAACAATTTCCCCTTCCAGTTCAAACGCACACATTTCCCGGTAACCGCCTACTTCGCGATAACCATAAATAAGTTCCAAGGACAGACCCTGAAGGAAGCTGATGTCAACCTAAGGTCCAACTGTTTTTCCCACGGCCAACAATATGTCACACGCTCACGTGTCAGTAATGCTGACCATCTTTTTATATTTAGCACCAGAATGAAAAACTACCAATGTCGTACATAAAGTGTTGTGTCTGGAAGTTTTCATTTCCATTTTTTATATATATTTTTTTAAGTATTTTTAATTTTTTACGAAATATACTTTTTACTGTCTGACGTGAATCTCATTCAAATATCTCTAATTTACACCCTTGATAACAAACTTTAAAGTGGGAAATGAGGCACCCTCACTTTCTCAAAAAATTAAAAAGAGAATATTGATAGGCGCCATAAAACCAAATACTACGCGGACGAAGTCGCGGGCAACAGCTAGTACTCAATATAATCAATACTTTTATTGCTTCCACAAGTTTACTTAGATGGTAGGTCATACATTTTCAAAAACCGCAAATATAACTTTGCCATTCATACAAACACTATGAAAAACAAAGTTATTTTTATTGTTTGTGTATATTACTTTCTAATCTCAATATAATTATATCCCTAATCTATGCTTGCTACTACGGAACCCTTCATGGGCGAGTCCACAGTTTGACAATGGTCAAATTATTAAGCCGTGAGGAAAAATAGTGGTTCCTATATCTTACCAGGACAAACAGGCTCAGGGTGAACTCATTATTGTTAAGGAAGGGTCCAAAAGTTTATTAGGTAGGGATTTCATAGAAAAGTTTAATATTAAAATAAACAAATCCATTTCTGTCAATACAATATGAAATTCACATTTGCAAAAATTATTAAATGATTATTCAGAAGTCTTTGAGGTTAAATTAGAGCTTATTGAAAACGTAAATCCAATTTTTTGTAAACCTGTTCCCATTCCTCATGCTTACAAAGAAAAAGAGAATGATGAAAGAACGCGTTTAGAGAAAGAAAATGTAAGTGGGGCACACAATTAGTACCAGTAATGAGAGAAAATGGAAAGTTACGGTTGAGTGCAAATTACAAAATTACCATGAATACCTAAATATTTAAAAAAATTTAATTAACCCTTGCCCAAAATTGAAGATGTTTTACCGCTTTACAAGGTGGAAACAAATTTACAAAATTAGATTTGCGCAATGCATTTAACCAATTATTACTAGATTCTGACACAGGTGAACTTTTAGCATGGTCTACACCTAAAGGTATTTTTAAATAAAATAGATTACCATATGACACAAAGCCAGCCAGTCAAATATTCAGGTATAACTTGAAAAAAATTTATTAGGAGCCACGGGAGCTGTAAATTTCATTGATGATGTTTTGGTGACAGGGTCTAATGATGCTGAATACTTGCAGAATCTTAGAGAAGTTTTAAAAAGATTTAAAGAGGCAGGTATAAGATTAAATAAAAGTATATACAATTTTTTTCAAAGTGAATTTAAATATTTGGGGCATATAATTTCTAAAGAAGGATTAGAAAGGTCTCAATCTTGCAATCCTTTTGTCATTCCGTAAATCGGATAAGTTCAATAATAATTTTTAAAATGCGTTCGGAAATGCTAGTATACTAAATATAGCATAATAATATATTCGTTATGAGCAGTTATGAGAATACGATATAGCGTGAAGTCAGCCATTGAGTGCACACTTGCGCAGGCGAGGAGGGCGCGTCGCGTCTCGTCCCGCGGATTACTTCAATTAATAAATGAGCTGCACGCAGGCCGCCGCGCGCCACTCGCCTGTTGCCGCTCCGCGCTGTGGCTTGAGCTCCGTCAAAAACAACTTTATCACTTTATCACACAGATACGAACGGGTTGTTTCTGATAACATTACATTCCAGTCACTTTCAGTACCTAAGTAGGTACTAATAAATATGAGTTTTTGTGTCGCAAAGTATTTCGAAATCTGTGCATGCTACGCCGCCTGCGCCAGCGCCCCATGCCCTTGAGCAAATTGTTTGCGACACTGACAGCGGGCCAAAGGTTAATAACCAATCTGTTATCTATTTAGATACCTCCTGAAGATTCTTATGTACTCAGCATTATAGTCAAATTAATTGTTGTCAGAAACATAGTGTGTAGGTGTACTCTGCGCCGAAGATAAGAGAAGCTGTGATGATGTGAACTTCCACATCTATAATCAACGAGCTGTTTCCCGCTGCTCGGCTCCTCTCGGCCTTAGCAGTACTGGCTGAGGCATGCAAAGCTGAAAATCTATTGACAAAAGACAGATTGGGGTAGGTCGATGTGATGGCGCCTATACTTTATTTATCTACTGCGTGTGTATTCATTATCTAAGTATTCTTTCTCTAAACCAGATAGTCCCGAGTACGAATACAGTGAGGGCAGGCAGCTAACTGAGCAATAAACGGCTGGAAAGTAGAATTCATTCAGAACTGTCATACGATGTTCATGCTGCTAGGCTGCAGTCCTGCAGAGAAGTCAGCCCAGCTAATTTAATATAATTATTATATACAGTTTGGAGTAAAACAAAACCCCGTGCCTATACTCTGTCGGAAGGAGCTACTAATGTAAATTATATCCTGCGCCCTGCACCACTCGTTCCACGGCCGACAGCATACGAAGCAATTGCATTGTTACTTATGAAGTTATCACGAAACGTAATCGTTCGTAATCATAAATAACAACGAGTGACGCGAGCGACAACAATATTACATAATAAAATATAGTAGAGCAGGCATTGCTCCGTGCTGGTAGGTGTCGGTGAAGCAACTCGTCCGGATCTGTGTTTTGGGCACACGTAGTGGCGAGCAGACAGGCCGGCCACTCTCACCTGCGCGCGGGGCTCGGGGCTGCACAATGGACTGATAAAACAACCGCAAACGATATAAAATGACTTTAATTAAATATCACAATATTTAAATTATGCACAAAACAATGTAACATACATCTAACAGCAGTCAGTAACAGTAGCACACACACACGCTCACACACTGGCCCGGCGCGGCTACCCGAACAGGTAGGTGTACAGCACGGTCACCACGATGCCCAGCAGCACGGGGAACTTCCACGAGCTCGTGAAACTGGGCTCGGTGTCCTGCTTGTTGCTGTCCTCCCACGACATCTGGCGCTTCTGCACGGTGACGCGCTCGGCCTCCACCACCTCGCCTACCACGAACTTCTGCATGAGCTCCTTGGCGTCGAGCGAGTGGCCCACATCGTCGAAGTCCTCGGAGGCATCCTTGCCGGCCACGTTCACCAGCACCTCGTGTCCGCCGGGATGCTCGTCAAGGAACTTGGTGACGTCATACACCACATTGTCGATGATGAATACAGCTTCAGTTTTGTTGGTCTTCTTGGAGACCTCCTCCCGAGTGAATTGTCGGACGGTCATGATGTCGCGCGCGATCTGCACGGAGCGGAGCAGTGAACTGACGCTGGCACTCGCCGCCCGGCCCGGCGCGCACGCGCCGCCACTTCGTCCCGCGCCCCCCTCCCCGCGTCCTCTCCACCTGATAACCATAATTATGATTACAACCGGAATCATCTCTCATGCTAACACGGCAATTCTCCTTATCAATATTGGATACGTACGACGTAGGTACTCAACATTCTAGTAGTTACTGCATCTCATAGTGTCATCGATAAAGGAGTCCGATATAAGAACTCGTTACCTACTGTTTTTTTATGAATTTAACACAGGAAAACTGTCCGAGTAGGGGTGCCCCAAGTCCCGAGCTTGCTTCGCTCGCTCTTGCATCCTTAGTCAGATTGCTGATTACCACCTACCAAGGTAGCTCGACGGAGCCTAAGCAGGCTTGAACAACACTCGGATTAGGGTAGACAAAACTCGATTCGATTCGTTTCTGTTACTGACTTTGTAGTTTGTAGAATGGGATCAGTTTATTCGGAGTATTGAAAATCGGAATATCGTTTTTCTGAACGAGAACCCATCGAGCATTACATTTTTCGAATACATACTACCTATATGAAAATCGGAAAACTAACAAATCGTATAATCTAAGTAAGACTTTCAGTAAAATAAAATTCGTGATTCTTAATAATAGATATTGTAATGTGTAGGTTTTGAAAATCGGAACATCGAAATTCGGAATAAAATATTTCGGAGTACCTTTTTGGGAGTTCTCTTTCATACGGGATCTAATGAAAAATATTTTAAAATATACTGCATTAATTCATCGAATCATATAAATCGAACTAGAAACATCAGAGTATTCAGTGTACAACTTTACTGTACATCCATACATTAAAAACCGGCCAAGTGCGAGTCGAACCCACGCATGGAGGGTTCTTTACCAATAATCTATAACTAGAAATCAAGACTAAACATCAAAATAGGTACTTAGTATTAATTTGAGCCACCCTAAAAGCTTGCAATAATGAAATTCGTTCGGAACCAGCATAATTATGTACGAGTTCGTCTCGCACTTGTCGGTGTTTCTGTTACAGAGAGTATCTTAGACATACCTACCTGTGGCCATACGTAGAGAATTTAATTCATCGATTGTGATTGTGATTTGTGTCGAAGTTAACGGAAATTCCTAGAAAATGTATGTAATTCCTAAAATCGGCCGAAAATTTGTGAAACCTAACCAAACCGAACCTCGACGTCTACTTTCAAAGGCACCAATAACTCTAGGGCATCCCGAGGTTACGTCTGGTGAGGTTTCGTCGTCCGTGGATCCTTTCACTTGTACACGTATAACACTATTTTTATACATCATTTCCTAAATAGCTTCGAAATTGTATACCTTTCCTAGGAATTATATTCAATTCATAGATATCATACATTTCCGGTAACATCGATATGATTGACTGCATACGGCTGAAATTATGAGACTAATCATAAGTTAGTGGCGGCCCACGAGTGGCGCGAGCGCGTGGGGGCAGGGGGGAGAGCAGTCGACCTTGTGAGAGGCAGGACTAGTACAAATTGCTTCTAAGTTCGAGCGAGCAATAACACGTTTTATTTATAAGAATGGTACAGACAGTGCCACGCCGACGCCGCGCACTCGCTGGCTGCGGATTGTCTGGTAACCGACAAACAAGTCTAACGCCGAGGCTACATTAGGCAGAGATCTGCGATACGTCTGGAAAAGAGAAAGCAGATAAACATGATATGAATGTAGTTAACATTATAAGAAAATTATATTCGTGGATGACGTGGTTACATTACACATGATAGGCGATTACCAATCATCGTGGTTTACTATAGGTACACTTAGTGCTGGCGTCTGTATTAGTCGTGCTCATGCTCCCAGGACGTGAACTGCGATGAGCGGGGCGCTTGCACTAATATTCACTAGTAGGTAATCAATGCAGTGAAACCAATCTGGCGGGGCCTCTAAAACTTAGGTAACTTAACCTTCATGTAAAACGTTACCCTAATGACCTACCTACATACATTAAAGTTGTCATGAAATGTATAACAATAGCATTGTTTTAAAGCGCCATTATAATTTTACATTATAAGTAATTAATTTAGGAACATTGAAGTAGGTGACTATGTCAACAAACAAACATTAGGAAGGATGAGAGTTGTAGGCTGGTGGGTTACGGTGCATCCACACCGCCGGTAACATTTGTGGAGCAACAAAAGGCAACACGGTAACATTGGTAACTTTTGTGGCTCCTTGTTGCTATTTGTTGATTGTTACTTACCCGTGCATCCACACCGCAGTAACATCCGACAGCAAAAGATAATGTTACCTCAACATTGCAATACCTAAATAAAGCACATCACACACGGCTAAGATACTATAATATTTTATCTTAAGATGTTATATTAATATATCTTAGGCTATCACAGATGACGAAGATACGATACTATAATATTTTATCTTAAGATGTTATATTAATATATCTTAGGCTATCACAGATGACGAAGATACGATACTATAATATTTTATCTTAAGATGTTATATTAATATATCTTAGGCTATCACAGATGACGAAGATACGATACTATAATATTTTATCGAACATCTTAAGATACACTTTACACATTACACTCGCGGTAGCACAATACCATTTCATAATTATTCATGGTTGGAATATTACAGTCGTTTTGTTGGAAAACAAATATCGTGCCTACTCGATGTCGAAGTTATTCTTTGTTAATTTTTATTGGCGTAACAAGGAGCCACAAAAGTTACCGAATGTTACCGTGTTGCATTTTGTTACTGCGGTGTGGATGCAGGGGGTAACATTGTTACCGATTGTCGAGCAACGTTACTCGACTTACAGTAACACGTCAACACTTAGTAACATTAAATAACATTTTGTTGGCGGATGTTACCGAGTAACATTTGGAAACGTTGAGCTACAAATGTTACCGGCGGTGTAGATGCACCGTTATTCTACCTGTACTGCCTACGTGTGTACGTAGTTATTAGTGCACGTGAGAGAAGCTGCTCACCTTGAGCGCAGCGGTATCGACCACACAAAACAACAAAGTACCCCACAGGGCAACTGTCCCACAACACAACACCGTGAACTTTACACTCACGCATAGCTTGCAACAGAGACTAACTGAAGCCGTCCACCGGCCAGTGTATCCCGCGCATGTCTGTCTACTTACTTATTGTGTTTAAAGTTATTGTGCTTTACAATTAAAGATTTACTTTAGTCACTTAGTTAAACTCCTACGGCATAATGAGCTAGGTAATATTGAGAAATAACACCACGACTGTATTCATATAAAAAGATAACCTTTATTCCAAAAACTATTCATCGACAGTCTGCCGCGCATCAGCCGCTGACTCGTCACATTCCCGCACCACGCGTAACACTCTGACAACGTGACCACACTTCTCTTCGATTTCATTTATATATAACTGCAGCAACAGTATTTAGACAACCCGACCTAAACCAAAGTGGCACATTTTTGATCAGCTAAATCGGTAAGCGTAAGCACTGCTGCGCAGAAGTTCACGCTGACGGGCTACTGGAACAGGAAGGTGTAGAGCAGCACGGCGAAGCCGGCCAGCAGCAGCGGCGGGCCCCACACACTCAGCAGCGAGCTCAGCGTGAGCGGCTCGTCCACCTGCGCAGGCGCCACGTCGCGCGCGCGCACCTCCCAGCGGTCCTCGTCCACGACCTCGCCGACCACGAACTTCTCGCGCCAGTCGAGCGCGATGTCGCTGTGGCCCACCTCGTGGAAGCACTGCGAGGCGTCCTTGCCGGCATTGTTGAGCAGCACGTCCACGCCGCCCGGGTGGTCATCCAGGAACTCCGTCAGATTGTACACCACGTTGTCGATGATGACGACGAGGTCTGCGCGGTGGTTGCGCGTCACGAGCTCCTGGCGCGTGAACTTCATCTTAACGGGAGCCATGTTGCGCGCGGCTGGCTCTCTCGGCGACTGGCTGGGCACTGCGGGCGCTGCTCAGTGCTCGGGGTGCGTGCGGGCTGGCTGGAGCTGTGCGTCCTCCGCTTGCGCGCTGCTGACCGACTGACACGGATGGCGCTGGATGCTTGCCGGACTCACTGCCTCGCGCACCGACTGGTGTCGCACACCGCCTACCTGTAGTTATTACTCGATGTCACCATGTCACTACCTTCCTTATGTAAATTTATTCAAAGTACGCACAACGTGACGCTTACTTTTTTACGTACCTACCCGTAAATAGTTTTGATTTATAAAACGCCTAATAGGTTTCTTATTCCAACAAATTATTTATGAAATTATGCTCAGAGTAGGTACTTGATCGTTACGAACTATTAAGTATTCTGTGTCGTTACGAAAAAAGATAAACAAAATCACCTTGAAAAATAACGCCAGTTTAGGTATTACGACAACAGTAAAGTTGTGCACACGAGCAGTGCTAAAATATTATGGCGGTGCCAACGGTGTCCAGGGCACAACACGCAAACTGGGGGGGGGGGGGGGCAGAAATGACCAGACCAGGACCACAAATACCTAATCTAGAATAAAGAATGTTAATAATGTTTTGTTCAAAAACTAACTTTATTATTTTACTAGCTTCTGCCCGCGACTTCGTACGCGGATCCTGTTGCTTATGCCAGCGACAACGGGGTCGTCAAAATCGAAAATCTGCAACTGGTCTGATGTCCAATACCAAGAGCCCGGGTAAAAAAATAAATGTGAGTTTTGGCCAGTAGAGTCAGATTTTTAATGATATACCATCGTCATTGAAAATCAGTCTTAAAATCTTACCGCTGTCACCGCGTGGAGGTACTCCCAGCTTATGTTATTTTATTATTATACAGTGTAATTAGCAATAGCTTTGATTTCCACATCAGATGTTTCTGATCTTCGATTTTTATAGGTCAACAGGAAATGCTCATACGACCGAGCAACTTTTGCTGAAACGTCATTCCTACATAAAATATGTTATAGTGTAGCTGGGAGCTTGGAATTCCACAACAGGTGTTCCAGATCTTCAATTTTTAAACGTCAACAGAGAGTTCTCATCAGGCTGTACAACTCTTGCTAAGAGACGTTATTCCTATTTATGTGTTATGGTGTAACGGGGCTCTTGGAGATCCACATCAGGTGTTCTAGATCTTCCATTTTTATACGTCAACAGAGAGTGCTCATCAGGCTAAACAACTCTTGCTAAGACGTCATTCCTTTATATGTTATACTTTAGCTGGGCTCTTGGAGTTCCACAACAGGTGTTCCAGATCTTCAATTTTTATTCGTCGACAGAGAGTGCCTATCAGACTGAATAACTGTTGCTAAGACGTCATTCCTATAAATGTTATGGTTTAGCTGGGCTCTTGGAGTTCCACATCAGGTGTTCCAGATCTTCAATTTTTATTCGTCGACAGAGAGTGCCTATCAGGCTGAATAACTGTTGCTAAGACGTCATTCCTATAAATGTTATGGTTTAGCTGGGCTCTTGGAGTTCCACATCAGGTGTTCCAGATCTTCAATTTTTATTCGTCGACAGAGAGTGCCTATCAGACTGAATAACTGTTGCTAAGACGTCATTCCTATAAATGTTATGGTTTAGCTGGGCTCTTGGAGTTCCACATCAGGTGTTCCAGATCTTCAATTTTTATTCGTCGACAGAGAGTGCCTATCAGACTGAATAACTGTTGCTAAGACGTCATTCCTATAAATGTTATGGTTTAGCTGGGCTCTTGGAGTTCCACATCAGGTGTTCCAGATCTTCAATTTTTATTCGTCGACAGAGAGTGCCTATCAGGCTGAATAACTGTTGCTAAGACGTCATTCCTATAAATGTTATGGTTTAGCTGGGCTCTTGGAGTTCCACATCAGGTGTTCCAGATCTTCAATTTTTATTCGTCGACAGAGAGTGCCTATCAGACTGAATAACTGTTGCTAAGACGTCATTCCTATAAATGTTATGGTTTAGCTGGGCTCTTGGAGTTCCACATCAGGTGTTCCAGATCTTCAATTTTTATTCGTCGACAGAGAGTGCCTATCAGGCTGAATAACTGTTGCTAAGACGTCATTCCTATAAATGTTATGGTTTAGCTGGGCTCTTGGAGTTCCACATCAGGTGTTCCAGATCTTCAATTTTTATTCGTCGACAGAGAGTGCCTATCAGGCTGAATAACTGTTGCTAAGACGTCATTCTTAAAAACGTAATTTAAATATGGAATGTTACATTAAAATTTGAAAATTAGATTGTCATAGTTGTTATTCACATTTGATTGTTTTTACAACTCATTTCACATTTTGTCTCACGGTGAAAATGGCTTATCAAGAACAGTTTGATTTAACGGAAGCTTATTTTTTCATTTAATTTATCATGTTTGTTAGAGAGATTTCATCCTTATAATTTCCAGGCAGTCGAAGTGGTTAGATTAGAGAACTCGAATTGAAAGCCTTCGGGGTTTTGAATATGGGCGCGAGTAGGTCGGAGCGTGGACTTTATCAGATTGCACCTTTCAAGTTTAACGTTATAATATCAATGTGCCTCGCAGACCATTGCAGGGCCGGTCCTACGGCGGTGCGAGCGGTGCGACCGCACCGCCTTTAGGCTGCGTTTCCACCAGAGATGTGCGAGGATGTGTAGCGAGGAATGTGTTAGTAAAGAACCAATAAAATCGCTTCATTTACCTCGCCTCGGTCAGCACAGCTCTGGTGGAAACGGCTCAGCGGAGCTAGATTTTTGTACATACAAAACAAGTGAAGGATGTGTGCGAGGGATGCGTAGATACGAGGAATGTGTGCGAGGGATGTGTTGCGAGGAATATGTGTTGAGAAGGATGTGTTACGAGGTTTGTGCATACTGTACCAGCCAGTCCAATAGACGGAGTTTGTCACCGCAACCCTGTCGACACATTTCACAGCTTCGCAACGCATCCTCACACCACACATTAATGCGCATTTTCACAGCTCCGCTACACATCCTCGTAGGCACATTTTCATCGCACAGCTTTGATGGAAACGCCCACGCATTTTCACAGCACAGCTAGACATCCTCGCACGACACATTTCCGTCGCACATCTCTGGTGGAAACGCAGCGTTAAGGGGGGGGGGGGGGGGCAAAATGAACCAAAACATGAAACAAAAGGACGCTCGACCGACCGGCGACCGCGGCGCGCGAGTCGTTACACACGCACGAACAAAATTGCGGGAGAACGGGTCGCGGGGTGAACTTTCGTCTAGTACCTTGTATCACTAGGCAGGTATCGTCTATTGAATTCTCAATTCAAACGCGCTCGAGTGTATTTATTTGTGTGGTTAATAGGTGCGTCCACACAGAGCGAGCAGCCTTGCGAGGTATTTGCCGCGCGAAGCAGCTTGGTTAGTGTGGACGTGTGTCAGCCGAGGGAAGCGAGCGCGCTGCCGCTGGCGAGCGACCGAGCGCCCGAGCCATCCAGCTTTTGTTTTGCTCGCGTATATTGTTTCGTGGCTCGGTCGAGAAACAATAGGCGCATCTACACAGAAAGAGCAGCCTCGCGTGGCAGTTTCCTCGCGCGGCAAATGCCTCGCGAGGCATTTCTCCTGCTCACTCTGTGTGGGCGCACTTAATGGCTAATAGTACGTATCTAATTAGATTAAGAAGCATTCGAAATAAAAACTCATAAGAAATACTGACTACTACTAATACAACTTTATGCTGTTAGAAGAAACATTACTGTACTTTTGACCAACTTCTACTGTCCTGATATTTTCCTTTCGATACAATGAAATGATCATTACGTGACACAAAATCACATAAAAACAAATGCACAACAAGTGCGTGTCGGGCCACGCACAGTGTAGGGTTCCGTAGTTTTTTTTTTTTTTTTTTTTTTTTTTTTTATTATTATCTGCTATCAGTCAGCCCTGACTATGATCAGATACGCGGAGAGAGGCTTTATTTGTAAAAGATTCAGACCAATGTCCAAATCCTTTTTAATCAGGCAGCACAATATCGGCTTTCTTGAGTCTCCTAATATTATTTGGGATCAATAGCGATTGTGTAAGGGGATTTGGATGATTAATCAATCTATCTTTATATTTGCCAAGGTAGAGTTCCAGTTCTTCTTGGATTGTTGGGATTTCCAGGTGCTCATGGATTTCTGTGTTGCGCGCATACCAGGGCGCTGCTGCTAGGACCCTCAGGATGCCATTTTGACTTCTTTGGATGCTTGAGATGTTAGATTTGCTTGCAGAAGACCACAACTGGATGCCATACGTCCATATTGGCTTTATGATGGAGCAATAGACTCTAAGTTTGTTACTCAGGGTTAGTTTAGATTGTCTGCCTAGTAACCAGAGCAAGTTCTTAAAGCGGTAATTAATTTCTGTTCTTTTTTTCTTTAGATGGTCCTTCCATGTCAATCTACGATCCAAGTAGAATCCTAGGTACTTAACACATGTTGATTGTGGTAGAGTGTCCTGACCCAATTTGACTGGAGCGCAATTTCCATGTCTGAGTGCAAAAGTAATGTGTTTCGATTTAGGTGCACTTGCCCTTATATGCCATTTATTTAGCCAATCGTAGGTCTTGTCAAGTTGTTTTTGCAATATCCTGCTCGCTGTGTTCGGATCTTGACTACAGGCCAGGAATGCAGCATCATCAGCAAAGGTTGCTACAAAAACATCGGGGCATTGTGGGAGGTCGCTGGTAAAGATGTTATACAAGACTGGGCCCAGAACAGACCCCTGGGGTACACCTGCTAGGCACCTGTAGAGAGAAGATCTTGCATCTCTTAACTTTACTTGAAATTTCCGATCACAGAGGTATGATTTCATTAGCAAGTAATATGAATGGGGCAGGAGCAGCTTTATTTTGCATAGTAGACCCTTGTGCCATACTCTATCAAAAGCTTGTTGGACATCGAGGAAGGCTGCCGAACAATACTCCCGCTTTTCTAGGCTCAGCCTTATTCTGCGGTAGACTCGGTGGACCTGTTCTACGGTGGAATGATGCTCGCGGAATCCGAATTGGTGGTCAGGTACAACTTGGTTTTCTTGTAAGCTTGATTTCAACCTATTCAAGACTACTCTTTCCCATAGCTTAGATAATACTGGAGTAAGGCTAATAGGACGGTAGGATGAAGCTTCGTTTGCCGGCTTTCCAGGCTTGTGGATCATTACGATTTGTGATATTTTCCAGAGAGCAGGCACATAAGAAGTTCTGAGAGAGGCGTTTATGAGAATTGTGAGGAAGACGATTCCCTTTCGTGGCAACTCCTTCAGTATTTTCGGAGTCAGCAGGTCAAATCCGGGTGCCTTTTTAGAGTTCATCGTAGAAATCAGTCTAGACAGTTCGCGTGGGGATGTTGGTCGGAGAGGGGCGCAAAGTTGAAGGTCCTGGTTGAGAATAACATCTATTGCAGGGTCATCAGGAGCTGAAGATTCGTTAGGTTTGAAGACATTGGCAAGGTGAGAGGCGAAAGCTTCAGATTTTTCTTGATCAGAGCGAGCCCATGAATTGCCTGATCTAATAGGTGGAAAGCATTGTTGAGGTTGAGGTAAGTTCTTAGTTGCTTTCCAAAGAGAGTATATTCCATTGGATTCAGGGGTTATTCTCTCTAGCCTGTGTTGTAATGCTTCATTCTTACAATGCGCAAGAAGGTCTTTGAGTTCCTTAATGGCACGGTTAAGACGTGTTTTGTCCAATTCATTATGTGATGACTGCCAGATTCTACGTAGTCGTCTCTTTTCGGCGATTTTATTTCGGACTTCGATCGGAGTAGGTGAGTTATGTACAGAGCTTTTTAGCTCAGGGGTGCTGATCCAAGCTGCAACTTGTATGAGATTGGTGATGTACAAGCAAGCCTCGTCTACGTCTTCAGGAGATTTCAGTCGTATGTTTAGGTTGATGCTGTCTTCCAGGTACTCTCTAAAGTTTTCCCAATCGGTTTTGTAGTTGTAGAGTATGTCATAATTTGAGTTGAATTTTACAGCCGTTTTGCTCAATCTTAGTATGACCGGGGTGTGATCAGAAGACCCATCTAGGCTGGACTCTATCTGGATAAAATTGTGGCATACATTTTTTGTGACAAAAAAGTCAAGGAGGTCAGGGATTTTGTTGACATCCGTAGGCCAATAAGTAGGTTCTCCAGTAGACAGTGTTGACATATTGTTTGATTCGATACATTTTTTGAGTTCACGCCCCCTCGTTACTGTGAGTCTGGAACCCCAATCCGTATGTTTGGCGTTCCAGTCACCACCTGCTATAAAACTATTACCCAGCGTTTTAAAGAACTCGGCAAACATTGCTTCATTGATTTTGTGCTTAGGAGGGCAATATACAGCAGAGATGTTAATAGAACCTGATCGATCTTCAACTCTTATAGCCGTTGATTGTAGGTGCTCAGACACATAGGGTTCTAATAAGCAGTGTCTTATTGTGTTTTTGATTACAATAGCACTCCCTCCATGTGCTCGACCGTCCGGGTGAGAGGTGAGGTATACGCAGTAACCTGCTATACGTATATCACTTCTTGGTGTTGTGTGTGATTCTGATATCAAGCAAATGTCAATTTTGTTTTCTTTCAAGAATAATTCCAGTTCATTTGTGTTGGGTGCAATGCCATTGATGTTCCAGGCAGCTATGAACAAATAAGTCATTTTGTAAGCTTAGTGACGAGGCTTGTGATAAGACTCACTAAAGAGCCTATTTGTTGAATTAAGAGGTCCATCTTTTCGCTTTGTTTAATAAGGATATGCTGTAGTGTCTGATTTTGTTGTGGGTTAGCTTGTGATTGGTCTTGAATTGGAGATTTTTGTCCAGATACTATTTCTGCATACGATATCTGATGCGCGTGTGAGGAGTTCCGTATGTTGAGGCCGGACGAAGTAAAAGGAGCGGCCGAAGGGTTGTTAAAGGTTTGGGTATGAATCCTTTCTCTTGGGGTTTGGCTTTTGTTTCGCCGAGCTAGAATCTCTTTATAGACCTCACATCCTTTATAGTTGGCTGGGTGGTCGCAAGAGCATAGTGCGCATTTGGCGGGTGTGGTTCTATCTTTCTTTAAACATTCTGAGCTTTTGTGACCTTCTCCGCATTTGACACATCTATGAGGTCTCATGCAATTGTTCTTAGAATGCCCATATTGTTGGCATCGCTGACACTGAACTATGCTTTTAGCTTTGCGGGGGTCTTCTATTTTGACTTTTTGGTTAAAAATATATTTGATCTGCTTCACCTCACGGTTGTGAATACTTTGTTTAACATTCACAAAGAAAGTCGAAGTGGGTCTCTTATCCGGGCCATAACGTGCATTTATTATCTCGCCAACAATTTCATTGTTAGTTGCTTCAACTGCTTCCATTATAGCTTGATGAGGAGTAGTGTGGTGCAGGTCTTTAATAACGAAACGGTAGCACTTAGCGTCTTTTGGTGTGAAGGTGTGCCCAATAAGTCCATTTTCTCTTATGATATCAATGGTTTTCTTGTAGCACTCTGTTGTGTTTGTCATAACACGTATGTTGTTCTTATTAACTATTCTGTATTTAAAATCACATGGGCTAATGACCGTTTCAATCAGCTTAGTTAATTCCTTAAGATCTTCTATTCCATAGAGTACGATCGGTGGCGGCTTACTAGCTGGCTTGGGTTGGTCTGTGTCGTCCTCTGTCAGGTCGACAGGTAAGCTGGCAAACCTGTTTTCCGTCGTGGTTGTGGCTGGTGGGGGTGAATCACAAGTCTTTCGCTTTTTGATTGACGGGGCACGCTGCCATGCAGGTGGCTGCTTTTCTGTAGTTGGCTTTTGGAAGTTTGATACAGTTGGATTCACTGGTGGTGCACCTTGACTAAGCATGATAGGAACGGTCACTGTACTACATGCTTTGGGTGTAGGCTCCGTGAGCGAGTTAGCTCTCTGTCTGATAAAGAGAGAAGGATGAAATACTTGTTGGGTCATAGCCTTTTTGCTGCTTGTGGAGGCGGTGCCACGCACTGGTTTCTTAGGTGAGAGCGCTTCATCAGTTGTATTGACTTGACTAGGAGTCTGATTCTCCACTCCCGTCATTATTACACCATTTTCGCTACTCATAGTAGAATTTAAGATCTTATAGTAGCAACACCTTTCCAGATGTCAGGTGGCATATTGACATGACAATTGACAAGTTATTATTAATCATGAAAAAGTAAATAATATTGTGGGTAGGTTGCGAAATTTGGAAAATAACGATTGTCACTTCCTAATTTTGATCACTTATTTCTATTTTAAATCACTAACACTTTTTGTCACAAACAATGTCACTTATTTATCACTAACAAGAGTACATTATTATTGCGTTTTCACACACTGTTAGAGAGTTTTACACTCGAAAGCATGAAAATAACCAACAGCACTTTTTCGCGTGTTGACAGTTGACAGTTGTGGGTTCCGTAGTTGCCCATCAAATTTCTTATGCGAACTAACTAAACTGATTCGCTGAATTTAATTTTAATTTAATTTACCTACGTACATTAACATTTATAAGGTACCTAAGTGATTCAGTAGCCAACTCATAACGTCTAATAAAAAAATAAAATAAAAATTTAAAAAAACCCCGACACAAAACCAAGTTCACTTTAAAAATTAATAAATAATAAAAACAACTAAATCTTAAAGTACCTAAGTATGTGTTCATAATTGTAAAAAAAATACGTCGCGTTGGGGGACCGCTTCAAATTATTTATCTAAATTATCTATCTATTTTTTCCGGTCCCCCAACGCCACGTATTTTCACTATTTTTACTATCGTTATAATTATATACTACTATTGTGAATTTTTTCACACCCCCAAACATAACCGTTTAGCTGGTAGAGGGGGGGGACACTCGAGTCGAGCAAAAATTAGCACTTTTTTTTAAGCTTAATATTTCACAAACGAATCTTTTTATCAAGAAATGGTTAATGGAAACTATCAATATTTTTAATGATTATTTATTAATGATCCTACTCTGTGGAAGGTATCTCAAATAATAATGGTACCCAACTACCCAAACCCGGTAAGCCGACGGACGAAGTCACGTCATATAGACCTATAAGCTTGCTGCCAATAATATCTAAATTGTTTGAAAAGATCCTGCTGAATAGACTTCTGAATGCGATTACTGAAACATCCATAATCCCGGATCACCAATTCGGATTTCGACGTGAACACGCGACAGTTGAGCAAATCCACAGAGTATGCCAGGTCATAAGGACATCCTTGGAAAAAAAGGAGTACTGCTCGGCTGCCTTCCTGGACGTACAACAGGCCTTCGATAGGGTGTGGCACAGAGGTTTGCTATAAAAAATCAAAACACTTCTTCCTCATAAATTTTATGCAGTGTTGGAGTCTTATCTGTCAGGAAGATTTTTCCAGGTACGAGAAGGTGAAAGCACGTCATGCTTCCATGACATACTGGCCGGGGTGGGGCCCAGGGCTCTGTATTGGGTCCTTTACTGTACACTATCTTCACAGCAGATCTACCACAAAGTCCTGGAGTAACAGTGGCTACCTTCGCAGGCGACACTGCAATACTCAGCTCCAGTGTAGATCCGGCAGCCGCCTCTAACACACTGCAAAAAGGCCCCACAAGGATCCAAGACTGGATGAAAAAATGGAGGATTAAAGCTAGTGCATCCAAATCAGTCCATGTTACATTTACCTTGAGACGAGAAAACTGCCCACCAGTTACGCTATGCGATCAACAGCTCCCGCACCATAACAGTGTCAAGTACTTGGGAATGCACCTCGACCGAAGGTTGACTTGGAGAGACCACATCAGATGCAAGAGAGACGCGCTCAACATAAGATATCGGGGGTTATATTGGCTACTCGGCAGAAACAGCAAATTATCACTGGACAATAAACTGCTTATATACGAGACGGTCCTTAAACTATCTGGTCATATGGCATCGAGCTGTGGGGTTCTACTTGCGACTCCAACATAAACATAATCCAAAGAGCGGAAGACTCGATCATTAAACAAATAGCTAATGCTCCCTGGTTCATCAAGAACTCAGAGGTTCATCATCACTTAAAGCTAAGCACAGTTAAAGAGGAAATAAAATTACATGTAAAAGCATACAAAAAGCGTCTCCAACATCATATAAATCCTCTAGCGGTCCAGCTCACTATCCCTGATACACTGAATCGCTTAAAGAGACGCAAAATCATGAACCTGGATAGTCTGCAATGAGAACTACCAAAGCCTAGTTCGAGTCCATCCCAAAGGGGAAAAGACTCTCAAAGAGAATTGATCTGACAAACCATCTGCTCATAGTCATAAGACTGATCGCATGATAAGAAAAGAAAAAAAAAAAAAATATTAATGACTAGCTTCCGCCCGCGACTCCGTCCGCGCGGATGTCGGTCTTCGCGTGGACGGTTGATTTCTCCATTTTGAGTAACTCTGACAATGACATCTTATAAATATCTATTGGACCCAAATACGGCTAAGCCTTTAATAATTAAGGAGATCTATTGAGCTACTGCTGTTGAGCTCGCGTTCTGTAGTAAGTATTTTTTTCATAGTAATTCCGACCTTGTATTTACAAATAACTGATCGAAACAGTTATCAAAAAGGTCGCGCTGAAAAGCACGGTTTGAAATTACACGCATACAATATTAATTCCACGGACGACCGCTGGCCACACTGGACACGTCCGCTCGCATCAAAATTCAGAATTAATATGGATCGCGCGGCGCGGAACGCGGCTCCTTATATAGGAGTCGGGGAGGCGTGGCCCGCGTGTGCCGCAAACGGTTCAAGCCAAATCCGACTTTCGGCGCTACAGGTTACGGCGCTGAATCCACTGCGGGTAATGCAACGTGTGTTCGCGGTTCTACAGAACAACGTCTATGAATAAAATTTAAAAATAAGATTTTTAAAGGGATGTTAGTCACCGTTGCCGGCACGAAGAGAAGTTCGGTTTCTTGATAAAGATTTATTGTCTCGACCACCTTTTCCCAGGGAGGACGAAGGCAGGGGTTTTTGGTCCTCTAAACCAAAAATAACAGAATTGAATTACTGTTTCACTATATGATAAAACTTAATTGCCGTGTCTTGTGTAGCTATTCCAATTAGGACGTAGCCCGCAAGTGCACTGCTAGTTCAGTCACACAGAAATATAATAAAGTCGCGGTAGTCGTTAACTCTCGTATAATCTTAACACCGCGATTCAGAAATGCGCGTCATAGGCACAACGCCATCTAGTGGTGAGTGGTGGAACCTTTTTAGAAATCAATGGAAGCAGGCGTGGCGTAATGTTCTACTTGATAATAGGTGTCGCCAGTGGTTCCATAATAAGGTTTGTTACAGATTTTTTTTTCTACGTGTTTTTCCAGGATAAAAAGTATCCCATTTTATGCCCAGGATAATAAGGTATAATTATACCAAGTTTCATCGAAATCGAACCGTTAGTTTTCACGTGATGCCTGCATATACAGACAGACAGACAGACAGACAGACAGACAGACAAAAATTTTTTTAATCACATATTTGGGTTTGGTATCGATCCAGCAACACCCCCCGCTATTTATTTTTTCAATATTTTCAATGTACAGAATTGACCCTTCTACAGATTTATTATATGTATAAATATAAATACCCCACAGGCCCACACTAAGGGGTACGCGAGAAAATTAAAAACATCCCCACTTCACGTGTACAGGAGGTACCCTATAAAATTTTTTTTACGAGATTTTATTTTACCACTTTTTCGGCGCAACAAATCCGTATACACTCGAGAGCAATGAATCCGGGTCACTTAAAGAATCCTAAAAATCTCGGAAACTAAAAATGCTAGGTTAATGCAATAAATTGTATTTAATAGACAATGTAATACTCCTTAAATGAAGGTATTAAAACTTCTAGTTATTGTAAAGTTATATAATTATAAAGTTATATAATTTTTCATTCATACAATTTGTAGGTATGAAAAAAGATTTTGTCAGGGTTTCTATGAAATCTGGTACCACCCTCCAATAGCAACATGTAATACGTCGTTGGATACGTATTTTTAAGCTGAACAAAAAATGCTATGGCACCAAGTCTGAAATATTAGTCCGTTTTGAGATAATTAATATGTTTGATTTAATAATGGCAGTTTAAGATATAACCAAATAAAGTTTTTTTCGTAACGTATTACATTTTGGTGCACAGGTCGATCTTCCATGTCAAGCCGCGCTTGCCGAGGTCGGTTTATGGATGGGTGACAATCTATCCGAGTTTTCTCCGTGCCTGAGAAAGCACTTAAAAGCCATTGATTACGGCCGTCGTTTGTAGATCTTTGACAGTCGTTATCTAAACTATAGAAGCTCGATTTGCCGTTAACCATCTCCACTACGGAGGTGGTTCATCAGACATTCCTCAAAGAAGGGTTTTACCGCCGCGGTTGCGGCGTTGCCAAACCTCGGCGTTGTACGGCGACAGCCGTACTCTCCATACCCCATGAGATTACACCGGAGCTCTTCCCGCAGCGCCTCGACTTGCCAGAGGTAGCGGAGATCCACCCCGGCATTGTGCCTCCGCTCTACCCGCCACTTATAGTGCCGGAAGGCTTTCGCCTCTAGATCACACGACATACGGTATGGCATCTGACCCTAGGTACCAAAGAATTGACACAAATACTGCGCACAGGTGCCTTCAGAAGAACGTCGGGTCTTGCAGGTACAATAGTTTTGAATACCATAATAATAATAAAAGCCTTTCTTCAAACAGTAGCGTGATTACAAGTAATAAATAATATTAGTGTGTATTTAGCAGTTAATTGGTTGGCTTCCTGTCTGTTTGCCCTTTGGCAAAGGCCTCCTCCATCTGTTTCCATTTAACCCTATCTCTGGCAGTTCTTGTCCAGGTTGCACCCGCTATGGCCCTTATGTCATCTGCCCATCTTTGGACTGGTCTGCCCCGATTTCTTTTCATGCCTCTTGTGAACCAGTATGGTTTTGGACCACTTCTCCTTCCCTCTTACTGTGTGTCCAGTCCATCTCCATTTGAGCTTCTTTATTGTGACAACCACACTCTTTGTTTTTGCATGCTTCTTTATGGTTCCGCGGTGGTTGGCGCCCACGGCGTCGGACGTCGCAAGACGATCTCCGGCCACCGTAGGCGCGGGCATGCGGGCGGCGAGTAAAGGGCAACTCGCCGCCCGACCATGGACCATGCCCGGGTCGACGGCGCGTTGTGTTTCACGCGCGCCTCAAAGAGCGTCAGCACGATGACGGGACCCCGCCCAAGAGGGCCAAAGCCTGCCGGGGTCGCGGGACTTATCTCATTACCGTGACCCCGGAACACAAAGGGCTATTGAAGGACACCGTGGATTTTAGTCAGTACAAGTCTGACAGTCCCTCCCGCCCTGCCCGGGGTGGGAGGACTCATTTGATGATTTTACCACGTAAAAAAAAAAAAAATGCTTCTTTATGGTTGATATTTTTATTCTGTCAGACAGCCTTATCCCCAGCATACTCCTTTCCATGGCATTTTGGCAAGTTTCCAGTTTCTTTATATGTGCTTTTGTAGTTGCCCATGTCTGGCAACCATAAGTAAGCACAGGCAATATGCATGTGTCAAAGAGTTTCCGTTTAACAGTCATGCTGGTTTCGCTGTTTTTCATGATCTCTTTAAAGCTCCAGTACTGTTTCCATGCATTTCCTATTCGACGATCAATCTCTTTGGAAGTGAGCTCTGTTGGTGAGATTACTTGACCCAGGTAAATGTATTCATGAACATACTCGATTGTGTTGTTGTTGACACTTTTTTCTAGCTGCCTATTTGTAGTCATGGCTTTTGTTTTCTGGGTGTTCATGAATAGACTTTGCTGAACTGCTTTGCGACTTTCTCTGTCCAAGTCATTTAGCATCCTTTCCAGACCATCCTTCGACGGTGACAGGATAATCAGGTCATCTGCAAACCCGAGGTGTGACAAGTTCTCACCGTTGATGACCAATCCGCAATTTTCCCAATCCAGTCGACGAAATACCTCTTCCAAGACCGCTGTGAAAAGTTTCGGTGACAGAGGGTCGCCTTGACGGACTCCTCTTCCTATTTTGATTTCTTTGCCTTCTGTCTCAAGTTTGATTTTAGCTTTGCTGCATTCATATATGTTTTTCAGTATTCTTATGTATTTGTTCTCCACACCTTGATTCTTGAGTGCTTGCCATATCTCTTGGTGCTCCAGTGAGACAAAGGCTTTATTGTAGTCCACAAAGCAGCAGTAGAACATTACATTGAATTCTCTGGCTTTTTCGAATAGTTGTTTTACGACATGTATATGATCCATGGTTGAATACCCGCTCCTGAATCCTGCTTGCTCTCTTGGTTGGTTTTCGTCGAGCGTCTTGGTTATTCGATTCAGGATGATCTTCGCAAAAACTTTGTAAATGTTCGACATTAGGCTAATAGGTCTGTAGTTATTGATTTTGTTCTTGTCTCCTTTCTTGTGAAGCAGTGTTATAGTTGATATCGTCCACTGGTCAGGTATCGTCTCGCTTCTTAGTACGTCATTGAATAGATTTGTTAGGACTGGAGTTAGTTGGTCACTGTTTTCGATAATAAATTCATTGCTGACTTTGTCTGGAGCTGGCGCTTTGTCTTTCTTCATAGTTGTCACTGCTTTTTCTACTTCTTCCTTTAATATTTCTGGGACCTCATCTCCGCCTGTGAGGTTTGTTAGTTGTCCACTGTTTTTCTTTGCGTACAGGTCTCTAAAGAAGTTCGTGGCTAGTGACAAGATCTCTGAGCGTTTGCTTGCTTTTTTGCTGTTTGTGTCCGTAATATTAGGTATCCACTCAGTTTTACTATTTAATTGTTTGGCCTGTTTTCTTGATACCCCCGGTCTTTTGTATGCATCTTTCCAATAATCCAAGTCTGTACTTTTGACGGTCTTTTCTCATTACCGTAATTCTCTTGCTAATTTCTATTATGTTTCGTCTTATCTCTTTTGTCTTTTTTGGTATCGATATTAATTCAGCTCTTTTTTTCAACAGGTCAACTGAGGCACTTGATAACCATTTTAAAGTAGAGTTATTGTACCTTGTTTTGTTTTCTGTTCTCATTCTCAAAAGCTCTTCGAAATAATTGTATTTAGTTTGTAAGTCTAGATTAGCCGTGTTTTCTCTAAAGTTTTCTAACTTTTCTTTCTGTTCTTTACTAACTTCTGGTACTGTAAGGCTGGGTTGCTTAATTTTATCAAATCAAAATCAAATCAAAAATATTTATTTGCTAGAATATGGTAAATAAGATGTTACAGTTAGTTTGTTGCAGCATATTATCCTGCCATTAGATGGCGTGCAAATGTATTTACAGTCATGTCTATTAATCCAAATAACAAATTGTATATTCTATTGATTTATCTTCTAAATAGTCCTTAGTGGTAAAAGGCCTACTTCTCTATGTTATGTTTAGTTGTAGTGTAGCTCTGACCATTCTATGGTCTGTATTGAAGTTCAGTTTATTTATGACCCTGCAGTCTTCGAATTCGTTACTTTTGTTTGTTAGAATGTAATCGATTTCATGTTTATGACGGCTGTCTGGTGATATCCATGTCCATCTATTACTTTCGCGGTTTTTGTATAGACTATTCAATATTTTAAAATTGTTTTCGTACGCCATTTGGAGTTTTTCGCCATTCCTTGACCTCTTTCCTGAATAGTATGAGCCTAGAACTAATTCCTCTCCTTCTTTTCTCTTTCCTATTCGGGCATTGAAGTCTCCCATTACGATTACGTTTTTATGCGTATGGTCTTTTATAGCTTCTGTTAGCAATGCGTAGAAGGTGTCTATTTCCGTATTACTAGTTTGTTCGGTTGGCGAGTAAACTTGTACAGACGCCAGCAGGTCAACCTACCCGAAACTGTCAGATTTTACCAATCGACCATTAACCTTACACTATTGTGATAAGGTTGAAAATTTATTGAAGAAATTTGGCAGATTGTGGTAGCTTGATGTGCTGGCGTCTGTACAATGGACCACATTTCATTACTTGGAGGTAGTTTTATGTTGAGAATTACATTATTATGCTTGCTATTTTATGCTTGCTTCTGTTTGAATACCATAGCTGGTGTGAAATAGTAGTAGTACCTTAGTAATTGTACCTACTAGCTCTTGTATGATTTTACCATGTAAAAAACCTAGCACTTATGTGTAGTGACTGAATGCGACAAGACTTTGACGCAATGGTGAAATATATTTGGAGTAACAGCTTAAAATCACTCTTGTGTGGAGGTGGTTAACGCCAAAGCAAGCTTCTATAGTAGAGTAGGTAACGACTGTCATAGATCTACAAATGAGAGCCGTAATCAACGGCTTTTAAGTGCTTTCTCAGGCACGGAGAAAAGTCGGATAGATCCACCCATCCTTAACCGACCTCGGCAAGCGCGGCTTGACATAGCAGATCGACCTGTGCGGCTGTCATTATTTAGAACCGAGCTTCTCCTCCTCTTTTTCTTCTTTCTCTCCTTTGCACCAAAATAATATGTAACGATATAGTAGATTATTAACCAAGGGGATAAAGCAGTGTCTTCTGTCGCGGGTGACAATTTAAATCGCGAGCGCAACGAAGGACTCGAGGTTTACTCCCGAGCGTAGCGAGGGTGTTAAAAACTTAAATCACGAGAGAAGCGAGGGATTTAAGACGAGTCCTGAGTGTAGCGAGGGATTAAAGTTCACCCAAGACTAAGACAGCTTTATCACCGAGGAAAATACTCTACTTTTCGTACCATTTGCGAACAAAATAACACAATCATAATATGAGATAAGCATTTATTAAAAATAATGACAATTAAAATAAACTTAACGCATTATATTTGAAGAAAACAAAAACGCGGCAAATTCCTAGACTAATATTTTTTTGTCGGAAAAGCAAAGGCATCAAGCTCATACGGCCTCGTCGGTAATCATAACTGCATAATAAATGCGTATTCCTTTTTCAAAAAAATATGTATAATGCTTTCTACACAAACTCAATGGTGTAAACACAGATGTAGTTCAGTATAAATTTCGGTAAGTATTCCAAATTTAAATCACATTCTCCCCCTAGAGGATGAATGAAATTCAGTACAATTTTCTTTCCCTGTTTTTAACAGATTAGAAATGACTATTGTTATGTTCGCTTGTTGTGGCATAGAATGTCACTTTTTTGAGCAAGTGGTACGAAAAAACCATTATTTGGTTATATCTTAAACTGCCATATTAAATCAAACATATCTCAGAACGGACTAATATTTCAGACTTGGTGCCATAGTATTTTTTGTTCAGCTTAAAAATACCTATCCAACGACGTATAAACATGTTGCTATGGGAGGCTGGGCCCAAAAATTGCATCATCCTTTGACTAACTTCTGCCGTCCCTATTTTTTTCTTCTCATACAATGAAATTATCCTCACATGAAACAGAGTCAAATGGCATTAAAAATTTTTTGTCCAATTTAACCATTTCTGTGGACAACTCACACGACCGAAAAAATACAAAAACGCCAAAATTGTCAATATCAAAAAAAAAAATACCGACCGAATTGAGAACGGAAGAGGTTCTCAATTCGGTTATTTTAATTACATCTAACTTAAATGAAATTTAAATAATTT
Source organism: Agrotis exclamationis (assembly GCA_950005045.1). NCBI lineage: Eukaryota > Metazoa > Arthropoda > Insecta > Lepidoptera > Noctuidae > Agrotis > Agrotis exclamationis. Next base: position 424,966 of record OX465418.1, on the reverse strand, counting down.
ATATTTTTGTTTTTTGTCAGTGGATGGTTGCCATAGATATAATATACACCGTGTTCTTCACGTTATCCATAAACTTTAGCAAATACTTCTATGGCTTTTACAAATCAAATCCAACAAAGGAAGTAGTACTTAAAAAGGCTTCGTTACAAAGATATTTGTAATTTCATTTAATGAAATTTAATCGACCTATGCAGTGAGAAAGTATCTTAATTTGAAATCTATCAAATACTATTTGCATTTCATTTGTTTCAGCCCGCCAAATGTTATGAATGAAAATACGACGTTGCCAATTCGGATAAAGAGGCATGCATATCGGGTTATTTACGTCTAGGTATTTAGTTTGTATGAGAATTAACAAAAAATAAAAAATAAGAATTTATTAATGTGTCCATAATGAAAAATGCTTACTTCCGTGATTTGAACATCTGGTCGAAGTTTATGTATATCGTCCGGAACACGGTGTATAATATAGATTGTCCTCTTCAAGTTTTTTGCCACACAAAAATGAATCTTATACTCACGATTTAGATTTCCTTTTTTGTCTAGCAAAACTAACGAGAGAAATGAGAGGTTAATTTTGAAGGTCGCTATCTCTTTTACACAATTGCCAGGAGATAAGCATTGGTAGAAATGGTAGAAAATTTTATAGTTTGGGGCTTACTTAATAAAATTTATTTGTAATTTATGTTATTTTTAAGCTACAAGTAAAATAAGTTTGTGAGATTGTTTAAAAATGTATTTTACCATATTCTTATAATACATAGAAAATAGTAATCATTATTTTTTTGTAAAGTTATATTTATTGTATGACTGTAATTGTGATAGTAATGTGATAGTAATTACGTAATTATTCTGACAACACTGAATTTGACGTATGAATTATAAATGGCGGCTTTTTTGTAAACCATAAATAAAAATACGTTTTAACTACAGGTATCTTCTATTTTTATTGTGAAAATAGTAAAATTATGATGTATTATGACATATAGAAGTGATTCATAATATTGGTTGTGGCATATCATTTCACAGGTAAGGAATATTTAAGATTTTGTTACCTAACGTTGATTAGTGTGACAATACTTCAGAAGTTTTGAAGACAAATCTACTTATTCTTTCATGACTTTGCGATGAAAACTAAAAGGAAAATATGGAAAATATAATTTGAACCTACGCGTAATTATTACATTATTGCAATAGTTTATAGATTAGTTTAATTTTTTAGTTGGACGTGACATAAAATGTTGTGTGGAGACTCCAATTCAAGCCAAGCGAAACTCTATTACTTAGACTTCGCTGTCCGTCTGTCTGTCTGTCACCAAGCTGTATTTATGAACTGTGATAGTTAGACAGTTGAAATTTTCACAGATGATTCATTTTTGTTGCCGCTATAACAAACTAAAACAATAGAAAAAAATCATATTTAAGGGGGCTCTAATACCCGCGCCCGTCCGCATGGATCATGCCTGGGTCGACAGCACGGCGTGGTCCATACGCGCCTCAAACAGCTGTCAGCAATCTTACAGGGCATTTGCCTGCCGGGGTTGCGGGACTGTCTTATCAGTTGACCCGGAACGTAAAGGGCTATTGAAGGAACACCGTGGATTTTAGTCAGTACAAGTCTGAGAGCCTTTTCACGTCCCGCCTAGGATGGGAGGACCCATTTGATGAATTTACCACGATAAAAAAGAGGGCCCACAGTTTTTTGCTCTTGTTAATCGATAACGGCAACAAGTAGACGTTTCAAATACTTATTCACAAAGTATTGAGTTATAAATTCTCTATAAAAATAAATCATTAAATTATAGCAAATATTTAAGGATTAAACGAACTTACCTGTAAGTGAAGTTCTATCCTAATTATATGAAGGCTTCGTCCGAAGAGATTAGCATAACACATGTAGTAACGCCTACTAGTACATGCCATTCCACACTATTTTGAGAGTATTTGATTTGATTTTTTTTTTTTTTTTTGCTGTCTACTTGGATACAGCGCTCGCCATTCGTGTCATTTAGTTTAGAGTCTAACCCGTTATTAACTTCATATTTTACGATTGATAGGGGTACACCGAACTCGTTCGGTCTCTACCGGGTGGGAGGGTTGCTAATCTCTTCGGACGAAGCCTTCATATAATTAGGATAGAACTTCACTTACAGGTAAGTTCGTTTAATCCTTAATTATATTGCGGCTTCGTCCTCGAGATTAGCATAACACATGTAGATTTTGAGAGATATGAATCGTAAAATATAGTTGGATGAATTGAGAATTTTATGAATAAGGTCAATAACTTTAAGGTAGCTGTTTCTGTAGGTATAGCTTGTGAGGCTGTGCAAGGGCAAGTTTCGATTTCTTTTTTCAAAAACCGAAATAATTAGCATAGGTTGATATGATCCAATTCTAGGACTGTTTATACGAACGGGAATTTTAACTTTAATAACAAAAGGTCCCATACCTTTCATTTTTATTTATTCTAATGCTTGTTTGCATCCTATGTATACTTGTATAGTGACTGGGGCTAGCTGGGTAGCAATGTTTTTTTTTTTAATTATACAATATATCTTATTTATTATTATTTTTAAGTCATAAATGTTCTTCTGGGTATCATTTATTTTTTACAAGATTAAGTACCAAAATTATTTCAAAGCTGTTCATAGACAGAGAGGGTTCGGAACCAAAAACCTTTTAAAAAAATTTATGTTTTCCTTCCTGGGAATGTTTTCTTTAGTAATTAAACTTACGAGCAGAGCGGTTTGAATTTAAGGTTCCTTATTGGGCACTATTATTATACATTCATGTAAAGAATTTCATAATATTTGGAATTGATACCTCAAACATGTTATAAATAAATAATTAATGAACCACCCTTTATCGCATCGTTTTAAAGATGACGGTGGGATACCTCTTTTTGTTATCACCTCGCGGATGAGTTCCCGGCCACTGAGGTAATGGTGTTGCATCTGTGGCGCCGGCTGAAATCAGTAGATAAAAAATAAATTTTTTGGTTACCCGATAATTATCACGATTTTTAGACACCACAAATCCTTTAAATAACCAGCACGGCTATGTTGACCAGTGTGGGTCAACCATTGAAACCTTGGCATAGTCAGACTGTTTTTATATCATAGTAAAGAATTAACTGCATGAAAATAAAAACTCTGAACAAGAAATTGTAAACCATTTACAGCATTCGGATTTCTATGTCAGGAAATATATTCTTGAATATTTAATATAATTTAATCAGCTAGCGAATAAATCTATGTTTGTGGGATTATCAATATTATTACAATTTTTACAAAGACATAGTTTGCAAGTTGCACTCAACATTTGAATGGATACATCTTAACTCCTGATATGCTTCAAAGTTCTCAGAAGAATGAATAAATAAAGCGAAAAACATATAGATTTTTATGTTAGCACCATTGCTAAAGTTATCTAGTTTTTGTCAAATGGGGAAACTGGATCCCTGTTATCCTGTTGACGTAGGAAATTGCGGTGGTATTGTCAATCTGAAGAATTATCTTGGCAAATATTTTAAGGCTTATATAAGCAGCCATTATTTCCAGATACCAATAATTGATAGCTCTCTCATCACCACACACAATCCCCCCCCCCCCCCGTTGTTGAGATTCAAGATCATAGATCATACTTATCTCCTTTAATTTTACAAACAGAATGCTTGTTAGCTTGATTCCACTATTCAGTGTTTTTTTTTTTAATTTCTGTATTTTAAATCTTCAAATTTTGTATACAGCCTGTCATACTTATGTACTTTGCAGCTGGGCAGGCAAGTACTAAGATATCAATAAAATTTTCATAAGTCTTTAACCTTGCATTGAATAACATTTTTCTTTTTGTTTTTTTTTTAATTTATTTTATTTTTTGGTAGTGTGACCTGAAACTTTCTCGTATCTAAAGCATATCCTAGATATTTGCAAAAGTGGGAAAGGATTGAAATGACCTTTTTCCCTGAGTATGATAAAACCAGGGCTCGTGGGGAGATCTTTGGTTACTTATTTTTATGAAAGTGGTCATATATAAATCTGCAAGAGAGATAATCCTTATCCATAAAGCTAATGACGTCTAAATATTCATTGTAAATATAAGAGTTCACCTTAATATTTTCATGACTGGTTTCATTACCTTTGTGAATACAAAACGGAGCAGTATTTTGGGCGAAAGGTAGGTATTAAATTCAAAAATAGAATGCTCAAATGGAACCGGAGATATTTTCTATTCTGTTTATCAATGTTATCCTTTATGTCAATGGAACATAACTCTTGATATCAGTTTTAGTACTTTTCGAGTCTTCCAATGAAAAGTGGTTAGTATCAATAAATCTATTCACAGATTTTACTTCTATATTCATGTAATATTTTTAAATAAATATTTAAGTATGTAATATTATAAACCTGAAGAGTTTATTTGTTTGAACGTGTCAATCTCAGGGAAATACGGGTTCGAATTGTAGAAACCCTTTCCGTGTTGAATAAACATAGAATATTTATCTAAGAACACTATTATGCTAATATTATGCTACTTGTAGCATGCATTGTCTTGATCAATAGTAACAATGGGGTTGAAACCGCGGGAAAACCCTTGTTTAAGTTAAGACGCATCTAGCTAAGACGCATTTAGTTGTATTTTAGTTTTAAAAAGATTTTTGAAAATCATTGGCCAGGCTCAGCTTTACATATCCGGAAGTAGCTCCTAACGATAACCATTTATCGATGGCTTCAATTAAATGAGCTCTTTTTGAAAATAATTATTTCCGAATACTCGCAGACTATTGCGTGAATTTATGTCCGACACAAAAAAGGGAGTTTTTAACTCTTTTTATGTATATGAAAGGATCTTTGGATCCTGATCGATCATCAAGCATTCTTTAGAAAAGCAAGACAATCGAACAGCAGGCTTTCACCTGGTTCACCTGGTTTGGTCTGTAGTTTCACCGCTGCGTTGATGCTGAGGCTGCTTGAACGAGCTGGCTGTTTCATCCTTGGTGCAGGTCAAAACCTGCACTTTAATTTAAAGGATTGGACCTGGTTCCTGGTCCACCTCAGGCTGCGTGAAGTCTACATCTGTTTGTAGATCAGGAGAATCGGTTGATATGGCTCATATAGGTCTGATGTAACAATTTCATTGTTTTATAATTTTATTATATTCTCCATCTAAGAAAGGAGACAAAGCCTCCTGAAGCCTGACAATGCGAGTCAATATTTGATTGTAAGAGACAGTCCCCAGTTTTGATAACACGTACTGTCCGCAAACAATTTCACCAAGCACCATGCAACAGTCCCAATGTACTGCTCGTTGGGCTGGAGAGTGACTGCATTAGATTTTTATCCTGTAGCCTTGCAAGTCAATATTATATTGTAAGAGACAGTCCCAGGTTGTAATAACAAGTACTGCCCGCAAACAATTTTACCAAGCGCCTTGCAACAGTCCCAATGTACTGCTCGTTGGGCTGGAGAGTGACTGCATTAGATTTTTATCTTGTAGCCTTGCAAGTCAATATTATATTGTAAGAGACAGTCCCAAGTTGTAACAACTAGACAACTACTAAACGTGGCTACCGAATTTAGGTAGGTAGTATAATAGTAAAGTAACAGTCCCAGAGACTGCTCGCAGTACCATATAATATCGCAAAGTGACATTCCCAAAAAATGCCCACATTGCTTTCATTATCCCACTTAACGTGGCTACCGAATTTAGGTAGGCAGTATAATAGTAAAGTAACAGTCCCACAGACTGCTCGCAGTACCATATAATATCGCAAAGTGACATTCCCAAAAAATGCCCGCATTGCTTTCATTATCCCACTTAACGTGGCTACCGAATTTAGGTAGGCAGTATAATAGTAAAGTAACAGTCCCACAGACTGCTCGCAGTACCATATAATATCGCAAAGTGACATTCCCAAAAAATGCCCGCATTGCTTTCATTATCCCACTAAACGTGGCTACCGAATTTAGGTAGGTAGTATAATAGTAAAGTAACATGTAATCTCTTATGCTAATCTCTTTCGCAAAAAATTTTATCAAGCACCATTATAACAGTCCCAATTTAGGCAAATCAATATTATATTTTAAGATACGGTCCCAAGTTGTGATAAAACATACTTAGGTATGTGTAGTTGAAAATAACAGAACAGAACAGTCTCAATGCAAGCAGATACTGTCCGCAGACTATTATTCCCTAATTAGGAATAACAACATCTTAGAAGTATGAAATTCTGAATTATTTTTTAAAATTAAATTTTAAGAAACACTTGGCCAACATTGGTATAAAACTATAAAGAAGACATTATCTAAGCAATAATGTAAAGATATTTGTATGCTCTCTATAAGCGGGCGAAAAATGGTTTGTGCTTGAATTACCAACTGTAAGGTAGGTAAATGCAATTATCATAGGCAAATACATTATTCTTAGATTATTCTGGCCCTTATTAGTGTCGGTAGCACTAATTTCTTGAGCAAAAGTAAAACCACAGGTATATGATTTTTTTTTTTTTTTTGTACTTATATAATAACCAAACAAGACGTAAAAATCGTCCGTTTTCATATTAATGGATCTAACAGATCATTACGCAGTCTAATTAATTTAAAAATTATTGCGTAATTATGTACAGACTCATATTATAAGATGGAAAAAGAAAACATACCTTGTGATGGTGAACGGGCAGCGCAAACTTGTTGACGTTATCTCGTAGTCTTCCGTGTAATGACGATCACGCGATCGACGTCACCTGTTCTTCTAATTTTTCGTTGTTAAACGATCACATTTTTTCTTTTATGCATTATTTTAATTTTAACAATAACACTACACTATCACATTTTTAAAATAACTTTTTTCGAACGAGCGCGTGTGGAACGGCGGAGCACTAAAATGCGAATGACACGTATGGCGAGCGCTGTATCCAAGTAGACTAAACTACCCACAGCAAAAAAAAAAAAAAATCAAATCAAATACTCTCAAAATAGTGTGGAATGGCATGTACTAGTAGGCGTTACTACATGTGTTATGCTAATCTCGAGGACGAAGCCGCAATATAATTAAGGGAGGCTCAAATACAAAAAATCGTGTTTTTGCGGTCTGTGGGTACTAAACTGGGTACAATGAAAATACTTTAATAAATTCTCCACTTTAATCAATAATCGCCTAATCAAACCTTCAGGATCCTGTGGGATGTTCGAATAGTAGGGTGGTGAAACAGCATGGGGTCATTGATCTTGAGGTAATAGTCAAATCCGAAAGTCATGAACTCATGATCCGCGATTCTCGTGGAGTTAGTAACGTTAAGGTCAAGTTCAAATGTCCTTAGAGTTAAGGTTAAAAGACTTTGAAATTAAAATCAAATGATTCCGAGGGCATTATTTATATACCTCAAAGGTCAAGGTTGAGTGGAAATTATTGTCAAGGTAAAGTGACTTTAGATTTCAGGTTCATGATCTTGAGACTCACAGTCAAGGTACTGGAACTCCAATTGACTTGACTTCAATTGTAATAGTATATTTTTCTCTTCTTTTGTTTAATTCTCCAAAACAGTGTATCCTGTCGCAAAAATAACGAAAAAATTCAGCCAAGTTATAGCGGGAAAAATCTTGTTCCAGAATCTTATGGTCACCCTACTAGAAAGAGACGGTTACCTCCAAATTAGCTCTCTCAGCTGGCACGTTTTTCGGCATGAGTACTCAATCCAGATTGTTTGTTACATCCATGATGGTTGCACTAGTAGTAAAAGATCGGGCGTCATTATCCTCAACGGATGTCTCAAATATTGAAGATTGACCTTTAAATTACGTCTATGGGTAAATGTTGTCATTAGCATATTCCATTCAAGATCAATCATATAGCAAAAAGGCCCGGAAGCCATGCCAGAAATATTACCAAAAAAGAAATGAACAGTCATTTGACTGACATTTTATTGTTTAAAATGTCAGAACTTCAGAAGTCAGACAGATGTTGTGTTGTGTTGTGTGCTTGTGATTTTCATTACCTATTAGTTTTTAGTGTAAAACAGTAGCATTAAGCTATGGATATGCAATTGATTTATGTTCTAAAAAGCTAACACTTTTTTTCGGCCGACGGTACACGGCAAAATCAGTTTGGTAGAGGCTACCCCAAATTTAGACAAGATGAAACTAGTAAGTAGTTACCGGCAATCAAGTCAGATTAGTTTATGTTATTCTATTGTGTCCTTGTACTTAAGCAGTATTTTTTGGCACCGTCAGTACTGCTTGAGCAGCGACGCGGCGAAGCCATGCTTCGTGCTGTCGTTCAAGGAGCTGCTGATTATGCTGGACTGCGGGTTGTCAGCGCACTCCGTGCTGAACTTCCTGCCACTGCCGCCTGTGCCGAGCACGCGCCTCGCTTCTCTGCCCAACTACACTCCGCCACATCTCAACGACCCGCTGCTTGAAGGGGTTTGTTTACCACTATTGAACATCAAAGAATACTGTCTTGCATGTTAAACGCTGCTTTCTAGAGAAAATTGAAAAACTATAATTAAAAACCAACCTAAAAAAAACAAAAACCTGGAATTGAGGTGTTAAATTGAAGTAACATTGTTTTTATTTCATCATAATCAGTTTACACCTTACAAACAAAAAATGTAAATTAATTAAAGCGATTTAAAGGAATTGTAGGATGGGATGGGATAGAATAAGATACGATGTGATAGGATAGGATACGATGTGATACCACCGTGGATTTTAATCAGTACAGGTTTGACAGTCCCTCTTACCCTGCCCTGGGTGGGAGGACTAATTTGATGATTTACATATGCATATTTATGTATGCTCCAGAATGATGGTTTACAGCTAATGTTGTTAATAAAGAAGCACTAAAAAATACATTGTTAAGTTCCGACATCCACGCGAACGAAGTCGCGGGCACAGCTAGTGCAAAATATGATTCTAAGAACTATTTATAATGGCCTTAGTTCATTACAAATACTGAAATACACAACCTACTACAAATGAACTCTGTTAAAGACAAAATCTCGACCATAACCAAAACATACATGGAAAGGCTGGTTAGGCATCCAAATGAACTTGCTGCTGGGTTGACAAGACGCTCGTAACAAAAAGGTCTCCGAAGAAAAGACAAAGACACTACCCTCTTGAGTAGCATAAATACATGTTATGCCTATGAGTACTTGCTCTCGCTGAAGAGCACACTCCATCTGCCAAATTTCACTTACCACATCTGTTTAAAGTACATAAGACTGATTGCAGATATTTAAAAAAAAACTTAAAATACAAATGCAAAAAGTGTATAATTATTGTAAAGTGAATTTGGTGTTTGAACTAAAAAGGTCAAAATAAAATTTCAAAAGTTCATTTTATTTATTTAATTTAACATACAATTAGAAGGTTATATACATATTACACTCTAAAATACATCAAACAATTTCAGTGACTCATTTACACACATTTTACATGCATGCAAACATATTCGAACATTATCAATATATCAATCTTCTCATAGTAACTTTATAAATCCCACCAAAAACATACCTGTTAAAAAGGAGGCCAAATTCATATTGGCTAGTTGTTAGCTTAAAAAAGGATTGAAATCCAATTCAAAGCCAAGTTTAAATGCACTTTAAAATTTGTTGCATTTCGGCCAGATGGACCATAAACTTGGCATTGAATTGGAACAATTTCTTGAAAAAAAGTATTGAAATCCTACCAAAAACATACATGTTAAAAAGGGGGCCAAGTTCCTTTCGGCTAATTGTTAGCTTAATAATGCACTTTAAAATTTGTTGCATTTCGGCCAAGGAGGCAGTGGATGGGTCCATATTGGCGCACCTAAAGTTGTTTACCCGAAATTGTTCTTTCTAACGATTTGTAATCCGAATGATCACTCTTCCTAAAATTTTTCATCCTAAAGTTTTCATTCATACTATTTGTAGTGCTACCGGCGATGTTCATAACACTCATTTTTCCGAAAATTGCTATCAATCAATAATAATATTATAATAATATTCAAAAAGAATATCATTTAAATATGGACTTTAAATATTGCTCTTTAGATATTTTTTACATTAGTATCATAAATTAGCAGACAGCTCGCTGTCAGCGAGCTTACCGCCGTCAGACTGCTCGGTAGTTGGCGCCTCGCTGGCCGCACGTCGTAGACGAGCGGTCGGTGCGGTGTCCGCGCGCTTACTGCTAGCAGTCGCCGCGCCGTCGTCGCTCAGCCACTGTGTTTATCGCGAAAAGCGATAGCGGTCGGCGGGTGGTCAGCTGGCCGTCTGCTAGCTGTCGCCGCGTGGACTGTTGGGTGCCTGCTAGCTGTCACCGCGTGGACTGCGAGCAGTCGTCTTAGTTTAGGGCGGTGTTGGGTGGGAGCGGTGTTGGAGCAGAGTCGTTTAAGTGTGCTATGACCTTAAAACTGGGTGTAAAAAAGAAATCTAAACGAAAAATATATGACTTTGAATAATAGTGTAAAAGATGGTTATGTTGAGAAAATATAGGAAAACAAATAATAGTATAATAGATGTTTATTGCTACTGACATTATGAAGTCGAATGATTCGGAATTATGAACATTAGTGACAGAGCAATTAGGAGTTGTGATCATTAGGATTAAAAATGTTAGGAATACAATTTTCGGGTTTCCAATGATCGGAGTTTAAATTTTAGGTGAACTTTGGCGCGCCCCTGGTTCATAAATAGGCCTGTTGGTCTAGTGGTTAGTGACCCTGACTGCTATGCCGGAGGTCGTAGGTTCGATTCCCACCCAGGACAAATGTTTGTGCGATGAGCACGATCATTTGTTCTGTGTCTGGGTGAAATTTATCTATAATACTAGCTGACCCGGCAAACGTTGTTTTGCCATAAAAAATAGAAATTAAAAATTTTGTCTAAAAAATTTAAAAAAAAATTAGGGGTGGACTACCCCTAACATTTAGGGGGATGAAAAATAGATGTTGGCCGATTCTCATAGATACCGGATAAGCACAAAAAATTTCATCAAAATCGGTCAAGCCGTTTCGGAGGAGTATGGCAACGAAAACTGTGACACGAGAATTTTATATATTAGATTTATGTATTTAGAAATATATATAAAAGTATGTTTATCAGTTGTCTAGTACCCATAACACAAGCTCTGCTTAGCTTGGGACTAGATGGCGTTGTGTGATAGTTGTGGAATATTATATTATTATTTTTATTAAAAATTCGATAATAATCGATTAAGCCAACTCACGCTTGACCGATTTCTTAAATTTCTTAATTTTTTGTCAATCTACATACAACACACGACCTGTGTGACCTGATTTGTTGCGCCGAAAAAGTGGTAAAATAAAATCTCGTAAAATATATAATTATATTTTTAAATATTTCGGTGGCTTTATTTTTTTTATTTTATTGATTTTTAGCGACCGACTTCCGAAAGAAGTTATTAATTAGTTTATTTCACCCTTTTTTGTTTTGTTGTTTTTGAAGTCGGTAACTTTTTTGAAAAAGTTTTTATTTTACCCTTTTTGTTTATTTATTAAATATTAAACCCAAATTCTTGTAAAATACAAAATTTTCTTACATATATGCACTAATCTTGTAATCCGTCACAACATAAAAAAATCCATATCTCTAAAACTGCTGAACCGATTTTGATGAAACTTGCAGTGTACCCTAAGTTGAATAATACCCAGTACAACAAAAAAAAAAAGAATTACTTAAATCGAACTTGTAGTTCCGGAGATATGCGTGCACAAACATAAAAACATACATACATACACTTATGAAATTTGGCACATTTGTTCAGACGTTGATATAGTCTAACATATATGAAAACTGGGCAGTTCTGATAATATTACATACATACGGGTCGAATTGATAACCTCCTTTTTTTTTGAAGTCGGTAAAAAAGGAGGAGGTTCTCAATTCGTCGTAATCTTTTTTTTTATGTATTTTCCTCGATTTCTCAAAGACGCCTGGACCGATTTTGAAAATTCTTCTTTTGATAGACAGAGTACACCTTCCAATTGGTCCCATGATCATCAAGTCAGGATCTGATGATGAAATCCTGGAGTAATCGTGGGAACTCTTTAAATTTTAAATCATTCTTGAAGCGATTTGATAACAACTCAATCCCGTCGAGTTTCGGCTCGTTAGAGTCGTCTTTATTACATAGACATTGATGCTGGATGATGTCCATAGTCTGATGATAAAGCTGGAAGGTAACCATGAGTTCTTTCTTATACAACAACTCAATCCTACTGAGCTTAGGGTCATTTGATACGTCTTTACATGGACTTTTGTACTGGATGTTTTCCAGGCTCTTATGATGGAACTGGAAGGTAGCCATGGGATATTTGTAATACAATAACGCAATCCCATCGAGTTTGGGCTCATTTGATTCGGGTATGATTTAAGCTATCACCAATTTAATTAGTTTTGTGTCTCCTAAAAAATAGAGTTTGTCCCCAAAATAGTAGATTTGCCACCAAATTGTAGTCACCAAACAATATAAAATCAATTCCATAATAAATCACCTGAAATCTTGAAGAAATAGGGTCTAGTACCAAATAATATTTCTGTATGTAATATAATAGGTTTGTCCTCATAATGGCTCGACGGAGCCCCGCTTCGCGGGGCTCCTATTTCTGCGTGCAAGGTTTAAAGTAACCTAACTAAACCTAACTTTGTAATACAATAACACAATCCCTTCGAGTTTAGGGTCATTTGATTTTTCTTTGCATGGACTTTGGCACTCGATGTTTTCCAGGGTCTAATGATAGAGCTGGAAGGTGGCCATGGGATCTTTGTAATACAATAACGCAATTCGATCGAGTTTGGGCTCGTTTGATTCGTCTTTACATGGACTTTGGTACTGGATATTTTCCAGGTTCTAATGATAGAGCTGGAAAGTGGCCATGGAAACTCCTAAGCTAAACCGGATAAACCCATTTAACTTAGGGTCATTTGTTTTGTCTTGACAAATATTCGGGTGCTAAATGATTTCTAGGGTCTAATGATGGAACTGAAAGTGGTCAAAGGCACATAAGGATAAGGAATTACTAAACGAAAAAATATTTTTTAAACAATAAAAAAACCGACTTATAAAAACACCCAGGAACTAAAAAGCAAAAAATAATCAGTAACTTAATATACTACTCAAAACAAAATAAGGGCCACCTGGTTTTTATCGATTTATTAAATATTGTTTAAATATTACTAGTTACAATGACTGAATCTGATTAATATAAATGGTTTTAGATGGAAATACACAAAAATTAAATATGTATTCCAATAAATCGTTAAAATAAACCAAATTGAATGAAAAGTGAGGAATTGCAAGAATGTATCAAGTTACATAAAACATAAAAAAATCGAAAAAAATACGTATTTAATGTTCCAAAATGTTCTTTAAGCTTCTCTTTTAACTCTGTTCTCTCTGTTCTGATCATTTTATGGGAGGTGGAATGGTCTGGATTAAAATACCGAACATTTTCTTTTGGGATACTCTACCAGCAAGTTTTCAGACAATTTATGAGATCCAGCTGCGTGTTGATGGGAATTTTACTTTCTTTTTCACTCTTCTTTAACTCGTCTCTTAAATGCTCAATAGAACTCAGGTAAAAATCCTAAGTGTCCACTGTAACATCGTAATTCGAGCGTAAGGGAATGTGTGCACTGTTAGTCGCGTCGTGATCGCTCGAGCATTATCCTGCTTCAAGAAGAACTCAGGTATTCCTTGCTGTACGAATGGGATAATGTGGAGTTGCACCACATTCTCTACGCAATTTTGAGGAGTTACAGCACTTTCGTTAAGAAGTGCAAGCCCAGTTTTGCGTGATAGAGATAGCCGCCCCAGAGCATAACTCAGAACTCACCAGAACAGTCTTTTTTAAGAGTGCAAGGATCTGAAACTTGTTGTTTAGATCTTCTCTACATTCTTATGAATAAGTTTTTATTGAAAAAAAATAACCCACCAGTCATCAATAAAAAGCAATTTATTTATTTATTTATTTATTTATTTAACTTTAATTCAGGCACATAAACCCATAACTTGTTAGTATTACTTAAAAACTATGTTAGTACCTACATATTCCTTATTATTAAAAACAAACAATTTATTAATATAAACTAATTAAACCTATATCTATCCAGCCATCTCCTGGAGACACTCGGCATCAATACATGTACTGCGCACAGGTGCCCCATCAGATGGCCTTCAGTCTTACTAGCAACAATGCTCAGGAGACTGCTGTCGCTGTCTCGTATTCGACGCAGTAGTGATGCGGATCTTTTACGCATGATTGCAAAAAAGTCGTCTGTGCGCGCTGTTGCGAACATACTTGATGCGCTACAAAAACGCGGCAGGGACAGCAGTACCCTAAGAGCATTGTTGTATTGCACACGCAACGCATTGAAGGTCTTTTGCGTGTATCTGGTCCACAGACTGCAAGTATAAAAAGCCTGACAATATGCCCTAAACAACGTTAACTTGATACTGTTATTACACTTTGCAAATCTGCGGGCCAGCATGTTGCATCGTACGGTCAATGCCCTGCGCTCTCTTTCCATATCACAGTTATCAGTGCCATCTTCTGTAACCCAGTGACCAAGGTATTTGAACTGCTTTACTCTGTTTAGCGTTGTACCACATAGCGAGACAGGTGGTACTACGTCATAAGTCTTATGTTGTGCCATAAAAACTAACAGCTCGCTTTTCTTGGCATTATACCTTAGTCCATGGGCTTCAGCATAGCACTCACACACATTTAACAACTTCCTAAGTCCACTGATCGAAGGACTCAGCAGCACCATATCGTCAGCATAACTGATGTTGTTAAAAGACACACCGTCTATCGAGCATCCGATGCCAGTGCTGCTGAGTTCCTCGATCAGTTTATTCAAGTAGACATTAAATAGCTTCGGAGAGGTCAATCCCCCCTGTCTCACCCCGCATTCCAACCTGTACTCAATTGAATAAGCGCCTGCCCACCTAACAGTGTTGTATTGGTTACCGTACCAGAACTTGAACATATTAATTATTTCTGGCGGCAGGTTAGCTTCATTCGACAATTTAGTCCATAATATATCATATGAGACAAGGTCAAAAGCACGGGATAAATCCAGGAAACATGCATAGACAGGAGTCCTCCTCCCAGTGTAATATTGCACTGTGCTTTTAAGAGTCATAATTGCAGTCTCAGTTGATAACCCCTTCCTAAAACCAAACTGTCTATCATTAATGACTAATTGCTCACCTAAATACCTGTCAAGTAAACTATCAAAAATTTTTGCTGTAATTGTTGCTAAGGAAATCGGTCGGTAATTGCTTGTATCGGACATATCACCTGTTTTATTTTTAGGAATGGGCACCACAACTGTTTTGATTAGATCTGCTGGAAGATAAGAATGACTAATGCATAGGTTAAATAACAAGGCAAGAATCCTTGGGAGATGAACACCTGCGTTCTGCATATGCTCAATACTCAGACTGTCATGGCCAGGCGACTTGCCCCTGGACATGCTTTTGATGACTGAAGACACGTCACGAGCAGTGAAACGTACACTAAGGTCATTACAGCTGATATTCGGTGATTGTTCTACCACACCCCGAGGTGGATCAATTTTAAAGCGCTGTTGAAATAGGTTAGCAATATCGACCGACTCACTCTTACCCTCAACACTCACGGGAAGACTCGACTCAGGACTCAATTTCCTCGTTTCTCTCCAAAAGCTCCCAAAGTTCCTCGCCAAGTGATGTGAAGCAATAATGTTCATTTTAATTTGTTGCTGGTTGTTTTGACACCACTTAAGCTTTGCCTTAAAAGCCTTTCGAGAGTCACGCATTTGAGTGTAAATGGGCCCCGCACCGGGTTTACCATATTGCATCCAAAGCTGAAACCGTAGTCTCGCCTCCACATGAGCCTCTTTAACGTGCTTGTTCCACCCCGTGACATACCTTCGCTTACATTCATTTCGACCCACATAAGTCGTCGCCGCTGACTCACACAAAATATTAATAACAGTGTTATACAGAGTATCTATATGAGGTCTATGGTCTAGGTTATGGCACATATTATCACAGCATTCATGAAAAACATTAGGAAAATCGACATCCCTCATATTATTATGACACAATTCTTGGTATTTCTTTATCTGACTAATTTCTCTATTCCCCCACTTAATTCTGTTACACAACATATTATTATTTCTGCTGACAAGTTTTGCCTGTAATACATTCAAATTGCATGTCAGTTCCAAGGGTAAGTGGTCTGACCAGAAAACATCATACATA
The DNA here is from genome assembly GCA_950005045.1 of Agrotis exclamationis. Taxonomy (NCBI): domain Eukaryota; kingdom Metazoa; phylum Arthropoda; class Insecta; order Lepidoptera; family Noctuidae; genus Agrotis; species Agrotis exclamationis. The sequence continues at coordinate 408,707 of OX465418.1, read as the reverse complement.
ATCTTCACATCAACAATAGTTTGCCAAGCGGCTTGCGTGACCACACAGTGGTCAAGCCACCTACGACAATTATCATGAGCGTCACTAACGTACGTATATGTATCATAATTCAGTCCGAGTCTTTCCATGTCCGCACATAACCATTTTTGCTCACTACAAAAACTAAGTAACTCAATACCAAAACGCTCACCTGGATGTGAGTTAAAATCTCCCAGAATAAATACACTTTCCACATTCTCGTTCTCAATTATTGCACTTACTTCGCTTAAACAGTCCGTAAACTCAATAAGATTTTCCACCGAGTCTGTAGGCATGTAAACGGAAAAAAACAATAAACACACGCTCTGCTACTACAAACTTAGCTGCCACTAAACGCACACTTTTGCACTCAATGACGGACACCGATGTAAACAAACTTTTTCTCCAGATAAGCGCTACTCCACCATACGGCCGCCCGCGTAGTATCTCAGTCGACGTATCCACAGCTGACTTGCCCGCAAAGGCGAACTCTTTATGTATCGTACCTAGGTAGCGGAAGGAGCCACGTTTCTTGAAGTGCAATGATATCAGCCGATTGGCAAAGTGATCTCACACCATCGATAGATCTATGAATAGATTTACAGTTGAAACTAATAAATTTAATTAGACTTTGTTCCATTCTGACTGCTAGGTGACGTAACTCGTTCTATTTCAAAAGGTTTCCTTCTAAAATTAATATACCTCCTGAAATTAACACCTTCTGGCCATAGGTTATCATCCATGAAGACTGGTAACTTACTTCTCGGGACGTAAACCTTATAGGCATTGTAATCCCTTTCCTGTTTCATAGCGACTTTCTCCAGCTGCACGGACACCTGAGTTTTATCAAGAATATAGCTCGAAATATCGCTAACGGAGACACATTTGTCTACGTTATTGATAAATAGTGCGACTTTAGTATCTGCCGCTTTGAATTTAATATTGCACTCGTTTTTTGCAGTGCCTTTTTGCCCAATAAAACGATTTTTATAACGTTTTTTCCTAACTTCTATCCATTCTTCGTCATGCTTACTTTCTTTCCAGTAACCCGGTTGCTGCAAAACATCGGCTATGGTTCTTTGCTTATGTTTTCCGTTAGCATTTATTTTTTCCTTAACTACCTCCTCTTGCGCAGGCGTAGGTACCATACTTTGAAACGGCGGTGGCGCATGACTCAGCTGTGACGACGCATGCGCCTTACCGACATGTTCGTCAATTTGTAACGGTAAATCCGTTTTTTCAAGCGAGACGCACCTATCGTTAGCGCACTCGGGTGAAAGGGATAGGTGATCCCTCGCCTCGCGTGCTACCAGCTGTTCGCCGTGTGTCACTATGCCCATTGGCCCGCTGTCATAGGTATCATGCAAAAAAGCACCTCTTTGGTTATTAACGTTCAAATGATGACCGTTAACTAATGAAGTTTTTTTGAGATTATCTAGGTCGCACTTCAAAGCACTAAACTGATCGTCTGTTACATATTTCTCCTTAATATAGGATATTTCCCTTTGCAGGATCAGCAGATCTTTAAGTAATCTTGTGACATCTACATGATCAAATGATATTGGGGGCAATCTCTGCAAATCTCGGGCCACAAAAATTGGAATTAACTCCGGGTCAGTCTGTTTGAGAAGACTAATAATATCCTCCAAATTCCTGCTCGTCTTGCCTTTATTTTTGCGTGTTATATTACGCTTTGAAGTCTGTATTGAGTCGAACAGCAGATTTTTAGCAACTTCCACTTCCTCCTCGGAGAAAGCTGTACCACAGATTTGCACTAGACTTTCTTCGTTCATTACTTCAATTTTATTTTGGATAAATGCAAGCACTTCACTGATCACAATATTACAACTTTGACATTTTATTACTTTTGACGCCATCGCGTAGGCAATGACCGCACGCACGCTTAGAAACTCGCCCGTATACGAGGACGGTCACGCGTAGACCAATTCACTGTCAATGAAGCCCAGTCAAAACAGTTCAATAAATTTTCTTCTTCGCAAATGTTTCACGGTTTGCACCATACGCTGCAGTTAACTGGAGGCGAACCAAGCATCTTCTTGAGTATTGTTAGTCTTTATGGAGTCGATTCGGAATAGTTTAGTCAATTATAGGGGTGCCTGTAGCTCGACGCAATGGAGTTTGTACGGTCCGCGCAGTAGATTTTCGCTCTATTTGCGCGGTTAAACAAACTTAATGGTCTTCTTGGGCTTTACTTACTTACTTTCATCCTTGATCACGGCGTCTGATGATATTACCCGTCTTTTAAGACCAGTTTCAAGCATTTTGAACCACTCGTTGGGAATATTCCACCATTAAACCTACCTCTTCTGGCTACGGGCCCCCTGGATTAAGGTGACACCCCAAGTGCCTGTTTTTGCGTCCACATGTCTTCGAATACATGACATTATGAGATTGAACCAGCCTGCTTGCTGTATTAGTCGAAGAAAACTCCGTTAGAAGTTTGAAAATTAAAAAACACCATACCGTAAATTCTAAGTAATCTCAAATATCTAATTAAAAAAAAGTTATGAATTTCTAATTATGCAGTAGAAACAATATTAATACTTGAAAGAAACCATAACAAGATATTTAGTATTTATTATGTACCCAGAATAAGAGCAATACTTGTTTAAAGTGCAATTTAAAAAGTGGCCCTTATTTTGTTTTGACGAGTATATAATTTCCTCACCAAACCTATGAATCAAATCAACTTTTGATGGGCAACTACGGAACCCTACACTTTGCGTGGCCCGACACGCACTTGGCCGGTTTTTTTTTATTGTTGACTCAGACGCGCAGTCATGTGAGTCAGTGATTTCATTTGCTACATTACGAGGTGCTTCGTTGGCCGAAAGTAGGTTAACTTACCGCACTTGGATGGCATGTTTACAAAGATGCTGATTATTATTAATTTATTTATTTATATAGACTCCTGGGTCGATTTTTGTTTAATATCTGAACTGAAAAGAGTATAAAAGCACCCTTCCTATCTCAGCAGAACTGGTAAAACAGACAATCATGTCAACTATGGATAATGTGATGTTTTCTCTTTAGGAATTAAAAGAATGCTGTGGTCGTGTTTTCGTGGACAGCATCCCTGAATTCTGTCCACCCCTGGATAAGGTCGTGGACTTCTCGCAGCTAGACGTGATCCTCATCTCTAACTACACCTGCATGATGGCTCTCCCTTTCATCACCGAGGACACGGGCTTCAAGGGACAGGTGTACGCCACCGAGCCCACGCTGCAGATCGGGCGCTTCTACCTGGAGGAGCTGGCGGAGTGGGTGTCGGGCGGGGCGGGGGGCGCGGCGCGGCGCTGGAAGGAGCTCCTGCACGTACTGCCGGCCCCGCTGGCCCTGGCCGCCCGGCCCCGCGCCTGGCGACGTCTGTTCGCGCCCGCCGCCATCGCGCGCTCGCTGGCCCGCGTGCGCGTGGTGGGCTACGACGAGCGCGTGGACATCTACGGCGCGCTGGACGCCACGGCCGTCAGCTCCGGCTTCTGTCTGGGCTCGGCCAACTGGGTGCTGAGGTCGGCGCACGAGAAGGTGGCGTACGTGAGCGGCTCGTCCACGCTGACCACACACCCGCGGCCCATCAACCAGGCGGCCCTGCGCGGGGCCGACCTGCTGGTGCTGGCCGCGCTGACACAGACGCCGGCGCACAACCCCGACCACATGCTGGGAGACCTGTGCGTGCACGCCACGGTGACACTGCGCGCGGGTGGCTCCGTGCTGTGTCCGGTGTACCCGTCGGGAGTGCTGTACGACCTGCTGGAGTGTCTGTCGGCACACCTGGACACGGCGGGGCTGTCGTCCGTGCCGCTGTACGTCGTGTCGCCGGTCGCCGACTCCTCGCTCGCCTACAGTAACATCCTCGCCGAGTGGGTGTCCGTCGGCAAACAGGTCTCGAACATAATTTGTTTCTTCGTCGCATGTTACGTTATGCAAATAAGCTTCTTAAACAATTTATTCCAATAGTTTTAACAAAATTAAAAAGTATTTCGATTCTACTACAATATCATATTATGAAGCTGGTGACCCGGAGTTGACATTTATAGACAAAAAGTACGAAATCCGCGCGGACGAAGTCGCGGGCGGAGTGCTAGTTAGACATAATAGCGAACGAGAAGAAGACGTTCGATGTTAAAGGCAACCCGAGATTCAGTTTGGTTAGGTTCTTTTAATACTAGCGGACAGAAACAGGAGCCCCGGCGATGTATCTATGCAATGGAATCTTTCAACTTAGTTTTCATCAATTTTCAGAAGTCTGATTAACTTGGTTTGTATTGATCTGTACGCTATGTCCGCAGGCGCGCGTGTACCTCCCGGAGGAGCCCTTCCCGCACGCGGCCCTGGTGCGCGCAGGCCGACTGAAGCACGCGCGCTCGCTGCACGACGACGCCTTCAGCGCCGACTTCCGCCAGGTACGTCAGTAGTGTACCAGGCAGCACTGTCAGCAGTTCCGTTACTTAGAGTATCAAGTCTCAGGGGGCATCATAAACCGGATCGAGACAGGTTTAAAAAAAAAGCAGAAACTATCGTGTATAACGGGTAAATTTGTGATGGCCATCAGGTAGTTTTGTTCATGCACACTCTGGTATCTTGTGGTCTACTTGCAGCCGTGCGTCGTGTTCTGCGGTCACCCCAGTCTGCGCTTCGGAGCCGCCGTGCACCTCGTGGAGCTGTGGGCCTCCAACCCTGCTCATGCGATCATATTCACAGGTGAGTCGCGACACTTTCATTTGTATCATGATTCAAAATTGCGATCCAGATTCCTGACAGACGCCGAACGTTCCACAGAGCCGGATTTCCCGTACCTCGACGCGCTGGCGCCGTTCCAGCCGCTCGCCATGAAGGCGTTCCACTGTCCCATCGACACGTCGCTGAACTACTCGCAGGCCAACAAGCTGGTGCGCGAGCTGCGGCCTCGCGAGCTAGCGCTGCCCGAGCAGTACGCCGCGCCCGTCGGCGGCGCCGCGCCGCGCCCGCACATCGCGGCCGACGGACCGTGCGTGCTGCTGCGGCGCGGCGCCGCGCGCACCTGCGGCGTGCGACGCGGCCGCGCGCGCGCCACGCTGTCGGCGGCGCTGGCGGCGCGCGTGTCGCCGCGGGACGTGCGCGCCGGCCTGCGCGCGGCCCCGCTGGCGGCCTCCCTGCGCGTGCGCGACTCCCGCGTGTCCCTGGACGTGCCGCCCCTGGGCGCGCCGGGCGCGGGCCGCACGCCCCCCCCCCGCCTGGACTGGGCGGCCCCGGACGTGGAGGCGCTGGTCCGCGCGCTGCAGCGGGAGGGTGTGACGGACGCCCGCGTGGAGCGCGGCGCGGACGGCTGTATCGTGCACCTGCCGCGCCACGACACTCTGGTGCACGTGGAGCGCCACGCCACGCACGTGTTCTGTGAGGGGGACGCCGAAGTGCGCCAGGCGCTGCGCCGCGCCATCGCCGCTTGCTTGCCGCACGTGTGACCCACGTCATCCCCGTGTGACCCACACCACGCCCGTGTGACCCGCACCACGCCCGTGTGACCCACACCACGCCCGTGTGACCCACACCACGCCCGTGTGACCCACACCACGCCCGTGTGACCCGCACCACGCCCGTGTGACCCACACCACGCCCGTGTGACCCACACCACGCCCGTGTGACCCACACCACGCCCGTGTGACCCGCACCACGCCCGTGTGACCCACACCACGCCCGTGTGACCCACACCACGCCCGTGTGACCCACACCACGCCCGTGTGACCCACACCTCCGTATGAGTACTTACTATATTATAGCATCTACATACGTGCTAGTTTTATTATTGGTTGCACCTTGTACCGCCAGACGTTCAGACGTTATTTTTAAATATGCTTTCTATTGGATCATAGAAACTATATGATAGACTTGTTTGATATGTTTATGAATCACTTATTTTACAATGAATTTTCCAACTGTCGCAGTGTTGCCAGACTATGTTTACAATAATTCAACATAATATATTCCCTTAAACAAAATCCCTTTTTGGATGAACAAAAATGTAGTTTTGACTTTTTGAGTGTCGCCATCATGTCGCTTTGAATATACTAGACATCATGACTTTCTCTGCAACTTCCGTACAAAGTAATGCCTCACATCAACATGCTTGGTCCTACAAAGATACTCATTAGAACCTGAAAGTTTCATAGAACTCTGATTATCACTATAAATAGCTCTATGGTAATAGGTTCATTCTTTAGTTGTGGCCAAAAACTTTCTTAAATTGTCTCAACCACAAAGCTTCTTGTACACATGAAGCCAGAGACATGTACTCCGCCTCAGTCGTTGACAACGTAACTGTAGGTTGGCGTGTCGAGTTCCAACTGTTTGTTCCTCCCTCGTGAGCAGTGAGTCACAGTGAGTCTAATATCGAGCGTATTGAGTCGTAGTTTCGCCAAGTGAAAAACCACTATCCTGATAGTAATAGACGGAAGCAGGTAGACGACGCTCAGCTTCTTCGATCCTCACGACCCGATGAGACGCAGGCGGACAGACAGCTACTGTCCCACTACTGGCAGGTAGTAGACCGCCATCTCGATGAAGACGCGACAAAGTCGCGGGCAGAAGCTAGTGAAAAATAAGTTAAAAAAAAATATTTATATTAAACATTCCTATATACATATGTTATAGTGTAGCTTGGCGCTTGGAATTCCACCACAGCTGTTCCAGATCTTCAATTTTTATTCGTCAACAGAGAGTTCTCATCAGGCTGAACACCTCTTGCTAAGACGTCATTCCTTTATATGTTATAATGTAGTTGGGCTCTTGATGTTCCACATCAGGTGTTCCAGATTTTTAACTTTTATACGTCGACAGAGTGCTCATCCATCAGGTTGAATAACTCTTGTTAAGACGTCATTCCTATAAATGTTATAGTTTAGCTGGGCTCTTGGAGTTCCACATCAGGTGTTCCAGATCTTCAATTTTTATACGTCAACAGAGAGTGCTCATCAGGCTGAACAACTCTTGCTAAGACGTCATTCCTTTATATGTTATAGTTTAGCTGGGCTCTTGGAGTTCCACATCAGGTGTTCCAGATCTTCCTCGCAGCAGAAATGCTCATCAGGCTGAACAAATCTTGCTAAGACATCATTCCTATAAATGTTATAGTTTAGCTGGGCTCTTGGAGTTCCACATCAGGTGTTCCAGATCTTCAATTTTTATATGTCAACAAAGAGTGCTCATCAGGCTGAACAACTCTTGCTAAGACTTCATTCCTTTTTAACCCAGTTGCGCCCGCTGTGCCCAAACGAGGACACTTGTAGAAGTATCCCCTATTTTTCAATTACTTAATTTATTCTTGTTTTCATTATTGACTAATAACATTTGATAGTGTATCTTTATGTTTTTAGTCCAAAAATATAATATTGACAGCTAAAATAGATTCTATAGTGCATTTAAAAGAGGTATTTCAAATTCTGTAGATGCCGAAAATTAATCAATTTTTATTTTTTACTTTTTGTTCAAGATGAATTATTTTTTGTTAATAAAATACTTAAATATACTCTGAATAATAAAATAAAATTATTTTACAACAAAAACATAGAAATCTCTAAGTAGAATAAGTGATTTTATAACGGTGTCCCCAAGTGAGGACGTTGGGCACTTCAGAGGTATTTATTTCGATTTTTATTGAGACGTTTATTTTAAGCAACTATTAGCACAAGTGACATTTATAAGTCAAAATTACTACCATGGCCTTCAGGAAGCATTTGGAGCTGTGTTGGAAGGAAAATATGGTTTCGGAGAGGTAGATTTAGTAGGTCATCCACCAGAAACAAGCGCATATACGAATATACGATGGTGATGATGACAATAATGCAAGGCTATGTCGTATCATGAGATATACCAAGCAGAGTCGATGTGTTTACGTGACGAAAAGGAATGGGGCAGAAGCAAGTAGAAAACATGAGATGCTGTAACGAAATGACATAGTCTAGTTTATAAAGGGCACGTCTATCTTATTCGGCTTCAAGACCTCATTTACTCATTTATTTCGAACAAATCCTGCTATGCGTGTGGCTAGTATTTTGGTAGACGTCCTTAGCTATATCCTAGAGAGCCAGTGGATGTTGGCATACCGTATGTTTTACATGAAGGAATGGACGGGATCGAGCTAGATGTACAATCTATTTCTCAGCACCACTCTGATATACCTGGCCAAAAATGTTGATGGGTTTTGTTCACATATTTGCTGTATTTAGCTGTTGTGACCACCTTGTGTGTACGCCTACTAACTAACGAAACCAAGATAGATTAGCTTGTCTTTCACTGTTATATCGCTTCTTATTATTTGAGACAGATAATCTGCGTAAGTTATCGGCCAGCAGTTGTGATGGTATCATGCCTGCAGCAAAATGGGGTGGGTAATTATTCTCAAAAACATTCCCAACAACTATAACGCATCAGGTGTTCAAGTTTCCAAGATAAATTATAGCCTATGTGTTGCTCCGACTTAATATCTATACAACAAAAAAATAATAATTCAAATCCGTCCAGTAGTTCCGAAGATTAGCGTGTACAAACAGACAGATTTTTTTTTGGATTCGTGCTCTATTACTGTTTCTAAACCCCCCTCAATCATTATTTTATAAATATATTCAATGTACAATCACAGTTTTTTTACTGTTTTATAATATGTATAGATTGACACTATTTTGGGGTTATAATTATTAATATTATCTAATATATAAAATTCTCGTGTCACAGTTTTCGTTGCCATACTCCTCCGAAACGGCTTGACCGATTTTGATGAATTTTTTTGTGCTTATCTGGTATCTATGACAATCGGCCAACATCTATTTTTCATCCCCCTAAATGTTAGGGGTAGTCCACCCCTAATTTTTTTTTTATTTTTTAGGCAAAAAAATGTTTGCCGGGTCAGCTAGTTTGATATAATATTAAAAGCAAAGTAGCGAGTGAATTTCAAATGTACCTACTCATTAAGCCTTTTCATTATTGATACCCATGTTGATACTGTTGGAAACAGGCTAAGTAGCCAGTAAAAGCTATATAATGTACCTTTAAAAATAATTCAAATGTGCTCATCAAGCCCTTTAATTTGATACCCATGTCGATACTGCGCGAAAAATTTCTTTTTCGGTTACGACTTTACATCCCCTAGAGGGCGCCATATCGGATTTGGTGACACGTCACCTACCCTTTATCCAGCGGACAACTGAGACGATTCTAACGACACCTCATTTTTTTCATGTAATGATAAGTACTTAGTTTAGAAATTATGAGGGAACAGACAAACATACATACATACCGGTCAAAATAATTACCCTCCTTTTGGCTTTGCCGTAGTCGGGTAAAAAGGTGCGTATAGACTATGTAACATAACATGTTATATATAAAAATCAAAGCGTTTATTTCAAGTAGGCCAGTTACAGGCACTTTTGAATTGTCATAGACAAAAATATAATTAAACACTAAAAAGTTATGGTGCTACAGTCCCAGTCACAAAACATAAAAACTGTGAAAGTACCGTAGATACCCATTCCAAGAAATAGATCTCTATGGAGAAGAACGGGCAAGAAACTCCATGGACACTCTTTTAAGATCGCCAAAATTATTACAAAACCTTTGTTACATCATTCATTTTGAGATGATACATTATGTGAGAACGATGTAGCAAGTTAAAAATGTCCATAGTAGAAAATTAAAGAAAGACAATTCAGATACAAACAAAATGATCAATAGTTAAAATAAACCGTGGCAATTCCGGGGTCTCGGTAATTCGTAGGTCCCGCGACCCCGACAGGCTTTTGGTCCTCTAAAGGGGGGGCCCCGTCATTATGCTGACACTCTTTGAGGCGCGCGTGGAACACAACGCGCCGTCGACCCGGGCATAATCCATGGTCGGACAGCGAGTCGCCCATTACTCGCCGCCCGCATGCCCGCATGCCTATGGTGGCCGGAGATCGTCCAGCGACATCCGTCGCTTTGGGCGTCTACCACTGCGGCTACGCTGCTACGCTGTCTTCTCCCTCACGCGTCCCGCCAACAACCGCGACCAATGCCGGGCGCGAGAGGTCTCCGCCTATCGCCGTCGTGAGGACACGGTGGTGCTCTGCCCAAGCGGGGCAGTCCTGCACCGTATGCTCCACGGTGTTCTCCGGGCGATCCTCACAGTGGTGACACCCAGGCGTTTCTTCCCTCCTTATCCGACACAGGTACCTCCCGAAATACCCGTGTCCGGCGAGGAGCTGCGTCAGGCGGTAGGTCAGGACGCCGTGACGCCTATCCAGCCACTCCTCAAAGAGGGGTCTTACCGCTGCGATTGCAGCGTGCCCGGACCTCAGTTGCAACAGTCGCTTCCTCCATACTGCCCTGAGATCGCGCCGGAGCGCTTCCCGCCGCGCCTCGAGGCAGCAACGGGGATTCACCCCGGCGATGTGCCACCACGCGCCACTCAAAGACGCGCTGTTGGGGCCGTCGCCTACAGATCCCAGAGCAGCAACCAGCAAGGAGGTTGGCCGATTCGCCGGCGATTTTGCGGTATCCTCGGATCATCCGGATAGCCATGACCCTCTAGCATGCGACCAGCTTTGCTGATCGCGTCCGCATGCTCAGGGCCAACACATGGGCCCCGTAGAGTGCCATGGACAGCTCGATACCGGCGTACAGCCTCCGGCAGGAATAAAGCTTTACACTTAAGAAATCTTTGCGTCGATGACGATTGTAATAAGAACGGTTCTAATATTATACTATATAAAGCTTCATTGTATAAAACTTCACAAGCCCTCGACAGCACAATAACTAAATCAAACTTTTAAACACAGTAATAATTATTTAATTTAACAAAAATTATATTTAATTAAAATATTTGATCTCAAGGGGGGGGGGGGCTCCTGCCCCCCCCCCCCCTGGCGACGCCCTTGCATGGTCTGTACGCACCTTAACATAATAGGTATATAACATAATTAAAACAATAGTTTAAATGATAATCATACGTATAATTAGATAAAAAAAACTTTTTCAAAAAAAAATGTAACCGCCTTCAAAAACGGTAAAAAAACCTACAAAATAACTTTTCTTTCGGAAGTCGGTGTCTTTGTTTTCTTTATTTCATTGTCTTTTTTTTGCCACCGACTTCCGAAAGAAAAGTTATATTTTAGGTTTTTTTACCGTTTTTGAAGGCGGTTACATTTTTTTTTGAAAAAGTTTTTATTTTACTCTTTTTAGTTCAAATATTCAACCCGAATTCTTGTCAAATACAACATGTGCACTAGAATTTTGTAATCCATAACACCGGTAATAACATCGCTCATGTACACAATAAGCTAATAAAATTCCCTATCTCAAAAACTACTGAACCGATTTTGATGAAACTTGCAATATTCCCTAAGTTAAGTAATACCTAGTACAACAAAAAAAGAATTACTTAAATCGGACTTGTAGTTCCAGAGATAAGCGAACTCAAACTAAATCAGTCGATGCCTACTCCTTACTATTAAGGAGTTCTACCTTCCATCATCAGCTCAGCTACATGAAATTATGATTACCATACGCAAGTACTTAAATTACAAAAACGGTGTGTCGTGGTGTCGGCCTATATAAAATTCGAGGGTTGCCCTCGATTTCTCCAGGATCCAATCATCAGATCCCAACTTGCTGACTATAGGACCACCTCAGAAGTACCTCCTTTCGAACAAAAAAAGAATTTTAAAAATCGGTCCACAATTGGCGGAGTAATCGCGTAACAAATATACAAAAAAAAAGAAAAAAAATACATACCGTCGAATTGATAACCTCCTCCTTTTTGAAGTCAGTTAAAAAGGAAAGCAGAATGGCCACCGTCCTAACTGTGTTGTTATGCCATCTATGAGTAATGCGGGAACCACGTCGCCGCCCTTTGGGATTTCATCCATCGGTGTTTCGTCCATTCGGGATGTCGTCCTTTATGGCATTTGAACATAGGTAGTGAGGGCGCCAATAGTTCGAGGGACTAAATAAGTAATTTACCCGAGGTAAACACTGTGCTTTTCATTACGAATACGAGGAAAGTAAAATAATTAATAACATAAATTATCAGCTAAAGAAAAAATGATTGAAGATCGGATTGTTACATTGTCGCTTATTTTGTTTATTTTTAGGGTTCCGTAGCCAAATGGCAAAAACGGAACCCTTATAGATTCGTCATGTCTGTCTGTCCGTCCGTATGTCACAGCCACTTTTTGTCGAAAGTATAAGAGCTATCCTGTTGAAACTTGGTAGGTAGATGTATTATGTGAACCGCATTAAGATTTACTCACAAAAATAAAAACAAAACAAATTTTGGGGGTGCCCCCCATAAGTACTTAGAATTGAAATTCAAAATTTTTTTTTCACCAAACCCATACGTGTGGGGTATCTATGGATAGGTCTTTAAAAATTATATTCACGTTACTAATATCATTTTTTTCTAAACTGAACAGTTTGCACGAGAGACTTCCAAAGTGGTAAAATGTGTCCCCCCCCCCCCCCCTGTAACTTCTAAAATGAGAAAACGATAAAACCAAAAAATATATATATAATGTAGACCTCAACAAAAACTTCCAACGAAAATTGGTTTGGATGAGATACAGTTAGCAGTTTTTGAGATAGGTATAGTTTATTTTCGAAAACCGCAAATATAACTTTGCCATTCATACAAACACTATGAAAACCAAAGTTGTTTTTATTGTTTGTGTATATTACTTACTAATCTCAATATAATTATTTCCCTAATCTATGCTTGCTACTACGGAACCCTTCATGGGCGAGTCAAACTCGCACTTGGCCGGTTTTAATTGTGCTGTGGTCGTCCAGCTATACAGCCAGGATTTTTAATGTTCGTTATTTAAAAAAAAAAACTTTTCAAAAAAAAATGTAACCGCCATCAAAAACAACCACAAAAAAGAGTAAAATAACCTACAAAATAACTTTTCTTTCGGAAGTCGGTGCCTTTGTTTTTTTTTATTTCATTGCCTTTTTTTTGCCACCGACTTCCGAAAGAAAAGTTATTTTGTAGGTTATTTTACTCTTTTTTGTGGTTGTTTTAAAAGGCGGTTACATTATTTTTTGAAAAAGTTTTTAGTTTAAGTATTCAACCCGAATTCTCGTAAAATACATCATTATCTAATATGTGCACTAGAATTTTGTAATCCGTAACACCGGTATTAACATCGCTCATGTACACAATAAGCTAATAAAATTCCCTATCTCAAAAACTAATGAACCGCTTTGATGAAACTTGCAGTAATCCCTAAGTTAAATAATACCTAGAACAACAAAAAGAATTACTTAAATCGGACTTGTAGTTCCGGAGATATGCGAACTCAAACTAAATCAGTCGATGCCTACTCCTTACTGTTAAGGAGTTGTACCTTCCATCATCAGCTCAGCTACATGAGATGCAAGTACTTAAATAACTTCATAAGATTTGCGAAAAACGATGTGTGGGCCTATAAAATTCGAGGGTTGCCCTCGATTTCTCCAGGATCCAATCATCAGATCCTGACTTGGTGATTATGGGACCACCTCAGAAGTACCTCCTTTCGAACAAAAAAAGAATTTTGAAAATCGGTCCACAATTGGCGGAGTATTCGCGTAACAAATATACAAAAAAAAAAAACATACCGTCGAATTGATAACCTCCTCCTATTTGAAGTCGGTTAAAAATGTAACCGACTTCCCACAAAAAAAAAAGTTCAAAATAACCAACAAAAAACTTTTCTTTCGAAACTCGGTGACTTTCTTTTTTATTTCATTCACTTTTTGTCACCGACTTTCGAAAGAAAAGTTTTTTGTTGGTTATTTTGAACTTTTTTTGTGGGAAGTCGGTTACATTTTTTACATTGGGTTACATTTTTTTTAAAGAATTTTATTTTAATTATTATCCTATTTAGTTTCAATATTCAACACAAATTATTGTCAAATACATAATTTTCTTACATATACACTAAAATATTGTAATCCGTAGCACCGGTAATAACATCGCCCATGTATGTACTCTTACACAATGAGCTAAAAATGAAAACTACTGCACCAAACTAAATGCAAATTGTATGGGACCAAATGGCAGACTGTATCGAACAAAAAAGAATCATCGAAATCGAACCAGAAACCTCGGAGTAATCAGGTGTAGACAATGTTGAAAACTTTTTAGGTTATTGTTGATTTTTCAAAAAGTGCTAGTCCGATTTCGATAAAATTTTAATGGGACCATTTGGGAAGTATAGCCTTTCCAACAAAAAAAGAATTTTTCATTCCTTATACTCTGAAAGTAGGTCATCAAATGTCTGACTAGCCGTTTGAAAGTTATCCATTGCCGGCCTAGGGAAAATCGCTTTCAACTGACAGCTGCCAAATTTAAGAAAAAAAAAGTAGTCCTATTTTGACATTTCTATTGAATCATGATCAAACTTTTTATAGAGCCACTAAATTACAGAGCGATTTAAAATTAAAATAACATAAAGTTAAGTATTATTACGAATATAAATAATGACGATAAAGTAATTTTCATTACTCATACTCTGAAAGTAGGTCATTACATGTCTGATTCGCCGTTTGAAAGTTATCCATTGCCGCCCTAGGGAAAATCGCTTTCAACTGACAGCTGCCAAGTTTAAGAAAAAAAAACTAGTTCTATTTTGACATTTCTATTGAACCATGTTCAAATTTTTTATACAGCCACGAAATTACAGAGCGATTTAAAATTAAAATAACATAAAGTTAAGTATTAAGAATATAAATAATGACTAAAATAATTTAGTTTCAACTATTTCTCTAAAATAATACAGATTTCGACAAAATCTTTGCCAATTTTTAAATCCTGGCTGTATAGATGGACGACCACAGCACAAAAATTAAAAAAAAAAACAAGCGGCAAAGTGACAATCCGATAGCATTTGGGAAGTGGACATTCTGAGCCTGAGCGTCATTTTTTCTTTAGCTATTTATGTTGTTAATTTTACTTTCCTCGTATTCGTAATGAAAACTTGAAAAGCACGGTATTTCATCATCATCATCATCTCAGCCATAGGACGTCCACTGCTGAACATAGGCCTCCCCTTTAGATCTCCACATATATTACAGTATTTACCTCGGGTAAATTACTTATTTAGTTCCTCGAACTATTAGCGCCCTCACTGCGTTACGGGCGCCAAACCCCGTCTCGGGACGTAAATAAGTAACTTTCACGCCTTGGATAACAATGTACTATTACACTTCATAAAATATAGCTTGATCTCTGCGACAGCTTTCAGTAAAATCACGACTATGAAGTCCTGAATTTCTTAATAGTACAGACAGTACTAGTACCTCTCAATGTCATACTTTATAGGCATGCCGACCTAATTAGTGATGGGCGATGAATCATCGTGATCACAGACTATAAGCTATCGATATTTTAAATAAAACTTGATTTAAAATTAATATAACTTTTAATTTTATTGTAACTATGTATATTTTAATATGATAACATTACTTACATTTGTTCATACTTGAACTAAAATAATAGTGAGTAAATAAAACTGAAACTGATTCATCGCATCAAAATTCAGAATTTATATGCATCGCGCGGCGCAGAACGCGGCTCCTTACATAGGAGTCGGGGAGGCGTGGCCCGCGTGTGCCGCAAACGGTTCAAGCCAAATCCGACTTTCGGCGCGTTACGCGCTGAATCCACTGCGGGTAATGCAACGTGTGTTCGCGGTTCTACAGAACAACGTCTATGAATAAAGCTGAAAAATAAGATTTTTTTTCTACGTATTTTTCCAGGATAAAAAGTATCCTATTTTATGCCCAGGATAATAATGTATAATTATACCAAGTTTCATCGAAATCGAACCGTTAGTTTTCACGTGATGCCTGCACATACAGACAGACAGACAGACAAAATTTTTTTTAATCATTATTTGGGTTTGGTATCGATCCAGCAACACCCCCCGCTATTTATTTTTTCAATATTTTCCCACGTTTTTATACACTCACTTTTCTTGTTTGTTTGTTTATTTGTTTGTTTGTTTGTTTGTCGTTCCGGTTGGACTTTTGCAACTCAATTTTAAGCAACTTCCCGATAAGCTAGCAGGCTGAAATTTTGTACACGCTCTGAGTTCTGATGACAATGCATGACTAGTTAAGAAACGTCATAACAAATCCAATATGGCGGCCTCCCCAAGATGGCGGACTGGCTGTTTGAAATCCACCCCTATGATATGGGTATCAAATGAAAGGGTTTGCGGTCAGAAATACGAAAAAAATAGTCACGTAACTTAAATCCAATATGGCGAACGTCCAAGATGGCAGACAGTATATTTGAAATGCACCCCTAAGATATGGATATCAAATGAAAGGGTTTGCTGTCAGGAGTACGAAAAAAATAGTCACGTGACTTAAATCCAATATGGCGGACAGGCTTTGAGGCACTTCCCGATAAGCTAGCAGGCTGAAATTTTCAGGGTAGCTTCAAACCCGATCAACAAAGATAAAAATAATAAAATAATTAATAGATTTTAAAAAATCTAAAAACCCACGTTTTTAAATATCCTAAAAATAAGAAAATAACCCTACGGGGCTGAGAGAGGGGCCACTCAAAACGTGGGGGCGTATCTTTGCAAGTTACACCCACGATCTATTACATGTCTTGTAAATATATCCCATAAATAATCCCTTAAATAATATACGCCCCCACGTTTTGAGTGGCCCCTCTCTCAGCCCCGTAGGGTTATTTTCTTATTTTTAGGATATTTAAAAACGTGGGTTTTTAGATTTTTTAAAATCTATTAATTATTCAATGTACAGAATTGACCCTTCTACAGATTTATTATATGTGTGTATTTATCATAATATAAATATGATTTTAATCTGAGGCAGTTCAGCAGGTTCGTGCCAGTGTCTCCCTTCCGAAAGACAAAACTCTAAAAAACAAACCACGAGCAAATCATTATTTTGTACAAATTAGCAAGTTTGGGTGAGTACTTAAATTATTTTAGTATGTAAGTAGTTAGTGCAAGGAACGAGGATTTTTTTGTATGAAGACTTCCCGAAAAATTCCTCCGGCACTGAAATTGATTGATTTTTTTATTGAATAATAACAATAATATTTCACAACTATCACACAACGCCATCTACTCCCAAGCTAAGCAGGGCTTGTGTTATGGGTACTAGACAACTGATAATAGTTATTTATGCAACTGTTGTATAATCAGGGGTATTAAAACACGAATGTGGGTTTATCACACGAGGCGTAGCCGATGTGAACCGCAAAAGGATTTTCACACAAAAATAAAAACAAAACAAATTTTGGGGGTTCCCCCCATACTTAGAATTGAAACTCAATTTTTTTTTCAACAAACCCATACGTGTGGGGTATCTATGGATAGGTCTCTAAAAATGATAATGAGGTTACTAAGATCATTTTTTTCTAAACTGAACAGTTTGCGCGAGAGACACTTTCAAAGTGGTAAAATGTGTGTGTCCCCCTGTAACTTCTAAAATAAGAGAATAATAAAACAAAAAAAAATATATAATGTAGACCTCAACAAAAACTTCCAACGAAAGTTAGTTTGGATGAGATATACTCGTACGTAGTAGTTTTTGAGATATAGTACATTTTCAAAAACCGCAAATATAACTTTGCCATTCATACAAACACTATGAAAAACAAAGTTATTTTCATTGTTTGTGTATATCAATTACTTTCTTTTTTATCGTGGTAAAATCATCAAATGAGTCCTCGCGCCCAGGGCAGGGCGGGACTACTGCACCGAGCAGGGCAGTCCTGCACCGGTATATTACTAATCTCAATATAATTATATCCCTAATCTATGCTTGCTATTACGGAACCCTTCATCAGCGAGTCCAACTCGCACTTGGCCGGTTTTTTTTTGTTATGTTTGTGACAGGGCCAGGTTCTTACGGACGAATTTCTATTTTTTTTTTTTTTGAAAATCTAAATAAATAATAATATCGACGAACGACGTCTGTCGGGTCAGCTAGTTTAAAAAAATAGTTATGAACATTCACTGATATTTAGGTGCAATAATTAAAACAATATTATTGGCATTATTCGAGCGCATGAATGCGAGTGAGAACACTGCATGACTTTATAAAATTGTTTACGACCGCCTCTACACTCAAACACTGCATAATTCTGTATGTGAATAACGTGTTTTCTATTTGAAGGGTACAGGCAAAGAAAATAATATTTTTAAGGAACGAAAAATTCAGCTGCGAGCAGGGTTCGAACCTGCGTCTTCTGGGTAGGTACTCCAGACTTAAACAATTAAACCGTCGCAACCACTACTCTTGCAGCTGAATTTTTCGTTCCTTAAAAATATCTTTGCGAAGACTCGACGCAGGCGTTATTGAGTATAAAAATATAACTAAAGAAAATAATGTCCAGTGCATGTTAATTATGTGCAGTCCCACTTGCAACTGAATTTTTCTTTCCTCAAAAATCATCTTTAAGATGCGCGTCGCATGCGTTAATGCGTTTAAAATAATTATTAATAATAACTTTGTTTTTCATAGTGTTTGTATGAATGGCAAAGTTATACTTCTCATCCAAACTAACTTTCGTTGGAAGTTTTTGTTGAGGTCTACATTATATACATTTTTTTTAGTTTTATCATTCTCTTATTTTAGAAGTCACAGGGGGACACACACATTTTACCACTTTGAAAGTGTCTCTCGCGCAAACTGTTCAGTTTAGAAAAAAATGATCTTAGTAACCTCAATATCATTTTTAGAGACCTATCCATACCACACGTATGGGTTTGTTGAAAAAAAAATTTTTGAGTTTCAATTCTAAGTGTAAAATTTGTTTTATTTTATTTTTGTGTGAAAATCCTTTTGCGGTTCACATAATACACCTACTTACCAAGTTTCAACAGAACAGCTCTTATACTCTCGCATTCATGCGCACGAATAATGCCCTCACGATTGAAGCTTTAAGGCGTCTGGGAGAATGATTGGCCCATCGGATTGGTCTGGCTGCTTACAAAGGGTCTTAAAATAGTACCATGAGTAATTATATGTAAAATTTAAGCTTTCTAAAATAACGTAGTTTATCAAAATTTTTTATGATCTTCATGACGTCTGGCGGAAGTAATGGCCCATGGAAATGGTCTGGCAATAATAAATATCAATTTTTGATGATATTCTTAACAACATATTTAAATATGAGCCTTTCTACTTTAACGTAGGTGAACAAGATTTTTATGTACCTTTAGGCCCCGGTACCTGTGAAAGGGCCCCGGTTTCGACCTTGTAAGTACGCATACTCAATGATATTATAAGTCATAGATATGTTATACACGTACAAAACAACAGAAAAAAGCGTACCGCGCAGAGAGGCAGCACACATACACACTTTTTATTCACACACATTACATTTCACTACTGGTGATTGTATTAAGGTTCACTTTTGCTTGTTCGGGAATTTGGTAAATTAAATACGTGTTGTGTGATTGCAAGTATATTTGCGACTAACTAAATATTATAATAATAATGCTTTTAAAGGCGACATGAGGTAAACACATAGCTATAGACATTTCTCAATCCCACATACCGCCCACCAAAAGGACTTAAGTGCTTTTATAAAGAAATCTAAATTTTATACAAGTTATCATTTACATAATCAACTATATAACTCAAAATTGTTAGTCTAAAGCAAAATTATTACAAACGTAAATTAAATTATTGATGAAATTCTAACTATGCACATACATTTCAGTACTTGATACTAAAATAATCCATAATACATCAATTATTCAATAAGATTAAGTAGAATCAACTGGCAGTGCACATAACTTGGTAACAGTTCTCTTTGTTATAGAACCTCCACTTCTTACACTATACACTCTCGTGTTACCATCCGTGCCAGGATGTTTATCTGTAATTCTTCCTAAGGACCATTTGCTGGGTGGCTGATTTTCAGTCTTTATCAACACAATATCCCCTATTGCAAATTCCTTCTGTTTCTTCATCCATTTAGGACGCTGTTGGAGCCTGGTCAAATATTCTTCTTGCCAGCGTCGCCAAAGTCTTGAAGAACCTTTTGTGTGTGTTGCCAGCGTGACAAATTATGAACCTTCACAGCTTGCAGATCAGGCGACGGTACCACAATCGGTGGTTCTCCAATTAAAAAATGGCCAGGAGTTAGTGGATCTAAGTTTTCTGTGTCAGTGTTATCTATTGGGCACAACGGACGTGAATTCAAATAGGCTTCTATTTGGCATAATATCGTAGTCAGTTCCTCGAACGTCAGGTGAGTTGTAATAACACGTTTTAGGTGGTACTTAATGGACTTCACGCCTGCTTCCCACAATCCTCCAAAATTTGGACTATATGCTGGGATAAAATGAAATTGTGTGCCATCTGTTGCTAGCGTCGATGTGATTTCTCCTGTCATCTGAGCTTCACTCCACAATTTATGAAGCTCTGTATTTGCACCCACGAAGTTTTTACCGTTATCACACCACAGGTGGCCGCATTTACCCCTTCTGGCAACAAAACGTCGAAAGGCTGCTATAAATGCCTCTGTAGTGAGGTCTCCAACTAATTCTATATGGATTGCTTTAGTCGACATACATATAAAAATTGCCACATATGTCTTTGTAGTTTTGTTGCCTCTGCCTTTGGACATCAGTGTTTGAAACGGCCCTGCAAAATCTACACCGCTATGCAGAAATGGTCTCGTCGGTGTTACTCTTTCCACAGGTAAGTCTCCCATTATTTGTCTCTTTGTTGTGGCATTCATTCGAGCACACTTCATGCATTTGTGAATATGTTTTTTCACCAGTGATTTAGCTCTTATAACCCAGTATTTAAAACGTAAGTGACATAACATTAACTGTACTCCTCCATGAAGTGTTTTGTCGTGTGTATCAGCAATAATTAAAGCTATCAGAGCGTTTCTGTTTCCCAGGATCACAGGATTCTTCTTATCATCGGGCAAGTTAGCATGTCTTAAGCGACCGCCCACCCTGAGTATATTTTTCTCGTCCAAGTATGGATTCAGACTTCGTAGCTGACTTTTCTTCTTAACTTGTTTCCCTATTTTTATTCTATCTATCTCTTCCTTGAATTCTTCTTCTTGAGCCTTTTTTAATACAGATCTGTAGAGTATCTTCTAATTCTTGCGTTGTTAAATTCTGATTTTCATTGTATATGTTCCTTTTATAGTTTAGAAATCTTTTACAGTAAGTAATTGCTCTTATTAGATCTGTCAAATTTTCAAAATTTTTAAATTGTGATGTTAAAGTTGTTTCAGGTTCTTCAATACATTCTGCGTTCAGGTAAGTATTGATTTTAGTTTTCTTTATTTCTAAGTCAGTTTCTGTTGTTTCATGTTTAATATTTATTTCTGTTTCAGATAGCCAACCCGGTCCGTGCCACCATAAGTTACATCTCTTCAAATCGGACAATAACATTCCTCTTGATGCCAAATCAGCGGGATTTTCGTGAGACTGAACATGGAACCAGTGCTTGTTATTAATGTTTTCAACAATTTCGACTACACGGTTTGCGACGAAGGGTTTCCACCTGTTAGGTTCACCACTAAGCCATGCGATAACAATTGAAGAGTCTGTCCATGCGTACATTTTTGCTGTCGGTATCCTCATTGCTTGCCCAACTTGTTTCATTAACTTTGAAAGAAGTAGGGCACCACAGAGTTCTAGGCGAGGTAACGAAATTGTCTTCAATGGTGCCACTCTGGTTCTGGCAGCTATCAGTTTTGTTTCAATCTTGTTGTCTGAAGTTTCAATTCTAATGTAGACTGCCGCTGCATATGCACGCATTGAAGCATCGCTGAATCCGTGGATTTGAATTTTGTCGTTGTTAGCAGTCATCGTACCGAGCCATCTCTCTATTTGTATTTCAGTTATGTTAACGAGATCCGATCTTATTTCTCTCCATTCTTTTTCTAATGTATGACTAATTTGTTCATCCCAGTTAACCCTTTCAAGCCAAAGCTTTTGTATTAATATTTTAGCCATAATAGTACTCGGCGCTATCCAACCAAGAGGATCAAACACTCTTTGTATATCAGACAATATGTTTCGCTTTGTTATGGACTCTTTTAACGGTTCAAATCTAAGATTGTACTGAAATTGGTCTGTTTTTAAATTCCATTCAATTCCTAAAGCTTTGAGAGTGCCATCGAGGTTTAAATCAATATGTGCCTTTGCAGATCTTTTGTCTTCTTCTATATACTTCCTTAAATCGATATTATTGGATGCCCATTTTGTAAGTTGGAAACCGCCTCTTTCTAGTGTGTCGGATAATTCTTTAGAAAGTGTCATAGCTTCAGCTACTGAGTCGGAGCCAGATAAAAGATCGTCCATAAAAAAATCCTCGTTTATAGTTCGTGCAACAAGAATATTACTCTTAGCTTCGTCTTTGGCTACCTGTTGGAGCGTTTTAGTTGCCAAGTATGGTGCAGACGCTGTACCAAAGGTGACTCTGAGCAATCGGTATTCTTCCAGGGCATCAGATTCTTGTTGCCTCCACAGGATTCGTTGAAAGTCTGCGTCTTCTTTGGCCACTAGCACTTGGAGGAACATTTGTTTTATATCAGCCATAAAACAAACTTGTTTCATGCGCCATCTCATCAAAATGTTTCTCAAGTCTTCTTGCAGCTGAGGACCCACAAGTAACTCATCGTTCAATGAAACGTTATTTAATCCCTTACACGACGCATCGAATACAACGCGTGTTCGCGTGGACTCTTTGTCAGATCGGATAACGGCGTGATGAGGTAAGTAGACAGCTCTTTTATCCTTTTCCTTATCAGGTACCTTCTCGACGTATCCCTTTTCTATGTACTCATTTATAACTTTACTATATTTTTTTTGCAGGTCTGGCGATTTCCTGAACTTCCTTTCTAATAGTGTAAATCTTTGTGTTGCTATCGATTTTGTATTACCATCTGGTGATTGTGGACTGTATGTATTAAACGGTAATTTAACAATATATCTTCCATTTTCATTTCTAGTAGTTGTCTTTTCATATATTTCTTCACACAGTTGTTCTTCTTTTGTTAAGTGTCTTTTAGTGTCTACGTCAATTTCCCATATTGATTTCAACATGTCTTCTACGTCAACGGAATGGTGCATGACAACATACTGGTTTTGATGAGTTGTGTTAACTTCTCCAAAAAGAATCCAACCCAGGCTGGTTTCCTGAGCGCTTGGTGTGCCTGGTGGACCTTTAACTAGGTTGCTTTGCAGAATCTCGGCATATTCTTTGACACCCAAAAGCAGATCTATAGGACCTGGCTTAAAGTAAGTTGGATCAGCCAAGTTCAGGTCTTGAATGTGTGCCCAGTCTTGTTTATTGATTGTTTTGGTGGGAATCTTTGCGGTCAGTTGCTTGGACATTACATATGCCTTGATCGGTAAACAATAGTTTCGGTCCAATCATGAACGTAGTTGTAGCTGTACCACATGTTTTATAGTCAGTATCAGTCTTCTGTGATCCCACCCCTGTAATGCTTGCCTTTACTGGTTGTCGTTCGAGCTTCAACAATTGAGTCGCTTTTTCGCTTATGAAAGCTGCCTCGGAACCCTGATCTATCAGCGCCCGCAGTAGTATGGTGTTTCCTTGCTCGCTTGTTGCTTCCACTACTGCCGTTGCTAAAAGTGCTGCTGTTGTCTTCTTAGTACTGCAATGCGACGCTATTATTGTATTGACTTGTAATGCTTGCTCTTCCTTTGCATGTGTTTCAGCTGGAGGTGATGTGACTGATGATTCTCCAGGTTCCTTGCTCTTCGTTTCATGCAAAAGGGAATGATGGCGCCTGTGACAAATACGACATGACACTGGCACTTTGCACTTGAATGCCGAGTGTCCTGGTACTAAGCAGTTGAAACATAATTGTTTGTTTTTCACGAATTCTCTTCTTTCAGTAGGTTCTTTCTTTCCAAATTCCTTGCAATGACTTAAACTGTGACTTTCTTTACACATCACACAAACTTTCTCCGTGACTGATGCGGCAACATGACATGAACGCTCCCTTGCTGTTTTATTGTCCTTTGATGAACAGTTCTGATTTGTTAATTCCAGGGTACGGAACTTTGATTCAATGAACTTCTTTAAATCACTCCAGGTAGGTAAATTTTCAGATTCTTCTTTATATGCATGTTCTTCCCAGTTCTTGTGCGTCTCTGAGTCCATCTTCTGCACTAGAAGATATATAAGGAATGGATCCCAAGAGCCGACGTCAATGTTTAAATTATTAAAGTTGTTTAGGCACTCTGTGGTTGTGTCTAACAAACCCTTCAACTGAGAAGCTGATTGAGAAGTCATCTTCTTTTGGTTGAATAACCTTTTCATAGAATGATTCAAAAGCAAGCGTTTGTTGCCATATCTTTTTTTCAAAATATCCCATGCGAGTACATAATTTTTATCGGTTACCTGTATATGCTTCAGTAGTGATTCGGCTTCTTGAGTAACACTTGTCTTTAAATAATGAAGCTTTTGAACATCGCGAAGCGAATTGTTATTGTGCACCAACGAGATAAACAAATCTTGAAAAGTTTGCCATGATTCATAATTACCGGCAAACTTCGGTATTTCGATCCTCGGCAGATAAACAAGGCTATTTTGTGGATTTACGCCATCGAAACTACTATTTGCTGATCTTGTTTCCACTACTGATGGTTCGGATAACGAAATAACCATGTCCTTTAAGTCACCTTGAAGCACGTTAAACAAATCTTCATAAATATAAAACTCCTCATTTAAAAAATATGGCAAAGTTCCCTTTTGTTCCTTTGGTGTTATTTTCACTAAGTCTTTATGCGCACATTTAAATGTATTCCAATAATCTTCAATGATTTTCATACGTGCCTCGATGTAGCCTCTTGTTAAGCGTGTTTTAGGACATTTTCTGAGGTTAGCTTGCGTTTTCCGTAGCAGGTTTGCAGTGTCTTCTAACACGGAGAGAAATTTCTGTTGCTCTTCGGTCGTATTCATTTTCACGTAAACAAGCTTGAATGCTGCTGATACCCGATGTATATAGTCGTTACGTAATTAATACGACAATGGTCTTCGTAGTAAACAAGTTGCTGGGTCAAATTCTCCGAAATCGAATCTCACAAAAAAAAAGGTCGGCTTATCGCTGCTGTGGAATGCGGTGTCCTTACTGGATGTGTCCGGCTCGATTGCGACCATATGGTGATTGTATTAAGGTTCACTTTTGCTTGTTCGGGAATTTGGTAAATTAAATACGTGTTGTGTGATTGCAAGTATATTTGCGACTAACTAAATATTATAATAATAATGCTTTTAAAGGCGACATGAGGTAAACACATAGCTATAGACATTTCTCAATCCAACAACTACAAGTAAAAAGGATAGCTTGATAAAACCAATATGAAAAAAAGTGACAGCTAGGTGGTGACGCTCTCTCTTTTATCTCACTCGCACTCTTTCTTTTACGACGCCATATTATAGAAACGTAATGTTTTATTTGTGAAAATATTAAGATAAATAATATATTTACGAGTGATAAGTGATTCTTTGACTTTTAGAAGTCTTGCTTGTATAATTTGTACAATATCTCATCACACACGACGGCATTTTCGGTGGTTTTGAGTCACTTTTACTTTTGACTCACTCTGTAGTACGTGACGTGCATCCGTTGTCGCTGGCAACGTCGGACTGAGGTCAAGGTTTGTGAATCAACCACATTTGAGCGCGTCTGTTTTTGAGCGCGTATAACGTATCTACACCTTTTTTACTTATAATATCATTGCGCATACTGTCTTAACTACATAGTAGACTAGAAACCCTTAAAGATTCAGCTTTGCTAAAATGACGTAGGTCTGGGGGCACTGGGATCTCTCCCTATATCGAATGGTGTAGTAATACATAGTAGTATATATACGTATAATAGTAGGGTGGTGGAACCATGGGGTCATTGATCTTGAGGTAAAAGTCAAATCTAAAAGTCATGAACTCATGACCCGCGATTCTCGTGGAGTTAGTGACGTTGAAGTCAAGGTCAAGTGTCCTTAGAGTTAAGGTAAAATTACTTTGAAATTAAAATCAAGTGATTCCGAGGGCATTATTTATATACCTCGAAGGTGATGGTCAAGGTTAAGTGACTTTGGAGTTCAGGTTCATGATCTTGAGACTCACAGTCAAGTTACTACTCCAGTTGACTTGATTTCAATAATATATTTTTATATTTTGTTTAAATCACCGAAACAGTGTCCTATCGCAAAAATAAAGAAAAAATTCAGTCAACTTATAGCGGGATAAATCTTGTTCCAGAATCTTATGGTCACCCTACTAGAAAGAGACTGTATTCTCCAAAATTGCTCTCTCAGGTGGCACGTTTTTCGGCATGAGTGCTCGGTCCAGATTGTTATATTACGTCCATGATTACAGCGCGATTAAAAATGAGGATGACAACTCAAAGCTATTCGTAGATGACGCTGCGATCGTTTGTCCCATAAGTTAGATTACTGTATAGCTTGTACAAAAAACAAACACGTATTTTGTTATAAAAATTGAGTTTATTTTAAAAAACAAATATGGGAAATTATTCGTCAATGCAAGTGCATATACTAAAACCAGAACTAAGACGCCGCGGTGCATCTACAAGAGGAAAAAAAGTGATTTAGTTGAGAGGCTAGAAATTTGATTCTACTACATTAAACACACATTTACTTGTAGTTGGGACTTAAAATTGTAATTTTTAAGTAGGTATTACATGTGCTAACCTCTACAAAGAATATAGTACTGCTTCTGACATTCTATATTGAGAAAAATGTCATCAAGTTTTGTGTTTGTCTTCTTCATCTAATTTTACATCTATTTTATAGATTGGAGCAATATGATAAGAATTTTAACTTCCTAACACCACAACTATCACAAATCTCGGTCCCGGTGATAATTCTTCCACCAGATGAACCATTTCATGATATAAAGAGCGATGCAATACTTAACGTCCAATAGAAAAGTAGATATTATTTTGAAAGGTGTATTCGATTGTTTAGATAAGGTATAATCACAGAATTTCATTAATAAATTCAACTAACGGCCTGTCCGCGCTTCGCAAGGGTAGATATTTGTTTATTATATAGCTTTTCCTTATTGATAATCCAATTTTTGTTCTCACAGCAGTCATAGCAGCTACCCATTATTTCTTGATAGTGTGAATTGTCGGAAATTTGTATGTTCCATCATTTTTACAGCCTAATTACACAACATCTATTCATTTTACATCAATAAAAGTGTTTTTTTTTTTTCAGATTTTTATTTTTGATTTGACAGTTCTTTTGGGACACTAATGTCACTTATCACTTTGACACTTGCCTTCCCCATTGTCTGCACATACAGCTTGGCCAGAACGTCTTGAAACGGAACTAATATTTTTATTTGCTGACAACGTTTTAAAATATTTGATGTAAACAAAGACGCAGGTTTGTAAGATTTATTATTGTGCCATAAAACTAACGTAATAAGTGAAAATAAATAAAATAATTCAAAGTGCTGGTAGCGAGAAGACAGTGGCGACTTCCGGTTTTCTACTGTTTTTTGCCAAGCTGTATATTAAAATCGTAGAGCTGTCATTCCTGTACATTGTTGAATATTTTTTTTCGTTTTTTCGAGTTAGAGGATTGATTCTGATGACAAATCAACTTTTTTTTTCTTTTCCGGAAGAGTGTTTAAACGGCCTAGAAAACATAGACGTTAATATTCCCGTATGGGGCCCACTAATCGTCTATTTAATATCCTCCAAACTGGATGACGTCACGTACGCTGACTACATAAAAACCATGAAACATTCAAGAGAGCTCCCAGACTTAGAGGAGTTTATGGAGTTCCTGGATTTGCAGTTCATAACTCTAGAAACATCCCGTAACAAAAAGAATAGCGGGAAACAAAACTACTCTTCAAATAACCAACATAAAAATTATAACAATAATAAGTCGACGAACTTTAAAGACGCAGAAAAGTGTACAAAATCTTTCCATGCAACGCTGAGGAAATGTCCACTGTGCAAAAACGAACACAAGCTGATGCAATGTCCTACATTTATGAACATGGATGTCGCAACTCGAAACAAAACAACAAGAAATCTAAACTTGTGCAAAAATTGCGTGTGCACGTGTAACTACAAACATCACTCCCTTCTCCATGATGACAATCTGAAAGGGCAATAATCAACGCCAACAACATCAACGGCAGCTGAGCGGACATCTAATCACATTAACGGTCAACAAGAGATACTCCTAACGACTGTTCAATTACGGGTCAAGAACAAGGAAGGAGATTACGTCATCCTTCGGGCGTTACTGGATCAAGGCTCTCAAGTAAGCTTGGTCACAGAAAATGCTGCTCAACGGTTGAACTTACACCGAAATAAAATGAACGCTGCGGTCACTGGTGTTGGCACCATAATGGGCAAAAGTAAAGGGATGATAAACCTAGAATGCAAGTCTATCCATTCTGATTATACATTCCATAAGCGTTAGTGATGAGTAAACTCATCAACAATTTGCCAAACTCAACGATCAACGCAGAGAACTGGACACGTCTTCACAATATCGAGTTAGCTGATCCAGACTACAACATCTCGGGACCCATCGATCTACTGCTGGGAGCAGATGTTTACTCTGACGTGACTTTAGGAGGAATAATTAAACATAACAACGGTTCGCCAGTAGCACAGCAGACAAAGTCGGGCTAGATACTGAGCGGAGCTACCAAGCAGTTTAACTGTCTAGTAACTCTAACAGAGCTAGACAATCTAATAAAATTTTGGGAAATAGAAGACATCCCTTCGGAGTCCGAGAACACTGCGGTCGACGAATTCTGAGAGAAATATTACACAGAAACAACCAAACGATTGAGCAACGGACGTTATGTGGTGAAAATGCCTATGCATTTTAATTTCGAACAAAACCTGGGGAACTCGAAACCGCAAGCTACAGCACAATTTCTTCATTTAGAAAAGAAAATGGCGAGGCAAGAACACTTCGCTAAACTATACAAGGACTTCATCCGAGAATACATCGATTTGGGTCACATGAAACCAGTGACAGAATCGGATAGTCGAGTACAAGCCTACCTACCACACCACGGCGTAGTAATGGACTGCTCATCAACAACGAAACTACGAGCTGTTTCTAACGCATCAATGAAAACAGACTCCGGGTACAGCCTAAACGATTTGATGGAAAAAGGGCCAAATCTACAAAAGGACATATTATCCCTGATCATAAAATGGCGGAGCTATAAATATGTTCTAACGGCGGACATTGAGAAAATGTACCGTCAAATCCTTATTCATCAAGATCAACAATGTCTTCAAAGACTTATTTGGAGAGAATCCAAAAGAGAGCCACTGAGAACTATGCAACTGTGTACCCTAACATACGGACCAAATTCGCACCATTCATAGCGATGCGGACTCTCCAACAGCTGGCCGAGGATGAAGGCAACGCTTTCCCTTTAGCCAAAAAAGCGCTGCTTCACGATTTTTATATGGATGACGCCATCACGGGCCACCATACCATAGAATCGACAAAGCTACTGCAAAAGGACCTCAGCGAACTACTGAAGAAAGGTGGTTTTGTTTTACGGAAATGGGCCACGAGCGCACCATCTATTCTCAAAGACTCAAGAAAGGACAGAAGATATATAACTGAAGGAGATTCCTGCCTACGCCAAAATATGAGGTGGACATTTGGAAAACTACCGGCCACAGCTACCAGCAATCGGAACAAGATTTAAACTATGATTTATTAATTAAGAATTATGTATTGCTTATTGTTTTGATTGCTTATTGACATGTATATAATTTAACTTGTAACTGTAGTTTGGTAATCTGAGTGCGTACAGGCCTGTCTCACTCCGCGGTGTAGGCATAAAACTGCAAGTAGTTGCGGGGCCATTATGTCGTGGCCCATTCACTACGGCTGCCACGCGCCACCCGTTACGCACGCGCTCCGTCTCCTTAATATTTTTGTTACGTTACGTGTAGTTACGCACAAGTTTCTTGCTTTAGGTGCTTTTGGTAAATTAATAACACAATATTATTATGAAGAAAAAAAAAACATAGTACATATTTAGTAATGATCAACAAAATTATCTCCCTGCTTGTGAAGTTTGGGCTTAACTGATCATGATACCTAATCATGAGGTTACAAGTTTGGAAATGAGGCGAGATACTAATTGGGGGGGGGGGGGTGAGCCTACTGGACGACCAAGATAAAAAGACGACACTCTCACTCACCTTAAGCTGAGTACTAAGAATTAAGATCGGTAGAAAGTAGAAAGATGTTTGCGTTGTTGTTTAAAAGTTCTAACTCAGAAAATGGCCACACTACGCATTCAAGGTCAGCGGTCGTAATTCGCTGCGCCACTTTTTTACCTACCTACAAAGACACGCAACGCGGGGCCTGTGACAGTATGCGATAGTAATTGGTCGGTTACTAGGTTGAGTGCAAAATAATAAGGACTGGCTATTTTGCCATAGACGATAAAAATCTTTTAAATATTATTCTTTTTTTTTGTAAGATAAATGTTCAAAAATATAACAATAATAGGTAGAAAAGATAATATTATTATAAATATTATTCCTCACGTAAGGTGCCGTAGGTACCTACTATTATCATTCTGTGCTAACAATCAATAATGTATGTAGTAATCGATGACGAAACCAAAAAGATATAGGCTGATGATAAAAACAAAATTCCTTGAGGAACAACAATGTAATTTAGCAAATGCATAAAATACGCATAGGCACCTACCTATTTGTGCCTAAACTCGCAAGTCGCAACCCTATTGAGCTTGACCCATAGTAACCTTTTAATGTCGTTGGCGTCAGATAAACCAAAATAAACTCTCGGGCGTGACCATTCAGTACATTTTTGCTTGCGCACGGGAAGTTTAGGCTATTATAAAAGTAGGTGGGCGGTACGGCTGCCAGTTAAAATGTACTTTATTCTCTCGTATATAGATTTTACATTTGTTTGATTTTTTTTTTGGAGTAGTCCTTCTGTACGTATAGTACTATTAATTATTCTGTGGTGCGTACATATCTTTCCCTCGGGAGCATGTACGAGCCAATAATGCTCATACAGCAAAAGTACGTTTTGCGCACGTAATGAATTACGCTAAATGTACTTTATTAATTATAATTAAATATAAATTCAGTCGTCACTAAAACTCAGCCACGAGCGGGTCGATCAATAATAACATTGCATCAAGTGCGGCTCAGACAACTAAACATACGTAACTTAAACGTAATTAAACTATTCAACACAACAGTGGTTTGGTGTCAACTTACAACTTACCTACAATAACTACCGGGGTATCAGTCAACGACTAGAAAACCCCAACAGAGAAAAATATATTAAATTAACTTACATTATCATCATATTACGTCTTTTTTTATCCCAGAAAATTTGAAAAACATACAGGATTACTTGCATAATATATTGTATTTATTTTTAAGAGTAACAGGAGAAGAATAAATTCTTATGTTGTTTTTAAATGTATGTTTTGAGTTGGCGGCTACTGGATAATATTTACCTATTCAATTTTTCCTCAAATATTCCTTAAACTGCTCTTCAATTAATAGGGTATGTATAATTAATTACGCTATTCCCCTTGGGGGATTAGCAATGTTAATTTTTGTCGGTTTTCAGACATTGTTGACATTTCTTGAACCACTATTTGAAACTCACTGTCAGTAAACCAGCTGGTCATGTAAGTAACATAGCTGCCTAACGAGACACGGGTCTCAGGAACAACATCTTGGTTCCTTTCTTTTTCACTTTTTGTGTTTCTTTTTTTTTTGTTTTTATTTATCCTGTGAGAGTTTCAAATAATTAAAAAGCATACTTTTATTTCAATGTTATTTGCATTTTTATTTTTTCTAATATTTTTCAGTAGTTCTCTAGGATAAATCTGCGCTGATTTAAATTGTAGGTATGTAAGTTGGATATTATTTAAACCGTAATTTATTGTTTCGAGGTGTAGGAATTTCAAAGATTCGAAAACGATCAAATCTTTCTATTATTTTGTGTTTATTTATGTTTTGAATTGGTGATCAAACCAGATGCGACAACAAGATTTCGAACATCGAGTCAAATGATGAGCTATTTTTAGGTATCAGTGCAAGTGGTATCACGCGGTTTGCTAAAGGGGGAAGAGCAATGCTATATTACGTTCAATTTCGTTAACAAATTGCAGCGATACTGTAAATCGACCAAAAATTGATAGTCTAATGTATAAGATACACGGATTTTTGAAATTAATGTGGCTCAAACAAGGACGTTTCCTACGCAAACTACATAGTTTGCGTAGGAAACGTCCTTGTTTGAGCCACATTACAGGTACATAACCTATATAACATTGTTGATCTAAACTAATATTATAAATGCAAGTAAATAATTATTTCCTTTTCACGCAAACTACCTACTCAATCGATCGTCCCAAGATTTTGCATATACGTTGTCAGGAGTATAGACACGGATATAGGGTATCTTTCATCCCGAGAAACAGAAAAGAGCTGTTGCCGAGAAAAAAAACAATTACGTTCATATTCCAGATGGCGCCACTTACACGATCCGTATTGTTTATTGTTTCTCAAATTATAAATTAACGCACGCGAAGCTGCGGGCAAACACTAGTAATAACATAAAGTTAAATATTAATATAATTAAAGAATGTATATTTTTTAAATGAGTTAAATATAAATTAGTTTCAACAATTTATTTAAAATCATATAACTGTGGACAAATCTTTGCCATTTGTTCAATGATAAAAATTAAATATAATGGCTGAATCGCTGGACGGCAGCAGGCAAAAAAATGGGCGGGAAAGCGGCAATCCGATCTATAAGTATTTATTTTTTCTTTACCTATAATTTATGCTATGTTTTGCACTTTCCTTGTATTCGTAACGAACAGCACAGTATTTACCTCTGGCAAGACTTATTTAGTCCCGAAACGGGGTTTGGCGCCCGTAATAGTGAGAGCGCTAATAGTTCGAGTTACTTTCACCCCTTGGATAACAATGTACTATTTTTCTATTGATGATACTTAAGACGTTTTTCTTCTCTGACCATCTTATTTTGTTTTCAAAAGGTAATGCAGCGTCTGTTATCTATAAAATAATCACTGCAATATACAACGCCTTTATGACAAATTGTACGTTAATGTTACAGCTACCTACTGATCTTATAATAACATGAGTCGTTAACATGGTCACTTAATTCTCTGGATGATATTGACCATATTTACTTACATTAACACTGTTATTTTATCGAGGCAAAACGAAACATCAACGACGAACGGATACGAATCGCAGAGGAGTAAAGTTAGCCTAAGGGTCAGTTCAGACCGAGACGCGAAGCGACGCGACGATGCGAGCACTCTTTTAAGAGCCATTTAAAATAGGACTTTATTTTCCACACTAAAAGATACACATTTCGTTGTGAGAATTAATAATATGTTGAGATGCGCAGCGCAGCGTCGCTTGTGGCCGCTCGCGGCCGCTCCACGATGCGAGGTGAAGACCGGAAGCTAGAGGTGACTGAGTATGCATTTGTGAGTAACGAATTTCGCCAACCGATTTAAGTTAAGAAAAGATCAAAGAATAACAATGTAGAACTTGCCGGTCAATTTTTTTGTTAATTTTTTTTCGCCCTCTTCTCGTAATCGTAAACGGAATGTATTGAGTGCATGATTTAAAATTAATTTTAATGATTATTTCCGTAATAATTTACAGAAAAATCAGATCACAGCTTTTTGCGGGACAGATAAAGCGCAGAATAATATTATGTATACGAATTCGGTCATAGTTGCCGTCACTCGGATTTTGCATACTCAACTACCTCTAGCCCCTGGACTATGTAGCTGAGGCCGCCATTTGCAAATGGGACTGCGGGAGGACGCGGGGCGGGGCGGGAGCACGTGGGAAATCTAGACACGTTCCGCTGAACCGCGCGGCCTCTGGATGCGCCTCGCGACGTTGCGATGCGTCTCGCGGTGCAGCGTGAAACGACAGGCGTCTTCACGCATCGTCGCGTCGCTTCGCGTCTCGGTCTGAACTGACCCTAAGAGCTGTTTAATTATTTTTTTTGTAAAAGTGCTCGAGACACGCTGGAAACTTGCTTAATACTTCTTTAATTATCTCTAAACACAAAAATGCTGACCTGGCTGAGAGAACGAAGCTAGGTGTTTTAAAGTTGCGATATTTTTGGTCCCAAAAAAAACGCCTACTCCCTTCTATATTTTGTTTACCAGTCTAACACACGGCGCAACTAGTTGCAATTAAAATAATGGTAGGAAATTGTTTTTTTTTACATATTTTTAGAATAGAATAGAATAATAGTAGATTATTAACCAAGGGGATAAAGCAGTGTCTTCTGTCGCGGGTGACGATTTAAATCGCGAGCGTAATGAAGGACTCGAGGTTTACTCCCGAGCGCAGCGAGGGATTTAAGACGAGTCCTGAGTGTAGCGAGGGATTTAAGTTCGCCCAAGACTAAGACAGTTTTATCACCGAGGAAAGTACTCTACTTTTCGTACCATTTGCGAAAAAATTAACACAATAATAATATGAGATAAGCATTTATTAAAAAATAATTACTATTAAAACAAACTTAACGTTTACGTACGTATTTGAAGAAAACAAAAACGCGGCAAATTCCTAGACTAATATTTTTTGTCGGAAAAGTAAAGGCATCAAGCTCATACGGCCTCGTCGGTTTTCGTAATTTTATTTAATAATCAATTAATCATAACTGCATAATAAATGCGTATTACTTTTTCAAAAAAAGATGTATAATGCTTTATATTATATAAACTCAATGGTGTAAACACAGATGTAGTTCAGTATAAACGGTAAGTATTCCAAATTTAAATCACATTCTTTCCCTAGAGGATGAATGAAATTCAGTACAATTTTCTTTCCCTGTTTTTAACAGATTAAAAATGACTATTGTTATGTTCGCTTTTTAAGGCATAGAATGTCACTTGTTTGAGCAAGTGGTACGAAAAAATAATTTATTTGCATTAAATGTAGGTAAATACATATTTAAGTTGTTACAACTTAAGTTGTTTGTTCCTGGTACATTGTGTACATTTACAATTTGGCATGCAAAAATTTTATACATAGCAAAAAATTTAAATTACACAATTCCAATTTCATCAGAAATTACAAAAAGGACAAAATCCAAACTAAATTAAAATAATTTTCATAAAAATAACATGTCTATATTTTATTCATCTTTGAATTCTAATATTAATATTTTACGCCTGGCGAGGTGTAAAAATCAACTAAATTATCTGGCTCATTAAATTTCCCTCTCTTTAAATATTCAAATTTAAAGGTATTAAGGTTTCGAAATGCCTAAAACAATTTTTGGGGCCAAAAAAATCGTGTCTTTAAATACCTACGTCTGGCTTCGTTCAAAACCAGTTTCTCTCACTCAGGTCTGCATGTCTGTGTTAAGGGATAATTGAAGCAGTATTGAGCAAGTTTTCGGCATGCCTCAAGCACTTTCGCAAAAATTCAGCGAGCTCTCCTAGTATCTCGGGCCGGTCTACGCGTTGAGGTCCATGTCGGCGAAGATGTCGCCGCGCGTGGCCACCGACAGTGCGTAGTGCGTGTTGAGCTGTAGCAGCAGCTCGCGCTCGTCCAGCATCTCCAGCGCGTCCACTCGCGCGCGGTCCTCCTCGGGGAAGCTGCGCCACACGGCCTCCATGTCCCAGGCGCGCGCGCTGTCGAAGCCCAGCGCGCGCAGACGCTCGGCCTGTTGCTCGGGCGAGCGCGCCAGGCGCGGACCCTCCAGCACACAGCCGCGCGCCGACAGGTTGCGCACCATGACCTCGCCGAACTTGTCGCCCAGGTTGCACTGCTCGTACACCAGCAGCGCGCAGCGTGGGAAGCTGTCGGCCAGGTGGCGCAGCAGTGCCTCGGCGGCGTCGGGCCGCAGGTACACCAGCACACACTCGGCCAGCAACAGCGCGGGCAGCGCCGGGCCCGCGCCCGCCGCCGCCAGCTTGCGCCGCACCTCGGCCAGACAGCGCAGGTCGCAGCCCAGCAGGTGGTACCCGTCCGAGTGCAGGTCGCCCTCGCGGATCATCACCTCGCCGTCTGGAACCAGACCGACCTCTGATATATCCCATCTCATTATATAGTGAGCCTCGAGCTACGAGTATATAGGGTATCCCGGGAAGTGTGGATCAATTTGATCCACACCACACGGGGTATTGCGATAGGTCATTTTTAGGGTTCCATACGACCGAATTAAAAAACGAAACCCTTACAAGATTACTCGTGTCAGTCTCTCCGCACTTCACAGTAAATTTCCTCCGAACCTACGAGTCCGATTAATTTGAAATTTGATAAACCTTTTACATCCTGTGGCACAAAGGCAGTAATCTTTTTATTTTTTGTATTTTTAAAATAATCGGTACTTCAATAATCGGAATTCGTTTGTTGATGTTTCGAACAATAATTACTTAATGATTACAATCAGGACATTTTGATAGTCGATCTTTTGAAACTCGGTATTTTGAAAATAGTAATTATAAACGTTAGGTATACGGCCATTACGTATATAGACAACTGTGAAAGTAGCGCACGCAAATAACTCTTTTTAGGGTTCCGTAGCCAAATGGCAAAAACGGAACCCTTATAGATTCGTCATGTCTGTCTGTCTGTCTGTCCGTCCGTATGTCACGGCCACTTTTTGTCGAAAGTATAAGAGCTATCCTGTTGAAACTTGGTAGGTAGATGTATTATGTGAACCGCATTAGGATTTTCACACAACAATAAAAACAAAACAAATTTTGGGGGTGCCCCCCGTACTTAGAATTCAGACTCAATTTTTTTTTTCACCAAACCCATACGTGTGGGGTATCTATGGATAGGTCTTTAAAAATTATATTGAGGTTACTAGTATCATTTTTTTCTAAACTGTACAGTTTGCACGAGAGACACTTTAACACACTGTAACTTCTAAAATAAGAGAATGATAAAACTAAAAAAAATATATAATGTAGACCTCAACAAAAACTTCCAACGAAAATTGGTTTGGATGAGATACATTTAGCAGTTTTTGAGATATATATCTCAAAAACTGCTAAATGTATCTCATCCAAAGTACATTTTCAAGAACCGCAAATATAACTTTGCCATTCATACAAACACTATGAAAAACAAAGTTATTTTTATTGTTTGTATAGTACTTACTAATCTCAATATAATTATATCCCTAATCTATGCTTGCTACTACGGAACCCTTCATGGGCGAGTCCAACTCGCACTTGGCCGGTTTTTTTATTATGGAGTTCATTAGCATGATTCCACAGAGGTTCCCTTTTAAAAACTGATGTACTTATTTATATTTCATACATTTGTTTCTTCTAAAATGCCTCGCGCCTAGTGGCAAAAATCCAACACGTTTGTTTACCTGGATACACGCTAAGCGACTAACTAGGCGTCAAGCGCGCAGTGCGGCCGTTCACGAATATTTTCAAACGTTCGTTATTTTAAGCTACTCGCTAGGTGACTCGCTAGGCTCTAGGCGCTTAGAAAGCCACCTGCCTGTGCGGACGTAGGCTTAGACATCTGTTGAACACTTGTCTAAAAAAAATGTGACTGCAAAACGGACCTTATTTCAACGTCATAATCTGACATTTTTTAGACAAGTGTTTAACAGACGTTTAAAAGTTTTTGTGGTACGACGATTTAGGTTTATTATATTAAGTAGGTATAGATTTGAAACAGTAGCGGCCTCTGCAGCATCAGAATCATGTGATCAGATAGCTACTGTAATTATGATTACGAAGTACTCCTAATGACAAGAACAACCAAGCAGTGGCGTAAGTGTGAAGTTTCGGGCACGCCGCGATCGTAGCGATAAGACCCTCTTTGAGGAATGGCTGGAGAGGCGTCACGGCGTTCTCAGCTACCGCTTGACGCAGATCCTCACTGGACACGGAAGTTTCCAGAGGTTCCTGTCTCTGATTGGGACGAAAGAAACGCCTGGGTGTCACCACTGTGCGGATCGCCCGGTGTACACGGTGGAGCACACGGTGCAAGACTGCCTTGGGCAGAGCACCGCCGTGTCCTCACGTAGGCGGTAGGCGGCGTCATGCTAGCGAAGGAGGAGACGGGTGCCTTGAGGGAGAGGACAGCGTCCACCGCACAACCCAGCCGCCGCGGGAGGGGCCCACGGCATCAGACGTCGCGAGGCGATTTCTGGCCACCGCAGGCGCGGTCATGCGGATGGCGAGTAAAGGGTGACTCGCCATCCGACCATGGACCTCGCCCGGGTCAACGGCTCGTCGTGTTCCACGCGCGCCTCAAAGAGACTTCAGCAATCTGACAGTGCCCCCCTTAGAGGGCTAAAGCCTACCGGGGTCGCAGGACTGTCATCTAATCAGGTAACCGAGACCCTGGGTATAGAACTATTGGAGGACACCGTGGACTTTAGTCAGTACAAGTCTGACAGTCCCTCTCGCCCGCCCACGGTGGGAGGATTCATGATGATTTTAGCATGTGTGATAAAAAAAAAGTGTGAAGTTTTACCGTACTATACGCCACTAGTTATGGCCTCGGGTGGCAGACTACAAGACCTCCATTTCATACAAGGCCTAGGGATACGAGTCTTC
The DNA here is from genome assembly GCA_950005045.1 of Agrotis exclamationis. Classification (NCBI taxonomy): domain Eukaryota; kingdom Metazoa; phylum Arthropoda; class Insecta; order Lepidoptera; family Noctuidae; genus Agrotis; species Agrotis exclamationis. The sequence continues at coordinate 370,044 of OX465418.1, read as the reverse complement.
TGATATGCCACCCTGCATTTCCTAAATAGTAGTATTATATATTAAGCCTGTCTCTTAACTATATCTGGGATGCTAAAATTTTCTAACTCGCTTTGCTCACTTGTTGTTGGCTACAATTTCATATTTATATCATAAAATTTTAGGTTTGATGCGATGTAATTTCGCTGGGGGCATTATCACTGAATGTAAGAGTCCGATATCTCTAATGGACATCTATCATCCACCTTTACAGAAACAAGAATATGGTTATAGAGAACTTAAGGAAAGCTGATTGATAGAAGTCAATTGAAGTGAATTGTCTGGCCTTTCTCATGTTGTTGCTATGGTTGACATACTCTACCGCACCTTATGAATGTGTTTGTTTCTATCAGGGTTATTTATGGATATTCTGTTCTGAATATGTACTATCGCCCAATGTATATACTTACCACCGTAAAGACTATTTCTGCTTGCAGAGTTATAACTTTCACTTCCTAGGCCTTTTGTTTTGACCATTCATCCTATTCATAAAAAAGGGTCATCCGTTTCATAAAAAAGGTGGCCAGTTCATAGATGCGGGATACTGCGCACGCGATTTTGTTTTAAAAGTGAGCAGAGATTACATTGTTCGATAGTACCTTGTTTAAACTAACAAACTGTTTATACCCGTTTATACTTATCTTTGTTGAGTGCTGTAATATGTATTTATATCATATTAGCTGAGTTTCCACAATTTTTATCTAGCAAGTCAGAAAAAGTAATGGCACACACAGGCAATTGGGTGCCATGAGTGGATATGGGCCAAAACTACACAAATTAATTCACAGACAAAAGCTACTGGAAAATATAATGAGATGTTTAGTTATTTCTTTAGATTCATGATCTATTTTTATGTACAATAGGGTGTTTAGTAAAAACAGGCAGCAACAATAATAATGACATACCTTCATTTGAAATTTTCTGTAGAAGTTGCTTATTCCGCTTAATTATGTGACATTTCTTAGAAGTAACTGCTGGGAAATCCAGTTCTATGAAGTTACCTACAGCCTGTGTGGTGTCCTTGAGGCGCCAGTACAATGTGTCAAAACCACATCCCAAGTTGATTATCTGGCATTTGGTGCCACAGCGCTAAAAATAATATTATTTGTTAGCCATACATGCTGTCTTTGTATTTTACAAAGTATTTACTCTCTCAAATAGGTATATTTGTATTAAATTTGTTTTTCATTGTAATGGCAAGCTTGCAAACAGCCCACCCAATGACGAGTAGTGACTTTTGCGCTCTGAGACTTGGATAACCAGTATAATGAGTCATATACCATTCACAGTAATATTGTGATTGTTTGTAATATTGTGCAGTAGAGGTCTAATGCAGGAACTTGTCCATGGACATGCCATGGACAAGTTCCTGGCATTAGACCTCTACTGCTGACTGATATGAAAACAAATAAATGGATGTTAAAGCTTATACATTTTTGAAACTGCGGAATACGATTCTGATGCTAACCTCTAAGAACTGATGAATAAATATTTCCATGGCCCTGACTCTCGCGTAGTAGCCGCGGTTAATTTCGGGCGCCTTGCGGTCAGCGTGTCGCGCAAAGTACGTGATATAGTCATCCTTCCAGTAGCCCAGCTCGACGGCACATCGCTTACATTCTGTAGCGTCCGTGTTCGTCGCAATGATAGCCTCGTCCTCCGCCGTCCAAGATCTTATGTTATCCATTTTGTAAACACTATTCCTCAAAATTATGTAATGTTTTGATAAAACATAACAGGATGACGAAAAAAATATGGAAACAGACTATCTAAGCAGTAAAATGTTTCTATATTATGACACGTAACGACTGTTTCTGTATATCATCATTAGTTTCGGAGGATATTTTGCTGAAAAATGCTGAATGCTGTTTGAGTCTGACACTGACAGGACTCATGTCAACAAAACGTCAGTCAGTTTGACTCATGGACTTATCAATCTGGACTGAGTACTCATGCCGAAAAACGTGCCACCTGCGAGAGCAACTTCGGGAGGTACCGTGTCTTTCTAGTAGGGTGACCATAAGATTCTGGAACAAGATTTTTCCCGCTATATCTTGGCTGAATTTTTTCGTTATTTTTGCGACAGGACACACTGTTTTGGAGATTTAAACAAAAGAAGTGAAAAATATATTATTGCAATTGAAGTCAAGTAACTGGAGTTCCAGTACCTTGACTGTAAGTCTCAAGGTGATGAATCTGATCTCCAAAGTCACTTGACCTTGACCTTTGAGGTATACAGTGTGTCCGGACACGAGTTAGCGATATTTGAAGGAAATATTATAGACTCATTTTCATCGACAAAACTGCTTTTAAAAAAATTCTTACTCCAACACCTCGCGAATGGCGGCCATTTTAGTTTTTTGATTTGTCGAACTGGGGTATGTACAATAAAATGCAAATATCTTTGAATCCAAGAGACCTACATACATGCAAATGACTTTATTGCAAAGTTAAATGTTAAGGCTTTTCAAAAACTTGCAAAAGTTTTCTAAATAATATGTAGAAAGAACCAAAAAACGTGGGCAAACACAAAATTGTACACAAAAATTACTGAATATTTTCACATATTATACTCTAGCACGAAAAGTACCCCGGTATTTTGCTTAGGTGTTTGCATTGAATTAAAAGTATTTGAGTTAGGCCATAAAATGGTATTAAAATTATTTCTCTACGTCAAGTACTTTAGGAGTTATTCTTACTTGAACATAACCCTTCCTTAGCGAATGTACCCCAATATTACAGGTGTCGCATTCATTGGGCGAGCTAAATCGTTTCAGTGTAAATTTATGAGCTGGCATTATTAACCACCATGTAAATGATCCCAATGAATCACCCATAAACTGAAATGGCCCATTTTTTGAATTTATTCAAAGAAACCGATTTCATAAAGTAAAAAAAAAATGTATTATTTCAGTTTAATGGTGATTCGTTGGGATCATTTACATGGTGGTTAATAATTTCAGCTCATAAATTTACGTTGAAACGGTTTAGCTCGCCCAAAGAATGCAGCTTCTGTAACATTGGTGATACATGCGCAAAGGAAGGGTTATATTCAAGTGAGAATAACTCCTAAAATACTTAACGTAGAGTGATAATTTTGATATAATTTTATAGCCTGACTCAAATACTTTTAATTTAATGCAAACATCTAAGCAAAATACAGGGGTACTTTTCGAGCTAGAGTATAATATGTGAAAATATTCAGTAATTTTTGTGTACAATTTCGTGTTTGCCCACGTTTTTTGGTTCTTTCTACATAATATTTAGAAAACCTTTGCAAGTTTTTGAAAAGCCTTAACATTTAACTTTGCAATAAAGTCATTTGCATGTATGTAGGTCTCTTGGATTCAAAGATATTTACATTTTATTGTACATACCCCAGTTCGACAAATCAAAAAACTAAAATGGCCGCCATTCGCGAGGTGTTGGAGTAAGAATTTTTTTAAAAGCAGTTTTGTCGATGAAAATGAGTCTATAATATTCCCTTTAAATATCGCTAACTCGTGTCCGGACACACTGTATAAATAATGCCCTCGGGATCACGTGATTTTAATTTCAAAGTCTTTTTATCTTAACTCTAAGGACACTTGACCTTGACCTTAATCATGATCAGTCAGATCAATGACCCCATGGTGTTCCACCAGCCTACTATTGGCACATCCCACAGGATCTCGAAAGTTTGATTAGGCGATTATAGATTAAAGTGGAGAATTTATTAGTGTTTTCATTATACCCCGTTTAGTACCCACAGACCTCGAAAACACGTTTTTTGTATTTGAGCCACCTTTCAATATTTGCTTTACTTTAATTTAATTATTTATTTTTACAGAGAATATTATAACTCAATACTCTGTGAATAAGTATTTGAAGCGTTACTTGTTGCCGTTATCGAGTAAACAAGAGCAAAAAACTCTGAGCCTTCTTTTTTATCGTAGTGAAATCATCAAATAGGTCCTCCCATCGAAAGCGGGACGTGAAGGGGCTCTCAGACTTGTACTGACTGGTCCAAGCGGACGGGCGCGGGTATTAGAGCCCCTTAATTTTTTTTTCTATTGTTTTAGTTTGTTATAGAGGCAACAGAAATATATCGTCTGTGAAAATTTTAACTGTCCATCTATCACAGTTAATTAATACAGCTTGGTGACAGACAGACGGACAGTGAAGTCTAAGTAATTGAGTTTCGTTCACCCTTTGGTTACGGAACCCTAAAAGTCAAAGTCATAACATTTATTCCAATTAGGCCATAAAAGAGGCACTATTGAGCGTCGATTATAAAAATTAAAGGAAATAGGAAGGGATGGGGTTGGTTCTACACCCATTCGCAAAGGTAGGTTTGTATATAAAAACACCTAGCTTGAAATGGAGACTCCACACAACATTTTAAGTCACGTCCAACTAAAAAATAAACTAATATACAGGGTGTTAGGGACATCGACGCACAAACGGATACGATGGGTCCAGGACATGATTCTGGACCCCCCGTGTTGGAATTTTTCTTCGGTTTTTTCCTAATTTTTTAACCAACTTCAAAAAAGGAGGAGGTTCTCAATTCGGTCGGTATGTTTTTTTTTGTAGTTTTTTTTTTACTTTAGACTGTTCATAATCGTTATTCTTACCTAACCCAATGAGAATTTTAATAAAAAAGTAATGGGGAAGGCCGGTCAAAGCTAATTGTAGATGGCGCCACCATATGTAAGTCCTAATCCGACCAATGAGGTAGTACTATTTTGAAGTACCTATAAGATTTGAGCCAATGACGATGCTTGGAACAAGCTATGCTAGCGCCATTAGTTCCCCAGTTGCCATCCCCATTAATTCACTACATTCACTAAAAGTAGAAAAACCTTAACCTAAATAAAATTAGAAATGGTGTCTTCTCAGCTGTTGATAAAAGTTCAAATGAAAGGTCATCGTACAACAGTACCTGTTAGACTAGTACCTCTTGCGCGAGCCGCGCACTTTAAAGTCGTACCGCCTAGCTAAAATTTAAACAAAACGAAATAACCGATATTCGACATTAATCTAACTACTGAAAGTCGGAAATGCATTACTTAATTTTGCGTCTCTAAAAACATTTTTATATGGCGGCAATACATCAAAGACGCGCCGCCAAAGTGTGCTGACGCCGACAAAGGGCCAAACGGCGCGCTGGGCGCGCTCAAAGAGGACCAAATACGCCGCTAACCTTCATATAAAAAAAAGAAATAACCCATTTTCGACATTAATAAAAGAACATAAGGACGGAAATCTATTACTTCATTTTGCACCACTATGAACATTTTGGTTTGCGCGCTTTCTCAAAAGAAACCGCTATTCTGACGGTAAATAATAAACAGTATTTCAACAAGACTCATGTTTTTGAATTTGTAATTTATAACATTAGTGTTCTGTAGTGATCAAACAATCGAGTTGATATTACTAGTTTACAACATACATACATAAACTCACGCCATGGGGATAGGCAGAAACAACAGAACGCCACCTGTTACGATACGATTCCGCCATCCAAAAGGAGAATGAGCGTTCATGGTTTCGCTTTTTGAGGCGTATGATCACTTATGCAAATCTATAATTAATGTTATTATTTTAAATTTGTTTTATCATAAATTCACTTAAAACATTAGTGGGGTTTCTATATTCAATATTATTAGTAAGTATTTACTATTATATTTTTTCCGGTATAGTGAAGGGCTACCTTATCAGAATCGATCGATTAAACAAAGAACATAGTCGTAAAACAATTAAAAAATGTACTAGTGTCCCCAAAGACCACCTAAAAAGCTGTTATTATTGCTTATAAGCGTGTTAATAATTAATGCTATTTTCTACGTATTATAAAAATATAGTAAAATACATTTTTAAGCAATCTTACAAACTCATTTTACTTGTAGCTTAAAAATAACATACAGCTTGGCAAACCGTAGAAAACCGGAAGTCGCCACTGTGCTATTCTTTATGGCAACCCGCTGTGAACGTATAGCATACCAAATTATAGTCTTGAATTCTTGATACTTCTGTTACTGATCTTTTTTTACGAATAATTATTTATTAAAATCAGAAAGTGTCATTTAATTGGACAAGAATTTATTCTTCTCAGTACCGGCGTTAGGGTAAGGCGCGGTTAGGCGACCGCCCAGGGCGCCGAATACGAAGGGGCGCCGCAGGCCCACTTTCTCGTAAATATCTGAATTTCTTTCATCCCATTTTTAGGGGATAAACCCAAAACCCGTCTAAAGAAAACACAAAACTTACATAATTCAAGGAACGTTTGTGCAAAATTACATGCTTTTCGTCACTCATTTGAGTAAAACGCCATCTATTGCAACGCATTGCAAACATGCACAAATGCATATTTGAACTTTTTCATTCTGTTTGATCGAACGGAAGTAAAGTCTTCAGTTTCCTTTTTTATCGAAATTACGTGATTTATGCGTATAAATGGATAAATAGGCTATGGAAAAGGAAGGATAATTTTTTATTAGTCTTACTTCAGCCAGGATCTGCCGTTAAACGCATTTTAGGAGTCGTTCAATTCATAATAGTTACCTTTACTCCCATCTATGTTTTTTTTTTAAGACTAATTATACTGGTGAAAGACTGACTGAAGTTATCATTGATTTTTTAAAGAAATATGGACTGGAATTAAACAATTGTAGGGGTCAGGGTTATGACAACGGAGCTAACATGAAAGGAAAAAATATTGGGGTTCAAAGGAGAATTCTGGATATAAATCCCTTACGGGACTTATCTTATTACCGTGACCCCGGGACATAACGGGCTATTGAAGGACACCGTGGATTTTAGTCAGTACAAGTCTGACAGTCCCTCCCGCCCTGCCCGGGGTGGGAGGACTCATTTGATGATTTTACCACGCAAAAAAAAAGGTGTTTATGTACCGTGTGGCTGTCACAGCTACAATCTCGTACTCTGCGATGCCGCTAAGTCATCCGTAAAATCAGTCACTTTGTTTGGGATACTTCAGAGGTTGTTTACATTATTTTCAGCTTCTGTTCATCGATGGAAAATTCTAACCGATGCCTTGGGGTTATACCTATACTATAAAAAAGCTTAGTGACACACGTTGGGAAGCAAGAATAAGCAGTGTTAAAGCAGTCCGTTATCAAATTAGTGCCATCCATGACGCTTTAATTACTTTAGCTATTGAGACTCAGAAAACTGATGTTCAGGTCTCGCATGAGGCTACTACTCTAGCCGAACGTTAATAGATTTTAGCTTCATAGTATCATTGGTCGTTTGGTATGACATACTTTTTCAAATTAATGTCGTTAGTAAATCTCTGCAATCAACAGACATAGATCTCGGTAAAGGCATAGAAATGTTGAAAAATTGCATTTTTTTGGAAGAATATAGAAATACAGGCTTCAAAAGCGCCATTTTAACGGCGAAGGAATTGGCTGAAGAACTGGAGATTGAACCTGAGTTTAGAGCCACGACAAGAATTCGATATGTTAAACGTCAAGCTGGTGAATCTGCTCGCGACGAACCCATAATTGCTCCGGAAAAAAAATTTGAGGTTGAATTTTTCAACTTTCTTTTAGACACTGCTATAATTTCATTCCATGAAAGATTTGCACAGCTCAACGAGTATTCAGAATATTGGTCTTTTTTGTACAATATGAAAAAGATTCCGGAAAAACCTGACCGTCTAAAACTCTGTGGAGATCTTCAATTAAAATTAACTGTAGACTCTAAATCCGATATAGATGGGTGTATGTTATGTGATGAGCTTATAAGCCTGAAATCTTTTTTGCCAGATGAGAATGTGGCTACCCCTGTTTTTGTTTTAAATTTTATAAAAGATCGCGACGCACAAGTTTATCCAAATGTATGGATAGCTCTGAGAATATTATTAACAATACCTGTAACGGTTGCTAGTGGGGAGAGGAGTTTTTCAAAGCTTAAGCTGATAAAAACTTATCTGCGATCGACAATATCGCAATCTAGACTCAGACTCCCAAACTTGGCAACTTTGTCAATCGAAAGTGAAATTGCAATCGATTCGATTTCTCGAATTTAATAAAAGAGTTCGCCGATAGAAAGGCCAGAAAGGTACAATTTTATTAGTTTTTATTTTTTTAATAAATGGTTATTTCTTTTAATAAATGGTAATTTCATTAAATCGTTTTCCTTTTTTCATATGGGTTTGTATTGCAGTTAGGGGGCGCCGTAGAAAATCTCGCCTGGGGCGCTGGTAGTGCTAAAACCGGCCCTGATTCTTCTCCCGTTACTGCTTAAATAAAAATAAACACAATATATTATGCAAGTAATCCTGTATGTTTTTCAAATTTTCTGGGATAAAAAAAGACGTAATATGATGTTATTGTAAGTTAATTTAATATATTTTTCTCAAAATATTCCACCCCCATCTCGTCCGAGTCTTGGCTAGAGTTAGTCACATATACTTCTGAAGTCTGAAACGTTTTCTGATTCAGAGGAACTCCTATCATCTTCGAGGTTAATTATTATTAACACTATACGCTCCATGTCTTCGTACATAGTTTTCCTATAAAGACAAAACGTTTGATTAAACCTCTATCAATATTAAAAGCAAAAATCAATATGTTTTACAGAACAAGTGCGATGTGATGGACGAAGATTCAATGATCAGACTGTGTACCACGGCCTTCAAATCAGAAGAAATAAGTGCCGCAAAAAATCTTTTATTTGCCTCAGTCAAGACAACTGGAAAAAAGATCAACCGACAAAGAGAAGGAAAAACACAAAGGGAAATAGAAGACATAATCACACTTATAAAACAGAAGGATCCAGAAGAAATGCCGATTTTTGTCGCCCGTGACCTTCAAAAATTACCACCGGTCACTTTCGATCACTTGGACGCGACGCGGATACTGAAGGACCTAATTTTACTCAAACACGAGATTGAGACTATTTACACATATGGACCAGTTTTCAAAACTACAAACTGAAGTCATTAATCTGCAACAAACATCCGTGGTTAATAATTTCGAACGGGACAACTTTGTCAACAGACAACGAGGTACGACGAATCGTTTGTTAGATAGCTCAGAATTCAATTGCGAAAGCGGCCCCTCAGGAATTATTCATATTACACAAGAGTCGGTGAGCGCTAATAATCATTCCACCGTTATTGATAAAAAGGCGGTAGATCAACAAACTCAAGCGCGACAATCAAAATCCCTGTCTCGCTCGCGCGCGGTGCCGTCACCGTCCGGCGACGATCTCTCCGTCGCACACAGCCCGAATGTTGAGCGCGCAGCGATACTTACCGAGAGCACAGCCGAAAGACAAACTCATGACTCCTCGACAAGTGCCGTGACTAATACTTCGGTATGTGTAGGCGCAACAAGCCATCAGCTGACTCGACCGTCCCAGCCTGCAGACGACAATTGGCAAGTTGTACAAAGGAAAAGGTACAGGAATCGATTTGTAGGTAAAAAAGGAACGTGCACCGAAATAAGTGAAAGTTTTAAGGCTGCAAATATCAGTGTCCCTCTATTTATAAATAACGTGCACAAGGAAACTTCTGAGAATGACATAATTTCATATATAAAAAAAACTTTTTCAAAAAAAAAATGTAACCGACTTCCCACAAAAAAGTGCTAAATAACCTACAAAAAAACTTTTCTTTTGAAAGTCGGTGACTTTCTTTTTTATTTCATTGACTTTTTGTCACCGACTTTCGAAAGAAAAGTTTTTTTGTAGGTTATTTAGCACTTTTTTGTGGGAAGTCGGTTACATTTTTTTTTTGAAAAAGTTTTTTATTTTATCCTTTTTAGTTTCAATATTCAACCTTCTTACATGTACACTAAAATATTGTAATCCGTAGCACCGGTGATAACATCGTCCATGTATGTACTCTTACACAATGCGCTAAAAATTAAAACTGCTGCACCAAACTAAATGAAAATTTTATGGGACCAAATGGCAGATATACTGTATCGAACAAAAAAAGAATCATCGAAATCGGACCAGAAACCTCGGAGTAATCGGTGTAGACAAAGTTGAAAACTTTTTAGGGTTTTCGTTGTTTTTTGTTGATTTTTCAAAAAGTGCTAGTCCGATTTCGATAAAATTTTAATGGGACCATTCGGGAAGTATACCCTTTCCAACAAAAAAAGATTTTTTCAAATCGGTTGGTAAACGACGGAGTTATGCCCGAACAAACATAAAAAAAAAAAAAAAAAAAAATATAAACATCCGAATTGAGAACCTCCTCCTTTTGGAAGTCGGTTAAAAAGCAAAACAAACGCTGAAATCACACTACAAAAGATCGAGCCTAAGCAACAGAAACAGTACAACTCATATAAAATGTACATATGTTCCTAGGGAGAAACTAAGTTTGTTCTTGGACTGCAGTTTATGGCCTGACGGTATAACTTTTCGCCGTTTTGTTGATTTCAACAGACGAGATTTAGACAGACGTAAGAAATCTGATATTAGTGCATAAAATTAAATAAATCTAAATGGATATTACAACCAACAATGGAAGTTTAAAATTCATCAGTTTCAATTGTAAGTCTTCTAAAAGATCTTTAGAGTGCGTAAGACGGCTTTGCTTAACTGCTGAACTGCTGATATTATTGCACTGCAAGAAACTTGGCTCTTACCACACGAAATACTCGAACTCGGTAAAATAAACAACGACTTTGGATTCTCCGGCAAATCTGCGGTTGACCATAGAAGCGGAATACTGCGCGGGCGCATGGCGCGCGTATGGTGGCGTAGCACTTCTATGGAGAAACAGTAAGTGTGATGATGTATCTGTGATTCCATGTGAAAGTGACCGAATAAGTGCAATTAAGATGTGTGTGTCAAAGTCAAGTCAAAGATCTTTATTGTGAGACAGCGGTTTAAAAAGTTGTACTAAAGGTTGTTGTGCTCTTGCACTGCTCCACCATGTTAGGTATACAATAATAGGCTAGTTGCCCTAAAAAATGTAATTAGTCCGTCTTTTAGATTATTCAAAAATAAGGGACACGTTTTTTTTTATTTGTAAATTAGACTTAAAATGACAAAGATATAGCCTATTAAAGTTACGTGTGACGTCACGCCGCGTGGCATTTTTTCGCGCGGAGTGACGTCACACGTAACTTTAATGGGCCATATCTTTGTTATTTTTTGTTTAATCGAAAAAAGAAAAAATACGTGTCCTATATTTTTTTATAATCTAAAATACGGACTAAATAGAATGTAATTATTTTGACCCTGGAAACTACCCTATTGTGTCGGAACGGTTAATACTCGTTTTTCTATTTATATGCCTACTGACTCTTCTGACAATCTTTTAGAATTTGTTCAGTGTTTGAGCGAAATTACGTCAATAGTTGAGAGTTATAATATTGAAAATGTATTTATCATGGGGGACTTCAACGCTCATCCGGGGGAATTATTTGGCAATGAACTTCAAAGTTTTTGTAATGAACAAAACTGGATATGTGTTGACCTAAAGATGTTGGGCTTGATTTCAAATACTCATACCTACATTTTTGAGTGAAGCGCACGGCAGCCGCAGGTGGTTGGATCACTGTGTTGTTACTGATGCTGTATTAAGGACGGTTTCTTCAGTTAAGGTACGCTACGACATTTTCTGGTCTGATCACTATCCAGTTGAGATTCAGTGTAACTTAAAATCAGTTTGTCGAATTATTAAGTCACCGATCACCAAAACAAATAAAGTTCTATGGGGTGATAGGGGTTTAAGCCAAATAGAAAAATATACGAATATACTCAATGTTGTAATAATAAATCAAGAGAATTTGGCTTCCCTCATGAATTCCATGACTGTTGTGACAGCATGTGTAGTAATAGTAGCAAGGATCACTTGACAGCGATAGACACACTTCATCGTGACATTGTAATAGTATTACAGGGGGCTGCTATTGATAGCTATGTGGGCGTGGGGGCAGCGGTGGACGGCACCGCGCTCGGCATGTTGTCGGCTGGAACAAGTATGTTCGTGACGCTCACAGGGACGCTAGGCAGAAGTTCTTAACCTGGGTGTCTTATGGTCGACCTAGTAGTGGTGACATTTATAATAAAATGTATGAATCAAGAAAAAAATTCAAAAGTAAACTACATTATTGTCAGAATAATCAGGAATTAATTAAAATGAATATTTTAGCTACCAAACATAAAAATAAAGATTTTAAAGGATTTTGGCAACAAACAAAACAGTTAAACCCAAAGCCTGGCGTCCCTGTGAGTATCAACGGCATCAACAAACCAAAAGAAATTGCCGATTTGTTTAGATGTCACTTTCAAGTGGAGTCTCCGCTTAAAGGTGAGCAGATCAGTGATGCTGGGGTCGTCGTGTCAGCGGTGCCTGAGCGTGTCATAGCAAAACAAGTTGCTCTAATAATAAAAGGCATGACTCGAGGGAAGTCACCCGGACACGACGGCCTCAGTATCGAACATTTTCAGCATGCAGGGCCACACCTCCCGAGGCTTTTGGGACTGTTGTTTACGCTCTGTCTTAGGCATTCCTACCTACCAAATCAGCTGATGAAGACGGTGGTAGTGCCTATTATTAAAAACAAGACGGGAGATAATTCCGATAAGTGCAACTACCGCCCGATATCTTTAGCTACAACCACAGCTAAAATACTTGACGGCCTGCTTGAGAGACAGCTTAAAAACACCTAAATTCAAACATCCCCTTCACTCTTCAACTTGTACGTGAATGGGTTGATTGTTGAGCTGAGCAACATCGGAGTGGGATGCTCGATTGATGGTCACTGTATCAACAGTATTAGCTATGCAGATGATATGGTGTTGCTCAGCCCATCAATGGCCGCACTCAGGAAGCTGATAGGCGTGTGTGAGGAGTATGCAAGGATACACGGTCTCTTTTACAATGCTCAGAAAAGCTAACTCCTGATATTCAAAGCCAGGGGTCGTAAACTGGGAGATGTGGCACATGTACTGCTTAACGCTGTCGCTCTTCGAAGAGTGTCTGAGTTTAAATACCTTGGCCATGTAGTCACGGAGGACTTAAAAGATGATAGAGATATTGAGAGGGAAAGGAGGGCGATGGCGGTCCGCTTTAACATGCTGGCACGGAGATTTGCGAGGTGTAGTTTAGAGGTAAAGATCACTCTGTTTAAAGCATTCTGTCAAACTCTCTACACTTGCAATCTGTGGGTCAGCTACACACAGCGGGCCATCAACATCCTCCGAATCCAGTATAATAACGCGTTCAGGGTGCTGGTGGGGCTCCCACGCTATTGTAGTGGGTCTGCCATGTTTGCGCACGCGCACACATACAGCTTCCACACGGTGCTGCGGCGCCGAATCGCTTCACTGATGTTCCGTACGCGTGGGAGCCCCAACACCATCCTGAAGGTGCTCAGTGACAAGTTTGACAGCCCCCTTCTGGGGCACTGGGTTCAAGCACAAGTGCGTGTGCCCGGGGCCCCAGAGGGCGGTAAATACCTAAATTAGGTTCACTTCTTTATTTTTTAATGTAATTTTTATAATTTTAATTTATTTTTATATTATTTCAAAATTAAGATTTCAATTGATTTCTTTTATTTTATTTGTACCTATTTAATTGTTGTTTTACTATTAATTTTGCGAATAGTTAATTTGTAATTTTATTTTATTTATTTAATTTTCTGGTATTGCCTGAAATAAATAAATTTTATTTTATTACATGTGCTAGCCTCTACAAAGAATATAGTACTGCTTCTGACATTCTATATTGAGAAAAATGTCGTCAAGTTTTGTGTTTGTCTTCTTCATCTAATTTTACATCTATTTTATAGATTGGAGCAATAAGATAAGAATTTTAACTTCCTAACACCACAACTATCACAAATCTCGGTCCCGGTGATAATTCTTCCACCAGACGAACCATTTCATGATTTAAAGAGCGATGCAATACTTAACCTCCAATAGAAAAGTAGATATTATTTTGAAAGGTGTATTCGATTGTTTAGTTATGGTATAATCATAGAATTTCATTAATAAATTCAACTAACGGCCTGTCCCGGCTTCGCAAGGGTAGATATTTGTTTATTATTAACCAAGCCAGTGGCATAGCCACAACATTTATAAAAAAAAAAACAATTATCCAAAGTTAACCTCTCATTTCTCCCGCTATTATTGCCACCTTAGATAAAGAAACCCTACCTAGATTGTTGTTTGGCGTAGCCACCAGTAGCCACATGAGATAGAGAATGTTGACGTCACAAATGGGGAGTGTTGTCATACTGCAAACTTTTTACCCGACTAGCGGGTACATTAAATATTATCACGCGTGATCGGTAATGGTCGATATGGGTAATAATATGTCAAAAAGATAGTTGTGTTTATCAGACCAATTGTCTTTCGGTGAAGGAAAACATCATTGCATGTGACTTTTTCCCTTAATCTGCCTAATTAAGTACAGAGAAGAATTTGATGGCGTACGTTTGTGAAACCTGCTACGTCATACTAAGTCAACATTATGCAAGGTGGAGTATGATGTGACCCCAACCCTTAAATGTTAGGAATATATCAGGGTTCAAAAAAAAACAGTTTTTTATTATTTTAAACAGTGTTTTTTTTTGTTCTTTTTAGTTCGAATTAAATTGAAATAATGCCCTCACATTATTTCAAATTGTTTCGACCTAATATTTCATTTCCAGACTAGATCTTTTTAAAATGGCCATTGTAAACTCTAATCAATACTCTTGTAGTAATATCAGTAATGGGGAAGGCCGGTCAAAACTAATTGTAGATGGCGCCACCATATCTAAGTCCTAATCCGACCAATGATTTAGTACTATTTTGAAGTACCTATAATATTTGAGCCAATGACGATGCTTGGAACAAACTATACTAGCGCCATTAGTTCCCCAATTGCCATCCCCATTCTAATGTTGATTTTTATATTGAGCGATATAGGGACTTTCCTATCGCGTCCGTCGATCGAGGAATTACCTATGAACTATGAATAGGGGTAACACAATGATATTTGTATACAGATATGTTATACACTTACAAAACAACAGAAAAAACTGTTCCGCGCCGAGCAGCAGCACAAATACACACTTTTTTTATTCACACATTATTTTTCACTACAAGTAAAAAGGATAGCTTGATAAAACCAATAAGAAAAAAAGTGACAGCTAGATGTTGTAAGCCATCACCGCAAGTTGGCATCACGACAGAGATAGATAGAGAGATAGAACAAATATAATATTACGAAAATAATTGAAATATATTAATAAATCGAAGTATATTGCGTACTTACGTGTGTTATGAGATCCCTTATGTTTTATTAACTTTGGTATCATAATTGATACACTTTCTAAATATACACAATGGCATTTTCACATTTTGGATAGTAATTAAGTAGCAGCGCGCAACGTGTCACTCGTAGTCGTGCGAGAAACAGACTAAAAGCAATACGTCCCAATTAGGACGTATTCTAGTCTTCACGTTGTGCGCGCTCATTATCTGTTTACTAAAATATCACGCGGACAAATAAAAACACAAAAAAAAACACATCAAGAAAGAGCTGAAGTCTCCTACCAATTTATTTTTATATCTCTTATTACGGATTCCAATTCCTGTATCCTGTATAACATGTAGAGTGTTTGTTAAAAAATAAAATATTATCGTACAGACCGAATTGTCCGGGAAATATATTGCCCGAATCTGGTATCCCTAAAATCCGCGAAATGTTGTGTCTGGCTTTGAAAAAACAGGCTACGCGCTGAGAGATGGCGATAGCTATGCTCTGTCCCTTTTCTGTTTATGCGATTTGTCGACTTGTTTTTCTTTGTTGAGGGAAAGAGAAGGAATTATCCCGAGTTCTATACTTTTTTTCTTTCTACGATTGCCAGACAAAAAAGAAAATCTAATTCTAGTTCAGTATAAGGTTTATTTTTGTGTGGCAAAAAACTTGAAGTCCGCGGTCTAGATTAATAATAGGTACGTCCATGGCTCAAAGCCATAGACATAAAATCCTATGGACTGGAAATACCTACACCAAAAACGTGTATAACTACAAGTTCGCCGGGCATATAAAATGGCGGCCAATGCTAGGGTTGTGCCAATCAAGAAACATAGTGACTGTAACGAGTATGGATACTAGTATCCCTAGTACTTTTAGGATTACATAATAGTATTACGACTAGATACCATGATTGAATTATAATCCATGTAGTTAGGTACGTAAAAAAATGTAAATTTTCACATTTGCGCGATTGCTTGTTATTAAATATTATACATATATTTATGTGTTAGCGTTAATTTAAAATTTGACGATTAATTCGGATTGTACAGGTAAACCTTTGGACTTGTTAATTTGTCTTTTTAAAAAGTCTTTTGGTCCCGCCAAGTCTTCTATCACAACAGCCTTCAAATCAGCAATTTTTTTTTTCCTTCGTATTCTTTCATTGAGGCGTTTAATTGTTTTCTGTTGCTTGACATATTTTTCTTTAAAGGCTTTAATTTTTCCAGTTTGTAAAACCTTTAATAGAAACCTAAATAGTTAAATCAAATCAAATTTATTTCAACTAGGCCAATAATTACAGGCACTTTTGAATGGTCAAAAGACATAAAAATAAATCAGTACAAAATTATTATGGTGCTACATGCACATGCTATGGTGCTGGTGTCTTGTGACTGGAATAGTCACAAGACATAATAACTGTGAAAGTACCGTAGGTGCCCATTCCAGAGCGAAGATCTCTATGGAAAAGAACGGACAAGAAACTCTATGGACACTCTTTTTACACTCAACGTAGCAAGTTAAGTGTACAGTTAATATTAAAAAAAAAAATGAAAAATTAAAATAGACCGTGGCAGCTAAGAGATGACCAGTCCCATCTGACAGTGCCTTTTCACGAACATGCCAAATGTATCAGCACTATTAACCAATAACTTAATTATGCACTGTTAAAAAATAATTTGCATATTGCATTTTATTGCTAAAAGTTATTTTCAAGTGACAGTTGACAAGTCTTTGACAGATTGCGGCGCTTGATGTGCTGCCTTCTGTTTGTCAGAAAACGGTTAAAAATTCAACATCTACATACATACCTCTTTGTGCACTGTTCCCACAAATTGATGGGTCAACTGAAATGGTGCCTCCATTACACTAGATGGTTCATCTATTACGGTAGATGGTTCCTTTATTACAGTAGATGTACAAGAAACATCAGATTCTTGAGTGTTGCTTGTTTCACAAAATACAAATGACTCTGGAAGTTGCTTTTTGTTGGGTGTCTGAAAAAAAAATGAAATATGCATTACTATCCATATAACTTAGGGTAAAAAACCAGGCTGTTATTTAACAATCATTTTAATACACACTTACCGAAAATATTGTAGGTACAGAGTTCTCATGTAACCTAATAACATCAAGTGTTCTGTTAAAACATTTTTCTTTAGAGTGAAGTGAACACATAAGCCAGTCTTTACTTCGAGGACAAATTTTTTCGTCACCGATAGAGTCCAACAATTTTTTCTTCAATCTTGCATTTTTGGGAAACCTATAAATGATTAGTATTTTTTTATCCATACATCATTTGGTAAAATTTTCAGTGTAACGAAGGACTAGTATCGGGAACTATTACAGCAACGGTACAACACTATTATTATTGTAAACAAACGAACGAAAATAAGAAATGAAAAATATTGTCTGTAGGGCGGAAATAAACCCAAATATTAATACTCTAACCATGAAAATATGATCACATAGCGATTTCTTTACCGAAATTGTTCTAATTCATGTACTTTTGCATGAAAACCTGTTACTAACCTGTGCAAAGTCAATTCAGGCTGATTTTTCTTTTTTCTGGCACGACAAGACACAATGGAACATCCAGGCATGTTGAATTACTGTTTGTTAATGGTGACACGCACTTTTAAAAGAAAACACTCCTTAATTTACTCAAAAATCTAAATTCAACAAAAAGTAAACAACTATTTGACAGCAGAACTACCACGAAACTCGGCCCATAAAATGACGAAATGGGCACGTTTCTGTAACTGTGGGAAATATCCCAACAAAATATTCCATTTTGAGCAACAACCGAAATATTGTTGTCTCTTTTGTTAAATATGATTACTGCATTAGAAAGAAAGAGACAAACCAGTATTTCACTCTCTGTCTCATGTTTGACTCATATTTGTATAAGCAAAATGTATGTATAGAACATCGGGGCGTCTCCATATACTTTTATCTCAATGAGTCCATAGGATTATATGTCAATGGGTACGTCGGGTTGGTTGAAGAAAAAGAAAATTAAATCAGACTTGGCTGTATGGGCTCAGCTCCCTTTGCCTGTCCCAAAGAGGCGAAAAAAACCAAAAAAAAAAAACGTCTATGGTTGAAACATTGAGATGAAGTTATATGGAGATGCCCCGATGTTCTATACATACATTTTGCTACAAATATGAGTCAAACATGAGACAGAGAGTGAAATATTGGTTTGTCTCTTTCTTTCTAATGCAGTAATCATATTTGACAAAAGAGACAACAATATTTCGGTTGTTGCTCAAAATGGAATATTTTGTTGGGATATTTCCCGCAGTTACAGAAACGTGCCCATTTCGCCATTTTATGTGCCAAGTTTCGTGGTAGTTCTGCTGTCAAACAGTTGTTTACTTTTTGTTGAATTTAGATTTTTGAGTAAATTACGGAGTGTTTTCTTTTAAAAGTGCGTGTTACCATTAAGAAACAGTAATTCAACATGCCTGGATGTTCCATTGTGTCTTGTCATGCCAGGAAAAAGAAAAATCAGCCTGAATTGACTTTGTACAGGTTAGTAACAGGTTTTCATGAAAAACTACATGAAATAGAACAATTTCGGTAAAGAAATCGCTATGTGACCTTGTTTTCATTGTTAGAGTATTAATATTTGGGTTTATTTCCGTCCTACAGACAATATTTTTCATTTCTTATTTTCGTTCGTTTGTTTACAATAATAATAGTGTTGTACCGTTGCTGTAATAGTTCACGATACTAGTCCTTCGTTACACTGAAACTGTTACCAAATGATGTATGGATAAAAAAATACTAATCATTTATAGATTTCCCAAAAATGAAAGATTGAAGAAAAAACGGTTGGACTCTATCGGTGACGAAAAAATTTGTTCTCGAAGTAAAGACTGGCTTATGTGTTCACTTCACTTTGAAGAAAAATGTTTTGACAGAACACTTGACGTTATTAGGTTACATGAGAACTCTGTACCTACAATATTTTCGGTAAGTGTTTATTTTAATGATTGTTAAATAACAGCCTGGTTTTTTAGCCTAAGTTATATGGATAGTAATGCATATTTCTTTTTTTTTTTCAGACATCCAACAAAAAACAACTTCCAGAGTCATTTGTATTCTGTGAAACAAGCAACACTCAAGAATCTGATGTTTCTTGTACATCTACTGTAATAAAGGAACCATCTACCGTAATAGATGAACCATCTAGTGTAATGGAGGCACCATTGCAGTTGACCCATCAATTTGTGGGAACAGTGCCCAAAGAGGTATGTAGATGTTGAATTTTTAACCGTTTTCTGACAAACAGACGGCAGCACATCAAGCGCCACAATCTGTCAAAGACTTGTCAACTGTCACTTGAAAATAACTTTTAGCAATAAAATGCAATATGCAAATTATTTTTTAACAGTGCATAATTAAGTTATTGGTTAATAGTGCTGATACATTTGGCATGTGAAAAGGCGCTGTGAGATGGGACTGGTCATCTCTTAGCTGCCACGGTCTATTTTAATTTTCATTATTTTTTTTTAATATTAACTGTACACTTAACTTGCTACGTTGAGTGTAAAAAGAGTGTCCATGGAGTTTCTTGTCCGTTCTTTTGCATAGAAATCTTCGCTCTGGAATGGGCACCTACGGTACTTTCACAGTTATTATGTCTTGTGACTAGAACTGTAGCACCATAACAATTTTGTACTGATTTATTTTTATGTCTTTTGACCATTCAAAAGTGCCTGTAATTATTGGCCTAGTTGAAATAAATTTGATTTGATTTAACTATTTATCTTTTCTATTACAGGTTTTACAAACTGGAAAAATTAAAGCCTTTAAAGAAAAATATGTCAATCAACAGAAAACAATTAAACGCCTCAATGAAAGAATACGAAGGAAAAAAAAATTGCTGATTTGAAGGCTGTTGTGATAGAAGACTTGGCGGGACCAAAAGACTTTTAAAAAAGACAAATTAACAAGTCCAAAGGTTTACCTGTACAATCCGAATTAATCGTCAAATTTTAAATTAACGCTAACACATAAATATATGTATAATATTTAATTACAAGCAATAGCGCAAATGTGAAAATTTACATTTTTTTTACGTAACTACATGGATTATAATTCAATCATGGTATCTAGTCTTAATACTATTATGTAATCCTCAAAGTACTAGGGATACTAATATCCATACTCGTTACAGTAACACTATGTTTCTTGATTGGCACAACCCTAGCATTGGCCGCCATTTTATGTGCCCGGCGAACTTGTAGGTATCCACGTTTTTGGTGTAGGTATTTCCAGTCCATAGGATTATAAGTCTAAGGTTGAAACAGTTTTGACAGCAGCACAGGTTGACAGGATCCAGGATCCAAGAAGATGATGTGATGAAGTGATGTACCTATTGAATTCTGTGACTGAATACTACTGTACCTACGGGGAGTGTGGACGATGCGACGAGACTGTTGAATTACCTACTATTAAAGCGATTGATTTTTCGGTTTTGACTACTAATTCTTGTGTTCTTTCTTACAAGTCGTAAATTGGTTTTTATCGTTTTTAGGAGTCGTACATTAACCATGTCAACATTTGGTAAACTACCTGTCATGTTAGTTAGTGCCATCAATGATACAGCTGCTTCAGTACTTATTTCAGGTTTGTAAATTTATAAAACTGGCAGGCCATTATGCTTATTTATTATGCCTCCATATTATCACAAATGTACATCTAGACATACATATATTATTATATTGTATGTATCTTGTTAACCCCTCGTTATAATGACCAACTGACCTAAAATGGTTAAATAAAATACTTTTGTGAATGTCTATGATTGATTTATTTTAGAACTGATAGACCATGATGTGACTGATGATTATCTGAAAGACACACAATCCCTTGACCGTGTTTGGAGACTGGTTAACAAATATTATACAGTGAATGTCAGAGTTCACACACTACCGGACCACAGTCACCTTGAGCTGGAACTGGATGCAATTGAGGCGCATGTCATACTCATTACAGAAGACGAAGTAAGTTTAAGTCAAACATTGTGTTTGGGTAAAGTTTAGTATCCGGCAGCAGACGGAGGGGGGGGGGAAGGGAATGGGAATTGGATGGGGTGAAGCCCCCTATACCCCAGTACCACCGCCAGGGCAAGGAAATGTGTTTTTGTAACCTAACCTCAAAACTCATTATAGTCATATCATAGGTGTATTCCAAAAGCTTCGTATCATTTAGTATATAGAGGGAGGTGCCCCGCGTGTCCTGGCACCACTCTCATGTAAAGGCAATGCCCAGACCCTGCCATCCCCTTCTAATCTAACCTGTCCGTGTAAGGGTGCACCAAGTCCCAAGCTCGCTCTTGCATCTTAGGTTAAATAACTGATCACTACCTACCAAGGTGATTCAACGGAGCCCTGCAAGGACAGGTTAGATTCGAGGGGGATGGCGGGGTCTGGTTGTTGCCTTTACATGAGAGTGGTGCCAGGACACAGCCGGTACCTCCCTCTTTATGCTAAAGGATACCAAGTTTTTGGAATACGCCTACTATGTGACTATAACGAGTTTTGGCAGAAGTAACCTCACCTAGGTTACTACTGCCGGATTCTAAACCCAACCCTTGTTTTTTTTTGTGAAATTGAATGGCCATATCTGTAAATAATAGGAACAAAAAATATTAATTGTCCCCAATTTTGTTGTCAAATATTCTTTTCCTCATTTTAAGTTTTGTGATTGTGTTTAATAATCTTTTAATTATCTTGAGGATCCTTCTGTAATGGCAAAAGAAACATGACTGGTAAACAAATAAAAATTAAATTGTAATAATTGTCTCCCGCGTAAACTTTTCAGTTTAGAAAAAAATTATATTCGTAACGTCAATATAATTTTTAGAGATAGATATCCGATTATACCTAAAATTGTTTTTACGAAGTTCAGTTCCTTATCGCGCGTTGCGAAAGGGGGCTAGACGGAAAAAATTAAGACGAAAAGTTGTAACGACACTTTTTGCTATAGTAAGCTATTGTAAACCGTGCTGCGTGCGCATGTTTCTCTGTCTGTCTCTCTCTCTCATATAGAAAGCATGTCAGATATTTTCGTTTCGTCTTTCTATTTCGCATTGAACAGTGTGGTGTCGCGACGATTATTTTTGTTGAGTGTATACAGTAACTTCGTTCCATCCGGGTGTCCCTTGACACCTCTCAAGTTTTTTTTTCATTTTTGTGTAAAAATCCTAATGCGGTTCACATAATACATCTACATACTAAGTTGCAACAGGATAGCGGTATAATATTCCTAACCTGACCCGAAATCCTAACCCGGGTGCGGGTCAGGTTAGGAATATACCAGGATAGCTCCTATACTTTCGAAGAAAAGTGGCTGTGCCATACGGACGGACAGACAGAGATGACGAATCTATAAGGGTTCCTTTTTTTGCCATTTGGCTACGGAACCCTAAAAATGATACGCGTTAGAAAATGTTATCGTGTTACTTAGACATTTTTTATTAATTTACTGTAATTGTAGTGTTCGCCTTTTGGCTTTAGTAAAATGAGTGCACGATTGGGTGGGTTCACAGGCATCGGACGATGAGGTCGCGCTGCAGCTCGCGGAGGCCCGCGCGGCGGGCGCAGGCGGCGCGTGGCGGCGCGCCGGCGTGCGCCTGCTGCTGGCAGAGTGCGCGCACTCGCCGGCCGCGCTGGTGGCCTGGGCGGGCCGCCAGCACGCCGACCTGGTGCCGCTGCGCGCGCCGCCCGCCGCGCCCGAGGAGCCCTTCGCGGAGGAGGCGGGGCTGCAGCGCGCGCGCGCCGCTCTGCACGCGCACGTGTGGCGCGGCCTTGTGCGCACCGACCGCGCCGCGCCACCTTTCGGTCAGTAACTCAGTACTACGCAGTGTCTCGTCTGCACATTGAGCTATTATTATTACAACGTGTAAAGACGACACTACACATTACTACTTTGTCCCACCCAGGATCCAGGATGAGTGAACGGATCCAACTTCACTCTGTTGCTTGACAGCTCTGTGACCAGCGTTGCCAGACGTCCCGATTTTGGTGGGACGTCCCGATTTTTCAATCAAAATTATTTGTCCCGCGCGGGACAGCCTCGGTCTCGCTCTCGGGGATGACTCAGATTTATTTTATGGCCCGTCCCAGCTTCGCAGGGTATATTAAGAATATCATCATCCTCTAAATGTTCCCACTATTGGGACACAGGCCTTCTCTCTCTGTGAGAGTGAGTGGGCCGTAATCTACCACGCGGGCCCAGTGCGGATTGGTAGATGTCACATGTCTTCGAATTTTTGGTTCTAGGACATGCCGGTTTCCTCACGATGTTTTCCTTCACCGTTTTGAGAGCAGTGGTGTTGAAATAAATTACACAAAGTAATGCGCCTGACAGGATTCGAACCCACGACCTACAACTCGTAAGTCGAGGCCGATACCACTGGGCCACCACTGCTCTATAAAGAATATATATATATACACCGTGTTCTTCACGTTATCCATAAACTTTAGCAAATACTTCTATGGCTTTTACAAATCAAATCCAACAAAGGAAGTAGTACTTAAAAAGGCTTCGTTACAAAGATATTTGTAATTTCATTTAATGAAATTTAATTGAGCTATGCAGTGAGAAAGTATCTTAATTTGAAATCTATCAAATACTATTTGCATTTCATTTGTTTCAGCCCGCCAAATGTTATGAATGACGTTGCCAATTCGGATAAAGAGGCATGCATATCGGGTTATTTACGTCTAGGTATTTAGTTTGTATGAAAATTAACAAAAAATAAAAAATAAGAATTTATTAATGTGTCCATAATGAAAAATGCTTACTTCCGTGGTTTGAACATCTGGTCGAAGTTTATGTATATCGTCCGGAACACGGTGTATATACACCGTGTTCTTCACGTTATCCATAAACTTTAGCAAATACTTCTATGGCTTTTACAAATCAAATCCAACAAAGGAAGTAGTACTTAAAAAGGCTTCGTTACAAAGATATTTGTAATTTCATTTAATGAAATTTTATTGAGCTATGCAGTGGCGGTTCCTTCATACAAGCCCAAAAGCCCGGCATGCCTTATTAAAAATGCTCGATAGAGAATCATAATCAAACCCGAACTATTTAAAAGTTCGCGCGCTTAATTGTTATCAAAATAACACAAACTATCCACGCCACACACTTTACATCGCAATTGTTCGCGCGCAGTTTCGTATTTGCAACATCTATATATAGCTATCTCGCTTACACGTACCGGCTTTTACCGGGCTTTCAAATACTATCTCTGTCCCTTTCGCGCCTAAAGCGTTGTGCCGTATAACGAGTTAGAACCTTGTGCGTCTACAAATCGATCAGTATGGAAGATTTAAGCCGTGCATGCGTATGAAGTTGCACGCGTATGCGTGACGTTGTCACCTTGCCAAATCTGCAGTGTTGCCGTTTTAGCGACGTTGTGAGATCTTGGAGATTTTTAACGAGTTTGGAGACTTTTTTAAGATTGAGCAACAACAAGAACTAGCGACTTTTTAAAATAACGAAATTAAATATTCAAGCAATATCTTAAAAATAAAAAAAAGCGACATCTCGCTAGATTGTTCATAAACCTGGCGACTTTTTTTGCCTAAATGACAACACTGTTACTCTGCGTAAGTAGCTCACTTCAGTTTGATTTGCTTGAGCGGGGAAAGCTTTGTTGTTAAAGATTTTTGTGTGTTTTGTTAGATTTTCTCAGTGATACAATTGTTTTGGTGACTTACCTGCAACAATGGAGGTAATTGTACCTTGTGAGGATTTAAAATGCGTTCAAGTTTTGATTGGCGAAGATAAGGTAAAATCTTTAAACTTTGCTCAGAAAAAAAACAACAGTTTATTTCTTCCCGACGCCGACGCCTAATCTGTGTATTTCTCAGACTAGTAAATCGCATAAAAGAATATTTCATATGTGTATAAATCATGCAATAGAATTCAAGAGGTTAGTTTATTTTTTCAGCCCTCCAGGCTTTGTGTAATTTTTTTAGTAATAGTACAAAACGAGCTGCTTTTTACGATACTCATTGCAGCAAAAAATTCGTTGGACATACATGTCGCGAGTCGTAAACACGGTTTTTGAACAAAAAAGTAAACTTATTGAGTTGTTTTCTGATCTGTGCGACAACCCACAGAACTGGGACGGGAATACGATTTTAGCTATTGAAAAACAGTTGTTGATAGAATTAAAACGATCACCAACATTTTACTCTGATGTAATTAAATCATTTCTTAAGAAAGATAGACGATTCCAATTAGAATATAAATAATTTATTTAAATTCCTTATTTCATTCTATCTAGCTATTTTTTAACTTTTGTTTTGTAACTTTCTGTTTTGTTTTTTTTTGTCTGTAACCTGTTAGTCCTGTTACAAAACAAGCAACTACTTACCATAACTTTGAATTCACTTTTAATTTATTGTACCTACCTAACGAGTAGTTTATGAGAAAATTGCGATGATACATACGTAGGTTCCTAGGTACATACTCAGTCGAAAACTGAACTTTCTTTTTTGAAATCGGTTTAAATTTTATTGGGCTTGCCTTATTTTGAAACCCTAGGCCCGCCACTGGAGCTATGCAGTGAGAAAGTATCTTAATTTGGCCTATGTTGCCGCTTAGTGCAATTAAAATGATAAATCTATCAAATACTATTTGCATTTCATTTGCACGTACGAGAGGAACCCTAGAGTTAGCGAAGAAATACGATCATTTGCGATAACGAATCTTTCAAAGAGATTAAACTGGTCGCTATGGATACCTAAGTTGTTATTTGTCATTGTTTGTCATGCATGATTTTAACTGTCAGGATTATTGTTTATTGTAATTTGCTTTTGGGTTTCCGACTAATTTAATCAATCATTTTGATTACAACTTTCACTATGCCGCACGAATATTCTGCTCAACACCAAGCTGATATTCACTTCGTCTACGGTTTCTGTGACGGAAATGCTACAGCAGCTGTGCGAGAGTACCAACGGCGATTCCCTGGTCGGCGCGTTCCTGATATACGAACATTTATTAACATACACAGGAGATTTTGTGAGATCGGAATTAGACCACGCCGCCCTGAACGAGCAATCAATTTGAGCGTCGCTCAAGAAAACAGAATAATGAACCTTATTAATCATGATCCTACACTCTCAACGAGACGCGTTGGGAGAATCGTGGGTGTATCTCATAAGCTAGTGTGGAAACTGTGGAAAAGATATGGTTTGCATGCCTACCACTACAGAAAATCCCAAGGCATAATACCACCTGATCACTTCTCAAGAATTGTTTTTTGCCAGAGAATGAATCAAGAACTGATAAATAATCCAATACTGCTTCAAAAAATTCTTTGGATGGATGAAGCCCAGTTTACAAGAGCGGGAGTATTCAATTCCAAAAATCAAGTGCAGTGGCATGAGAGCAACCCGAATTTACATTGGCAGGCGTCACATCAAACTGAATTCTCTGTAAACATGTGGGCTGGTGTTTTTAACAATCAGCTGATCGGCCCTATTGAGATTCCCCACCGCCTAAATGCTGACAATTACTTAGAGTTCCTAAGAAACGTCACTAGCTTCGAATTTTTCGAACAAGTGGATCTTCAAACTCTGCGAACCATGTGGCTCCAACATGATGGGGCCCCTGCACATTATGGCACACAAGTGCGTGAATATTTAAATGCAACGTTTCCTGGCCGTTGGATTGGACGAGGTAGCACAAATATCGCATGGCCAGCTAGGTCCCCAGATCTGACTCCTTTAGATTTTTATGTCTGGGGAACCTTAAAGGAGAAGGTGTACTCCGTACAAATTCAGAACCGTGAACAGCTCTTAGATAGAATATCTCAGGCTGCTGAACAAATAAGACAAATGTCTGTAAATTTACATGGCCAAATTAGGACTCGTTTGAATATTTGTGTCGAAAAAGAAGGTGGTCATTTCGAAAACTTTTTACATTAAATTTATTTTTTGCTTTTTAGAGTTTATTTTTTATTAATAAAAATATTTTTGAATGACATTACGGCTGACGTAGTTGTCTAACCTACAGTGTTTGGATCTTTGGACACTCCATTGAGGTTGACAGGAGAGCGCTCATTTGTGAAATGTATTGAAAAATAAGATGGTGGCGTTAGTTCTGATGTTGCCCACGCAACAAGTGTGCTTATAAATTATAATTATTTTACTCAAATGCATAAAAAAAATATGCTGTGATTACCATTTATCTTAATTTGACCGAGACCTATCTTTTGAGAGTATTTTTACGAATGTACGTGAGCTCTAAGCGTGGTCCCCAGATTGCGTGTTGAGCTGCCCCTCTTTTAGTCAATAATTTTGAGATTGAATGTTCGTTACTTAAGCCGAAACGGCAGAATGGGAAGATAATTATGGTAGCCTACTCCCCTTCCCGTCGTTGGAGGTCCGGCGTTGCTTTAAGCCTAGACTAAAAATAAGGACTGCAGAAACGTTTTGCGAAGGCTGCATGTCGTGGGAAGAGGTTATCATGATTTGGTTATGGAATTTTGTTTTTTTTTTATTCCTCAATTAAAAAGACAATTCGAAATACGTATCTACCTGCTTGGTAGCCTTATACGTTCTCTTTAGATAAGTATAATACATTGACAGTGCTATGAGGAACGAGATAAAAAATCAAAGAAACTTTTGTTTTGACAAGTTTCAGCCCGCCAAATGTTATGAATGAAAATACGACGTTGCCAATTCGGATAAAGAGGCATGCATATCGGGTTATTTACGTCTAGGTATTTAGTTTGTATGAAAATTAACAAAAAATAAAAAATAAGAATTTATTAATGTGTCCATAATGAAAAATGCTTACTTCCGTGGTTTGAACATCTGGTCGAAGTTTATGTATATCGTCCGGAACACGGTGTATATATATATATATTATTAGGTTATTGTATGTATTTATTTAAAATATTTTCTTTTTCATGTTCACACATGTCTACATTTCTTTATCTACGTTTCTCCTGGGTCTGCTGGGAGAAATTTCTTAAGAAATAAGCAGTACCCTTGTACTATAGTTTTAATTTTGCGTTGTTTCATTTTCTGTTTTCTGTGTACATAAATTGTTAAATAAATAAAATAAGAACCGCTCGTCCGATTTTGTGCAAACTTCACATAAAGCATCTATTAAATAGTTCGTACAAAGCCTAAACATTTGGTTTGGATAGGTGAGCCCGTTCTTGAGTTATAACATTACAACGAAAAGTGGCATTGATTTTTATATATTAGACTAGCTTTTGCCCGCGGCTTCGCTCGCGTAATCAGTCGAAAATCCCCTATTTTATCCCCTTAGGGGTGGAATTTATCAAAATCCTTTCTTAGGGGATGCCTACTTCATAGTAGCATTATGCATGCAAAGTCTCAACCAGCGTTCACCAAACACGATAACTTCGAAAATCCTGCCATAGATGAGTCGCCCTCAGGTAGCTCCCCACCTGGGAGCCAATCAGATACTAAATTAACACCCCTAACAACAGATACTACCACCCTAGACAAAAGACCTGTTACTACCCGATCCGGTCGTCGCGTTAAGTTTAACGACTGCGACGATTTTTGTTATTTCTAATAACTTCATTTTCTCCGTAGGGGGGTGGTGTGGCGACAAGCCTTTAATCCCATAAATGTGTCACCACCTTAAAGAATTATTAGAGGTAGCAACATCGGGGAAAGATAGACTGTTTTTGACACTCGACGCCCCGCCAAATGTAGAACTTTGTAGAAAGTATTGTGAAACTTTATTTCATGTTGTTCCTGCTATTACACTTACTTTTACACCAAATACCAACGTGTTTAATTCAGTACTGCTAATCGCCAAAGTGTGTTTAATGTAGTAGAATCAAATTTCTAGCCTCTCAACTAAATCACTTATTTTCCTCTTGTAGATGCACCGCGGCGTCTTAAGTTCTGGTTTTAGTATATGCACTTGCATTGACGAATAGTTTTCCATAACAAAATACGTGTTTGTTTTTTGTACAAGCTATACAGTAATCTGACATATGGGACCAACGATCGCAGCGTCATCTACGAATAGCTTTGAGTTGCCATCCCCATTGCCAAACACTCTCACCCTTATATTAAAGAATTATATTCAAAACTAGCTTCTGCCCGCGACTTCGTACGCGGATCCTGTTGTTTATGCCAGCGACGACGGGGTCGTCCAAATCGAAGATCTGCAACCGGTCTGATGTCCAATACCAAGATCCGGGTAAAAAAATAAATGGGAGTTTTGGC
This sequence comes from Agrotis exclamationis, assembly GCA_950005045.1. Lineage (NCBI taxonomy): Eukaryota > Metazoa > Arthropoda > Insecta > Lepidoptera > Noctuidae > Agrotis > Agrotis exclamationis. The sequence goes on along the minus strand of OX465418.1, from coordinate 340,545 downwards.
CAGTAGAATCAGAATCAGAATATATTTGTAAAACATAGGTATTACATAGTGATGGTAAACAATATTTGGTCGCTCGCTATGTTTTGCCGTGTAGGCGTACAAATTTTTTACATTAAAATTAAAACAAAACTATAAAACAAAGAAACTAAAATTAATTAAAAACAGAATTAAATGGTAAGTACTTAAAAGAAAAAACAAAAAGCTATTTAAAAAAAAAACTCAAAATTCAAAGTAAAAATTAAGAGGTAGGTAGGTACAGCAGTCTTCATAAGTCTCAAATCTCAATATTGCTCACAAAATACTAAAAATTGTCATTAATAAATTCTTCAATAGTATAATAACACTTTTCAATTAATAGTGAATAGAGGGTTTTCTTAAATTTTAATAGGGGCATATTTTTTATTTCATCAGGTATTTTATTGTAAATTTTAGGTGCCATACCAAAAAAACTCTTTATACCATTCCTACTCTAAAAAGTTACTTTTACTCACTGAAAACAGTGAATAAAAAGCTCTTTTACTCACTGTTTTGGTGTTTGAATTTAGAACACATTGATGCGGTCGACCCCCGTGTTATTAGGAAAATATTACTCTTAATGTAAGTCATTGTTCCGATTCTAATGTTAATTTGTTGACTGAGCGATTGGACTACTTCGTTACGTGAAGCGGGTTCGATTCCCGCACGGAGCAAATATTCGTACTATGATCTACAATTATTTGTTTCGGGTGTGGGTGTTTGTGTATTGTGAATTTAGATGTTTCGAAACGCACCCACGTGTGTGTGGAGCAGTATTAATTAAAAAAAAACTTTTTTTTTCGTTACATATATTATATTATCGCTCAAATATTTCTTTTTCTCGTAGTCATGGTATAAAGTATCGTTTGCAACTCTTGAATAAAACGGATTTAAATCGAGGGCCTGAATCACTCGCGTCGCTCAGGATTTAATTATTTGAATCACTCGCTCCGCTCGTGATTCAATCATCATGAATCACTCCCTACGGTCGTGATTCAGTCATTGAAATCCTTCGCTTGCTCGTGATTCATATAATGGCCCTCGCTTTAAATCCGCTCTTTATTCACTAGTTGCAAAATATACTATTTTCATTAAAGCGGTTCTGCATTTTATGCCGCACAACTGATTGAGGTATTGAGATCGCATCTGAATTTTTTTTAAATAGGTGTAAATTGATTTTAACAAACAAGGCAGTCTCATATATGTACATACCTGGCATCGTAAGTAATTTTAAAGATTTGAAATGGGGTTTACATGATTCTGTAGTTTTTAAGCCACACATAGACCGAATACATCGTAAAAACGGTCTCTCTTTCAGTTGATTGTCCCCAAAAAATAACACCAAATCTCAGAACTGATGCAACTAAGCCGTGATACGCTATTAAAAGTGTGTGTGTGTTTACTTTTTTTGACAGCTGAAATAATGCATATGCGGATTTATTTAATTTCAGACAAATTTCTTCGATATGGGGTTTCCACGTTAGTTTGCTATCATTTTGCTTTGTTAGTATCTTCTATTTTGCAATTTTCATAAGTAACATGAACTGGAGGTTTTTCACACCTTTGATGAAAATGCATTATTTTTGTTTTGTTTAAATTAATCACTAGGTTATTGCTATTAAGCCAGTTAATTATTTTATTGAGACAGTCGTTAATATCATTCTCATAATGGACAGGACTAGTACACTTTACAACAGCTGTACTGTCATCGGCAAAAAGAACCATATTATGAGATATGACATTTGGAAGATCATTTATATATATTAAAAAATAGCGGCCCTAGCACGCTACCTTGAGGAACCCCATATTTTATAACTCTTGGTTGAGATGTGTAAGTGGTTATTGAATTGTTTTTTGAACATAGCTGTGTTATTTCTGTGCACTGGGTTCTGTTATCAAGATATGATTCCAAAAGTTTCAAAATATTTCCTCGAATTCCATAGCCATACAGTTTATTTAATAAAATTTTATGGTTGACGTAGTCGAACGCTTTAGTCATGTCGGTATATATGGCACATACCGGAGCTTTTTCATCGACAGATGTCATAATGGAAGAAAGTAAGTCGAACAATGCCATATTGATATTTTTTCGAAATCCTTTTTGTTCTTTACAAAACAATTTGTTTTTTTCAAAATAATTATAAATAGAATTATAAATTACTTTTTCAATAATTTTAGAAAAAACAGGAATTTTAGCAATGGGTCTATAATTTTTAACATCTAATTTATCATCTTTTTTAAATAAAGGCTTAATAATTACTTTTTTAAGAGCACTAGGAAAAACACCATTGGTTATACATAAATTAATAATGTGGGTTAGTGGTGGTGCTATAAGTTCTTTGACATATTTTATGACTTGAGTGCATACACCATCATAGCCAACAGTATTTGTATTTTTAAGGTTAACAATTATTTTTATTAAGTCAATGGGTAAAACTGTTTGCTTAAATAATGATTGTGAAGTTGAGTTATTAGAAACATTAGTATTAGACAAAGAAGTAACGTGATTATCAACGTTTTTTTTCAATTACATCTACAAAGAAGTTTTTAAATTCATTTGCGATATCCGTTGGGTGTGTGATAGTGCAATTACCGCTTTTTATGGCGGGGATTAGCTGTTTGGGTAGGCGATATTTACATTTGTTTATTACTTGCCATGCAGCTTTAGATTTATTTTGGGAAGTGTTTATGAAGTGGTTATTTTTGAGTTATTTGTGTAAGTCGAATATTTTTTTTGTAAATCTTGGTATAATTCTTAAATTCGAGTTTGTTTTTACAGTCTGGCTTAAATCTATACGACCAAAGTAATTTTCTTTACTTCTGACTACAGATTTTTATTCCGCGAGATAGCCATTTGGTTCTAGTATTTGTTTTTATTGTTATATATTTAGTTGGAAAACACAATTTATAGAGCATTAAAAAATCTTCTGCAAAAGAATTATATGAGTCATTAACATCATTTGTGCTATAAACTTGCGCGAAAGATAAACTGTTCAAATAGTTTTTAAACTTCTTTAAATTTTCTGGAGATATGTCTTGTTTTTGAGTTTTCCTATATTTAAGTTTACATGTTTTATTAATGGGTACATTTAATATTTGAGATGTATGATCTGACAAAATTGAGTCCACTATTTGTGCTTTACAATCTTTTCTGTATGTGTGTGCAAAGTTATCAATACATGAGTTGCTGCTTAATCTAGTGGGTTTGTGAAAGGCTAAGTTAAGATTAAATTGGGTCAGAAAATGTTCAAATTCAAGTGAAATTTTATTTCTTTTTAAGATGTCAATGTTAAAGTCGCCAGTTAAGATTATATTTTTCTTAGAATTTGAACAATTTTTTTTTAAGATATTTTCTAATTTGTCGTAAAATATATTGTAATTGTGTTTAGGTATGCGATATATACAAATAATAACAATTTTATGATGTATTAGTTCAATGGCACAGGATTCGAAAACACCTGACACTGACTGTTTAGCTACTTCTGGTATTTCTCTAAATTGAAGTCCTGCTCTAACAAGAATACAGGTACCCCCACGCTTAGCCTTTCTAGAAAAGAAAGCTACTGGTAAAAAATTTGGTATATGCAACAAATCTTCATAACCTGACTCAATAAAATGCTCTGTTATACAAATTACATCAATATTCGTTCCTGAATTGCTCATCCAATTTGACTGTTAATGTGTCTGATTTGTTCATGAGTCCCGCTATATTTTGGTGAAGTATATTTATGTATTTACAGAAAAAACTGAGAATTATTTTGTGAGTCTAAACCTGTTAACTCTCCCTGGGAACAATCAACTTCAGAGCCATTAGTCTCATTAGTAGTGATTTTTATAGTGCTATAGTACGAGATCATGTCCAGTATGTCTAATATAATAATTTGGAAACCTTTATTATTTAGTGTCCCATAATGTAGGTTGTATGTATCATAAGTGTATGGCAAATTAAGGTTAGAATCTAAAACGTATGCATAATTACAAGTTTCAACATCCATATACAATAGGTTATTAAAAGTTTCAACTCGGCTGTTGAACATGACATTAACATTGTTCATATATTTATAAGTAGGCAGGCATATTATAAAATTTGTGTGATTCAATGGTAACAATTTTTTACGAATAAGTACAACAAGTTCAATGTAATTTTGAGTTCTTTTAAAATCTTCATCACCTATACAGATAACACAGAAATCTGATTTGGTAAAGTTCTGAACTTTTTTATCTATATTGTCTAGTATTTGTTCTAAACTACAATTCGGCTTACGATAGTGACACATTTCATAAATATTTTTTGAACAAGAGTAATTATCTATTATTTTACATATTCTGCTGCTGTTTTCACCACTGAGGATGCATATTTTGTGCTTTATAGGCGCATGATGTAGATGAGGTATAATAACATTATTCAACATTCTATTATTTGGAGAAGAAGTAAGAGTGACATCTTTGCATTCTGTTAAGCTGTCTTGATGTGAAGTAATATTGCCAATATTTATATTAGTTTGTGTTAATTTGGTTTGTCTTGAATGAGCTTTCTTGGATATTATTGATTGATGTTGGTCTGAAGAAGTAGCGTTTTGATTATAAGAATCGTTTTTTTTTTTCGACAATTCTTCATTCCTCTGTTTCAAACTGCTGTTTTCCAAAGATAATATCTCAATTTTCTTGTTAGCGTTATTTAGTTGAGACGTCAACTCATCAATCTTATCTTATAATTTCTTAATTTCATTGGTCTCATCATCTTCAGACATTTCTGGCATACTATTTGTGGTACAATTTAGGGTTTGAGACGTGTTATTGCTGTCATCCTGGTTAGATTCCGATCCTCTGCTGCGACGACGTCGGAATGTTATATTTTGCAAAAAAATCATGTTTTAAAAAAAATATTCCAATGTTAACAAAAAAACTACTAAGTTTTTAAGATTTATTTGGAGTGTCAACACCGAAATTAGTTTGGTAACACAGTATTACAGCGACTGAAATTGTTTCTATTCATTACTAGATGTCGCTATCCATAATATTTAAATCGTAAATTACTTTTTATGAGTTGTAACACTATGATAAGTCTTGTAACACTGATTGTTTTAATTTTGCTACTCACTACTAGATGGTGCTGTTATCAAAATATTAAACATTTTGAATAAAAAACGGAATTCGTAGTGTTACTTTTTCGTAAATTTCGCCAAATCACTGTGTTAAAAAATGTTTTATGGGTGGCTTTATTTGGTTATAGCATAAAAATTGTTAATATCAGCTTAAAGTTCACTTGTTTTCACTTATTTTGCCACCAATGTCAGTGTTTTGTATTTCGTAAATCACAGAGCTAGTTTTTTATTTACTCAACAAAACTACTCAATAACATTTTCACAGCTGGTTTGTAAGTTCTGCTTCACTTTTACGTTTATCACATTGTCCAAATACACCAAAAAACTATTATTTTACTAATTTTACACGGACTACAAAAATAAGCAATGTTTACTAGTGCACGCCATCTAGCGGTCTGTAGTAGAGTCAGATTTTTTAATGATATTGGCACCGTGCACGACTTTAGCGCCACCTAGCGTTTGCACTGTTGACGGCTCTGACCGTTCTTATTGAAATCAGATTTCTTTACAAAACACATGGTTTTGGATTCCATGGCGATCCATCAGCTCTGAATAAAATTAAATAAACATAGGCAAAATGTATTCTATAAGAAAAATGTCAAATACAGGATTAAAATGAGGATTATGATTTATTTACTTTTTTCTCTTCCCGGCAGCTAACCATCTCCTGCATTGCTCATCTTTCCAAGAACTGCTTGGGAATCAATAAAATTTAAATTTACTATTTCTGCTAGTATTCTTGCAGTTTACAACACAACAACTGCTGTGACGTATGTTTTTCTGGCGGAATAACGCGATTATAAAAATTACGTACAGATATGTCTGACAAATTGATTCGAAATTGACAGATGACAGAGTTCAATGAACTCTGAGACAGAGCCGTCGTACTCCGACTGCTCCCCATCACCTGCCGTTGAAGAAACTACGATATCTCGTCAGATATTCATTGATATCAAATGATGTCAAGGGAAATTTTGTTCAAAATTAAATGTTTGTAATGATTAACGTATTTATTTGGGTAAGGATTAATATTATGTTCATAAAAATACTGTCGCAAGTAATGTATTATTTTAAAACCAATTTGATTTCCATAAAAAAGGTTATAGTGAGTTAACCTTAAAAGATAGATATATGCTGTCGCGGACTTTATTTTAGAACGTTTCATGGGGAAAAATTCCGTCATACATAATTTTTGCGTAATGTAAACCGTTTACGCAGCGCACGCAACGGAAGCTCTCAATAAGAATTTCCCGATTTAACAACATGTTTCATTGCTGCTCTGCTCCTATTGGTCATAGCGTGATGTTATATAGCCTATAGCCTTCCTCGATAAATGGACTATCCAACACAAAAAGAATTATTCAAATCGAACCAGAATTTCCTGAGATTAGCGCGTTTTTAATAGTTGGCATAGGTGAATGTGCTCTTAGACAATCCCACATTAGTTTTACTTTTCGCCACCATGGGCGCTGCAATCGAATAGTACTACCCCCACCTAGTACTTCGCACCCAGCGAATACTCGTACCATCGTCATCGAAAATCAGTCCCAAAGTCTTACCGACTTCACCGCGTGGAGGTACTCTCAGCTTATGTTATTTTATAATTATACAGTGTAATTAGCGGTAGCTTTGATTTCCACATCAGATGTTTCTGATCTTCGATTTTTATAAGTCAACAGGAAATGCCCATCAGACCAAGCAACTTTTGCTAAGACGTTATTCCTATATGTGTTATGGTGTACCGGGGCTCTTGGAGTTCCACAACAGGTGTTCCAGATCTTCGATTTTTATAAGTTAACAGAGAGTGCACATCAGATTGAACAACTTTTGCTGAAACGTCATTCCTACATATGTTATAGTGTAGCTGGGCGTTTGGAATTCCACAACAGGTGTTCCAGATCTTCAATTTTTATACGTCAACAGGGAGTGCTCATCAGGCTGAACAACTCTTGCTAAGACGTCATTCCTTTATATGTTATAATGTAGCTGGGCACTTGGTGTTCCACATCAGGTGTTCCAGATCTCCAACTTTTATACGTCAACAGAATGTGCTCATCAGGCTGAACAACTCTTGCCTAGACGTCATTCCTTTATATGATTAACTAGCTTCTGCCCGCGACTTCGTACGCGGATCCTGTTGCTAATGCCAGCACCACGGGGTCGTCAAAATCGAACATCTGATAAGTCTGATCCAGTTTCAAGAGCCTGGGTAAAAAAATAAATGGGAGTTTTGGCCTGTAGAGTCAAATTTTTATATTCATATATAAGTATTCATCGTCATCGAAAATTTGTTCTAAACTGTTACTGCCTTTACTGCATGGAGGTACTCCCACCTCATGTTATTTTAAAATTATACAGTGAAATTAGTGATAGCTTTGATTTCCACATCAGGTGTTCCAGATCTTCAGTTTTATACGTCAACAGAGAGTGCTCATCAGGCTGAATAACTCTTACTAAGACGTCATACCTATAAATGTTTTAGTTTGGCTGGGCTCGTGGAGTTCCACATCAGGTGTTCCAGATCTTCAATTTTTATACGTCAACAGAGAGTGCTCATCAAGCTGAACAACTGTTGCTAAGACGTCATTTATTTATTTAATTATTTACACTTCATGCAACACAAAAGGTACATAGGCGGACTTAATGCCTGAGGCATTCTCTACCAGTCAACCAAGGGTCATTCCTTTATATGTTATAGTTTAGCTAGGCTCTTAGAGTTCCACATCAGGTGTTCCAGATCTTTAATTTTTATACGTCAACAGAGAGTGCTCATCAGACTGAACAACTGTTGCTAAGACGTCATTCCTACGTTATAGTTTAGCTGGACTCTTGGAGTTCAACATCAGGTGTTCCAGCTGTTCAATTTTTATACGTCAACAGAGAGTGCTCATCAGGCTGAACAACTCTTGCTAAGACGTCATTCCTGTAAATGTTATAGTTTAGCTGTGCTCTTGGAGTTCCACATCAGGTGTTCCAGATCTTCAATTTTTATACGTCAACAGAGAGTGCTCATCTGGCTTTACAACTCTTGCTAAGACGTCATTCCTTTATATGTTATAATGTAGCTGGGCTCTTGGTGTTCCACATCAGGTGTTCCAGATCTTCAATTTTTATACGTCGACAGAGAGTGCTAATCAGGCTGAACAACTCTTGCTAAGACGTCATACCTTTATATGTTATAGTTAAGCTGGGCTCTTGTAGTTCCACATCAGGTGTTCCAGATCTTCAATTTTTATACGTCAACAGAGAGTGCTCATCAGGTTGAATAACTTTTGTAAAGGCGTCATTCCTGTAGATGTTATAGTTTAGCTGGGCTCTTGGAGTTCCACATCAGGTGTTCCAGATCTTCAATTTTTATACGTCAGCAGAGAGTGCTCATCAGGCTGAACAACTCTTGCTAAGTCGTCATTCCTGTATATGTTATAGTGTAGCTGGGCTCTGGAAGTTTCACATTAGGTGTTCCAGATCTTCAAATTTATTCTCTTAGCAGAAAATGCTCATCACGTGGAACAATTTTCGCTATGGCACCATTTTTGTATCCCTTATAGTTTAGCTGGTCTGTTGTGGTTCTGCATCAGGTGTTCAAGATTCCAAGATAAATTATAGCCCTATATGTTGGCCAGACTTAATACCTATACAACAAAAAAAAATCATTCAAATCCGTCCAGTATTTCCGAAGATTAGCGTGTACAAAGAAACAGACAAACAGACACACAGACAGAATTTTACCGGTGGCTTTGTTTTTTTTATTTCGTTGTCTTTTGTGCCACCGACTTCCGAAAGAAAAGTTATTTTGTAGGTTATTTTACCCTTTTTTGTGGTTGTTTTTGAAGGCGGTTAATTTTTTTTTAAGTTTTTATTTTACTCTTTTTAGTTTAAATCTTCAAACCAAATTCTTGTCAAATACATCATTTTCTTACATGTGCACTAGAATTTGGTAATCCTTAGCACCGGTATTAACATCGCTCGTGTACACAATAAGCTAATAACATTCCCTATCAAAAAACTGCTGAACCGATTTTGATGAAACTTGCAGTGTTCCCTAAAGTGAACTATTCCTCGTACAAAAAAAAGAATTTTGAAAATCGGTCCACAATTGGCGGAGTAATCGCGTAACAAACACTCAAAAAAAGTAAAGATCATCACATCATCCATCAATAAAAATGCTCACAAAATAAAAAGTACTGAACCAAATTGGATGAAATTTTTATGGGACCAATGGGAAAGTATACTGCATCGAACGAAAGAATTACACTAATCGGACTAGAAACCTCGGAGTAATCGGTGTACATACATAAAAAAAACATACCGACCGAATCGAGAACCTCTTCCTTTTTTGAAGTCGGTTAAAAATGACGTTCGTACAAAGTTACGTCGTTACTACTGAGTTGCTTCAGCCCGGAACGACAGCTCCGTGATTGGCCGCGGGCCGCGTGTACAGTCTGTCTATTAGATAACGAGTCGAAAACATCCGTAGCGATAGCGCCCTCATCGATGTTCATGATTTCATAGACAGACTGTACACGGCGGGCCAAGAAACAGGTGCCATTTTCGTTGTTCGGCAGGGCCTGTCCATACTGTTTAAGTCAATGATTATTCTGCATCATTTAGTCGATAACAGCTAGATCGATGGCTGCGGTGCAAAGAAATGCACCGGTCTTCATACATTTTTGGTCATTGGCTTTTACAATAACCCTGGTCTACCTGTGGCGAACTCAAGATCTAATGAGAAAAACAATTGTAATTAAATCCATCGTGGATCTGGGCAATGAATCTTCTGAGATTGAACGTGAAAAAAATACTCAGTAGATCCACATTTGGTATCAGGATCCGAAGAGAAGAATAACTGTCATTCTGAGATTGAAACATTAATTCTTGTTTGTTCAATACAAAAACAAAATATATTGCTGGGCAATATATTTTGTGTTTAATTTTTTACTGTTAAATTTTTCATAGTGTGATTGTGTGATCTCACATCATGTCGTCGTTACAGAGACATCGGTGGGTCCCGCGTGCGCGTCAGACTCGTCCTTGTGCTCGGACTCGGAGGACTCGGAGGCGGAGGAGCGGCGCGCGGTGGAACACGCGGAGGCCTTCGCGGCCGCGCTGGGGGCGCTCGGGCCGGTGCTGGCGGCGAGGGGCCAGGCCCAGGCCGACCGCGGCCAGGCCCGGGCCGACCGCGGCCAGGCCCGGGCCGACCGCGGCCAGGCCCGGGCCGACCACGACCAGGCCGAGGCGCTCGTGCTGGCCTTCTGCCGCGCGCTCGGCCTGGACCCCGACGCCTGCTGACTGCGTGCACACACACCACGTTACCTTTTATTGTTGGCGGACAGTGAATTTTGAGTAGGAGTAGTTATGACGCTGTGAGGATATACTGGAAGAATAAAGTCCAGCATCATTTGCAGGAGCAATTTTTCAACTACACGCAGGTCGCAGATCTTTGGAAAAGGGCAAACAACCGCGGGGAACAACCGTGCATCGCTGTAAATATTTTGTTTAAGTGTTATAATAATAATATTGTTATTATGCATCAGGTGACTGTTATGTAAGAAACAAATTATAATTTATCAATTTTTTATCTATGTTCTATTTTCATACCTGAATAAAACTAGCTTTTTCCCGCCCAGCTATGATACGAAGTCGAAAGATAGCTAAGCGCTATTACCCTAAGCTGTCAAATTAACCAACAATATTACAACAGAATTGACAATCCTAATATAACTTTACCTACATGCTAGATTTACTTTCCTGTAAACCTTAGTATAAATTAATTTCTACGACCAAATCAAGTCATTGCACCTATGTTATAAAAGTTGCCAGAGCGTTGACGGCGGCGGCGGAGACAGGCACACAGCGCGACTCGCAAGCCTAGCTCCTCCAGAGTGCAATGTGACGTTATGATTGATGAGGTAATAAACCCTAACATTTCAAATATTATTCTTTTTTGTAAGATGAAATGTTTAAAAAATTAAAAATAATAGGTGTAAAAGCTAATATTATTATCTCGATACTCGTCAAAACAAAATAAGGGCCACTTTTTTAAATTGCACTTTAAACAAGTATTGCTCTTATTCTGGGTACATAATAAATACTAAATATCTTGTTATGGTTTCTTTCAAATATTAATATTGTTTCTACTGCATAATTGGAAATTCATAACTTTTTTTAGGGTTCCGTACGTCCGAATACAAAAACGGAACCCTTATAGGATCACTCGTGTGTCCGTCTGTCGCTTACAGTCAATTATCTCCGAATCTACTATACCGATTGAGTTGAAATTTGGTACACATATCAATTCTTGTGACCCAAGCAAAGAGGTGTGACGTGAAAAGATGAAATCTGTATGTGGGAGGTAATTTTTGGGGGGGAAGGGGAAAATGAAAAAAAAAGTTTTGTGAACTGCATCGTGTGACATATCAAACAAAAGGCCTTGTTGAAACAATCTTAAATGTATTTTTTTTGTAATTTTAAAATAAATGGTTACCAAGTTATTCACGAAAATAGACGAAATTTGACCATTCCGCCTCCCCCTTATCTCCGAAACTACTGAACCTAAAATTTTGAAAAAAATACAGTAATTAGTTTTGTACTTATAGATTATAGGAAAACCTATAAGAAGTCCATATCTGTATATGGGAGGTAATTTTTGGGGGGAAGGGGAAAATAAAAAAAAAATATTTGAAAACTGCATCGTGTGACATATCAAATGAAAGGTCTTGTTGAGACAATCTTAAACATATTTTTTTAGTAATTTTAAAATAAATGGTTTCCAAGTTATTCAAGAAAATAGACGAAATTTGACCATTCCCCCCCCCCCTTATCTCCGAAACTACTGAACCTAAAATTTTGAAAATAATACATAAATTAGTTTTCTACTTAAAGATTATAGGGTAACCTATAAGAAGTCCTTATCTGTATATGGGAGGTAATTTTTTGGGGGGGGGGGAAGGGGAAAATTAAAAAAAAAATATTTGAAAACTGCATCGTGTGACATATCAAATGAAAGGTATTGTTGAGACAAACTTAAATGTATTTTTTTTGTAATTTGTAAATAAATAGTTTCCAAGTTATTAAAAAAAAAATAGATGAAGTTTGACCATTCCCCCCCCTTATCTCCGAAACTACTGAACCTAAAATTTTGAAAAAAGTACAGGAATTAGTTTTCTACTTATAGATTATAGGATAACCTATAAGAAGTCCATATCCGTATATGGGAGGTAAGTTTTGGGGGGGAAGGGGAAAATTAAAAAAAAATTTTTTGAAGACTGCATCGTGTGACATATCAAATGAAAGGTATCGTTGAGACAAACTTATACGTATTTTTTTTGTAATTTTAAAATAAATAGTTTCCAAGTTATTAAAAAAAAATAGATGAAGTTTGACCATTCCCCCCCCTTATCTCCGAAACTACTGAACCTAAAATTTTGAGAAAAAATACAGGAATTAGTTTTCTACTTATAGATTATAGGATAACCTATAAGAAGTCCATATCTGTATATGGGAGGTACCTAAGTTTTGGGGGGAAAGGGGAAAATTAAAAAAAATAATTGAAAACTGCATCGTGTGACATATCAAATGAAAGGTCTTGTTGAGACAATCTTAAATATATATTTTTTGTAATTTTAAAATGAATAGTTTCCAAGTTATTCAAGAAAATAGATGAAATTTGACCATTCCCCCCCTAATCTCCGAAACTACTGAACCTAAAATTTAAAAAAAAATACAGAAACTCGTTTTCTACTTATAGATTATAGAAAAACCTATAAGAAGTCCATGATATTAAATTAACATGGTAAATCACTCAATATTGTGCGTACCAATTTGGGTCAGATTTAAAAGGTAACATCGTACGGAACCCTCTTCTCGCGAGTCCAACTCGCACTTGGCAGGTTTTTTAATTATAGATAGGTATTTGGGATTATAGATAATATAAGAGATTGTTTTTTTTTATTTCAAGTAAATCCCACGAAAAGATAGAGATACGAGACAGATTTACCTTATAAGAACGAGGTAACAGATTTATAGGTTTGTTAAAGAAATTAGCTCAAATACATGAAACTAGATTATGATATATTGACAATGTAATGGCATTACCATAGATGTAAATCTACGTCAAGAACCTCACCTTAATGTTAAGAATAAGTAATGTTTGTTGCAAAACAAAAGATATCAATCACTTTTTCAAGAATTAAATCCAAGTAAACCAATAAAACCAAGTTTTCTTAGTATTCGATTGTTTGATATCAACAAACAGGCTCCAAATTGTCTTTTGTTTCTTTAAATTCTGTGTTCGAAATTCAAAAAAAGACTATTGAATGAAATTGTGAATGTGCCAGGTTCAAAACTGCATAAAAACTTTTTGCTCGACCTAATATAAAATTTTAGCTAGGACCAAACGAAACTGAAAATACAAGGTGGGCCAATAGATGTGTCCAGAAGTGTATATAATGTAGCTGGGCTCTTGGTGTTCCACATCAGGTGTTCCAGATCTTCAATTTTTATACGTCGACAGAGAGTGCTCATCAGGTTGAATAACTCTTGCTACGACGTCATTCCTATAAATGTTATAGTTTAGCTGGGCTCTTAGAGTTCCACATCAGGTGTTCCAGATCTTTAATTTTTATACGTCAACAGAGAGTGCTCATCAGGCTGAACAACTCTTGCTAAGACGTCATTCCTTTATATGTTATAATATAGCTGGGCTCTTGGTGTTCCACATCAGGTGTTCCAGATCTTTAATTTTTATACGTTGACAGAGTGAATAATTCTTTCTAAGACGTCATTCCTATAAATGTTATAGTTTAGCTGTGCTCTTGGAGTTCCACATCAGGTGTTCCAGATCTTCAATTTTTATACGTCAACAGAGAGTGCTCATCAGGCTGATCAACTCTTGCTAAGACGTCATTCCTTCCCGCGGTGGTAGACGCCCACGGCGACGGACGTCGCAAGACGATCTCCGGCCACCGTAGGCGCGGGCATGCGGGCGGCGAGTAAAGGGCAACTCGCTGCCCGACCATGGACCATGCCCGGGTCGACGGCGCGTTGTGTTCCACGCGCGCCTCAAAGAGCGTCAGCATAATGACGGGGCCCCTTCACTAGAGGGCCAAAGCCTGCCGGGGTCTCGGGACTTACAGACAGTCCCTCTCGCCCTGCCCGGGGTGGGAGGACTCATTTGATGATTTTACCACGCAAAAAAGAAAAAAAAAGACGTCATTCCTTTATATGTTATAACTAGCTGTGCCCGCGACTTCGTTCGCGTGGATGTCGGAACTTAACAATGTATTTTTTAGTACTTCTTTATTAACAACATAAGCTGTAAACCATCATTCTGGAGCATACATAAATATGCGTACCTACGTTAATCATCAAATTAGTCCTCCCACCCAGGGCAGGGTAAGAGGGACTGTCAGACTTGTACTGATTAAAATCCACGGTGTCCTATAAATCCTATAATAGGCCTTTACGTTCCGGGGTCAAGGTAATTCGATAGCCCGTCATTGTGATGACACATTGAGGCGCGTGTTGAACACAACGCGCCGTCGACCCAGGCATACTCGCCGCCCGCATGCTCGTGCAAGAGAAGAAGTAGTATGGGCGGACTCCGGAGCCTGCCCGTTCCTGCCTTTACCGGCGCTGGCAGCCCCAGGACGTAAGCAGACATGGGCGAAAGTCATTCTTTCAAGGAAACAGGTCGTACCTATGCGTGACCCATCGTATTCCATCGTATCCCATCCTATCCCATCCTACGATTCCTTTAAAACGCTTTAATTAATAAGGTGTTAACTGATTATTACGATGAAATAAAAAACTTAATGTTAACTTCAATTTAACAGCTCTATTCCCAGGTTTTTTTTAATGCCATCTACCGTGTTATCGTTGGTTTAGATGAATTATTTAAATATGTATGTAGTTTTTCTATTCGAAGCTAGATCGCGCTACTGAACTGCGCGTCGCGGTGGGAACTGACCGTAATATTTTACTTCTGAATCACTTTAAATTCAAATATCTTTTGATGGACTGAACCGATTGCAATGAAACAAAAACTAAATGTTACTTCAAGCTACGCTTAATCGTTGTGTATAAAAGTTATCTACATTGATTTCGTACATTTTACGTGATGCCCGAATAACCAAACATACAAACAGACAAACAGACAAAAATTCTAAAAATGCTGGAAATCGGTTCTATTGGTTGTCCTTTAACACTCTGGCTATATTTTTTAATTTTTTTTTTAATGTACAAAAACTTCTTTTCTACAGTTTTATTATATGTATAGATGTAGCTGGGCTCTTGGTGTTCCACATCAGGTGTTCCGGATCTTCAATTTTTAGAGAGTGCTCATCAGGCTGAATAACTTTTGTTAAGGCGTCATTCCTGTACATGTTATAGTTTAGCTGGGCTCTTGGAGTTCCACATCAGTGTCCAGATCTTCAATTTTTATACGTCAGCAGAGAGTGCTCATCAGGCTGAACAACTCTTGCTAAGTCGTCATTCCTGTATATGTTATAGTGTAGCTGGGCTCTTGAAGTTTCACATCAGGTGTTCCAGATCTTCAAATTTATTCTCTCAGCAGAAAATGCTCATCACGTGGAACAATTTTCGCTATGGCACCATTTTTTTATCCCTTATAGTTTAGCTGGTCTGTTGCGGTTCTGCATCAGGTGTTCAAGATTCCAAGATAAATTATAGCCTATATGTTGGCCAGACTTAATACCTATACAACAAAAAAAATCATTCAAATCCGTTCAGTAGTTCCGAAGATTAGCGTGTACAAACAAACAGACAGAATTTTTTTTTCGTGATTCGTGTCTATTACTGTTTCTAAACCCCCCTAATTTTTTTTTATATATTCAATGTACAGACAGTTTTTTTACTTTTTTTTAAAACACTCATAAGTAGGCACATTTAACCGGCCACCTATATCTTTCATCATCCTGTTTGTTTTTGTTAACTATGGCCTAACTACTGTTTTTACCGACTTCAAAAAAAAGGAGGTTATCAATTCGACCCGTATGTATGTAATGTTATCAGAACTGCCCAGTTTTTACCGACTTCAAAAAAAGGAGGTTATCAATTCGACCCGTATGTATGTAATATTATCAGAACTGCCCAGTTTTCATATATCGTCGGCCTAATTCGTTAACCTGCTAAGTCCATTTTTGGCAAAATTGACTTTTTGATGCAGTTCGAAAATTCAGCCTAATATCTACCTTAGCATTTAAGAAATAACAGCGATATCAGCCTAAAAAGGTGACAAATGCTATGCCCGAAAAACTGCTTTCTTATCACTAGCCAATCTCCATAACGCAAACCTGCTAAATCCTCTTGAGGCCTCAGTTTTGCACTGACAACGTTCCCAAACTCACGTGCCGTTTGGGAAAATTGATTATTTTATTTTATTGTTGTAATAATTAATTGATTGTGATACAGTAGCAGTAGTAAAACAATATTTAATAGCTGTCATTAATAATAATAAAATACTTAGGAGTACAACACATACTACAAGACAGACAACACATTATAATAACGTATATTAAAACTATTACTGATTGTTTATGAAGAGTTTAGCATTTTTTTATCGTGGTAAAATCATCAAATGAGTCCTCCCACCCAAGGCAGGGCAGGAGGGACTGTCAGACTTGTACTGACTAAAATCCACCGTGTCCTTTAATAGCCTTTACATTCCGGGGTCACGGTATTCGTAAGTCCCGCGACCCCGGCAGGCTTTGGCCCTCTAAGGGGGGGCCAAAGCCGTCATTGTGCTGACACTCTTTGAGGCGCGCGTGGAACACAACGCGCCGTCGTCCCGGACATGGTCCATGGTCGGACAGCGAGTCGTTCATTACTCGGCGCCCGGATGCCCGCACCTACGGTGGCCGGAAATCGTCTTGCGACGTCCGACGCCGTAGGCGTCTACCACTGCGGCTGGGCTGTGAGGTAGACGCTGTCCTCTCTCCTACGCGTCCCGCCTCCTCCTTCGCTAGCATGACTGCTTCGCAAAAGGAGCCGACTGCTTCCCATTCCGTTTCGCTCCGCATTGCCTCGACCAATGCCGGGCGCGAGAGGTCGCCGCTTTCGTCGTCATGAGGACACGGCACGGCGGTGTTCTGCCCAAGCGGGGCAGTCCTGCACCGTATGCTCCACCGTGTCCTCCGGGCGATCCTCGCAGTGGTGACACCCAGGCCTTTCTTCCTTCCCTATCCGACACAGGTACCTGCCGAAACTTCCGTGTCCGATGAGGACCGGCGTCAGGCAGTAGGTCAGGACGCCGTGACGCCTATCCAGCCACTCCTCAAGGAGGGGTCTTACCGCCGCGATTGCGGCGTACCCGGACCTCGGTTGCAACAGTCGCACCCTCCATACTGCCCTGAGATCGCGCCGGAGCTCTTCCCGCCGCGCTTCGAAAAGTCAAAGCAGCGGGGATTCGCCCCAGCGATGCGCCTCCAAGCGCCACTCATAGACGCGCTGGAGAGCCGTCGCCTCCAGATCCCAGGGCAGTAATCCGGCAAGGAGGTTGGCCGATTCGCCGGCGATCGTGCGGTATCCTCAGATCATCCGTATAGCTATGAACCTCTGGCAGGAGGCGTTTGGCCCGCTGAGACTGGGCAGGAGTCGGCCTGAGGGTGGCTGCTGCTAGGTTCAGCTTTGGGGCCAAATGCAGGAAGTGCTCCCTGAAGTTCCACCGGCTGTCGAGGACGAGTCCCAAGTACTTCATCGTTCTCCCGACGCCGATGCGAACCCCTCCCACCGATGAAGAGTTCAGCTTAGATATTTTAACCCTGTTTCCTATTAAAGAAGACTGATTGTTAAATTTTTAATAATAAATAGGTATTTTGATTACTGATTGAATTCGTTTAACTGCACAATTAAAATAATTATCTATAGGTACACCATTATTACCATTAATTTACCATACTAAATTTAATTTTAAAAAACTGCTAAGTCCTCAACCAAATTGAAACTTCACTTCGAATAACTGCTTAATTATTGTTTTCCTCAATTTTGTAAAATGTGTTTAGGTTTTCTTAGATATTATGTTTTTAAAATATCAAGAAAAAATATATACGCCAACGGGATTTTCAAAATTTTGATTGCTAAACTAATAAAGATATTATTCAGTTTTTTCTTCGTCCTGTAAACTTTGCAAAAACGTATTTAGCAGGTTAACGAATTAGGCCGACGATATGTTAGTCTATATCAGCGTCTGAACAAATGTGCCAAATTTCATAAGTGTATGTATGTATGTATGTTTTTATGTTTGTGCACGCATATCTCCGGAACTATAAGTTCGATTTAAGTAATTCTTTTTTTGTTGTACTAGGTATTGTTCAACTTAGGGTACACTGCAAGTTTCATCAAAATCGGTTCAGTAGTTTTAGAGATATGGATTTTTTTATGTTGTGACGGATTACAAGATTAGTGCATATGTAAGAAAATTTTGTATTTTACAAGAATTTGGGTTGAATATGTAATAAATAAACTAAAAAGGGTAAAATAAAAACTTTTTTTTTTTAAAAAAGTACCGACTTCAAAACAAATACAAAAAATTTTAAAATAACTTTTCTTTCGGAAGTCGGTGGCTTTGTTTTGTTGTGTCATTGACTATTGCCACCGACTTCCGAAAGAAAAGTTATTTTAAACTTTTTTGTATTTGTTTTCATATATGTATTACTTACCCCGCGTGGACAGCTGGGTGCCTGCTAGCTGTCACCGAGTGGACAGCTGGGTGCCTGCTAGCTGTCACCGAGTGGACAGCTGGGTGCCTGCTAGCTGTGTGGCCGCGTGGACAGCTGGGTGCCTGCTAGCTGTTACCGAGTGGACAGCTGGGTGCCTGCTAGGTGTGTGGCCGCGTGGACAGATGGGTGCCTGCTAGGTGTGTGGCCGCGTGGACAGCTGGGTGCCTGCTAGCTGTGTGGCTGCGTGGACAGCTGGGTGCCTGCTAGCTGTGTGGCCGCGTGGACAGCTGGGTGCCTGCTAGCTGTCACCGAGTGGACAGCTGGGTGCCTGCTAGCTGTGTGGCCGCGTGGACAGCTGGGTGCCTGCTAGGTGTCACCGAGTGGACAGCTGGGTGCCTGCTAGCTGTGTGGCCGCGTGGACAGCTGGGTGCCTGCTAGCTGTGTGGCCGCGTGGACAGCTGGGTGCCTGCTAGCTGTGTGGCCGCGTGGACAGATGGGCGCCTGCTAGCTGTGTGGCCGCGGTTACAGCTGGGTGCCTGCTAGCTGTGTGGCCGCGTGGACAGCTGGGTGCCTGCTAGCTGTGTGGCCGCGTGGACAGCTGGGTGCCTGCTAGCTGTCACCGAGTGGACAGCTGGGTGCCTGCTAGCGGTGTGGCCGCGTTGACGGCTGGTTGCCTGCTAGCTGTGTGGCCGCGTGGACAGCTGGGTGCCTGCTAGCTGTCACCGAGTGGACAGCTGGGTGCCTGCTAGCTGTCACCGTGTGGACAGCTGGGTGCCTGCTAGCTGTGTGGCCGCGTGGACAGATGGGTGCCTGCTAGCTGTGTGGCCGCGTGGACAGCTGGGTGCCTGCTAGCTGTATGGCTGCGTGGACAGCTGGGTGCCTGCTAGCTGTGTGGCCGCGTGGACCGTCACCGAGTGGACAGTCACCGAGTGGACAGCTGGGTGCCTGCTAGCTGTCACCGAGTGGACAGCTGGGTGCCTGCTAGCTGTCACCGAGTGGACAGCTGGGTGCCTGCTAGCTGACACCGAGTGGACAGCTGGGTGCCTGCTAGCTGTCACCGAGTGGACAGCTGGATGCCTGCTAGCTGTGTCGCCGAGTGGACAGCTGGGTGCCTGCTAGATGTCACCGAGTGGACAGCTGGGTGCCTGCTAGCTGTCACCGAGTGGACAGCTGGGTGCCTGCTAGCTGACACCGAGTGGACAGGGGTGCCTGCTAGCTGTCACCGAGTGGATAGCTGGGTGCCTGCTAGCTGACACCGAGTGGACAGCTGGGTACCTGCTAGCTGTGTCGCCGAGTGGACAGCTGGGTGCCTGCTAGATGTCACCGAGTGGACAGCTGGGTGCCTGCTAGCTGTGTGGCCGCGTGGACAGCTGGGTGCCTTCTAGGTGTCACCGAGTGGACAGCTGGGTGCCTGCTAGCTGACACCGAGTGGACAGCTGGGTACCTGCTAGCTGTGTCGCCGAGTGGACAGCTGGGTGCCTGCTAGATGTCACCGAGTGGACAGCTGGGTGCCTGCTAGCTGTGTGGCCGCGTGGACAGCTGGGTGCCTGCTAGCTGTCACCGAGTGGACAGCTGGTTGCCTGCTAGCTGTGTGGCCGCGTGGACAGCTGGGTGCCTGCTAGCTGTCACCGAGTGGACAGCTGGGTGCCTGCTAGCTGACACCGAGTGGACAGCTGGGCGCCTGCTAGCTGTGTCGCCGAGTGGACAGCTGGGTACCAGCTAGCAGTCGCCTTAGTTCAGGGCGGTATGTAGTACTATTAAGTATTCTGTGGTTCAGGGCGGTGTTGGAGCAGTCGTGTAAGTGCTCTAAGACGTCTAATGTCACCATGTCAATGTCAGGAAGCTCGTCTGTGAGGGGCGTGTCAGTCTGTCCCGTGGGTAATTCGGGCCTGAGGTGGCCAAGTTTTTTGAGCATATGTATTAGTAAGCCTTCGTAGAACTTTTCGACTTCATCGAATATCTTTGGCTTCGAGGTGACGGTACTGACGTTCTGAGTTTGGTCAGGTGACATACGGAAGGTATTTGGCTTGTCAAATACCTTCAAGCTTGAATGTGAACCAAGTACAAAAAAATGCATGATGTCATTTTGGATACCATTCCTGCTGAGGTAGGTAGTTCTTCCAGCCAGAAGAAAACATCAACATATGAAGGTTTTTAATTAGGTTCTCTAACTTAAGAGGTAATTTTAAATGAAACTAAGTTTATATTAATAAAGACAAATGCTTAAATTAAAATTTAATAATAAATTATCTGAAATGCAACATATGTATGTAACATGTATAATAATACTTTAATATATCTCTCGTGCGCAACGCTCGTGACGGATTTACTAACAACTATTAAGGCCCACATACACGAATTAAATTATTATATACTCGTCAAAACAAAATAAGGGCCACTTTTTAAATTGCACTTTAAACAAGTATTGCTCTTATTCTGGGTACATAATAAATACTAAATATCTTGTTATGGTTTCTTTCAAGTATTAATATTGTTTCTACTGCATAATTAGAAATGTGTAACTTTGTTTTAATTAGATATTTGAGATTACTTCGAATTTACGGTATGGTGTTTTTTTAATTTTCAAACTTCTAACGGAGTTTTCTTCGACTAATACAGCAAGCAGGCTATAATGATCTTTCAATCTCATAATGTCATGTATTCGGAGACATATGGACGCAAAAACAGCCACTTTGGGTGTCACCTTAATCCAGGGGGCCCATAGCCAGAAAAGATAGGTTTAATGGTGGAATATTCCCAACGAGTGGTTCAAAATGCTTTAAACTGGTCTTAAAAGACGGGTAATATCACCAGACGCCGTGATCAAGGAAGAAAGTAAGTAAAGGCCAAGAAGACCAAAAAGTTTGTTTAACCGCGCACATAGAGCGAAAATCTACTGCGCGGACCATACAAACTCGATTGCGTCGAGCTACAGGCACCCCTATAATTGACTACACTATTCCGAATCGACTCCATAAAGACTAACAATACTCAAGAAGATGCTTGGTTCGCCTCCAGTTAACTGCAGGGTATGGTGCAAATCGTGAAACATTTGCGAATGAGAAAATTTATTGAACTGTTTTGACTGAGCTTCATTGCTTTTTATTTATGACTGGTGGGTTATTTTTTTTCAATAAAAACTAATTCATAAGAGTGTAGAGAAGATCTAAACAACAGGTTTCAGATCCTTGCACTCTTAAAACAGACTGTTCTGGCAAGTTCTGAGTTATGCTCTGGGGCGGTTATCCCTATCACGCAAAACTGAGCTCGCCAATGATTTCAAAAGGAAGGATACGCCCTTCAGAACATAATTGACACAAGATTCTTCAATACGACAAAAAGTAGCGCCATCTGTGATAACCCATACGAACTACGTTCAGGTAGCTTTGCATAAATTAACGACGTGATCTTGTAAGAGCGTACATGATTTTTAATCTGAATTAAGAATGTTGTAAAAAAACGTAAGAGTAAAATAAATGAATTTCAACAACTTATTGCTATAATTCGTTCGTACGTTTTGAACACTGATTTAAACAGACAACCAGTTTATCGGTGATTCCTACGTAGTAGCCCGCGAAATTCAAATTTTCTGAGAATGGAGCGAATGTTTTGATCATTCTTATATTTAAAGTTATACTTGTTATTGTCGCGAACCATATTATCATCAAGTCACAAGTAGTCACAACTTGTCACTGATATGCAAATTGCAAAAAAAAAACATGAAAATTTTAATTTCGCGGGCTACTACGGTGGAATCGCCCTATCATAGCACGCTTATAACTTTGTGATTTTTCATGATACAGTTTTGAAATTTTGTGCATAGATTCTTTACACAAAAATCCTAGATAGATGTAACGGGTTTATATTGTCGGGGCTAAAATTGTTGTAAATTAGGTCTAGTGTCATCCATTTCAAGGAATGCAGTCAATTGCCAAACACTCTCACCCTTATAATAAAGAATTATATTCAAAAAGACTTGTAGTAAGTCTGTAATACATACTCTTTTTTACAAACTAAAAATGACGTTCGTACAAAGTTACGTCGTTAATACGAGAGTTGCTTCAGCCCGGAACGACAGCTCCGTGATTGGCTGCGGGCCCAGTTACAGTCTGTCTATTAGATAACGAGTGGAAAACAACCGCAGCGCTCTCATCGATTTTCATGATCTCATAGACAGACTGTACACGGCGGGCCAAATAACTGGTGCCATTTTCGTTGTTCGGCAGGGCCTGTCCATACTGTATAAGTCAATGGAGCTCGCACTTCTTAACGAGGGTGCTGTAACTCCTCAAAATTGCGTAGAGAATGTGGTGCAACTCCACATTATCTCATTCGCACAGCAAGGAATACGTGAGTTCTTCTTGAAGCAGGATAATGCTCGAGCGAACACGACGCGACTAACAGTGCACACATTCCCTTACGCTCGAATTACGATGTTACAGTGGACACTCAGGATTTTTACCTGAGTTCTATTGAGCATTTAAGAGATGAGTTAAAGAAGAGTGAAAAAGAAAGTAAAACTCCCATCAACACGCAGCTGGATCTCTTAAATAGTCTGAAAACTTGCTGGTAGAGTATCGCAAAAGAAAATGTTCGGCATTTAATCCAGACCATTCCACCTCCCATAAAATGAGCAGAACAGAGAGAACAGAGTTAAAAGAGAAGCTTAAATGAACACTTTGGAACATTAAAGACATTATTTTTCGATTTTTTTATGTTTTATGTAACTTGATACATTCCTGCTATTCCTCACTTTTCATTCAATTTGGTTTATTTTAACGATTTATTGGAATACATATTTAATTTTTGTGTATTTCCATCTAAAACCATTAATATTAATCAGATTCAGTCATTGTAGCTAGTAATATTTAAACATTATTTAATAAATCGATAAAAACCAGGTGGCCCTTATTTTGTTTTGAGTAGTATATAATTCGTGTGTAAAAATTAGATAACAATTACAAAATTACAACGCGTGCGTGTTTCGTTGTTAGTAACTATATTATGCAACCTTAACAATATAATAGTCAACTATATTAAACTAAAAATACCTCTATTAAATGGTTAAATCACAGTGTATTAAACATAACTTACGATATGTAGCCGTCAGTGTAAAAAGCTTCGCTTTTACACAAATCCTCGCGTGAGTCTTAACAAAGAAAGTCTTTGTTAGAAAAATATTAAGGCAAAGCTCACAAGGCACGGGCCGCGCGCCGCCCGTGACGACAGATCGCACGCGGCGCGCGTGACGTCACCGTCAGCACTGCGGCGCGTGACGTCACCGTCAGCACTGCGGCGCGTGACGTCACCGTCAGCACTGCGGCGCGTGAAGCAGCTCCGAGCGCGACAGCAGCGCCTCGAAGTACTGCGCCGCCAGTCGCGCGATGTACTGCTCGCGAGCGTCCTGTGCCGGCCACCATCCCTCCAGGAACCCGATGTGACCTCCGCGCGCCGTCACGGCCAGCGCCACGCGGCCTCCGCCCGAGCCCGCGGCCTCCGCCTCCGCCACGGGGATGGCTGCCAGCGGCTGGAACGGGTCGTCGGCCGCGCACAGGCACAGCAGCGGCACGCGCACCAGCCCGAGCTTGTCGCGCAGCGTGGCGGCGCGGTAGTACGCGTCCACCGAGCCGAAGCCGAAGTGCTTGGTGGTGAAGGCGGCGTCGAACTCCCGCACCGAGCGCGCGCGCTCCACCACGCGCCAGTCCCACGGGCCCTCGCGCAGCGGCTCGTGCGCGCGCAGCGTGCGGCGCAGGTTGCGTGCCATATGATACGACAGCAGCGCATTGAGCGGCGCGCGCTCCATGTGTTCCGAGCCCTTCACCACGTCCAGCGGCGACGACACCACGAGCGCCGCGTGCACGGCCGCGCGCTCGCCGTGCTCGGCCAGGTAGTGGCCCAGGATCAGGCCGCCCAGGGACACACCGGCCGCCAGCAGCGGCACGTCGCCGGCCGCGGCCCGCACCGCGCGCACCACCTCGGCCAGGTCCGAGTGGCTGACGGCGCAGTACAGGCGCGGCGTGGTGAGCGGCAGGCCGCCCAGGCCGCGGTTGTTGAACACGACGCAGCGCGCGCGCAGGCGAGCCGCGGCCGCGGCCAGGCAGCGCACGTAGTCGGCGTCGGCGCAGCCCGTGAGCCCGGGCAGCACCAACAGCACGGCCCGCGAGTGCTCCTGCTCGGCCCGCGAGTGCTCCTGCTCGGCCCGCGAGTGCTCCTGCTCGGCCACGACCCAGTCCAGCGCCACCTGCCCTCCGTCTGACAGCCGCAGCACCTGCCTGCCACAGTCAACCCGCGATCAACATCTTTGTATTTATTTCAAATGGATCTAGGATAATACACTTCTGACGGGGCCCCCCTCTAGAGGGCCAAAGCCTGCCGGGTTCGCGGGACTTATACCATTTCCGTGACCCTGGAACGTAAAGGGCTAATGGAGGACACCGTGGATTTTAGTCAGTACAAGTCTGACAGTCCCTCCCACCCTGCCCTGGGTGGGAGGACTAATTTGATGATTTTACCACGCCAAAAAAAAAGGATTTATACACTTCCAAACATTTAAATGTTGTTTTAAATCAACATTTAACAAAATTGCAGGCACCATTCTTTAAGGTTTTAAAAAACTAACCATAATACATGGAGAAAATATGTTAACCACTTTTTTTACATAATCACCTACTTTTATTTCTACTAGTACCCCATGAACACTTCAGATCTCGCTACTGGGTCTAACGGAGCCAGTCCTTCTTGTTGATCAATAACTTTTAAATGGGTGCAACTGTGACTTTGTCGCTCTAGTACCTTTCAAGGATAGTGTAGCAAGACTGTTGACAATCTAAGTTGTCACTAAAAGTGCTACATAAAGGGTGACTTAGTAGTCAGTAAAAGTGCTGTGTGAAGATGACCGAGATATTCGGGATTATCCCAGAATTTCATGACCTGTCCTGTGTCCGAATTATATTTAGATTTGGAATACATGCCACCAGTTTTTTTTTCTCATAGTAATTTTTATGGATGAGACAAATAATTGTTCATGGATTTAATCAAGTCTGCACAGGAGTCTTGCAATAATTTAGATGCATCTTGCTCAGAAATAATGTCTGCTCTGCACAACTCTAACCAAGAAAAGCTTCAAAGCATGGCAGAATCCAACGAGTTAAGTATGTTTTCCTCCAGGCTGAACTCGAAACCCTAACTGGAAATGAAATGCTTGTATCTGGCAACCATGGTTGCGTTTGTGCTATAACAGTGAACACAAAAGTAGCCACTTTGAGTTATCTCATAAATCTTATTTTGTGTAAGTACATTTATTAAAGTAGTATAAGAAAAACATGGTTTTGTTTAAAATAACATTATTACAGAAATCAATGGTCCCTACATACAAATGGACATGTCAAAAATCGAGGTTTACAGGAAAGGATTTTTAATGTACAAATCGCTGTGTAGGTACATAGATTTGAAAAAATAAACCTAGAAATAATTCTGTGTACGCTCAGAATTATTTCTGGAGCAATTTGAACATTTCAAACGCTTTCCTGTCAACCTATGTTTTTGACATATCCATTTGTACATAGGGACCATCGAAATTATAACAATTAGCATTAACCCTTTTATTTTTGTAATCGTTTTTTAATATGTATGTGTCTCTTTACTTACAAGTTTATCTTTATGTATAAATTTATTTTTATTGAGCAGTTTCTTAAAAAACATTACAACATTGTTGTAGGTCCAGCAGACCCGGAAGCAAGTAAATGTGTTACAAATTAAGGCATGAGTCCCTAAGAGTAGAAAGCATATCCAAATTGAAGTTTCTTCAATTTATTTGGAATTCATCATTCATAATATGCATATTATTGCTTTGCTTTGAACTCTGTTTTAACTTCATGATTGAGGTACCAGAGGACTAAAGATAATGAATAATATTATCTGAACTTTGTACCGGCGATATTTGACGGGAGGCAACAAACGTGAACGTAATATCGAGCCGAGGACCGTCTGCAGCCGTGACTCGACGCACCACGGCGTGGGCCAGTAGTGCTCGCTCAGTAGAGGCACGTTCTCCTCCAGGAACTGACGGAATTCACCTTGACGGCATATTAGAATGGGCTTCTGTAACAAATGCACAAATAAGTTAACCTGCCCGATGAGTAACAAGTATCAGAACGACCAAAGTCAATAACGCCCTAGGATGTCTCACTGACCCGATACCTGAACAACACAACACAACTAGAAATTTTTCCATAGCAATTTAATGAAATTTACCTTGACCACTTCCACCAGATAATAGGTTATGTACAATATTGATAAAGAAACGCCAACCAATAACTCCTTTTTTATTTCAAATATATACATTAAGATACCTAGCATGATTTGCGTAAGTTAATGCCCAGAAAATAAAATAATAAAAACAAAATAATAAAAAAGAATATCAAATTCAATCTCTGTTTTGCACTGTTTTGGTACTGTTAGGTACGTTGACCACAGATAACTATCTACACCTACACAGAACAAGAACAGCGGGCAAATGTCTATGGGGCATAATCGCTATCTCTAATGACAGTTGAGAATGATGATCACCGAGTATAGTTTCCAACTTTCAACGGGCAAAACTGACATTTCGTATTCCCTAACTTCCAAGTCGGGTAATAACTAGTGCAAGAACAATTTCAAGTCGATAAGCACCGCTAGTTTTAGTTATTCACTGAACGATCACGTGACATAGAAGCGTTACTGAATACCAAAACACCGGAATGTTCGGTTGGTCACTGAGTTGACTTCAGTGTTGATCACTTTCATCTGTCAAAATTAGCGAATAAGCCCGCAGGACGTTGACGTTTGACTTTGAATGGGGATGGCAACTCAAAGCTATTCGTAGATGACGCTGCGATCGTTGGTCGCATAAGTCAGATTACTGTCTAGCTTTTTTTTTTTAGCGTGGTAAAATCATCAAATGAGTCCTCCCACCCCGGGCAGGGCGGGAGGGACTGTCATACTTTTACTGACTAAAATCCACGGTGTCCTTCAATAGCCCTTTATGTTCCGGGGTCACGATAATAAGTCCCGCGACCATTACTGTATAGCTTGTGGGCCAATCTCCAATATTTGAGACTTCCGTTTTGGATAATGACGCCCGATCTTGTACCTACTAGTGCAACCATCCACTGACAAAAAACAAAAATATAAATTATTTTAGTTTCATTTAAGTTAGATGTAATTAAAATAATTTATGTTTTTGTTTATTGTCAGTGGATGGTTGCACTAGTAGGTAAAAGATCGGGCGTCATTATCCAAAATGGAAGTCTCAAATACTGGAGATTGGCCCTTGTACAAAAAACAAACACGTATTTTGTTATAAAAATTGAGTTTATGCTAAAAAACAAATATATATTTAAATAGCTGCTGTGACATATAAATAGCTGCTGTGACTGCTGTGAGAACAAAAATTGTATTATCAATAAGGAAAAGCTTTAAAATAAACAAATATCTACCCTTGCGAAGCCGGGACAGGCGGTCAGTTGAATTAATTAATGAAATTCTATGATTATACCATAACTAAACAATCGAAAAACCTTTCAAAATAATATCTACTTTTTAGGGTTCCGTAGCCAAATGGCAAAAACGGAACCCTAATAGATTCGTCATGTCTGTCTGTCTGTCCGTCCGTATTTTGTCACAGCCACTTTTTGTCGAAAGTATAAGAGCTATACTTTTGAAACTTGGTAGGTAGATGTATTATGTGAACCGCCTTATGATTTTCAGAAAACAAAAACAAAACAAATTTTGGGGGTGCCCCCCATACTTAGAATTGAAACTCAAAAATTTTTTTTTCGCCAAACCCACTGTGTGGTTAGTGTGGGGTATATTCTATGAATAGGTCTTTAAAAATTATATTGAGGTTACAAATATGTTTTTTTTCTAAACTGAACAGTTTGCAAGAGAGACACTTCCAAAGTGGTAAAATGTGTGTGTCCCCCTGTAACTTCTAAAAAACGAAAATGATAAAACTAAAAAAAATATGTTATGTAGACCTCAACAAAAACTTCCAACGAAAATTGGTTTGGATGAGATACAGTTAGCAGTTTTTGAGATATGGTACATTTTCAAAAACCGCAAATATAACTTTGCCATTCATACAAACACTATGAAAAACAAAGTTATTATAGATAAATTATATCATATCCCTAATCTATGCTTGCTACTACGGAACCCTTCATGGGCGAGTCCAACTCGCACTTGGCCGGTTTTTCTATTGGAGGTTAAGTATTGCATCGCTCTTTATATCATGAAATGGTTCGTCTGGTGGAAGAATTACCACCGGGACCGAGATTTGTGATAGAGTCTGACACACGAAACATAAGCCTGGAAAATAGCGGCAAATTCAAAAAATCTACATCTAAAATCTCTATGTATCATCTAAAATACATTTTGATACTTGAATTTACATCATGGATTGGATTGATGGATACATCTATTTTGTAGATTGGAGCAATATGATAAGAATTTTAACTTCCTAACACCACAACTATCACAAATCTCGGTCCCGGTCGGTGATTATTTTTCCAACAGACGAACCATTTCATGCTTTAAAGAGCGATGCAATACTTAACCTCCAATAGAAAAGTAGATATTATTTTGAAAGGTGTATTCGATTGTTTAGTTATGGTATAATGGGGTGCTAAGACAGGTAACCTCCACGTGCGTCCGTGGACTGGAGTTCCCTCTCGGATACGTCCGGGGGGAAGACCAGTTTTTCGGGCCGGTGCGCCCTGGGATGCGGGCAAAGACTCTTCCTTAGGCACTGTGTGCCTAAGGGGGTTTCTTTGCCCGTATGCGAATAGCCTGTCGGGTGCTATGCTCCAATGCGTGTCCCTCTGATTAGCAGAGGGCACAGCAGCGGAGCGGGCTTGCGGACGGTGAGTAATGGGTAAGCTCGCCGTCCGACCAAGGACCAAGCCCAGGTCGGTGGCGTGTCGTGTTTCACGCGTCACCGACGGGGCCCCTTATGGGGCCAAATGCCTGCCGGGGTCGCGGATTTTTTCTTAATCCAGGATACCGTGGCCCCGGAACGTAAAGGGCATCCGAAGGAACACGGGTGGATTTTAGTCAGTAAGAGTCTGACAGTCCCTTCCGCCCCACCCAGGGCGGGAGGACTCATTTGATGATTTTGCCACCCTAAAAAAAAAAAAAAAAGTTATGGTATAATCATAGAATTTTATTAATAAATTCAACTAACGGCCTGTCCCGGCTTCGCAAGTGTAGATATTTGTTTATTATATAGCTTTTCTAGATGATAATACAATTTTTGTTCTCACAGCAGTCATAGCAGCTACAGCTTGGCCAGAACGTCTTGAAACGGAACTAATTTTTTTATTTGCTGACAACGTTTTAAAATATTTGATATTTGATGTAAACAAAGACGCAGGTTTGTTAGATTTATTATTGTGCCATAAAACTAACGTAATAAGTGAAAATAAATAAAATAAAATCATTCAAAGCGCTGGTAGCGAGAAGACAGTGGCGACTTCCGGTTTTCTACTGTTTTTTGCCAAGCTGTATATACCCATTACCTATTTCTTGATAGTGTGAATTGTCGGAAATTAGTATGTTCCATCATTTTTACAACCAATTGACAGGCCTGTTGGTCTAGTGGTTAGTGACCCTGACTGCTATGCCGGAGGTCGTGGGTTCGATTACCACCCAGGACAAATGTTTGTGTGATGAGCACGATCATTTATTCTGTGTCTGGGTGTAATTTATCTATAATATGTATGTATTTAGAAATATATAAGTATGTTTATCAGTTGTCTAGTACCCATAACACAAGCTCTGCTTAGCTTGGGACTAGAATATAGCGTTGTGTGATAATTGTGGAATATTATATTATAATATTATTACACAACATCTAGTAATTTTACATCAATAAAAGCGTTTTTTTTCAGAAAATTTGATTTCACAGTTCTTTTGGGACCATATTGTCACCTGTCACTTTGACACTTGCCTTCCCCATTCTCCAAAGTTAACCTCTCATTTCCCTCGCTGTTATTGCCAGACAGAAAGGTAAATCTAATTCAAGAGCAATAAGGTTCATTTTTGTGTGACAAAAATTTGAAGTCCACGGTCTAGATTATTATAATATGTCTAGGTATTTTACAGACAAACGTGTTGGCATAAAGGTAGGGACCAACTGAACCCACGTACGCAACGTATGCGACGCGTTAATCTAAACGGTTGAATTTGTATGCCTAGTAGAAACACACTTAATATCATTTAATAATGCGTTGCATACAGCTTGGCAAAAAACAGTAGAAAACCGGAAGTCGCCACTGTCTTCGCGCTACCAGCACTTTGAATGATTATATTTTATTTATTTTCACTTATTACGTTAGTTTTATGGCACAATAATAAATCTTACAAACCTGCGTCTTTGTTTACATCAAATATCAAATATTTTAAAACGTTGTCAGCAAATAAAAATATTAGTTCCGTTTCAAGACGTTCTGCCCCCGTATTGTCTAACTGGTGTACAACTGTAGCGATAGGTTGCTTAATCTTGACACCTCTAATTTTATCGATATTGTAGTCTGGTGTTATCGACTGTTACGCGACTAAGTTGATGAGTACCTCATGAGCATTAGAATAGTTGGTTTTATAGAGTATTTTTTTATTTTTGTGGTTTATATGCAACTGACAGGTAAAATTCGCGCTAAGAATGGGGAAGTTAAATGTCAAAGTGTCTGTCACAACGGTCACAACAAAGAAGTTTTCTGTGAAAAAAACGATTTATCATGATTAAATATTGTGTAAAAGGCTGTAAAAATGTTGGAACACACATTTCGATAATTCAAACTATTAAGAAATAATGGGTAGCTGCTGTGACTGCTGTGAGAACAAAAATTGTATTATCACTAACTAAAAGTTATATAAACAAATAACCACCCTTGCGAAGCCGGGACAGGCCGTTAGTTGAGTTTATTAATGAAATTCTATGATTATACCATAACTAAACAATCGAATACACCTTTCAAAATAATATCTACTTTTCTATTGGAGGTTAAGTACCAGTATTGCATCGCTCTCTAAATCATAAAATGGTTCGTCTGGTGGAAGAATTATCACCTGTAGCGAGGTTTGTGGTGTTAAGAAATTAAATATATTGTGATATTTCTCTAATCTAAAGAGAAATAAGAAGGGGTAAAATTACTGACATATAACATGATATTTTATTTTTATCAAAATAGAAAGTCAGAAGCAGTATTATATTCTTGGTAGAGGAGAGGACAGGTAAAACATACTTTATCTTAAAAATTTGAACATCAACTATAAGTAATTATGGATTTAATACAGTAAAATAAAATGTATAACCGCTCAATTATATCACTTTTTTTCCTCTTACAGTTGCACCGCGGCGTCTTAATTCAGCTTGTGGTTTTGCATTGAAGATTAACCTTTCATGTCACTCAGCCGTTGAACTCAAGCCCAAGTTAAAAAAGAATTTATAATTAAAGGTAAGTTCACAAATCATCTAAATAAAAATAGACTCCCCTTAGGACGACCCACTGACCCTCGCATGCTTATTGTTAAAAACATAACTATGTTAAAGAAAAACAATCTAAAAGTTTTAGCATAGCTTACTTACCATAAATGCACCTTAACAATGGTTGTATCACATTAACATTGTGTTTTTAGTTTTGCGAAGTACCTAATGCGAGCTTAAAGCCAAAACCAAAAACAAAGCTGCAGATTCCAGGAGGTCTGCAGCTGCTACTGGCGGAGGCCCAAGCAAAATCAAAATTATCTATAGAATTTGGGACCTATTTATATCTTAGTTCTTTTTCTTTTCTCATTCATCTTACTATTAAACTTTGCTATCATTTTCACATTTAAGTATTTTTTTATGTGTTTGTTTGTAAGTCAAATCATTGGATATTGTGTGTTTGTAATAAAAAATAAATACTTTACAGATACCATCTGTTGATAAGGACACGCCAGAGCCTTTGGCTGACGAAATTAGGCTTGCAGACTCGGTATCCTCCTGTCCTGTTTCTATACCAGCATCAGACGATTCTACCAGTGACCCTATGGAAGAAGAATGGCTTGATAGTCAGTCCCTGAGAACCACGCCCACGCCCTCCGTTGATTTACGTGCTTAAGATGAGTCAAGTAAGTATTTCAGAGAATCAATCAATAATCATAATGTTTAGGCTTTGTTCGAACTATTTAGTAGATGGTTTATGTGAAGTTTAAACAAAATTGGTCAAGCGGTTCTTCATTTATCAGTTTTTGTATACGTAGCGAAGCACGTACGGGCCGCTAGTATAGTATATTTTAAACATTTCGTTGCAAGTACTAAAATAACTCTACCTAATTCCGACCTCTGTTTATTATATATATTCTGATCAATCACATGACTTGTCTTTGAGAATAAAACGTGTTACAAATGAAAACCAAGTTGAAGATTATGATAATTCATAAATAAATATTTCTAGGACCCAGACAAGCTCTACCATCCACTGGGCCGCGTCCAGTCAGAAGGTTGAGTAGACAATGTAGGTATAATATTCTATTTGTTAGTTTACAACAGCCATTTTACTAAAACAGAAGTCAATTGTAAAATTAATTATTTATATTCATTACAGTTCCTGAAAATACGCCTCAGTGGGCTTACGAAATTGAGAGACGTCGTGTTGTTGCAGAGGAGCAACAGGCAGCCGCAATGGAGGGGCTGGCTGTCGCAGTGGCAGCAGAAACAAATGGGGCGACAAGCAGCTGCTACAGAAGCTTTAGTAGACATTGTCAGGGCCATGAACCAAAAATAACAAGCCTTTTATTTTGATTCATGATGTAAGGATATTGAGGAGCCACTATTCGTATCCTAATATGTATTCTTAATCAGTAGTAAGTTTAGTTCAGTAGTAAGTAATGCTACAAAATTATGCCAAATTGTGAAAAGCTTTACTCCACAGTGTTCCTAGTTTTGATTCTCCTCCCAAACAAAATTGAAACAGATTGAGGTGCCACTTTTATGTTCGTATAACTACTGGCCCTATAGACAAACAACAGACGACAATCGTTATCGCTCAGCAGTCTTTTTCAACTTTATACAGCTTGTAGAGTTGAAAATCTATTGGAGTTTACAGATTGTTTTTGTTTCTTTCGTCATCTTTCAGCAGCCTTTAATAGATTTCCAACTTTATGCGCTAGTGTATATAGTTGAAAATGTATAAGTGACTGCTGAGCGATAACGATTATCGTCTGCCTGTTTATCTATAGGGCCAGAACTATTACACTACAAAATCGATGATTGTTTCAACAATTTTTTAAACTTACTACAAAATAAATTAACAAAATAAATTAAAAACAAGATCCAAAAAGTGGATCCTCAATCCAAATTGTGATTATGTCTAGTTTTAATAATATTTTTCTTCTTTTCTCTGTAGCTTGTTTATTACACATTTGTGTTAGTTTTATACTACTTAGGTCATAATCTTTGTTATTAATTTGCATACCATTGTTAAGGCAGAATGTGTCCTGCCCTAAAATATGTGGTGCCACAAGCTAAAATAATGTTCATTCAACTATTATCGTTCAGGGGCAGAATGTCCAATTCTCAAAGTCCCAAAATCTTCAATTCCCAATTCGAGACATTTGATAATCTGTATTTTGATGTATCTTTTGTAGATAATTTAAATTCATAATCTTTATTTGCATAAAATGTGGTAAACAAAAGGTGTGATATCATATTTTAGGGCAGGACACATTCTGCAATAACAATAGCATGCAAAATAACAAAGATTATTACATAAGTGGTTTAAAACTAACAACTGTGTGTGTAATAAACAAGTTACACAGAAAAGAAGAAAAATATTACTAAAACTAGACATAATCACACACAATGTATTTTCTAATTATACCATAATCAAGATCATGATTTTTATAATTACATATTGAAACAAATATCCAAGTAGCTTAATATTACCAATTTTGTCTTACCTTTGTTTTATAAAACTTAGGTGTTTGTTTGAGTTCATAATTATAATACATAATATATTTTAAATAATAATAAATTATTCGTAATATTGTAGTCTTTTGATAGTGATTGTTGTAAAAAAAACGTGATTAAGGCTGCTTTTCCACCAGAGATGCGCTATGCTACGTTGCTGCGGATGTGTTTGATATCCACCAATCATATTCACTGGTTTACATAACACAGCACTGGTGGAAACGGATTCAACTAAGATGTGTTTTTTATATGTAAGGATGCGTGCTACGGCTGCGTGCTGTGGCTGCGTGCTATGGCTGCGTGCTGTGGATGCGTGCTATGGGTCGTTTTCCCTAGTATCGATACATCGCATAGCTCGAGCTGCGCATCTTCATAGCACAGACAGTGATAGGACACGCAATATATGTATATTGACTATCTATAATTTTCGACCTTATTGACATTTTTAATTTGGTTTGTTTTTTCTCACATTCTCGTTCGCTAACATTGCTCCTTCATTAAAGTCAGGTGGTTGAATAAATGTCAATAAGGTCGAAAATCGCTTGAAGTTGTTTTTTTTAACTTGCTATCGTTAAGCAATTGAAAAAACAGGTTCAAGCGATTTTCGACCTTATTGACATTAAAAATTTGGTTTGTTTTTTCTCACATTCTCGTTCGCTAACATTGCTCCTTCATTAAAATCAGGTGTTTGCATAAATGTCAATAAGATCGAAAATCGCTTGAAGCTGTTTTTCTGACTTGCTATCGTTCAGCAATTAAAAAAACAGGTTCAAACGATTTTCGACCTTATTGACATTTAAAATTTGGTTTGTTTTTTCTCACATTCTCGTTCGCTAACATTGCTCCTTCATTAAATCCGGTGTTTGCATAAATGACAATAAGGTCGAAAATCGCTTGAACCTGTTTTTTTTATTGCTTAACGATAGCAAGTTAAAAAAACAGATTCAAGCCATTTTCGACCTTATTGACATTTAAAATTTGGTTTGTTTTTTCTCACATTCTTGCATTATTCTCATTAAGCATTAAGCAAGTGATTGCCTTAAAGCAACTTTGAACACCACGAGCACATCTTCGTAGCGCAGCTACGCATCTTCATAGCACAGCTACCTTGTGACAGCACATCTTCGTAGCGCAGCTACGCATCTTCATAGCACATCTTACCGCACAGCTACATAGCGTAGCATCAGTGGAAACGGTCACACAGTTTCGTAGCTCAGCTTTTACATCCTCGCAGCACAGCTACATAGCGCATCTCTGGTGGAAAAGCAGCCTTAGACTTATAAATAAACCAAATTTTAATTCCTTAGCATAAAATGTCAGCAGGCCTGTTGGTCTAGTGGTTAGTGACCTTGTCTGCTATGCCGGAGGTCGTGGGTTCGATTCCCACCCAGGACAAATGTTTGTGTGATGAGTGCAATCATTTATTCTGTCTCTGGGTGTAATTATTATGTATGTATTTAGAAATATATAAGTATGTTTATCAGTTGTCTAGTACCCATAACACAAGCTCTGCTTAGCTTTGGACTAGATGGCGTTGTGTGATAGAACTTGTGGAATATTATTATTATTCTGATGCCAAATCATCATTTTTTTCGAAATTTTTATTTTGATATTCTTTGAGTTGGCTGGCGCCTGAACTACTGAAAATTTTTCGATCAAATTGTCCTCAAATAATCATAGAAATATGCTTCTGTTGATAGGTTATGTATTATTACGCTATGTAGCGTGGTTGATAAGCAATTTTGTTTTGTATAGCTGGCGCCTAAACCACTGAACAATAGTTCTTAATTTTTTTTATTATAATAGATTATTTTGTTATATAGGGTTTTTGTAAATAAAAGTATTTATTATATATTTTAAAAATTGGCTTTAATTTCATTTCATTCATTCCAATCAAAGCTTGTTTCTCAATTTAAATAATGAAGCTACAGTCCCAGACACAAGACATAATAACTGTGAAAGTACTGGTAGTCCATTCCAAAGCGTAGATCTATGGAGAATTTATTTATTTTTTGTAAAAATATTAAAAAATGTAATTTATAAGTAAAAAATAATAATAAAGAAACAGTACTTATACAATATACTTAGGCTATGCAGCTTTAAAATAATGAGATTGAATTTATACAATGCAAAACACCTAGATAATTGATAAAGAACAATTTACAAGATTGTGAAAAAACAACATTGCAGATGATAATAATAATAGAACTCAAACAATATACTTAGGCTATGCAGCTATATAATGAGATTGAATTTATACAATGCAAAATGTCCTTCAGCAGGACAACCTAAGCTTATACTAATAAAATACCTAGTTGTACAATCTTCAGCAGCTCCAACAATAGTATTTAATGCTATATAAATGTTTCTCACTTTGCAATGTAATTCCATGTAATATTCTTCAGGTGAACCGGGAGCTGTGCCCAAGATAGGTGTCATCATCCATGGGCGCTGTGCATATCCAGAATCACCTGAAATATAATATTTGCTTTATTTCATATTTCCCATTCAACGTAACGGTCTGCACAATAGAACTATCTTTTTTAGTTCTACCATTCTAACTGCATTGATATGATTAATCAATCACTTTTGGTAATTTATGCCAAAATAATCTATTTAAATGCCAATGTAAATGATATAGTTACCTACCTAATAGCCAACAGCTCTGGCGATTCCTTTGCAGTCTCTCCAAATAAGTATTGAAGGAACATTAATTCGAAACATAAGAATCATGAGCAGCGCCACCAAATGACGCATTTACATGTAGAATATTGAGATGTGCATCACAAATCTGAAACAATTTTTTTTACTCAATATATAAAGATGGTATATACATTTAAACACAATTATTAAACTTGTTATCACTCACCAATAAAACATTCAGAGAATTATAATTTTTTCTATTAAAATATGTTTCTTCATGATCATTAAGCCTAATTATAGCCACATGAGTACCATCTATGCACCCAATAATGCCTGGAAAGTGCAATCTTTCCATAAACCTGAAATCAACCATACATATTAAAAATTAAAATTGAATTCCTTATAGATATTTATTAAATTAGTTTATTGAACAAATAAAAAACACATAGGTTAAAAGGTTTACAAAATTAAATAGAACAAACTAACTCCTAAGTAAAAATATACTCTTGTATCTCAGGAGCCACAGTACCTGTGAAAATGAAATGTTATCAACAGAGTCAGTAATCACAATAGGTGATCATTGATGCATATAGACAAAGAGAGACTGACTGAGAGACTAATTTCAAAGTTTTGAATATGAGCTTCTTTGTACATGTAGATAATGCCTCTATGTGGGTGCTCTAGGTTAGTTTTTCATCAATGTAAACACCTAGTTGACACTAGGGACTATGGACAGTGACTTTTGCCAAACTATACAAATGCATTCAATAGTTTTCACATGAAAAATTAACAAACATCCATTTATCCATAGAAACAAACTTTCACTTTTATAATATTATTAGTAGGATAATTAGTAGAGAGCCACTTCCGTTGCAATCCGGTTAGTATTATTATACAATAAGTGCAGTGTCATCGGCATAGGTGAATATTTTCAATAGAGATAGACATTTAGATAATACTTATTATAGGCACATAAATATTTTATAAACTTACTGTGTCATGATGACTTGTCTCTCTACCTGAGACATGGGAAATTTTATGTGGTCAACAGTACTTCCCGGACATTGAGTTCATCAGTAACCTGTTGTAAACACTTACTAAATGTTGGCTGGGACATATTAAACAAGTAGGAGGGTACTGATATTACGTTGGTAAGATCCATTTGCATAAAAAATGAAGCCAAAATCTGCAACAAACAATAAAAATAGGATGACTTACATGATCATACAAGTTGGGAACAAAACTAAATAAACGTGCTATAGAAATAAATATTTACTTTTAGTTCATTGCGAACAGCTGTTTTTCGTAAAGGTTGTGAATGGTCGTTGGTTGTGGTAAATACGGGCGAAGTTCTTCTCAAACCTGTTGAAACGCAGCTTTGTTCAATCGAAAATTTGCCATAAATTCCTTCTCTGGCAACTGCAACGGGTCACTTAGGTCACGTAGGCGTCTTCTCTCCAGTCGTAGACGAAGTCGTTTCCTCTCTTCTTCAGCAAATCCCAGCAATACTATACGCGCCATTCTCCAAAATGTTTCGCAATACAATGCCCGCGATGAAAAAATGAAAAAAATATTTTCATATTGTGCATAGACTTATAGGTATGACTACTGTATGGCCAATTTTATTCAGCTATTGCTCAGTCCATCTTTTATATCTACGGCACAGACCGCTCGACCGGTGGCTAGCTTAAAACACTGCTCATGAGCAGTG
Organism: Agrotis exclamationis; assembly: GCA_950005045.1. NCBI lineage: Eukaryota > Metazoa > Arthropoda > Insecta > Lepidoptera > Noctuidae > Agrotis > Agrotis exclamationis. The sequence continues at coordinate 301,404 of OX465418.1, read as the reverse complement.
TCTTAGACGATGCCACTTTCCACCCGTTTGATTATAAATTTGATGTTGAACAATCGGAATGCAGCGAAATGAACGCATCAAATAGCTGTCAAAGGCATGTCAAAGGGTAAATTTCAATAAACCTATTAAATTTAAATGTTGCCTTTATGCAAATATTCTAACGCTCTAGAGGCACTTCTCAACTTAGTCGCATAACAGTCGATAAAATATAGAGGTGTCCAGTAACTATCCACTTACGCCACAGTTTCCCACCAGTTAGACAATCGCCCTGCTGGCCAAGCTGTACGTTGCGTACGTGGCGTGGGTTCAGTTTGTCCCTACCTTAAAGGCCTCGACGCCATGCCAAAACATGTCACAGACAGAGTACAGGTACACTATAGTCGAGTCGACTAGCCCCATGCTCTGTGACTAGCCCCTCAGAACAATATAGACTAGCCCCAATAGCCCGCAGTCTGTCGGTGTCCCTCATATAGGTATTATTTGTTACGTTTTTATTTTTTTTCGTACCTATTCAGTGTTTTCGGTTACATTTTGTTAATTCATTTACTGTTTCGATAATGAACTGTTAGGTTTTTAGAAATTGTATTTTTGGACTGGTTTTGTTACTGTAATAATTCTAAAATGAAGGCTGCCAAGTTGTTAACGTGTGCTAATCGTTGCATAGCAGGAAAATCAACGCAGGTGCCACTGCCCTTGCACAGGTAACTATTCCAGCCAGCCAGTACCTATACAAAACATTTGATCTAGTCATTGCACTGATTGCCATGGCCTTGTTGTTCCATAGTCCACACACGCCTTGGACTTTGCACCTCAACCTCATTATTTATAGGCAAATGACATTCGTGTGTCAAAATAATATTTCGGAATACCGGCCGAATAGTTAACAAACTATGTGCAAGCAGAATGTTGTTAGATAGTAATATTAATATGAAATTATAATTTAGATAATAACTAGTGACTAAAGTAAATAATTATGTTTTAAAACTACATATTTAAAAATTGTAGTTAAATGCAGTCCAGCCAATGATAAAGATCCGGCTGCATTTTCAGCTGTTTGGTTTATATGTACCTAACATTTACAAAAATGTAAAGCTGGTTACAAAATCTGATATTGCGATCCCATTGCTGTACTTTGTAATCTAGTTTCTTCCAAGGTGACTATATGATATTTGTAAGTTTCCACAAATATAGCTAGTTCCAAAATCTAAAGACAGTAATAAGGTTAATAACTTATGCAACTCAAGTAGGACAGCAACCTTCTGTTGTTGCGAGTGTCTCTTCAGGTAACCGTGACCCTGAAACAAAGGGCTATTGAAGAACAATTTTGATTTTAGTCAGTACAAGTCTGACAGTCCCTCATGTCCCAACTGGGGTGAAAAGACTCATTTGATAATTTACCACAATAAAAAAAAAAACAAGCAGCCTTCTGTTACTTTAAACTAAATAAAGATCTGATGCAGTGTATTTGGGCTTTGAAGATGTTTTCCTTTTCCTACATTTGCCCAAAAATATTGATCCTAACCAAACCTGAGCACAGAAACAACTAGACCATGGTAGGCTACCAGCATTGATATAAAGAAAATTTAAGCTTATTTGATAAGTTTTTTTTTTTGTGTGGTAAAATCATCAAATGAGTCCTCCTACCCCGGGCAGGGCGGGAGGGACTGTCAGACTTGTACTGACTAAAATCCACGGTGTCCTTCAATAGCCCTGTTCCGGGGTCACGGTAATGAGATAAGTCCTGCGACCCCGGCAGGCTTTGGCCCTCTAGAGAGGGGGCCCCGTCGTTATGCTGACGCTCTTTGAGGCGCGCGTGGAACACAACGCGCCGTCGACCCGGGCATGGTCTATGGTCGGGCAGCAAGTTGCCCTTTACTCGCCGCCCGCATGCCCTATTTGATAAGCCTTAGGCAAACAATTATAATGAAAAATTATGAGACAATGGAAAAGGAAGAACACAAAAGGAGGTACCATGTGCCTCACGGCTGTGCCAAATAGGCTCAGTTCAGCAAAAAGGCTAAGTTATGCAACATAAGTACAAAACAAATATGCTGATGATACTTATTCTTTTGCAAATATCTTTAGCTTGAGACCTCCAAATGTCAATAATTATTGTTCCAAAAACAATAGTTTAATTTTCTCTATTGATTTATATTCATTAGTTTAGTCTCCTGAATATTAAAAAATTGGGTTAATTTAATATGATTGTCTCGTTTTAGAAGCTGATGATTTTTTTTTCTGTATAGAGCTCGACATGTACGGGCCTGTCTCACTCCGCGGTGTAGGCATAAAACTGCAAGTAGTTGCGGGGCCATTATGTCGTGGCCCATTCACTACGGCTGCCACGCACCACCCGTTCCGCACGCGCTCCGTCTCCTTAATATTTTTGTTACGTTACGTGTAGTTACGCACAAGTTTCTTGCTTTAGGTGCTTTTGGTAAATTAGTAACACAATATTATTATGAAGAAAAAAAAATATAGTACATATTTAGTAATGATCAACAAAATTATCTCCCTGCTTGTGAAGTATGGGCCTAACTGATCATGATTAGGTAGGTTACAAGTTGGAAATGAGTCGAGATACTAAGTGGGGGGGGGGGGTGTGAGCCAACTGGACGACCAAGATAAAAAGACGACACTCTCACTCACCTTAAGCTGAGTACTAAGAATTAAGATCGGTAGAAAGATGTTTGCGTTGTTGTTTAAAAGTTCTAACTCAGAAAATGGCCACACTACGCATTCAAGGTCAGCGGTCGTAATTCGCGCGCCACTTTTTTACCTACCTACAAAAACACGCAACGCGGGGCCTGTGACAGTATGCAATAGTAATTGGTTGGTTACTAGGTTGAGTGGTTGAGTGCAAAATAATAAGGACTGGCTATTTTGCCATAGACGATAAAAATCTTTTAAATATTATTCTTTTTTTTTGGAAAAGATAATATTATTATAAACATTATTCCTCACGTAAGGTGCCGTTGGTATCTACTATTAACATTCTGTGCTAACAATCAATAATGTATGTAGTAATCGATGATGAAACCAAAAAGATATAGGCTGATGATAAAAACAAAATTCCTTGAGGAACATAGGTATTTATGGTAATAATGTAATTTAACAAATGCATAAATAAATAATAGGTACCTACCTAATTGTGCCTAAACTCGCAAGTCGCAACCCTATTGAGCTTGACCCATAGTAACCTTTTAATGTCGTTGGCGTCAGATAAACCAACATAAACTCTCGCGCGTAATCATTCAGTACATTTTTGCTTGCGCACGGGAAGTTTAGGCTATTATAAAAGTAGGTGGTTGGTACGGCTGCCAGTTAAAATGTACTTTATTCTCTCGTTTATAGATTTTACATTTGTTTGGTTTTTTTTTGGAGTAGTCCTTCTGTACCTATAGTACTATTAAGTATTCTGTGACATGTACAACGTTTTACAAAACGATTCATTCATAGTTTCGAGAAAAAAAACCCTATTTAAAGTAAAAAAAAGCAACAATTTACAAATGTCGCACCCGTTACAAAGGCCTGTTGCACCCGTTACATTTTCAATTTTTTTTATAAAGTACATTATACATGTTTTACATTTTGAATAACGTAGTTATTTGAGATAACTATTCAAGTTTTACATAAAAAAATCTTACTGGTATTTTCATCGAAAATTTGACAGGTGGGGTTTGACGCATTTGGTGCACTTCTCAACTTGTACACCATGCTCAAATGGTGAACTTAGCAACTGGTGCACTTCTCATATGGTACACTTCGCAACTGGTGCACTTCTCAATTGGTGCACTTCGCAAAAGGAGCACTTTTTAAGATGAGTGGAGATTTGGAAAAATTGTCTAAAAATTAAAGAATCTTTGGTTTTGTTGGGTAATTTTCTTAAAAATACAATCAACGAAATTATTTTAAACTTACATAATCCTAATAACATTTTTATTTTTTCAAAAATAAAAATAACTTCACTCGGAAATAAACCCCAAGCAAACAAACTATTCTGCTTTATGATATTATAGTATAGTAGTATAGATTTAATGTTAAGTGAATTGGCCATTGACCTGTACCCAACTAACCAACTAACTGGATAAAAATGTTCAACGGTTGAACATTATCTCGCGCTCTACTGCTCTAGTTAGATACTGAAAAAAATGCGATCAACTGTTGAACATTTTTTGAAAATTTCAGCGTTCTAGTCCCATCCAGAGGTTCTCAAATACTACCTTACTATTTCTGTTACTAACTCATTATGGATTTGTAATTTTGTCCGAATTAAATGTTTATTATTATTAAATAGGGTCCTGAATATACGGCGAAATGGTTCCAAAAAATCTATTTTTTACTTCACGTGGGTGGGCCTCAATGAGCACTTATAAAATGTCAAAATGGCACGGCAAAAAGATGGAAATGGCAAAAGGGTCTATTCCTAACCTGACCCGAAATCCTAACCCGGTTGCGGGTTAGGTTAGGAACTTGAAAAAAATAAGAATTTTGTTCCTAACGTAACCCTCTTCCTAACCTGACCCGACGTATTGTTCCTATCATAACACGAATTGCAATATGGTAGGTTTCTTAGAATAAAAGGCATGTGTATAATCAGAGTTTAAAATGTACAAAACGTTATCCATATGTCACAGTATACACAATATAATTTACTTGAATGAAGTTGAATGTAAAACTCACTTTAACATTTCTGAGCCGTGCCCTACAAGAATCTTTCGTTTTAGACGTTCCCGCGTGTTCGGACTCGGACACGTGGGATCGGATTGCGTGGAAGGTCTATCGCCATCCTCACCTACTCTCTCCCGGAGGAGGAGATCCCTAAGGCGAGAGATTTATGGATTTTGTACGTTGTTGGTCAAGTTAAGAATCAAGGAAAGATTACTGTGAGGCCCAGAAACGTTAAAGTGATTTATACTTTCAAGCAAATTATATTGTATATTATTCATATTGATTCTGTGATATTATAGGTAATTATTGTTCGTTAATTTCGATAATTGTTAGTGTGACATATGGATAACGATATACATGCGTATATTAAACTCTGATTAGACATACCTTTTATTCTAAGAAACCTACCATATTGCGATTCGGGATAGGATAGAACAATACGTTGGCCAGTAGCGTGCCTAGGGTTTCAAAATAAGGCAGGCCCAATAAAATTTTAACCTATTTAAAAAAAAAAAGTAAGTTCAGTTTTCGACTGAGTATGTAGGTACCTACGTATGTACTCGTATCATCGCAATTTTCTCATTAACTACTGGTTAGGTACTAGGAACAATAAATTAAAAGTTAATTCATCCATCTTCTTTCCTCTTCTTTCTTCAATTTCACTCTTGCTTGTCGTGAATGAGGTAACCAAAGCTCACTGAAGGCATGCTAATGCTTCCTTGCCGGATTGCTGCCCTGGGATCTGGAGGCGACTGTTCCAGCGCGTCTATGAGTGGCGCGTGGAGGCGCAGCGCCGGGGCGAGTCCCTGCTGCCTCGACAAATCGAGGCGCGGCGGGAAGAGCTCCGGCGTGATCTCAGGGCAGTATGGAGGGAACGACTGTCACAACCTAGGTTCGGGCACGGGTAAGACCCCTCTTTGAGGAGTGGCGTCACGGCGTCCTCACCTTCCGCTTGACGCAGGTCCTCACCGGGCACGGATGTTTCGGGAGGTTCCTGTGTCGTATGGGCAAGGAAGAAACGCCTGGGTGTCACCACTGCGAAGATCGCCCGGAGGCCCGGAGGATACGGTGGAGCATACGGTACAGGACTGCCCCGCTTGGGCAGAGCACCGCCGTGTCCTCACGGAGGTGATAGGCGGCGACCTCTCGCGCCCGGCACTGGTCGAGGCCATGCTGCGGGGCGAAACGGAATGGGAAGCAGTCGCCTCCTGCGAAGCAGTAATGCTAGCAAAGGAGGAGGCGGAACGTGTGAGGGAGAGGACAGCGTCCACCTCACGACCCAGCCGCCGCGGGAGAAAGAAAGAAAGAAAAGAGATTTATTTGGAACACACAGGACAGAACAAACAAAATTATATTAATAAAAACAAAATAAAACTACATAAAACAAAAAAAAAAAAAAAAACAAACGGTAAAACCACACAAAACATAAAAAAAAATACAATTTAGTCCTGTGTGAGGCCAAAAGGCTCCTACCTCAGCATGTGCTGCGACATTTAATTGTCACAGCGCTGGTTCAGGAGACGCCCACGGCAACGGACATCACAAGACGATCTCAGGCCACCGTAGGCCGGGCATGCGGGCGGCGATTAATGGGTGACTCGCCGTCCGATCCCGGGTCGACGGCGCGTTGTGTTCCACGCGTGCCTCAAAGAGCTGTCAGCAATCTGACGGGCCCCCCTAAGGCATGCTAGTGCTAGATCGAATATAATAAACATAATTATCAGCAATTGCATACCTCCGGTGGCTTTTGGTTTGCTTCATTGCTTGAGGGAACTAAGTTATGGTAAGTAGTTGTTTGCTTCGTAACAGGACTAACTAACATAACAGGTTACAGACAAAAAAAAAACAACAGAAAGTTACAATTAAAACGAAACTTAAAAAACCGGCCAAGTGCGAGTTGGACTCGCATGAAGAGGGTTCCGTAAGATGTTACCTATCACGTTTTTTTTAAATCTGACCCAAATTGGTACGCCATGATTTACCATGTTATTTTAATATCATGGACTTCTTATAGGTTTTCCTATAATCTTTAAGTAGAAAACTATTTTTTTTTAACTGTATTTAAAAAAAAAATTAGGTTCAGTAGTTTCGGAGATAAGGGGGGAGGGGGAATGGTCAAATTTCGTCTATTTTCTTGAATAAATTGGAAATTATTTATTTTAAAATTACAAAAAAAATACAGTTAAGATTGTCTCAACAATACCTTTCATTTGATATGTCACACGATGCAGTTTTCAAATATTTTTTTTTAATTTTCCTCATCCCCCCCAAAAATTACCTCCCATATACAGATATGGACTTCTTATAGGTTTTCCTATAATCTGTAAGTAGAAAACTAATTTCTGTATTTTTTTCAAAATTTTAGGTTCAGTAGTTTCGGAGATAAGGGGGGAGGGGGAATGGTCAAATTTCGTCTATTTTCTTGAATAACTTAAAAACTATTTATTTTAAAATTACAAAAAAATACAGTTAAGATTGTCTCAACAAGACCTTTCATTTGATATGTCACACGATGCAGTTTTCAAAACTGTTTTTTTTTCATTTTCCCCTTCCCCCCAAAAATTACCTCCTACATGCAGATTTCATCTATTCACGTCACACCTCTGTGCTTGGGTCACAGGAATTGAGTGTACCAAATTTCAACCCAGTCGGTCTAGTAGATTCGGAGATAATTGACTGTAAGCGACAGACAGACGGACACAGGAGTGATCCTATAAGGGTTCCGTTTTTGTATTCGGACGTACGGAACCCTAAAAATAGCTAGATAGAATGAAATAAGGAATTTAAATAAATTATTTATATTCTGATTGGAATCTTCTTTCTTAAGAAATGATTTGATTACATCAGAGTAAAATGTTGGTGATCGTTTTAATTCTACCAACAACTGTTTTTCAATAGCTATCATTGATAATTCGGAAAGACGCGCTTGACCTTGTGTATTTCTCAGATAGGTAAGGATACGTTTAAGAGACGAAATGTGAATAAAACGTATGTGAATGAAATGTGAATAATGCGATTTTCTAGTCTGAGAAATAGGCGTCGTCGGTTTTAATGAACAAATTAACTGTTTTTTCTGAGCAAAGTTTAAAGATTTTACCTTATCTTCGCCAATCAAAACGAACGCATTTTAAATCCTCACAAGGTAGGTACAATTACCTCCATTGTTGCAGGTAAGTCACCAAAACAATTGTAAAACACACAAAAAACTTTAACAACAAAGCTTAACCCACTCAAGCAAATGAAACTGAAGTGAGTTGCACTCGGGCAGTGTTGCCAGTGGCAGATAGTCAAATATAACATGAGACAGCTCAAAATGTAACATTTTTCCGAGAAAAGTAACATTACCCTGTAAAGTGGAAAACGATACAATACTTTATTACTACACAAAAACTAAAAAAGTTTCCTTCCTGTCCCATTTCGAAACTTCGAAAAAATCGTAATAATGGTTGATCGAATAATCGACTGGCGATGCTCAAAGAGAAAAAACATACAGCCAATGATGAGTGTTTAGGATACCTATACCACAAACTATTTATGGACCTATACCAACCAACCAAAAGCAACTTCGTCATCGTTTTCCATATTTATTATTATGAAAAAACGTCATCATAACAACTATGGCTATGGAGGTAGATAATTTGAACTGTTATGGCAGATTTACATTGAGTCAGTAACTGACGTCAGTGCTGGCGCCGAAAACTGACTCATGCTATTTAGACGAGGTCAGTATTTCAAGAAATCAATTTACATTATGGCAGTGCCAGCTCAGCACTGACTCGTCAGTGGACCACAGACTACATATCAGTGGACTGACGCCAGTTACTGACTCAATGTAAATCTGCCATCACGCACGCATCCAAGAATGTTTTTACCACAAAACATTCTTCGATGCGTTCCGTTTATGATATTTTTTGTCTGCCTTAAAAGTAACACAAAAGTAACATATTGAGTCGTGTAACATGGAGGTGACATGCGAGGGTCAAAAGTAACGTAAAATGTTACAAAAGTAACATTCTGGCAACGCTGCACTCGGGGCTACTTACGCAGAGTTACAGTGTTGTCATTTAGGCAAAAAAAGTCGCCAAGTATATGAAAAATCTAGCAAGATGTCGCAATTTTTTTTTATTTTTAAGAGATTGCTTGAATATTTAATTTCGTTATTTTAAAAAGTCGCTACTGTTTGTTGTTGCTAAATCTTAAAAAAAAACTCCAAACTCGTTAAAAATCTCCAAGATCTCACAACGTCGCTATAAAACGGCAACACTGCGTTAGCAAAGCGACACATGGTCACGCATACGCGTGCAACTTCACACGCATCATGCAGGGATTAAATGTTCCATTCTGATCGATTTGTAGACTCACAAGGTTCTAACTCGTTATAAGGCACATCGTGTGTGGCGTGGCATAGGTAGATTAGTTATTTTGATAAGAATTAAGCGCGCGAACTTTTAAATAGTTCGGGTTTGATATTGATTCTCTATCGAGCGTTTTTAATAATAATAATAATATGATTCAGAAGGCAGTTCTCCTCGATACGGCTCGCATTGACCGGTAGCTTGGACCCTGCTCCCACAGCGGTGGATCACTATTTTTATATTTTTAAATGTTTAATATGGTTTTGTTTTTTATGTACAATATTTACAAATGTAATAATATGTAAGATAAGTGAATAAACGAAATAATAATATTAGGCTTTTGGGCTTATATGAAGGAACCGCCACTGTACGTTGCGTTGGGTCAGGTGACGAAGAGGGTTACGTTAGGAACAAATAATATATTATTTTTCATGTTCCTAACTCCTTCCGTCCCTTCGGGTCAGGTTAGGAATAATCCGTCGGGTCAGGTTACGCAAGAGGGTTGGTTTAGCAGTGTTGCTTCGCGCTCAACTTGACGATTATTATCATTGTCTCAATAAATCACCTTTCACTTTCATGAATGAGATGTTAATGCAAGTACACCCGCAGCTGCAGATGGCTGGCCACAGAGGCGGCCGAAAAGCGCGGCGCGGCGCGTGAGAGTGGCTCGTTCACACTGAACCTGTTCCGCGGCCGCCTGGAGACGGCGCAGGTGTTCCCCTTCCCCGAGCCGCTGTCCGACGACCAGCGCCAGACGCTACAGGAGCTCGTGCCGCCCGTCGAGAAGTTCTTCCAAGAGGTACCTATCACCTTTTCCACTGTTTTTTCCTAAATTTGATTACTTTTCAATTTGAATAAAATCATCAGAATCTAGAACATGTGGTTGCTTTTGTGGCGCAGGTGAACGACCCCGCCAAGAATGATGCGGACTCCAAGATCGAGCCTAACACGGTTTCGGGGCTGTGGGAACTAGGCGCGTTCGGGCTGCAGGTCCCGACCGACCTGGGCGGCCTGGGCCTGTGCAACACGCAGTACGCGCGCCTCGTGGAGGTGGTGGGCGCGCACGACCTGGGCGTGGGCATCACGCTGGGCGCGCACCAGTCCATCGGCTTCAAGGGCGTGCTGCTGTTCGGCACGCCCGAGCAGAAGGCCAAGTACCTGCCGCGCGTCACGGGCGGCGAGTACGCTGCCTTCTGCCTCACCGAGCCCTCCTCCGGCTCCGACGCTGGCTCCATCAAGTGAGTATCGCGAGACTCCACGAGAATAGAGAGGACCTGAGCCTCTACCATGATTTGTCATTACAAAAACTCTATCATACGCATCGAGCGCGTTTGGCGCTCTCATTGGTTGAGAATTCTTTAACCTTGGAGCGGGCCAATGAGAGCGACAAACGCGGTCGATATCGATGATCGAGTATCGTAATGACAACTCATGGTATTCGTACTGGCGTGTCTGACTTCAGAGTGTGATGAATGTGGGTTTGTGCAGGTCTCGCGCGGTGCTGTCGCCCGACGGCAAGCATTTCATCCTCAACGGCTCCAAGATCTGGATTAGCAATGGAGGCATCGCCGAGATCATGACAGTATTCGCGCAGACGCCCATCGAGAAGGACGGCAAAACTATCGATAAGGTGCCACTCTATCTCCTATTTATTCCATCGAGCGTAATGTTCGGGAAGCTTACAGTCACCATCGAAAGGCGATATAGGCGTGTCACGATCGAAGATTATTCAGGCGCACAATGCACCGTGACTTTTTAGTCGTCTTACAAAAGTCGTCCACTTAATGTATCCGACCTAAAATACCTCTAGGCGAGTTTTTTTTTTTTATCGTTAATAATAATTTTTATTCTTAATAAAAAGGTACATTAGAAATATGAAACACCCTGTTAAAATGTTTACGTATCAATCTGTAGAGTATACCTACCCAGCGCAATAGTCGGGCAGATCATTCCATTTTCTATGAGACAAGGGCGTTTCTAACTACGCCTTGTGTCATAATAACCAATTAAAGTTTTATTCTTAAATTTTACAAATCTCTTAAATACATATTTTTTTATTATAAACGTGTTCTAGTCATTGGATACATGAACTGGGCTGCTTTTGTAAGACGATTAAAAAGTCACGGTGTATATTCTTTATACCTTTTTTTGATGATCAATCAATTTAGATGATTATAGTAACTTACATTGAAGATTTATCTATACTGATTTATTTTATGAAGAATATGAAGATATAAAAGTTTGTTAGGGGGTAATCTCTGGAATTGGATCATTCGGATCCAAAAATTGTTTTACATGTAGTCTGGTCAAATTACCATCAGAATGGTCATCAAATAACAAAATCCCCAAGAAAACTGAATTATGGTGGACACCTTTTCGATGCACTACTAGAAATAACATGTCAAAAGTCCCCGTCGATCCCAAGTGTGCTAAAACAGTTATTCAAGATCGGCACTCAAAGTCTCTACCAATATTCAGCTGTGTCGGAGTTTCTGTAAATTTTCCATAGGTGACCCATAAGGTACCGCTGCGCTGGGAGTAGAAATTCAAAGAGGAAAAGTTCGAAATGCGCGAACGACGTCGCGGGCGGAGCATGACGAGGGTGAAACCGCGGGCAGAAGACAGTAATTTCATAATTTCGAATGGTAGTACGATTGGAAGACGTCAAATCCAGTGAAACATTGAAAACAATGGAATTTCAAAAATTCGATCAGATATGATCACCCGGTTCTATTCCTGGTCAGGACTATTGATTTTTCTAAAATCTAATGATGCAGTTCTTGTTTTCGTCAAAATCGGCCTTAAGGCACATAGTTTCGGATATTGCTAGCTGAAAAATCCACCCTGTATAGTACCTACAGCTGTCATGCTTTGTGGGTACGTGTGCCTCGACTATTCCACACAAATTCGTGCAGGAGTCAGGACAAACGCGGTTGGGGTGCGCGTGCCTCTTTGTCGCCTCGTTGATGCATACAGCATTTACTTTAAGCTGCTAATAATATTTACTTTATTCAAAAACTAGCTTCTGCCGTATAATTACAAAAAAACTGATCAATCTTCAAGGCAAACCCGCGGTGGTGGACGCCCACGGCGACGGACGTCGCAAGACGATCTCCGGCCACCGTAGGCGCGGGCATGCGGGCGGCGAGTAAAGGGCAACTCGCTGCCCGACCATGGACCATGCCCGGGTCGACGGCGCGTTGTGTTCCACGCGCGCCTCAAAGAGCGTCAGCATAATGACGGGGCCCCCTCTCTAGAGGGCCAAAGCCTGCCGGGGTCGCGGGACTTATCTCATCACCGTGACCCCGGAACTTATCTCATCACCGTGACCCCGGAACATAAAGGGCTATTGAAGGACACCGTAGATTTTAGTCAGTACAAGTCTGACAGTCCCTCCCGCCCTGCCCGGGGTGGGAGGACTCATTTGATGATTTTACCACGATAAAAAAAAAGAAAAGTCAATATGTAAAAAACATAGCAAAACAATCGGCGGATTTATATACCTATCTCAACCATAACTTAATAAAACCAGATAAATTGAAAGAAACTTTTACAAACGTAGAAATTGCTACAAGAATATACCTTTGCCTGAACCTGATGGTTACCAATAATTGTAGTGGAGAGCGATCATTTTCGCAGCTTAAGAGAAAAAAAACTGAATTGCGAACAACAATGTTACAAGAACGACTAAGTAATTTGTCAATTAAGTATGTGCATTGAAAGTGATATCCTTCAAAACATTGATTTTAATGATATAATAGAAGATTTGCTCAACAGAAATCCCGAAAGAAACCATTATTGTAATAATGGTTTCTTTCGGGATTTTAACCAAAAAGCAACAGCATTCGAATATTATTAATAACATATAACATCATACTATATTTGATTAGGTACCTATAATAAATGATTAAACTTATATAAAAAATGTTAGTTTAGTTCACGTTTTTTGCTTTCCAAAAGGGCCTCCAATTATTGTGTGCCCAAGCTTAGTTTAAGACGGCGGTGATAATAAGAAAAAACAATGAATAAAGAAATTCATTTATTTTAGGTCTTTAACCCAAATAAATAAAATAAAAAATACTGTTTTTTGGCCCTACTAAGAAAATAAATATAAATAAATAAAAATAAAATTGATTGAAAAGGTCCTTCGATGAACTTAATTTTTTGTATTTTAATATCGCAACGTACAATGACACGATTCGAGCTCTCATCGGGTTGATCTCATTATGTATAATGAACGATCTCGGCAGGTGACGGCGTTCATCGTGGAGCGTTCGTTCGGCGGCGTGTCGTCCGGCCCGCCCGAGAACAAGATGGGCATCAAGTGCTCCAACACCACCGAGGTGTACTACGAGGACGTCAAGGTGCCCGTGGAGAACGTGCTGGGCGGCGTGGGCAACGGGTTCAAGGTGGCCATGAACATCCTCAACAACGGCCGGTTCGGCATGGCCGCGGCCCTGGCCGGCACACAGCGCGCCGCCCTGAGGCAGGCCGCGGAGCACGCCGCCACCCGCGTGCAGTTCGGCAAGCGCATCGCGGACTTCGGCACCATCCAGGAGAAGTTGGCGCGCATGGCGCTGCTGCAGTACACCACCGAGTCGCTGGCCTACATGGTGAGCGGCAACATGGACTCGGGCGCGCAGGACTACCACCTGGAGGCCGCCATCTCCAAGGTCAGTGTCGAGGTCGTCTTTAATACTTCCCTGCTGCCACGATCATCATCATCAGCCTATAAATGTTCCCACTGCTGGGACACAGGCCTCCTCTCAGAGAGGGAGTGGGCCGTAATCCACCACGCGATCCCAGTGCGGGTCGGTGGATGTCGCATGTCTTTGAATTTTCGGTTCTAGGACATGCCGGTTTCCTCACGATGTTTTCCTTTACCGTTTGAGCAGTGGTGATGAAACAAATTACACAAAGTAATGTGCCTGGCTGGATTCGAACCCACGACCTACAACCCGTAAGTCGGGCCCGATACCACTGGGCCACCACTGCTCTCACTCGCCGCGATAGTCCGCTCGAACTAGATCAAAATAGGACTGACGTTACAACGATTTGCACCCAGCTGAAAGTTGGTAGGACTGTTTTGCTATTGACCTATCTGATACCTGGAAAAATAAAATTAATCAGGATCAAAAGTCACAGAAGAGGGTTTTCGCGATTTTCAGGAAAACGACAAGCGCAACTTTTATAATTAAATTAGCTCGGACAAAAATTGTAAACTATATTAATTGTCCAGTCGTAAGAGCCACCATTTCTGAATGATAATAATTAATGATTCGAAAAGTTTCAAAAATTGTACTTTATTGTCAAAATATGCACGTTTCCGCGCCACCTTTACTGCTCATGTAGGTACGCGACGCCGCCACCGCGCGTCTAGGCTGTATAGAGGCGCGGTGGCGACCGTGTACACAGCCTAGAGGCGCGGTGGCGACCGTGTACACAGCCTAGAGGCGCGGTGGCGACCGTGTACACAGCCTAGAGGCGCGGTGGCGACCGTGTACACAGCCTAGAGGCGCGGTGGCAACCGTGTACACAGCCTAGAGGCGCGGTGGCAACCGTGTACACAGCCTAGAGGCGCGGTGGCAACCGTGTACACAGCCTAGAGGCGCGGTGGCGACCGTGTACACAGCCTAGAGGCGCGGTGGCAACCGTGTACACAGCCTAGAGGCGCGGTGGCAACCGTGTACACAGCCTAGAGGCGCGGTGGCAACCGTGTACACAGCCTAGAGGCGCGGTGGCGACCGTGTACACAGCCTAGAGGCGCGGTGGCAACCGTGTACATGGGCGCTTAAAGTTTTGTAAAATTCTACTGTCTATCGTTACTTCAAGTTTTCAGGACGTAGATAGGTTCTCACTAAGTTTTGAACATATGATAACACAAAATTTTGCATGAATCGATCCCTATGGGGTTGTTTTTGGGTTGACAATTTCTATGAAACTTCGTTATTACAAATGCTACTAATTCGCGCTGACGAAGTCGCGGGCGGAGTGCTAGTACATTGTAAGTTACACTGACCGATAGAACAATATTTGACTCGTCTATAGCTTTAGTGATATCGCGGCAAACTCGTACGTCTTGCCTCGCTCTCACCGCTGTCACTGTCGCAGGTGTTCGCGTCCGACTCGGCGTGGACCGTGGTGGACGAGGCCATCCAGATCCTGGGCGGCATGGGCTTCATGAAGGCGACCGGTCTGGAGCGCGTGCTGCGCGACCTTCGCATCTTCCGCATCTTCGAGGGCACCAACGACATCCTGCGTCTGTTCGTGGCTCTCACCGGCATCCAGTTCGCGGGCTCGCACCTGCAGGAGCTGCAGCGCGCCTTCAAGAACCCCACGGCGCACCTCGGGCTCATCTTCAGCGAGGCGGGGCGGCGCGCGGCGGGGGCCGTGGGCCTGGCGCGTGGCCCCGACCTGGCCCCGCACGTGGCCCCCGAGCTGCGGCCGTTGGCGGCCGAGCTGGGCCGCTGTGTGCTGGAGCACGGCCGCAGCGTGGAGGCCGCGCTGGTGCGGCACGGCCGCAACATCGTGGACGAGCAGTTCATCCTCAACCGGCTGGCGTCCTCCGCCATCGACGCGTACACAGCGGCCGCCGTCATGTCGCGCGCCTCCCGCGCCGCCCGCCTGCGGCTGTCGTCGGCGCCGCACGAGCTGCGCCTGGCCGAGGCGTGGGCCGAAGAGGCCGTGACCCGCATGCCGGCCCTGCTGGCCGCGACCCGCGACGCTCGCTCGCTCCGTCAGTTCTCCCGGCTGGGCGCGCTGGGTCGCTCGGTGGCGGAGGCGGGAGGCCAGCCGACCAACAACCCTCTCAACCTGTGACCGGCCGGACCTCCGCAGAGATAACTTATTTCTCGAAGAGTGTAAATACTAATTAGGAATATAAATTATATTTTTGTAACGACGCGCTGACCGTTCGCGCTGTGGTCGTATCGACTAGACCTATTTCTTTAAAAACGAGAGTGAATTGTACGCCGACTTCGGCGCATCTCGATAATATTATAATATGAAACCCACACAGATTCAACAAATGTACATAATTATTATGATAAGGACAAGTTATAGATATTCTCAGTTATAATCATACTGTACATTAAAATGGATTACTTAAAATAAGAATGCATCTTGTCCTATTTCTCTTAAACGACTAAGAAATTAAGGAGATTATGTATACGTCGCATATTTTCCATGCAGGTACACTCACTTTATGAGCCCCGGAACTTTCACTTTAACTTCGAGAGCCTTAATAGAAAAATATATAAACGTTAACTAAAAGTGCTATAAGAATCTCTTTGTGAACATAAACGATCTTTAAAATAAATTGGTATTCGTATTAACTAAGAATAGGACGACGTTGGCACCATATCGACGGCAGCAAAGAACAACTGCTTCCTCAAAATGATTACTTTTAAGGAGGGCGTTTTGATGTATCGTGATTTTGTAAAAATAATTGTAGTTGTCTTTATATACGCGAAAAATACGCCTTCGTCCTTAAAATATGAATTTAAAGAAATATAATAATATTACTAAGATAGTTTATAGAATTCAGAATACAATGTAAAAAAGTAATTTAGATTTCTGATACTTCGCGCTCACACACAATAATCATATGAATATAATATTAATAATATAAAAACGAAAATTTATTGAGAATTAATTTACAATAAGTAATTTTTGCTAAACATAATTATGTTCACAAAATATCGCCAAGTCCGTCCTATTCTCATTATTACTCAACTTCTATTCAGGTAAAAATTTTGTCTGTAGTGAAACTTTGTTATCTGTAAAACCTTTTTATTTTGATGACTACGAAGGTTTTATTTACAAAAAATATAATTGAAGTGAATCATGGTACAGTTCTACACTGAATAATATTAAGTAAATAAATTATTACCACATTTTATACATTGTTTGCTTAACCGTCTACAGCAGTGGTCGTCACACTTTATTAGTCAAGCAAGGAGCACACATGTGACCAACTATGTGAGTGGCAGTGGCCGCGGACACAGACTATGTGAAGGATCTCCAAGAGCGTTTGCACCTCAGAACAATAACTAAAGCATAGAAGGCGCACTACGACATTTGAAGCGTACGCTGTCATAGACAAAAGAGTATTAGCTAGTGATGTGACTATGCATTAAATAAATACCGATATCGACTTCTTAGTTTAAGGTATCGCTCCATTGGTCGCGGGACTTATCTCATTACCTTGACCCCGGAACACAAAGGGCTATTGAAGGACACCGTGGATTTTAGTCAGTACGAGTCTGACAGTCCCTCCCGCCCTGCCCGGGGTGGGAGGACTCATTTGATGATTTTACCAGGCTAAAAAAAAAAGGTATCGCTCCATGGCAATAAATCTAAATATGCTAATGTGAAATAAAGAACTCACTTCTGTCTGACCAACATATTTATTTATAAACAGCATAAATTATTAAAAAAATGAAATTACAAAGAAAACGCTTAAATAATATTAAAAGAGCGATTGGCCCTGAACGATTCCCAGTTGTTACGTGCAATAGCGTTGATCCATTTTTGCCTCATATCAACATCGGACGGAAATCTGAAAGTGACAAAAAAAAATATAGCCACACATGAATTTAAATTATGACACCATGAGCCACACGGATTTTTGACACTGTCATTTCATTACTCATACGTACGATTCGCTCACAAGACCGTAGGTTTTTATTTAACTCTTAAATATTTGATCCTTCCCAAAACTACGTGTAAAGAAAAATAATATAATAATTTAGGTGACGCTAGTTTATCGATATTGTATCGATAATTTGTTTTTGCAAGCACTATTGCAAAAATTATATGCCGATTTAAAATTTATAATTTCCATATAATCGAACTATTTAATTGCATAAAATATTGATTTCAAAACACTACCGTGTACACTTAGCTCAAATAATTTGAAATAATGCCAAAATAACATAAAATGAGAATGAAAAACTGACAAAATGACCATATTTGATTACTTACCGATGGGAGCTTATGATTTCCGCATCATTTTCTTTGCGGGATGAATGAGATTTACATCCCACTATAATGCAGGACATTATTTAATCTTTAAGCTTTGCGATTTACACTAAATCACTGTTATTTTTGTACTATAAAACGACAGTGATATAAATAAATCGAAAATACTTGATTTACACTTTTATTTGGGCAGAGTTTTCCCTTACAATTATTATTATAAACTGAACCACCAAAATCATCGCTCCTGGCTTTTATATAACTCACTGGCTGGCGGCTACCCCACCCCCCCGACTCAACATTTGGCGGGGATGGCTCACGTGGTAGGGAAGTGACGTAGCGGCTTGGCGTGGCGAGCTTGACAGCCGGCTTGACATGTCGGGCTTGACAGCCGGCTTGGCTTGACATGTCGGGCTTGACAGTCGGCTTTGCTTGGCTTAGCATGGCTTGGCTTGGCTTGGCATGGCTTGGCTTGGCTTGGCTTGGCATGGCTTGGCTTGGCATGGCTTGGCTTGGCATAGCTTGGTATAGCTTGGCATAGCTTGGCATAGCTTGGCATAGCTTGGCATAGCTTGGCATAGCTTGGCATAGCTTGGCATAGCTTGGCATAGCTTGGCATAGCTTGTCTTGACATTGCTTGGCTTAGCTTGGCTTGCTAGCGACATCTGGCGTTACAATCGGCCATCCTGTAACAATTGCTCCCGCAATGGGAACAACAAAACAGTGATTACAAGTCAGCTCAGAACAAATGGCATATCGAGGAAATGAACTATTATCTAGCTCTCAAGAAGATCTACGAGATCTTCGTTTTGATATTGTTTATCCACGCTACTGGCGCTATCGTATATAGAAGCAACGCTACGATATGGTCGTAGGTAATAAATCAGCAGATACTAGGCCTGTAAACTTCTTGTATCCTCTAAGACATTTTATACTTCTTAGTTTATGGCTATCCTAAATCATTAGGTAATGATAACATATGGACCAGAATATAGATCATCTAACTTAGAATTAATCTTATTGCAGCAAGGAGTCTGAGCCTGGCAACAAAGTATGTAATCGCCATTTTTGTAAATCGTACTATTTTTACGCCTTGTATCACCGTTACGTTTCATTTTCTTGCTAGCTGTTCTAATTCGATTGGTAGCCCTATTGCGTCTAGATTACACTAACTCAGAAACCCGACCAGGGATGGAGACATCACATACAGATCTACCTGCACGAGCAAATATTAACTCGTATAACTTATAGCCTGTTGTATCAATAGCAGTATTATTAATACCCCATGTGTCATTATTTTGATAGCCTATTGTCCCAACTAAGAGGTTCCGTGGCTCTCAACGCATCGAAAATTGTGCAGTTAGTGCGTTCTACCTGCCCATTAAACCTAGGCCACGCAATAGCTGTTATCATGTGTTTAACTGTTTTTCTGTTGCGAACTTCTTGAAGTATCTATTCGTAAAGGCCTGACCATGATCGGAAACTACGTGATCTGGGGAACTGAATAAACCTTAATTTAAACCTGAACTATCAAGTTCAGGCTAATCTGCAGAACCATGGTTTAAATTTCTTCGTATTACAAAACATAGATTAAACGTGGACCTTAGTACCGTCATTTGAACCATTGTCTAAACAATTACATAATAAAAACAACAACACAATGAAAAAGTTACTATAAGAAACTTTGACAGCTACGACTTTACCATGGTTTATCACCAAACCACGATCCGTAATAACTTATAAGTAAACCGTAGTTTTAAGAGATTTAAACCTGGGTCTTTGTTTAAACCCTTTTTTTTAATAAGACGGTAATTGTCTCTACAGAATTGACAATACGTGTAGGCTCAGAAACAACGAATTTAGAGAAAGAATCTGTCAAAACTAACATTTATTGGTACCCTTTTTAATTTTGCTAAAAGGGCCCAAATTATCGATGTCTACCATTTCCATCGGTTCAGATGGTTTAGAGATTCGATGCAGTTTGCCTTCTTTCCTACCGTATTCTCTTTTACCGTACGCACAATGTAAACACGACGTCACATATTTCCTTATGAATTGGGTCATTTTTGGAAACTAGAAATCATTTTTTTTTTAAGAAGTTCTGAGCATAATTTTAATCCTATAATGTAATGGCCAATATCGTCATGATGCATTTGTAATATTTTCTACGCGCGAAATTTGGCATAACTAATCGGGTATCGTAAAGCGTTTTACGAGACAGCCTACCGTTAATTATATAATTATTTACAATATCACTATAGGTGCACCCGCTTCACAATAAATCAATAATAGGTACTTAGCACTTCACGAAACCAATAGTTTACTTCTAAACGGAACACATTAACGACATCTATCGGATTCCTGCTCAAGGCGTCGATATGCTATATGCGCTCACCCGGTCTATAGTCAACATTAATTTCATAGTCTTGAATTAAAAGTCACCAGTGGGCAATGCGTGATCACGTTAGTCATTGTATAGCGAACTGCACTACAATCCGTAATTACACGGACATTTTTACTCAACACATATACGAAAACTTCGTAATACACTGTGAAAATACTTTCTTCCCGACTCGTAACGCAACTAAAATACAAGACAGGGCTCAAACTACCGTCTATCCGTATTTGTAAAAGAATACCTGCTATGGGTAACTTGCATGCATTCGTATGAATTTCTAACTAAGATCATATATCGCTATCACCGGTTTATCACATTTTTTTTTTATACCATACCCACATATTATTTTTATTTTTATAATTAATTTTTTTTTTTGCTAGTTCGGTAAGCGGATGAGCAAAATTATGGAAGAACTTCCTAAAGTCACTACATAGTCCAATAAACTGACGCACTTTGTGTATGTTAATCGGAACGGGAAATTGAGACACGACTGCGAACTTAAATTCACCCGGTTCAATGCCATGAGCATGATAATTCTTAAACTAAGTAAGAAATCCTGTTTTGTAGAAATGAACGTTTGCCCACATGTACCTATTGAATTTAAAATTCTGCGTTTGACCCCGACCATTTGACGACATTATTGGAGTTATTTTTATTTAATTATTTACTTTAAAATTACTTAATTATCTATGAACTTGAACTTAAGCGTATAAAAACTGAGGGAGCGCTATATGTATCTTTAGGATGGATGCTGAGTTTATGGGTACCGTTGGACTAGATTAAGACTGGTGAAGTAGTTCTTACCAGTTATTTTAGTTTACTTATCGATAATAGCTAATGGATATCTATCGCGGATAATTAATGCATTTAGGGCTCTGTAATCGACACATAGGCAACTATTTCCATTCTTCCTCATAACTAAACAATAGGAGAAGCATACTCCGATTCGGGATCTTTTATAATACCTGCTTCTAATGGCTCATTAATTTTGACTCTAACAATTCCCTTGTTTGTGATGTGCTAATCTAGAAGGCCTACGTGTACTTAATGCGAATTTGGACAAAATCTGTACAGTCCAACACCTTAGTATAGCTAGAAAAGCAGTTTTATACCGAGATAATAAACTAACTAATTGATTACAATCAGATTTGCTTATCGGGCCTACCCTAGTTTTGTCAAGGTCTATACCCCACCAATGGCATATTATGATTATCGACACACGAGGCACTCAATTATAAAACACATTTGGCTAATGGCATTTTGCAAATATTGGCATGGCATAACTGACCTGGTTATTTATGCACGATTCCTGGCAGCTCTCGGCGTAGTAGGACGAATCCTTTCTTCTATGTGATGCCCTTGGATCCGCTATGACGACTTTGAGGTAGCATTCATTTTCACAGAGAAGCGTTGCTGGTAGCGAGAAGAATACTTCTTGAAACTCGATCATTAACGGAATTAACGATGCGGCACGGTGTTTTTTCCGATGGATGAGGGTAGGGACTTCGTGTTACAGATCATTGAATGATTTTTCAACTTCTTGTGCAAGGAGACTTTTCAATATTTTCCTTGCGGGTGGTGTGCATCGCCTTTCTTCGTTTTTATTTTCAGATATCTGGCTTACCAAAGCAGAATCTTCGTCCTCCAGACAAGACGACCGTCGAGGTTATTGTGTAGCAGAGCGTCGTTTCATCGTAGGTTTTTTTATCCCACTTCTGATTAAAACGACAGTGATATAAATAAATCGAAAATACTTGATTTACACTTTTATTTGGGCAGAGTTTTCCCTTACAATTATTATTATAAACTGAACCACCAAAATCATCGCTCCTGGCTTTTATATAACTCACTGGCTGGCGGCTACCCCACCCCCCCGACTCAACATTTGGCGGGGATGGCTCACGTGGTAGGGAAGTGACGTAGCGGCTTGGCGTGGCGAGCTTGACAGCCGGCTTGACATGTCGGGCTTGACAGCCGGCTTGGCTTGACATGTCGGGCTTGACAGTCGGCTTTGCTTGGCTTAGCATGGCTTGGCTTGGCTTGGCATGGCTTGGCTTGGCTTGGCTTGGCATGGCTTGGCTTGGCATGGCTTGGCTTGGCATAGCTTGGTATAGCTTGGCATAGCTTGGCATAGCTTGGCATAGCTTGGCATAGCTTGGCATAGCTTGGCATAGCTTGGCATAGCTTGGCATAGCTTGGCATAGCTTGTCTTGACATTGCTTGGCTTAGCTTGGCTTGCTAGCGACATCTGGCGTTACAACTATTTTTACAAAAATACGTAAAACCAACGATTCACTTCAACTCTTAGACTATGGAAAAGAGTAGACATGAAATACCTACGAAAAAAACGTGCATACCTACTAATGTGTCTGGCACAAAGATGGCGGCTTACCATAGAGCTGCGCGCATTTTATTATCGATAGAATTAAATAAAAAAAAGTTGAATTGCACGGTGTTTTTCGAAAATGAGTTTCTATTAGCTTTCTTCAGTTTTATTTACGTGGTAATGCGGGCTATAATAAAAACGCACTCGCTCAGAGTGTCATTTTATATGGCAGGGCACGTGGATAATAAATAGATTCTATCGCAATTAAATTATCATCCTCTCATCCTCTTTATTTTTACTTGTACAATGACATGTAGGTACTTAAGTTCATAATAAAACTAATTTTACTATGGTATGTTTATCTCATTTATTCCCAATTGCCACCGCCGCGATCACGAATAAAAACTGTGTGCGTTGCTGGCTTTTTCCTGTGGGCGTAGTATGCAACCGAAATTGCGGCCAAAGACACCGTGGAGACCACTGTTGGCAATCTAAAATCACAAAAAGAAATCGAGTTTAAATAATATTCACCTGTCGATATAATTATTATCGATAAATTGAAAATGTCAAACCGAAACTCTATTTATTAGGACCACAGATTAAAAAGCCGTGACAAAACATGGCGACCGGCCACAGCGAGATATTTTGTGACGTCACCAAGATAATGTTGCTAATTTTGGTAATGATAAAACTACTGTTGTCCTTTTCTATATATGATTACCATCGTAAGTTAAAAAGAGATGCCGATATGTCAGTAACTATGCCGTCGAAATACATCACATTCCTATAACTACTGTTTGTATAGATTGTATAGGCCGAGTCCATTCTTTTTTCCATAGTCTAAGCTTCAACTGGCATGTGCCCATAAGCATTATACGAAAAAATGCGATCACAATGCGATGAACAAAGTCATAGATAAAAACCTGAGACGTTAAGTAGCTTTTAAACTTAGTACTATAAAGGTAGCCAAGGTATCCAAATTGACGTTTACTTTGTGACGATTTGCATTTTGAGCAACCTACATCTGTCTCTCTCTAATGCTGTTATGAGTGTATAAGAAAACAAAGACGACTATATTAGTTAAATTTAGCTTCCTTCTATGCTTTAGTTATTGTTCTGAGGTTTGCACACTTACGAGTTTATATAGACAAAGATAGTTTTTTTTTTTTAAAACGTTGCTTCGCACTAGGAATTTCTCCAGTGTCATGGGTGCGTTTACAGACATATAAACTCGCATATACAAATGCCCAGACCCGGAACAACTACTTGTAGATCATCTAATATATAAAATTCTCGTGTCACAGTTTTCGTTGCCATACTCCTCCGAAACGGCTTGACCGATTTTGATGAAATTTTTTGTGCTTATCCGGTATCTATGAGAATCGGTCAACATCTATTTTTCATCCCCCTAAATGTTAGGGGTAGTCCACACCTAAATTTTTTTTTAAATTATTTATATTGCAAAACAACGTTTGCCGGGTCAGCTAGTTTTATACAAATATTGGCTCCGCGCGTGAATCGAACTTGCGACACGCAACGCAGCAGTCCAATCGCTCAGCCACTGCTCTAACCTTGCTGTCGATTATAACACTACATGGTTAAAGGGGTTTGAAGATTTGTGGCATACCTACCGCCGCCATTTTGATTTTTTTTCAAAATCGCGGCCAGCTATGAAACCTTTATAAATCGATAGCTGACATCAATAACAACAAAAAATATTATGACACCAACCCTCGTAAAGTGTCCGGTTTCTGAGATAATAACCGTAAAAGTTGATCACGTGACATTCACAATTCTAAGCTAGTGTGTGTTCGAATGTATCAAGATGTTAAAAATAATAACTTTTTGAACGTAATATGTATGTTGCATTATATCTGGATGCTATTTAAACATTATACGTCTGATATAATCTACTTTTTGAACTTAATAACTTATTTTTAGACCGTCTACACTTGTTTGAATGTAATATTTTCATATGATTTAACTATCAATACGATAGTTATACGATAAATGTTAAACAATGTAAATGTAATACATGAGACAGGTTTAAACATTCAGTCTAAAATAAAACTGACAGTACGCGTTACATTTATATTGTGTGATGGTTCTGTGGTTACTACAATATCTAATTTTAAGCCTATAACGTAATAAACTGACGTTAACTCGCGAAAATTGTCTTCTATTGGTTGCATAAACCTGTCTCTCTTTCTAATATACTGGCACAAATAGGGATAGAACAATTAAAAATCCTTAAGAGTTTTTTGAGTTTTAAGAACATTTTTTGCCTATCAAACAATTTTAGGCGTCATGTTTTTATTATAATATTTAAATACTTCAGACATAATTTGAAGAACATATTGCTTCTATCCAGATATATTGCTGTGATGGCCACAGTAAGCAGAAACATCATGAGGCATATCATCATCATAACAGCCGTAAAAAGTCCACTACTGGACTAAGGCCTCACCCAAGGATTTTCCATTGGATGGTTATTGCCATACTCGCCACGCTTGGCAGGCGGGTTGGCGAGCGCATTTATTTCAGCTTATTAGTCTTCCAACGCTGCTGCCCATTGAAAGAGTTTTAAGCTGAGGGGCTATGGATCTTACATTTTGCCTTATCCCTCGACCGACTTGTACGGTCTGCCCGGGAAGAGAAGCAGCTGGCACATTCTACGTTTTTCTTTTTCTCCCAGACCAGGATTATCAATTACTAAAATATTTTATAAAAAAATGTTAAGCCTTTGTTATTCCGAATTAATGTGGTCAACTTTAACACTTTATATCTCATAAACCGGACACTTTACGAGGGAGACTTACACTTTACTAAAATTAAGTTATTAAGTTCAAAAAGTAGATTATGTAAGACGTATAATGTTTAAATAACATCCAGATATAATGCAACATACATATTACGTTCAAAAAGTTATTATTTTTAACATCTTGATACATTCGAACACATACACTAGCTTAGAATTGTGAATGTCACGTGATCAACTTTCACGGTTATTATCTCAGAAACCGGACACTTTACGAGGGTTGGTGTCATAATATTTTTTGTTGTTATTGATGTCAGCTATCGATTTATAAAGGTTATATGGCTGGCCGCGATTTTGAAAAAATAACAAAATGCCACGCTCCATAGTAAAATCTTCAAACCCCTTTTAGTCGTTTTAATCCTTTTCAGGGACAACTTTTAGTATGGGATGAAACCTGAAATCACGAAAAAAAATCAGCTGCTAAGTACAGCTTGGCAAAAAAGTCGTGAAAATAATGGTGGCGCCTCTATCGTACATATTGTAACCCTATATAGTACGGCAATAACGATCTTGATACTTTGGTTTTTTTTTCAAATATTTTTTTATGAAATGTGTTTTGACGGGTTTTATAGGAGCTCGGGGCTATAAAACAACCGCTCATGACAATCTTCAAGGTTAAGCCATGATTGAAGATTGTCCTGTATGATATTTGTAGATTTTTACTGTGCGTTAGAAACTCAAAAATCTGAAAACGTGACTTTCCAAGTGGTATTGTATTACTCAATTGCTTGGTTGTGGAGGTCAGATAGTCAGTCGCTCCATGTAACATACTGTTACGTCGATCGAATTGCGAGACACTTGGTGTCAGAAGTGAGGGATACAATGCCAATTTTACCAAAGGACGACACGGACAGTATTCGTACCAGGAGTCAGCGGCAACAGGACATGGATCAGAGGCGGTTTGGAGGTTCCCCGATACAGACGCCGGGTGGTGCTCAGCCTACGACGGAACCAGCCGCTGGTCCATCGGCAGTCTCTTCAGCACCCGCGGTTCCAGACCTGTCTGCGCTCATGGCGCTGCTGCAGGAGCAAGCCCGCCGCCAGGAGGAGCAGGCTCGCCGCCTGGAAGAGCAGCTACAGAAGGATAAGGAGGAGCAGGCCCGCCGCCAGGAGGAACAGGCCCGCCTGTTGCAAGAGCAGCTACAGAAGGACAAGGAGGAGCAGGTCCGCCTGCTGCAAGAGCAGCTACAGAAGGACATGGGGGAGCAGGCCTGCCGCCAGGAAGAACAGGCCCGCCGCCAAGAAGAACAGGCCCGTCTGTTGCAAAAGCAGCTTCAGCAAGATAAAGAGGAGCAGGCCCGCCGCCAAGAAGAGCAGATGTTCCTGATAAAGGACCTGCACTCGACGTTTGGCAAGGAGCTCAAAGTGGTGAAAGACCAAGTCAATCAGCACGAGAATCGCATCTCTGAAGCTGAGATACAAATTGCCGGGGTGAAGAAAGCTTTGGGCGAACTTAAGACTGGAGATGGGGTTGTGTGTCCAGTGGTTACTGCACCCTCGGCACGAGGGTTTAAGGTGCCGCCATTCGACGGAACATCTTCATGGTCGGCTTACAGGATGCAGTTTGAGGCCGTTATGAAGGCGAATGGGTGGACAAAAGAACAAGCAATGACCGCACTCACCTTAGGCCTACGAGACCAGGCCCTGACCATACTTGAGGCTCTTGGCAAGGATGTGACGTATGAGCAGCTGCTGGAAGCGTTAGAATCCAGGTACGGCGACGCGCACTTGGAGCACGTATTTCGCGCTAAGCTAAAGGATCGTGTTCAACGTAGTGCTGAGAGCCTACAACAGTGGGCCCTGGAAATTGAAAAGATGGTCCGAAAGGCATACCAGTCTGCTCCTGCTCTGATCAATGGCAATCTCGTACAGGCATTCGTCGACGGAATACGTGACTTGGAAGTCAGAGCCGCTGTAAGACTTGGGCATCACGAAACATTAAAGGACGCCTTGGCTCATGCGTTGGAAGTAGAAGCAGTGAGGCAAGATCATCGCACGCATCGCGTCAGAGAAGTAGTGGAATCACCTGTACGCGACCGGCCACAAGGGTACAGTCCCAGGTGTTATGCTTGTGGGGAAAAAGGTCATCTTCGGTCCAGCTGTCCCAAGCGAAATACATCAAGAGAAGATCAATCCCAGCAGGGAAGAGGGACCGATAAGACTGCCCAGCAACAGCAGGGAAACGAGTAAACGCCAGGACTGAGGGGCGGGTGCTGGCTGGTTTGAAAAGAGCCCCGAGGATCTCGATATCACAGGCCCATGACGGAAACAGTCTGATCATCAAAGGCGAAGTCAACGGGAAACCATGCAAACTGACACTCGATACAGGAGCTTCTCACACGGTCGTCAATTCAAAACTAGCAAGTCGGTTCCTTGGGGACTTCTTCAATAACCACGACCGCATACAATTACTGACAGCTACCGGTCAGCACATAACCGTCCGAGGCAAGAAGGAGGTGAAGTTAAAACTAGGCCACAAAGCGTATTGGCATAATGTCATCGTGGCTGACATAGTAGACGATTGCATCTTGGGCTTAGACTTTATGCGGAAATATCGTTGTGAGATCGATGTTGATCGAGGAGTATTGAAATGTGGTACAGAAGAGATCTTAATGGAATGTGCACCGTCAGAAAAAGTGCTTCGTTTGAAATTTGACGTGTCAACACTTTTGAAAAACTGCGATCTAACTGGAGTAGAAATGGATAAGGCTAGGAAAATGTTACTCCAGTATGCCGACATGTTCTCTACAGATGATGCTGACATAGGGAGAACAGGGCTGGTTCAGCACAAAATTAATACTGGCAATGAGTTACCAATCCGACAACGACCAAGAAGGGTGCCGGTTGCACGCGAAAAGGAAGTGAAAGAGATGATTGAGCGCATGGTGAAGAACAGTTTTATAGAGCCTTCATCTAGCCCGTGGTGTTCTCCTGTGGTCCTGGTGAAGAAAAAGGACGGCAACACGCGGTTTTGTGTGGACTATCGACGATTAAACGACGTCACGAAAAAAGACAGTTACCCACTGCCTAGGATCGATGACACATTGGATACACTGACAGGAATGAGGTGGTTCACAACGTTAGACCTGAAAAGCGGCTACTGGCAAGTGGAAATAGACCCTAAAGACAAGGAGAAAACTGCATTTTCAACAGGAAAGGGGCTATGGCAATTTAAAGTCATGCCATTCGGATTGTGCAATGCCCCTGCGACATTTGAAAGGTTGATGGAGCAAGTACTTGCCGGATTGATCGGAGACGCATGTCTTGTCTATTTGGACGACGTCATCGTCGTGGGCCGAACATTTGAAGATCACCTTCAAAACCTAATTAGAGTGCTGTCAAAAATCCGGGCGGCAAATCTTAAGTTAAGTTCGGAAAAGTGTTCATTTTTCAGGAGACAAGTAAACTTTTTAGGACACATAGTTTCGGAGGAAGGTGTTCAGACAGACCCGGAGAAAATCGTCGCCGTCAAGGAATGGCCAGTTCCGAAAGACAAGACGGAGGTCAGAGCATTTTTAGGTTTATGCTCCTACTATCGTCGGTTTGTCAAGAATTTTGCCGACATTGCAAAACCCCTACACAAACTTACTGAGGAGAAGCAACAATTCTGTTGGGACGAGAACTGTGACATCGCATTCCAGGAATTAAAGAAACGTCTGTGCAATTCACCTATTCTTGACTATCCTGACACTGAAAATGACTTCATAGTTGACACAGACGCAAGTAATACTGGAATTGGTGGCGTGTTGTCTCAACGGAAAGGAAATCAGGAAGTTGTTATAGCGTACTACAGCAAATCTCTATCGAAACCGGAAAGAAATTACTGCGTTACGAGAAGGGAATTACTTGCCGTAGTAAAGACTTTGCAGTACTTCAGTAAGTATCTGCTGGGACGAAAATTCCTATTGCGAACGGACCATGCCGCATTAAAGTGGCTATTGCAATTCAAGAATCCAGAGGGACAGGTGGCGAGGTGGATTGAGCTACTACAAGAGTTCGACTTCATAACTGAACATCGCAGTGGGAGGACACATGGTAACGCAGATGCACTGTCTAGAAGACCTTGTCCTGAAGACTGTAAGCACTGTATCAGGCAAGAAGCCAAGGAAGTTGTATCTGTAAGAATGCTATGAACGGATCTCAGTAACGAATGGAAGGAAACCCTACAGCATGCTCAGCAAAATGACGCAGACATCAAGCCAATTTTCGATTGGATTAAAGCTGGTGCTCCTAAACCCAAGTGGAGTGATGTAGCTGCAATGAGTTCCATCACTAAGAGTTATTGGGCGCAATGGAACAGCTTGGTTATCCAGGAAGGAGTCTTGTGCCGTAAATGGGAAAACGCTCGAAGAGACAACTGTCATTTACAAATGGTTGTTCCTAGAGCCAAAGTCCCGGATGTATTACGGCTCTACCACGACGGATGTTCAGGTGGACACATGGGTGTAAAAAGGACTCTACTGAAAATACGTGAGCGATTTTACTGGATCCATTGTCGGGAGGATGTGGAGGACTGGTGTCGGAAATGTACCAGTTGTGCGGCTGTGAAAGGACCCCAGACACGCAGCAGAGGTGCTTTACAGATATACAACGTTGGAGCCCCGTGGGAACGGATAGCACTAGACGTTGCAGGACCATTTCCGGAAAGTGAAAATGGGAACAAATACTTCATGGTTGTCATGGATTACTTCACAAAGTGGCCAGAAGTCTTCGCCATTCCTAACCAGGAAGCTACAACAGTCGCAGATAAATTGGTTCAGGAGGTCTTCTGTCGTTTTGGAGTACCCTTGGAAATACACAGCGACCAAGGAAGGAATTTTGAATCACAAGTATTCCAGGAGACTTGTCGGTTGATGGGTACTCACAAGACCAGAACGACTTCCTACCATCCACAATCTGATGGAATGGTGGAGCGTTTCAACCAAACGTTGGAGAGATATCTGGCAAAGGTTGTGGAAAGCAGGCAAAGAGATTGGGACAAGCACATACAGCCATTTCTTCTGTCCTATCGTAGCGCAGTTCACGAAAGTACAGCTGTGACACCAGCCTTCGCGAACTTTGGAAGGGAATTACGGTTGCCTGCTGATTTGATCACCGGATCCCCTCCTGATGCTCCACGCAGTGTAACCGACTATGCAAATGACTTGCGTAACAAATTGAATGATGTTTATGAGCATATCAGACAATCCGGCCAACAAATGTCTGAGAAGATGAAGACCCGATACGACCGGAAGACAAACAATAGAAGTTTCGACGAGGAGTCACTTGTGTGGTTGCATAACCCAGTGCGCAGCAAAGGGAAGTCCCCTAAATTACAAGCAAAATGGGATGGACCATACCGAGTCGTGACCAAGATTAACGACGTCACCTACCGGATTCAAAAGGGTCCACGTGGCGCGCCCAAAATTGTCCATGTTGACCGTTTAGCGCGATATGACGGGACTAACGATGCTCGGGACGAGCATGTCTAAGGAGGGGGCAGTGTTACGTCGATCTAATTGCGAGACCTATCTATAAGCTTCTCGAAAGTTCCACAAGGTTCTCGACAATTCTACCGAAGGTTTGTCTGAAAGTTTCTAGAAAATTCTACCCTGTTCTAGATGTTTCGAGATGGTTCTGGAATGTTCCAGAAGGTATGGGACTATGTCGAAGTCTATGGATGTTTCCAGAACATTCGACCACTTTCTAGAAACATCTAGTGGGTCCGGCGGTAGTATAAAAAGGGGCGCCGATCGGCGACCTGAGTCAGTCTGGTTTTGACTACGATCGAGGCAACTCGAAGTGAACTGGAAGCGATCTCTAAGTGATTTTTACGTGTGATTAAGTGAGTTTATAAGTGTTTAATTGTTGAGTAGTGTTAAGTGTTGTTTTAATTACTGATTCGTGTGTGAATAAAGTTTATTTGGTTTTAATTGGTGTTAATTAATTTATCCCGATACCCAGCTCGTAACAATACTAATGTTTACACTGCATCCGGTTAGACTGGACCGACCCCAAAATGTGTTGGGAAAAGGCTAGGCAGATGATGATGTCTTTGACGGGTTTTACATTACTTAAACTTAAAATAAACCAAATAAACAAATTTCTCTACTCGTTACACACGTTCGCTTTTTTATGATAATGTGCTAGTAAGTACGTGTGTATATTGATTTTCATTATGAGGAAAATAAAAATCAATGATTCTTTTAAGTGGTTTTTATTAATAACAAAGTAAATGTGTCTAGAGACAAAAGGTAAGTTGTTGCTGAAGCAACAATAAAAAATCAATTGTATCTTTTTAGGTATATATCATATTAAATGGTTAAAAATTCGACTTACAATCTTTTTGACAGTGAAACAGAATTGAACTTTTTGTCTGATCGCGCACAAGTCAAAATCATCCAACTGTTTTTTGGGTCGCCCTGCTTTATGTTTCCCTGGAGTGGAGAAAACGCCTTTGTTTGTTTGCCCTTTCTTAGCAATTGGCCGTATGGTACTTACGGATTTACCTAGAAAAAAAAAACTTAGTTATTTTTATTCTGGAAGTAACACAAAAAGTACCTATCAAAATTATATGAGCGTCCATCTTTTGCAAATAAACATAACCTCTAATTCATCAATGTTTTTCAATGTAAATTACAGTTATAATAATGGTTTATACTATCTATTGCAAGTTTGGACAAACATATTATATCAAATTACTTAAATAAAATAACATAGTACCTGTCATTTCAGCAGTTCTTTCATAAACATCGTTGATATTTGATAAAATTTGTCCGGCTTCAAATTCCGCCAAACATCTGGTATACACCTTATAAATTATCGCTCTAGCGGAGCTGCGAATGGTTTTTCTGTTCATTTTGAGCCCTTTGAGTCACCAAATTCAACACAACAATAAAAAATACACAAAAAACAGCCAGCGATATCATGAAATGACATTACATGTACTGACTAGACGTGACAGTGGGTGAAGTTGCCAACGATGAAATTTTTTAGTACCGTTTCAGGACATTTTTGCCAAGCTGTACATTTTAACGAGTTAGGCGAAAATAAATGTAGGTACTAAGCAGCTGATTTTTTTTCGCGATTTCAGGTTAGTTGTTCGTTATGATGAGTACAATGACCCCTGAAGAGGATTAAGACGACTAAAATTTAACCATGTATTATATCACTATATGTACATTTAAGATTGTCTCAACAAGACCTTTCATTTGATATGTCACACGATGCAGTTTTCAATTATTTTTTTTAATTTTCCCCTTCCCCCCCAAAAATTACCTCCCATATACAGATATGGACTTCTTATAGGTTATCCCATAATCTATAAGTAGAAAACTAATTCCTATATTTTTTTCAAAATTTTAGGTTCAGTAGTTTCGGAGATAAGGGGGGAGGGGAATGGTCAAGCTTCGTCTATTTTTTTTGAATAACTTGGAAATCATTTATTTTAAAATTACAAAAAAAAAATACAATTAAGTTCGTCTCAACAATACCTTTCATTTGATATGTCACACGATGCAGTTTTCAAATATTTTTTTTCAATTTTCCCCTTCCCCCCCCAAAAAATTACCTCCCATATACAGATATGGACTTCTAATAGGTTATCCTATAATCTATAAGTAGAAAACTAATTCCTGTATTTTTTTCAAAATTTTTGGTTCAGTAGTTTCGGAGATAAGGGGGGGAATGGTCAAGCTTCGTCTATTTTTTTTGAATAACTTGGAAACCATTTATTTTAAAATTACAAAAAAAATACAATTAAGTTTGTCTCAACAATACCTTTCATTTGATATGTCACACGATGCAGTTTTCAATTTTTTTTTTAAATTTTCCCCTTCCCCCCCCCCAATTACCTCCCATATACAGATATGGACTTCTTATAGGTTATCCTATAATCTATAAGTAGAAAACTAATTTCTGTATTTTTTTCAAAATTTTAGGTTCAGTAGTTTCGGAGATAAGGGGGGGGGAATGGTCAAATTTCGTCTATTTTCTTGAATAACTTGGACCTGAAAGACGGGTCGATGAGTTGTTCGTCCATCCATCCATAGCTAAGAAAGAAACGGTCTGGTACTTTCCGATTTTATTTAACTCCATTGAAAATTACTGAGAGCAAGTTCAAATAGAGAATTTCAAAATGGTCAAAGATCAGGATTACCATCTCTTTCATATTGCATTATAATTTAAACGAGGTACCCGTATGCATAAATTAAGTAACTTCCGAAAATAATGGTATCTGCTTCAATTTGTAACTTTTTTTATTCTAACTTGTGAATCAACTAATTATCTTAATTATATCCTTACTCTGATAAATACCTATTTTGTTTTTCTGTAAATTTATAAGGTCTTTGTATTTTCATTTTTATAGGCATTTTAGTTCAAAACCTCTGATGTGATACATAAAGCGCAACCTAAATCTCTTATGTGTTATCTGAATCAGTTTTTATTTTTTCCTACTGTAATATTACTTTTAATTTCAACTAACACTAGCAAATTAAAAAGCAGGAAATGACCGGCTGACGCCTATGTTTTTTGTTATAGTTAGTTTCATATTTTTTTTTTCAGTAGACAGTTTTTATCGATTTTCTTAAAAAATGTATTTTTACACACAAGAGTTCTTAAAGTCGCAACGACGATATACAGTATACTAACACCAAAACACATCAGCTACATAATAAAAATGGCTAATCAAAAACTACAGACTGAGTTGAATGTAAATACTACGCACATAAGAGTGTACGCTTACTTCCCAATACACGATATAACAAAGTACACTCTGATACACGTAACGCCAATTCCAGAGAGAAAAACAGATGGATCATACGAGTGCTTCTAACTATTCAGCAGTCATTCATGGGTTTCGATTACAACAACGAGCGTTACTTTGAACTAAATCAAGAAGAATTTATAGACTGTCTTCATAGTAATACAGAGTTTGTCTGCTATCCTGTAGCTGTCAAGAACATGCAATTAAATAAAAATTGCATAGTTGAACAACTCTTTAGAACAGAGAACTACACCCATACTGAATGCACGTCAAAGACCTACAAAATATCGACTGATGTTGTATGGAAGCAATTATACATGCAAAATACTTGGCTCTTCATTACAACAAGACCGGTTGCCATATCGATTGTGTGTGACGGTCAAAGAAAAGAAATTACGATTCAAGGTGTTCTACATATCTCCAAGAATTGTATCATTAAAACACTTAACAACATACTTGCTGCAAGACGAACAACAACTATAACAGTACTAGCTTCTTATTTTAAAACAACGAACTTCTCCCTTAATACGCAGATCCTACCATCGAATATAAAGATATATCCAAAGAAGAATTAGTTTTAGACAAGTCAAAAGGAGTTTTAAGGCCTATACAAGATTCAAAACGGAATAATCGCTCAAAATACCGAGTTTGGGTGGATTTTGTCCGGTATTTGCGGCACCACTACTAACACTAATACAGTGATTAGTATGATGACGCATACTACAGAAGCACAACAATTGAACAAGTTTTGGGAGTTAGAAGAAATTCCTGAAAAATACCAATTATCCAACGAGGATCGGGCTTGCGAAAACTATTACCAAAAAACTACTATCAGAAATCCAGATTGAACCTACACAGTAAAACTCCCGTTCAAGAATCACAACGTAGATGATGGGACCTCGCGCAAAAAAGCTATTGCAAGACTAATACAATTAGAACGGAAGTTCGACAAAAATAAGGAGATACAACAAAAGTACCAAGAGTTTCTCAATGAGTACCTAGAAATGGGCCATATGAGAAAAGTCATTAGTACTGACTATTACCAGGGGAAATATTATATACCATATCAACCAGTAATCAAAGAAGATTCACTAACTACTAAACTACGAGTAGTGTTTGATGCGTCGAGCAAGTCAAATACTAACATAAGCCTAAACGACAATTTGTTTACGGGACCTAGATTACAATAGGATTTACCGGTTATACTATTGCGTTGGCGTAAACACAAAGTAGCATTTATTTCGGATATCGAAAAAATGTACCGATACATAAAATATACAAATATACAAGACTTAGTCAAATATCAAAGAATATTATGGAGGAAGTCTCCGAAACATAAGATCGACGAATACGAATTGACCACTGTGACGTATGAAACCGCAGCGGCCCCATAGCGGCCCCATACTTAGCGAAGACGTTGCAACAACTTGCTATTGATGAGAAATCGAAGTACCCAATAGCCAAAGAACTCTTCAGAACTTCTACGTGGACGATATTTTATCAGGAGATACTAATGTTGAGACAGCAAAAATATAACAAGAAAACTTAATAAACATGCTACGAAACGGCGGTTTTAACGGACCACTTGAGAGTTCAAATGCGGAAAAGGGCCTAACAATACAATACAACATACTTAATATTATGATCGGATTTTGAGTCACGTATCAAACGAATTGTGGTATACCTATTTTTTTCTGAGAGCCCGAATCAATGTGTTTTATGACTGTAGGTACTCGGTTGATCAAAAGAATGTTGAAATATTTAATTAGGAAGAGTCCTTTCCTGACCACTCAGGGCGACAGGAGCCATTTGATGCCACTATGCCCTTTACGTAGGAATTGAGTATTGTGAAAAACATTGAAATGTTTTCTTTATTGTTGTTTTGTAGCTTATTTTGTACAGATTCTAAAATCTATGACTAATATTTTCAAAAAAACACTGATATCACAATCAACACTTTCGGTCATACATCGCGCCGCCATCGCGCCACTGGTCGCATTACAAAGTCTACACGTCGATC
Organism: Agrotis exclamationis; assembly: GCA_950005045.1. Taxonomy (NCBI): domain Eukaryota; kingdom Metazoa; phylum Arthropoda; class Insecta; order Lepidoptera; family Noctuidae; genus Agrotis; species Agrotis exclamationis. Next base: position 265,091 of record OX465418.1, on the reverse strand, counting down.
TGAATTGAGGAGTCCCACGCGCGCGCGTTCACCTGGCGCAGCGTCGAGCGCAGCGCCGCGCCCGGGCCCAGCGCCAGCGTCAGCGGGAACGACTCGCCGCGCGGCCGCGCGTACAGCGCGTGCAGCGTCTGTTCCCAGCGCACCGGCCGCGTCACGTGGCGCGCCAGCTGGCGCCGCACGCCGCCCGCGTCGCGGTACACGCTGCCGTCCACGCACGAGTACACCGCCAGGCGCGGCGCGCGCAGCTCCACCGCGCGCAGCGCCTCGCGCATGGCCGCCTCCGCGCGCGCCATCAGCGGCGTGTGGAACGCGCCCTCCACGCGCACGCGCGCGGCCCGCCTCACGCCGAACTCGCCGCCCCGCCGCTCCAGGAAGCGCAGCGCCTCCTCGTCGCCGGCCACCACCTTGCAGGCCGGGTACAGGTAGTTGGCCACCTGGCACACGGGCGCGTCCACGCCGCGCTCGGCCGCGTGCTCGCGCGCTCGCAGCAGGGCGTGGCCGAGGCGCGCGTCGGGCGCCAGCCACACGGTCAGCATGCCGCCCGGGCGCGCAGCCGCGGCGGCGCGCATTGCGGCCGCGCGCAGCTCCACCAGGCGCAGCGCGCGCTCCAGCGACAGCGCGTCGGCGAACACGAGCGCGGCGATCTCACCGAGCGAGAAGCCGGCGGCCGCGCGCACGCGCTCCAGCGCCCCCGGCCGCTCCTCGCGCACACGCTCCAGAGCCGCCAGTGACGTCACCAGCACGGCGGTCTGGCAACGTCGCGCCAGCTCGTCCTCGGGGCCCTCGGCACATACGCGCGCCACGTCCCACCTGCACGATACGTACGTCCTCTTCATCCATTTGAATGACGACACGATCGGCGGAGTCTGAGCGTTCGATTGCTGCGCTGCGTGTCGTGGGTTCGATGCACGGAACAAATATTTGTATGATCTACAACTTGTATTTTGTTACAGGTGTGGGTATTTTAAGTATGTGAGTTTCCAAATTTGTAAACGCACCCACGACACAGGAGAAATTCCTAGTAATATAGCTAACGTTCTTGGATCTGAATGTCAGACGTAGGTACGTAAGTACCACATGGAGGGAGGGTAAAAGTTACGTCATGCTTCCTGGCGGAACCACCTTTGCTGTAACAAGTATAAGTTACATGAACAATTCTATGTTTCTATAAAATTCTAGTCCTATTTAAAAAGTCTATATGTACCAGCTTTTCCCAAAGGGGCCGATAACGCCCCTTGTGGGCGCTGCTGGCCTAAAGGAGGGCGGTAAGGGACCCAGAAAAAAATGGGGGCGTTGTGTAGAGGCTTCGGGGGCGATTTGTAATTTCATCTAGCTAGGAGGACTCTTAGACACCGACTGAGGTCTCGAGTCTCGGCTACAACTAGTGAACATCAACTAATATTAATTTGGAGATTACTCAAACTCGGTTCAATATTTCTCTCCGCGTAGTTTTTTTTTTCAAAACGTTGCCCCACACTATGAATTTCTTCCTGTATCGTGGGTGCGTTTACAAACATACACAAACAATCAAACCCGACACAAATATTTGTAGATCATACAATTAAAGTATTGTACCATGCGGGGATCGAACCCGCGACACCCTGCGCAGCAGCCGATCGCTCAGTCACTGCGCCAATCGATTTTTTATTAAATAAAACTTGAATAAAACTGTTTTATTCAATAAAAAATCATGTCAATCGGTCGTCGCTCCGTTTCGAAATGAAAGTATACACAAAGAAACAAATAAAAACCGGCCAAGTGCGAGTTGGACTCGCGTGAAGAGGGTTCCGTACGATGTTACCTATCACGTTTTTTTTTTAATCTGACCCAAATTGGTACGCACAATATTGAGTGATTTACCATGTTATTTTAATATCATGGACTTCATATAGGTTTTCCAATAAGTATAAAACTAATTCCTGTATTTTTTTCAAAATTTTAGGTTCAGTAGTTATAAACCTTTGATTTTTGCTTTTTCCCTTCTTTCAACACAATTCCTTCAACACATGGCAAGAACATCTGTTTCAGTGTCACTCTTGTTAATAACTGGCGACAAACATGGAGATTCCCCCAACACTCCGCATGCGGGCTTTCAACTAATGAAAACGGTTCCCCGAATGCGGGCAATGCGGCAGGCGTTACAGAAATCTCTCGCACCCCGCATGCGGGCCCTAACAACTAATGAAAATGCGTCAATAAGGTGATATTTAAAAAGGGTAAAATAAAAACTTTTTCAAAATAGTTAGTAACCGACTTCAAAAACAACAACAAAACAAAAGAGGGTGAAATAACCTAATTAATAACTTCTTTCGGATGTCGGTGGCTTTATTTTTTATTTAATTGATTTTTAGCCACCGACTTCCGAAAGAAGTTATTAATTAGGTTATTTCACCCTTTTTAGGGTTCCGTAGCCAAATGGCAAAAACGGAACCCTTATAGATTCGTCATGTCTGTCTGTCTGTCCGTCCGTATGTCACAGCCACTTTTCGTCGAAAGTATGAAAGCTATCCTGTTGAAACTAATGTGAACCGCATTAGGATTTTTACACAAAAATAAAAACAAAACTAATTTTGGGGGTACCCCCCATACTTAGAAATGAAACTCAAAAAAATTTTTTTCACCATACCCATTCGTGTGGGGTATCTATGGATAGGTCTTTTAAAATGATATTGAAGTTACTAATATAATTTTATACCATTCCTACTCTAAAAAGTTACTTTTACTCACTGAAAACAGTGAATAAAAAGCCCTTTTACTCACTGTTTTGGTGTTTGAATTTAGAACACATTGATGCGGTCGACCCCCGTGTTATTAGGAAAATATTACTCTTAATTTAAGTCATTGTTCCGATTTTAATGTTAATTTGTTGACTGAGCGATTGTACTACTTCGTTACGTGAAGCGGGTTCGATTCCCGCACGGAGCAATAATTCGTACTATGATCTACAATTATTTGTTTCGGGTGTGGGTGTTTGTGTATTGTAAATTTAGATGTTTGGAAACGCACCCACGTGTGTGTGGAGCAGTATTAATAAAAAAAAAACTTTTTTTTTCGTTACATATACAGTGTGTCCGGACACGAGTTAGCGATACTTAAAGGGAATATTATAGACTCATTTTCATCGACAAAACTGCTTTAAAAAAAATTCTTACTCCAACACCTCGCGAATGGCGGCCATTTTAGTTTTTTGATTTGTCGAACTGGGGTATGTACAATAAAATGCAAATATCTTTAAATCCAAGAGACCTACATACATGCAAATGACTTTATTGCAAAGTTAAATGTTAAGGCTTTTCAATAACTTGCAAAAATTTTCTAAATAATAAGTAGAAAGAACCAAAAAACGTGGGCAAACACGAAATTGTACACAAAAATTAGTGAATATTTTCACATTTTATACTCTAGCACGAAAAGTACCCCTGTATTTTACTTAAGTGTTTGCATTAAATTAGAAGAATTTGAGTTAGGCTATAAAATGGTATTAAAATTATTTCTCTACGTCAAGTACTTTAGGAGTTATTCTTACTTGAACATAACCCTTCCTTAGCGAATGTACAGGTATCGCATTCTTTGGGCGAGCTAAATCGTTTCAGTGTAAATTTATGAGCTGGCATTATTAACCACCATGTAAATGATCCCAACGAATCACCCATAAACTGAAATGGCCCATTTATTGAATTTATTCAAAGAAACCGATTTCATAAAGTAAAAAAAAATGCATTATTTCAGTTTAATGGTGATTTGCTGGGATCATTTACATGGTGGTTAATAATGTCAGCTCATAAATTTACGTTGAAACGGTTTAGCTCGCCCAAAGAATGCAGCTTCTGTAACATTGGTGGTACATGCGCTAAGGAAGGGTTATATTCAAGTGAGAATAACTCCTAAAATACTTAACGTAGAGTGATAATTTTGATATAATTTTATAGCCTGACTCAAATACTTTTAATTTAATGCAAACACCTAAGCAAAGCACAGGGGTACTTTTCGAGCTAGAGTATAAAATGTGAAAATATTCAGTATTTTTTGTGTATAATTTCGAGTTTGCCCACGTTTTTTGGTTCTTTCTACATATTATTTAGAAAACTTTTGCAAGTTTTTGAAAAGCCTTAACATTTAACTTTGCAGTAAAGTCATTTGCATGTATGTAAGTCTCTTGGATTCAAAGATATTTGCATTTTATTGTACATACCCCAGTTCGACAAATCAAAAAACTTAAATGGCCGCCATTCGCGAGGTGTTGGAGTAAGAATTTTTTTAAAAGCAGTTTTGTTGATGAAAATGAGTCTATAATATTCCCTTCAAGTATCGCTAACTCGTGTCCGGACACACTGTATATTATCGCTCAAATCTTTCTTTTTCTCGTAGTCATGGTATAAAGTATCGTTTGCAACTCTTGAATAAAACGGATTTAAATCGAGGGCCTGAATCACTCGCGTCGCTCAGGATTTAAATATTTGAATCACTCGCTCCGCTCGTGATTCAATCATCATGAATCACTCCCTGCGGTCGTGATTCAGTCATTAAAATCCTTCGCTTGCTCGTGATTCATATAATGGCCCTCGCTTTAAATCCGCTCTTTATTCACTAGTTGCAAAATATACTATTATACCATTCCTACTCTAAAAAGTTACTTTTACTCACTGAAAACAGTGAATAAATAGTAGTTTATGAAACTGTTACATAATGAGGGGTATTATACACGAGTGTGAGTTTAAAAAACGAGCGAAGCGAGTTTTTTAAAAGTATCACACGAGTGTATAATACCTAGTTATGTACAGTTTCATACACTACTTTATCTACTTTCATTGAACACGAATTTATCAAATAAAAGATAAAGATTGACAAAGTATTATGGCGCCAAAATTCTCGTTATCACCGCGCATGGACCACAGTGCGCGCAGCCACAGATAAAAAATCAAATAGATGTATCTATGATCTGTAATCTGTATCGTAATGAAAAAAAAATTTATTATAACATTATTTTGTTAGAGAAATAGTGTCATAATTTAATTTTTTAATTTCATTTCGATATACTGTGTGTAAAGTACGTCATTATAAACTCGTTTTGAGTTTTGTATTTTGAATTTAACGATATGAGAGTAGATAAAAGCTCTTTTACTCACTGTTTTGGTGTTTGAATTTAGAACACATTGATGCGGTCGACCCCCGTCTTATTAGGTAAATATTACTCTTAATTTAAGTCATTGTTCCGATTTTAATGTTAATTTGTTGACTGAGCGATTGGACTACTTCGTTACGTGAAGCGGGTTCGATTCCCGCACGGAGCAAATATTCGTACTATGTTCTACAATTATTTGTTTCGGGTGTGGGTGTTTGTGTATTGTGAATTTAGATGTACGCACCCACGTGTGTGTGGAGCAGTATTAATAAAAAAAAAACTTTTTTTCGTTACATATATATTATCGCTCAAATCTTTCTTTTTCTCGTAGTCATGGTATAAAGTATCGTTTGCAACTCTTGAATAAAACGGATTTAAATCGAGGGCCTGAATCACTCGCGTCGCTCAGGATTTAAACATTTGAATCACTCGCTCCGCTCGTGATTCATTTCATCATGAATCACTCCCTACGGTCGTGATTCAGTCATTAAAATCCTTCGCTTACTCGTGATTCATATAATGGCCCTCGCTTTAAATCCGCTCTTTATTCACTAGTTGCAAAATATACTATTTTGCTTAACCGAACAGTTTGCACGAGAGACACTTCCAAAGTGGTAAAATGTGTGTCCCCCCCGTCCCCCCCTCTAACTTCTAAAATAAGAGAATGATAAAACTAAAAAAAATATATAATGTAAACCTCAACAAAAACTTCCAACGACAATTGGTTTGGATGAGATACAGTTCGCAGTTTTTGAGATATTTTTTTTTAGATATTTTTTTAATTTTTTGATTATTTTCAAAAACCGTAAATATAACTTTGCCATTCATACAAACACTATGAAAAACAAAGTTATTTTTATTGTTTGTGTATATTACTTACTAATCTCAATATAATTATATCCCACCAAAAACATTAAATGTAAAAAAATGCCAAGTCTCTCGATGCCGGGCACGCCGCAATCGCGGCGGTAAGACCCCTCTTTGAGGAGTGGCTGGAAAGGAAAGGCGTCACGGCGTCCTGACCTATCGCATGACGCAGGTCCTCACCGGACACGGAAGTTTCGGGAGGTATCTGTGTCGGATGGGGAGGGAAGAAACGCCGGGGTGTCACCATTGCGAAGATCGCCCGGAGGACACAGTAGAGCATACGGTGCAAGACTGCCCCGCTTGGGCAGAGCACCGCCGTGTCCTCACGGCAGCGATAGGCGGAGACCTCTCGCGCCCGGCATTGGTCGAGGCCATGCTGCGGGGCGAGACGGAGTGGGAAGCGGTCGCCTCCTTCTGCAAAGCAGTAATGCTCGTTAAGGAGGAGGCGGGCCGTGAGAGAGAGAGGACAGCGTCCTCCCTCCGCCTCACCCGCAATTGTAGACGCCCACGGCGTCGGACGTCGCAAGACGATCTCCGGCCACCGTAGGCGCGGGCATGCGGGCGGCGAGTAAAGGGCAACTCGCTGTCCGACCATGGACCATGCCCGAGTCGACGGCGCGTTGTGTTCCACGCGCGCCTCAAAGAGCGTCAGCACGATGACGGGGCCACGCCCAAGAGGGCCAAAGCCTGCCGGGGTCGCGGGACTTATCTCATTACCGTGACCCCGGAACACAAAGGGCTATTGAAGGACACCGTGGATTTTAGTCAGTACAAGTCTGACAGTCCCTCCCGCCCTGCCCGGGGTGGGAGGACTCATTTGATGATTTTACCACGCTAAAAAAAAAAGTCTCTCGATGCAATCTTTCCATCGTAAAAAGTTTTGAGATCTCATAGAAGCCAAGTCCTATTCAAATTATTTTGTAGTTATAAATCAACATTTAGTAATTGTATCAATAGTTTTCTTTATATTATAATTATAGTGACTTGGCAATGAGCACAAATCAAAAGCTGCTTGCTGCCTGGAATTATGTGCAAATGTTACTGATGAGACCTGTGATCAGATTATTTGTTATGTGTGAATCATGATGGTCACTACCGACTACATGCTCCAATACAATAATTAAGAATACCTTACGGGCCATCGCTTTATGAAAGTAAATGAACCGAGAGTACACTAACACTAGTGTTTGCGTACACACTTGTGCACTATAATTTATATCCTGCGCAGTTTACTAGTCTTGGATGAGACTGACTGCCGTTGCCGAAATTCGGTCGGGACGACACGGATAAACCAAAAGAAAATTAATTTTGTGATATTAATGTTTACGCATGCGGTGTGTGACTTTCAACTCCTCCAAATATGCCGTTTTATTTGTTTCTTCTTGTGCTCATTGCCAAGTCACTATAATTATAATATAAAGAAAACTATTGATACAATTACTAAATGTTGATTTATAACTTTTTTTTTTTGGGTGGCAAAATCATCAAATGAGTCCTCCCGCCCTGGGTGGGGCGGAAGGGACTGTCAGACTCTTACTGACTAAAATCCACCCGTGTTCCTTCGGATGCCCTTTACGTTCCGGGGCCACGGTAAAAAATCCGAGACCCCAGCAGGCATTTGGCCCCATAAGGGGCCCCGTCGGTGACGCGTGAAACACGACGCGCCACCGACCCGGGCTTGGTCCTTGGTCGGACGGCGAGCATACCCATTACTCACCGTCCGCAAGTCCGCTCCGCCGCTGTGCCCTCTGCTATTCAGAGGGACACGCGTTGGAGCCTCCACCCGACAGGCTATTCGCATACGGGCAAAGAGACCCCTTAGGCACAGTGCCTAAGAAGAGTGTTTTGCCCGCATCCCAGGGCGCACCGGCCCGAAAAACTGGTCTTCCCCCCGGACGTATCCGAGAGGGAACTCCAGTCCACGGGCGCACGTGGAGGTTTCCTGTCTTAGCACCCCTTGATTTATAACTACAAAATAATTTGAATAGGACTTGGCTTCTATGAGATCTCAAAACTTTTTACGATGGAAAGATTGCATCGAGAGACTTGGCATTTTTTTACATTTAATGTTTTTGGTGGGATCTCATTTATTTTTTGTAAGTGTATTTCTTTTTTCTTTTTTTAGGTGACCTCATAATTTCTTGGACTTCAGCTACTGCTTTGCTTCGAACCCATTCTCTATCTCTATCTTTCAGTAACAATAATAAATCTACTATCTAATCCGGCTAACTTAAGTTCTCCGAATATCGCTACAATATTTTTTTAGTTTCGAAATGGTTTTTCATTAGGGACACGATATCGAATCCGATACTTTACTCATATCGCTACTTTTTGTTTCGATACTAGTATTCAGATATTCGATACTTTCTTTCGATACTAGTACTAATATCAGTACTTAGCATCGAGTATCGATACCATAAAAAAAAATTAAAATAAGAACTAACTCTTAAATACCAATTTAACGCATCAGCTTAACGTACTTAGATATTCTGAACCTCAGAATAATAACTAAAACATTAGAAACCTTAACTAAAATAGCAACAGACTATTTTTGTCTCTGCGCATTGTGAAGGCGTAAGAAAGGGATGCATAATTATACATCTCAACATTCGTATTCGTATTGATTCATAACGTTGCCAATAGTTTTCTATATGCGTGTGTTCTAAAAGTGATGTTCAACACACACACAAATTCACTAAACCGTCCACACTAATGCCGGCCACACACATTACAGTATACTTGTACAAATTTCTAACATAGTCAGTGTCCTGTGTTTGTGCAAGTCTAGATTTGCACAAGTATACTGGTACCGTGTATGGTCGGCATAATGACATATACCATTTTCAGTTGGTCTGACTTTACGAAAAAGATCATCACGCAGTACATACTTTTAATTTAGTAGCATTATTACAACCAAGTAGAACCACTTTACATTTTAACTCGTGACGCATTCGAAAATAATAAGAACTGTGCGGTGTTTTTGTTTCACTCACTCTCGTGTTCAGTGTACTGTCAGATATGAGTAAGATAGCTGCACATACGAGTAGCTTTTGATTTTTGTACTTATCAAACCTTTTTTTGTACCTATCTAAATTGTTTGTTATTTTATTTTAATTATGGTCCATTAATAAATTACTTACAACAAGTCACATTCATGGTCCACAACAGAGATGCGCATCTCTGTTGTGGATCATGTGGCTGTGAATTAATTTAAAGTAGTAGAGAAACTATGGCGCGGGCATGCATGCGGAGAGTAATGAATGGGCGACTCGCTGTCCGACCATGGACCATGCCCGGGTCGACGGCGCGTTGTGTTCCACGCGCGCCTCAAAGAGCGTCAGCATGATGACGGGGTCCCCCTTTAGAGGGCCAAAGCCTGCCGGGGTCGCGGGACTTATCAAATTACCATGACCCTGGAACGTAAAGGGCTATTGAAGGATACCGTGGATTTTAGTCGGTATACAAGTCTGACAGTCCCTCCCGTCCTGCCCTGGGTGGGAGGACTCATTTGATGGCTACCATTACAAAGCTAAAAAAAAAAGTAGTAGGGAAACTCCAAATTCATTCGATACTTTCGTTTCGATACTATTACTAATTTGATACTTTTGTTTCGATACCGATACTATATCGATATCGCTACTTATGGTTGCGATATCGTGTCCCTATTTTTCATAGATAGATGGCGCTATCAAATGACAATTATCGAATTATTTTAAAGTACTACTTAGACTGCGCTCTGTAACAAAACCATAGCGCGATTCAGACAGGTACAAAGCCATCTATCGAGCGCGCATACAATATTTATCGCAATACAATGGAGTTTTAGCTTTGTTAATTTAATGAATAATGAACTTTATGTATTAATTTGTATTAATTATAGTCTATGTATTACATTTACATAATTCTTTTCTATTCTATGTATTTATTCATCCAATTGAATACTTAAACAACGAACAAAGTTAACAATGCAGTCAAAATCCATACACAATGTTTTTGCCAAACCGCAAATATAAAATTGTTTTCTATGGTATATTATTTTTTAATGTTTTTATAATTTTTTCCTTTATATGTGGCTAATGACCTATCTTGGTGCAAAATTTAAAGTTTCTAAGTCTGCTAGAAGTACCTTAGAGTTTTGATGATCGGTCAGTGAGTCAGTGAGTGACAAAATGGTGTAACTTTGATCGACCGTAACTCCTAAACTATTAATTCAATTGGCATGTAATTTCGAACTTAAGCTTGTTCTAATGCCTACTATTAGTCACCGAAAACCTAAACTCTTAGCTTTGTCCACGTCGAAGATATAGGGGGGGCGAAACAGCCGCGAATCGCTTCGAGAAAAGATGGTACGGCCGTGCCCGTTTGCTCGAGACTTGGCTGGGGCACTGCCGTGCCCCCAGATCCCTAATCTATGCTTGCTACTACGGAACCCTTCATGGGCGAGTCCAACTCGCACTTGGCCGGTTTTTTGTTTTGTTGTTGTTTTTGAAGTCGGTTACTTTTTTTGAAAAAGTTTTTATTTTACCCTTTTTAGTTTATTAGTTTATTTATTAAATATTCAACCCAAATTCTTGTAAAAATACAATTTTTTTTTACATATGCATTATCTTGTAATCCGTCACAACATAAAAAAAATCCATATCTCTAAAACTACTGAACCGATTTTGATGAAACTTGCAGTGTACCCTAAGTTGAGCAATACCTAGTACAACAAAAAAATAATTACAGTCAAAATCTGTTATTACGACATCGAAGGGACTATTCATATTTAGTCGTAAAAACCGATAGTCGTAACAACCAGTGATGCTGTCGAGGTGACAAAATATTTATTTTATGAAGTGATATTTTAAAAAACCACTTTAAACAAGGCTTCCTCAATCTTCGTATGCTTCGTTGTTCTGGCTCGTTTAATATTCAAATAATTTTTATCATAGAGGGTTTCATTTTTTTTCTTCTCTTTCCTAATGGTTGAAATTGTCGAATGTGATACACCATAATTATTCTTTTGCCAAGTCTTTGTTTGGAACTCTGCTCTCTAGCTTTGAAATAATACGCGATTTTTCTTCGATATGAATTTGTTTTTGTTACCGACGACGTTTTAAAAGTTTCACAAATAACTCGATAATATATTTTGTTGCGTCTTGTGTACAGCTAAGCACCAGCTAAGTAACAAACTAAGAGACAAGGAAAGAGCCTCTATGGCATACACATGTTTTGTTTCTAAGAATTACAAAAGACCCTAAAACTCGACACGTGCTTACTTTTCGATAATAACTTTGACCATTATACTGTGCCTATTCAAATTGTTTACAATACAGCTGAGTTGGTCGTTGTACAGATACAATTCTCCGAGAACATTAGTCAAATGTGGCCGCTAAATGCGGTATGTCGTAATAACCAATGTCGTAAAAAGCAATGTTTTTGATAAGGCGGTCATATAGCATTCAGCCGGGACCTTTGATTACGGTCAATATAACCGGTAAGTTGTTCTAAACGATGTCGCCAAAAACGGTTTTGACTGTACTTAAATCGAACTTGTAGTTCCGGAGATATGCGTGCACAAACATAAAAACATACATACATACACTTGTGAAATTTGGCACATTTGTTCAGATGCTGATATAGACTAAATATGAAAACTGGGCAGTTCTGATAATATTACATAGTATGTATGTAATATTATCAGAACTGCCCAGTTTTCAAAAATTCAGGGTCAAATTGATAACATCCTTTTTTTTTGAAGTCGGTAAAAAATAAATTGAAGTTTTATTGTTTTATATTCTAAATCTGTAGGGTGGGGTGGCAGCCATTGAACCACCAAAAGTTTGAAGAGGTCTAGCGCGCTCGTCGTTACAGTCTAAGAATATATTTTTATCTCAGAAGATAGGTTATTTAATAAGCTGCCAAATTGCTTTATGAAAAATGGAAAATATTTGCTATTGCCTAATTTATACAGTTTTTTTAAAACACGGGAAATGGTTCTTTGCGTACTCCAATGAACCGGGGGATGGTACAAAATGAACCAGGTGGTACACAATGGAAAGTGGATGGTACTAAATGAACCAGGTGGTACACAATGAACCGTGGTGATGGTACACAATGACCCGGGGTGATGGTATTAAATGAACCAGGTGGTACACAATGAACCGGGGGGATGGTACACAATGACCCGGGGGGGTGGTATTAAATGAACCAGGTGGTACACAATGAACCGGGGGGATGGTATGTACTAAATAAACCAGATGGTACATAATGAATCACGGTAATGTAAAAACCGATAATTGTTTGTTTTAAATGGAAAATAAATACAAAATTTTTAAGTTTTCATATTTATTAAGTTTCGGTTTATAAAAAAACCACACAATCAGTCTTAAACCTAATTTTTAACAATAATAATAATAGACTATTAAAAAGTTTTGTGACGCTTATATGAGCATTTATAAAAGGATGGTGAGCAAAATACACCCAGCTCCGCCAGCCATATACTAAGTGTGACTTAAAACATCTACCAAAAACATGTATTTTTTATTATGACGGCATAAAAAATATCCCAGAGATATAAAAGTGTACATAGGTACCTAAACTAAAAAAATATTTTTACTTGCTAGGTACAGCTGTATTTATTATAAGTAATGACTATTGTACATAACTATTATGTGAGCCTAACTATATAAATGTGCCAAGCCGATCCTAAAATCCCCTGCGCTCGCACTCACTCGCGCTGTTGCTGGACGCGGGTAGTCAAATAAAAGTACTCTGTGCGGGTAGGTACCTAGTCGAGTTGTTATCGCTGCAGTCCTTTGGGTTACATCGTGGTGATTGTGCGCTCTTTTATTACTTTATGATACTAAATAATTACTGACTACACGCTTCGGATTTTGGACTTTGTTTATGTGCTTTGTGAATTGTTTTTTGTTGAACTGGAATCATGTTTCATCCTAGCCGTGGAACAGTTTGTTTGATTTGCAATCGATCCGTATTACGTAGAAGACGATTAACTATAACCAATCTACTGTTTGAACAAAACCCAACAGCCGCAAGATTCATCTTAAATAATGTTGGATCACACCAAGTAAGTACATACATACCTATTATTATGTTATTATTAAACATGCACTTTAGCATTATAATTCGCGTAAAGTTCAAAAGTAGCTTCTTCTTCTTATCGTGTTTTAAGGCGCGGGCCCACCGCGGCCGTCCGCGGCCTGTTGTGCTCGGACACGCGGCGCGTTTTAGCTGCGTGTATTAAGTTTGACAACGTGGGTTTACGTTTCCACTGGAGTACACGAATATGACCCAAGACTATGTATAGCGTGCCACGGCGCACGAAGAGGCTACGCACGTGCCACTGCAAAACTGCGCTGCGATAAGCGAACTGTCACATAGTCGTGGGTCATATTCGTGTACTCCAGTGGAAACGTAGACCCAAGTCGATAGCGTTGAGCTACGTAACCGCTTATTCGAGCAAGCCACGCATGTATCAATGACGTCAATTCATGCATAGCCTCTCCATGGGTTGCAGTGGATATAACCGCATACATATTCTTACAAAGCGAAGCTTAATACACGTGCGTAGCCTCTCCGTGCGCCGCGCCTTACTGTTTTTTCAATTACGTTTTTTTTATTGCAGATTGCGTTTAACAACGCAGAGTTCATTTGTCGTCCTTGTTACCAAAGAGCTTCGGCGTCATCTGCGTCATCATCGACTCCACAAAGAGCACCTACATCGCGTACTCCTCAAGATGCCACCGCAGCTATCCATCAAGTTCCAGTACAAGACGTACCCGTTGCTCCACTTCAGGCTGACGTACCAGCACAAGATGTCCCCGCCATTCCACATCAGGTTGATGAGCCAGCTCAAGATATCCCTGCTGCTCCACTTCATGCAGATGTTCCAGAACCACATCAGGAGGATGCGCCAATGTTAGGTGCTCCAGATAATACATCGATTGTATTACCGAATGTTTCTCGGCCACCGAATTCCGCCCGAACGTGTATGGTTTTCGGATGTCACCGACACTCACTACATAGAATTCCAGAAAGCCAAAGAATTCATTTAATGCAAATACTCAATTACTACATTCCAGAATTTGCAAGGATTTGTGATGTGCATCTGCGCTCAAATGATTGGGAAAGAATGACGAGCGCCCCAAATGTGTTGCATAACTTTAATGCGGAACAAATGACAGATATAATTAACTTGTTAAAAAAAGCTGTCGAAGATGCGTCGCGGTTAGATTTTGAAAATATAGAACATTTCGATGAAGACGAACTGTACTACTTTACGGGAAGAAATAGGGAAGAATTCATAAGAATTATTGATCAGACTCCGTCATTATCTACCACTTGTAAACAGCCGAATACTGCTCTTGGAATAATGTTAGTTAAACTGAGAACGGGAGAACCCAATGAGAGGTTATCATTGTTATTCCACATGAGCCGGAGAAGCTTAGAACGACTAATGAAGTCCGCCCGTGAGGCTCTGATCGAAGACTTTGTTCCGACATACTTGGGTTGGGATAATATTACTAGAGAACAAATAGCTCAGCGGAATCTGCAAATACCAAACACACTATTTGGAAATGCTGACACAGGCGACATTGCAGATAGAAAAGCCGTAATTATTTGTGACGGGACGTATATATACAGTGTGTCCGGACACGAGTTAGCGATACTTGAATGGGATATTATAGATTCATTTTCATCGACAAAACTGCTTTTAAAAAAATTCTTACTCCAACACCTCGCGAATGGCGGCCATTTTAGTTTTTTGATTTGTCAAACTGGGGTATGTACAATAAAATGCAAATATCTTTAAATCCAAGAGACCTACATACATGCAAATGACTTTATTGCAAAGTTAAATGTTAAGGCTTTTCAAAAACTTGCGAAAGTTTTCTAAATAATATGTAAAAAGAACAAAAAAACGTGGGCAAACACGAAATTGTACACAAAAATTACTGAATTTTTTCACATTTTATACTCTAGCACGAAAAGTACCCCTGTATTTTGCTTAGATGTTTGCATTAAATTAAAATTATTTGAGTTAGGCTATAAAATGGTATCAAAATTATTTCTCTACGTCAAGTACTTTAGGAGTTATTCTTACTTGAACATAACCCTTCCTGAGCGAATGTACCCCAATATTACAGGTGTCGCATTCTTTGGGCGAGCTAAATCGTTTCAGTGTAAATTTATGAGCTGTCATTATTAACCACCATGTAAATGATCCCAAAGAATCACCCATAAACTGAAATGGCCCATTTTTTGAATTTATTCAAAGAATTTTTGTTCATAAAGTAAACAAAAAAAAATATTGTTTCAGTTTAATGGTGATTCGTTGGGATCATTTACATGGTGGTTAATAATGCCAGCTTATAAATTCACGTTGAAACGGTTTAGCTCGCCCAAAGAATGCAGCTTCTGTAACATTGGTGGTACATGCGCTAAGGAAGGGTAATGTTCAAGTGAGAATAACTCCTAAAATACTTAACGTAGAGTGATAATTTTGATATAATTTTATAGCCTGACTCAAATACTTTTAACTTAATGCAAAAACCTAAGCAAAATACAGAGGTACTTTTCGAGCTAGAGTATAAAATGTGAAAATATTCAGTAATTTTTGTGTACAATTTCGTGTTTGCCTACGTTTTTTGGTTCTTTCTACATATTATTTAAAAAACTTTTGCAAGTTTTTGAAAAGCCTTAAGATTTAACTTTGCAATAAAGTCATTTGCAAGTATGTAGGTCTCTTGGATTCAAAAATATTTGCATTTTATTGTACATACCCCAGTTCGACAAATCAAAAAACTAAAATGGCCGCCATTCGCGAGGTGTTGCAGTAAGAATTTTTTTAAAAGCAGTTTTGTCGATGAAAATGAGTCTATAATATTCCCTTCAAGTATCGCTAACTCGTGTCCGGACACACTGTATATTTACAAAAGCTCGAATTTTTTGTTCCAAGTTGAAACCTATAGTCCTCACAAGTATACCAATCTGTTGAAACCATTTATATTTGTGTGTTCAGATGGCTATATAATTGAGGTCACTGGTCCACATGCTGCTAAAAAATCAGATGCATCAATAATGCAAGACATAATTACTAATGAAGAACATCCATTTCATTGGCAGTTTAGACCAGATGATGTATTCGTGTTAGACCGAGGATTCAGAGACGTCGTTCCAGCTCTCGAAGCGCTTGGATATGAGGTGTATATGCCCCGTATCGTTGATAGTGGAGAAACACAACTTACAACAGCACAGGCAAACGAATCCAGAAAAGTCACGCTTATTCGGTGGGTCGTTGAAGTCGTGAATGGTCGTATTAAGCGTGACTTTAAGCTGTTTCGCCAAGAATATTTCCACAGCGCAATGACACACATGTTCCAGGATTTTAGAATTGCTTGTGCATTAATAAACTGTTTTCACGTACCTATTACCGATAGTGAATATGCGATGGAATTCATAGAAAGAATTAATGAAAGACAAGAAATGTAAAACATTTTAGGTGAATTCGTCACAAGACGCCGCATGAATAGACAACGAGTTCCTTTCGAAGAAATGAACGCTGATTTGCCTGGCTTTGAATCATTTCCCAGGCTCACCCAAAGAGAACTTGTTATTTTTGCCCTGGGAACTTACCAATTGAAATTGGCAAAAAGTTATTATAGTGAGCATGTTCGGGGCAACGGACACTTCAATATATTTCTTTACAGGGATCCCGAACGACTCGTTGCCGAGCTCAACAATGCTGGCATTGAAGGCTCAAACCTGTGGCTCTTGCGAGCGAAGATAAAATCAAGGTACACGAGGTCGAAGCTCCATTACACATATGTGTTAATTAGCGAAAATGAGAGTGGATTAAATGCACTGAACCATTATTACTGCTCATGTAAAATAGGAAACCGTACTTTAGGTTGCTGCGCACACGTAATGGTAGTTATATGGTATTTAAGCCTAGCAAGGCATGAAGAAAATATACACAGACCGGCTCTATTTTTGGACTCCGTAATAATAGATCGCAATAATTAATAATTATGTATATTTCGTTTTGTTTTTGTTTCGTGTATATTGTTTATTTCGTTTTATATAACAATAAAAAAATATTTGTAAGTTATGTTTGTTTCATTAATACCTAGTATTCAAATATTAATAAATAGAGAACCCCAGGACAGAATTTGATGTACATTGGCACCGAGAAACATGGATGTGATACCTTCTAAATTAAAGTAGTCAAAGCTGTGGCGGATGTGGGTGTGCCGCCCATACATTTTTGCCCACTATCCTTTACCTGTTTTTTCACAGCCTTGATTTTTTTGTCTTAGAAATCACATATCACTAAGTAAAAATATGTTACTTGGTTGAATAGTTTTTCTATACCTCTTTATATAGCTACCCTGGTGGGATTCCTTCGTCCAATGCTGAAATAGACAATAGTGATTAATTAATATGACATTAACACTTAGAGGTTGACTGGAATAATACTCCCCACCTGCTTATATAGCATAATACAAAGCACTTAGATGTGTTACACAATGAACCATGGTTCATTGCTTACCCAGGATAAATGGCTCATAGCGTACCTATCTCCTCATATGAAATGTTACGTTATGTTTTATACTAAAACCGTTACGAATTAATTCCAAAAAAATCTTTTTAAAATAAGAACCGACTTCAAAATCAAACACAAAAAAGTGTAAAATAACTTTTCTTTCGGAAATCGGTGGCTTTGTTTTTTATTTTTTTCATTGACTATGGCCACCGACTTTTTAAGTTTTTATTTTACCCTTTTTAGTTCAGATATTCAAAAAAAAAATCTTCGTATAATCGGGTCTTTAGAAATCTATAATCCAAGTGAGCAACAAAAACGGATCTATGCGGGCAACGTCACGAGATATCCATTACTGTTATATACTAAAACCTTCCCCAGAATGTTACAAACACTTTTCATCAAAATTGGTTCAGCCAAACGCGTAATAATCGCGAACAAACATTCAATCGACTTAGAAAATCCACAATCCAAGTAAGCAAAAAATTCCCTGTCTCAAAAACTACTGGACCGACTTTGATGAAACTTGCGGTATTCCCTAAATTGAACAATACCTAGTACAACAAAAAATAATTACTTAAATTGGACTTATAGTTCCGGAGATATGCGAACACAAACATAAAAACATACATACACTTTTGAAATTTGGCACATTTGTTCAGACGCTGATATATACTCGTCAAAACAAAATAAGGGCCACTTTTTAAATTGCACTTTAAACAAGTATTGCTCTTATTCTGGGTACATAATAAATACTATATATCTTGTTATGGTTTCTTTCAAGTATTATTATTGTTTCTACTGCATAATTGGAAATGTGTAACTTTGTTTTAATTAGATATTTGAGATTACTTCGAATTTACGGTATGTTGTTTTTAGGGTTCCGTAGCCAAATGGCAAAAACGGAACCCTTATAGATTCGTCATGTCTGTCTGTCTGTCTGTCCGTCCGTATGTCACAGCCACTTTTTGTCGAAAGTATAAGAGCTATCCTGTTGAAACTTGGTAGGTAGATGTATTATGTGAACCGCATTAGGATTTTCACACAAAAATAAAAACAAAACAAATTTTGGGGGTGCCCCCCGTACTTAGAATTGAAACTCAAAAAATTGTTTAAAAACTTAAAGTAAGTAAAGACAAAAAATTAAAAAGAAACTTACGTTTTTTTCGTCGTTTTTGCTTGAGTAAACACAAGGTTGCGGCTCACGCGTACGTATGTCGCGACAAGCTCCCGGCAAGTAGACCAAACTTCAGGACGTGGCAAGCGGGTCTCGACCCGTTTTTTGCGCGAACTGGCATAGCTGCGTAAGGCCGGTAGGTAGGTGCTATGATATGGTTCATACTGTACCTACACGCGGTTCATTGGCTACCACCCTACCCTCTTTTTAATTTTTTTTTTAAAAGGAAGAAGAAATCAAAGTCATCATTATAATTTACCGTAACAAAAAAGATTTCGATTTTTCAAAGTGATCGCAAACTTTTTTGATGTGTGTTTGCGTAGGGTTGATGTTAACATGTGATTCCATTCCATCATTATGCGGCAAAAATGTTCGCTCTGGTCGATTCACACAAGGTATAGTACGCGTCACGTGAAAAGAACGCTAGAAGAAAGTGGTGGGGATGTGTTTGCGCATGGGTACAGTCTCGCATGTGCCTATTGGATGTGGATTCTGCGTGGGAAGCAAAGCTCAACTGACGAACCAACAGCACACCGGCAAACATGCAGCGCATGGCTCACCCGGCCCGCGCCCTACCTCAAGCCACCAAATAGACAGATAAATCGCCTATGCGCAGCTTGACCGCCACATGAGCAACCTGTGCGTGTAAGTACAAATGTCGTATGCTATTTTGTTGGAATCGTACCATTAGGTACCAACAGATTTGACAATCTGTCCAATTTGCACAGATTAATATAATATAATTAATTACCCAACGACGCTGGAAGCTAACTCGTACAGCTGCTTGGCGGCGGGAAAGGCCTGCAGCGCGCGGCCCATGCCCAGCGCCTGTGCGCCTTGGCCCGGGAACAGCAGTACGGCGGTGTCGCGCGGCTGCACGCGCGGCGGCGCTCGCTCGCGCGCGCGCGCCGCGTACGGCTGCGTCGCCCAGCGCATCTCTGGCTCTGCAGCCTCCTCCGCAGGCTCGCCGAACGAACTGGCATCGTCCAACAGGCGGCGGAGCGGTGTCTTTTCATTTTCGCTATTTGCTTGTGACCGCTTGGAACTGGATCGCGCAAACAACCGCGGCGAGCAGATGTCACAGAACACTCGCGTGATGCGCTGCATTGATCTAGAATACCCAGGACATGAATTCGTCTACACTGCAAAACATCGTAATTATTAAACAAGGGTGACAAAATACTCAAAGACATTCGACTGAATGATTGTTCGAATGGAATATGCGCTTACTACAATAAATTATTGGAGTGCTCATTGTTTTTATGTGTTCAGCTAACATGTACTGAAATAGGTACAAACAATAAAAAAAAAACGTGTGGCACTCGAGGACTGCCGCGGTAAAGCTATTGCATAGCATTTTTTATCAACTTATGCAAATATAATTATTTATTATATTTATTACTGTACTAATTAGGCTATGGTCAGCCACGTCAATCAAGTGAAACGTCAAGAAAAGTTCTCCTCCCTCTCCCTCAATAAAAAAACCGGCCAAGTGCGAGTTGGACTCGCCCATGAAGGGTTCCGTAGTAGCAAGCATAGATTAGGGATATAATTATATTGAGATTAGTAATTAATATACACAAACAATAAAAATAACTTTGTTTTTCATAGTGTTTGTATGAATGGCAAAGTTATATTTGCGGTTTTTGATAATGTACTATATCTCAAAAACTGGTAAGTGTATCTCATCCAAACCAATTTTCGTTGGAAGTTTTTGTTAAGGTCTACATTATATATTTTTTTTAGTTTTATCATTCTCTTATTTTAGAAGTTACAAGGGGGGACACACACTTTTTACCACTTTGGAAGTGTCTCTCGCGCAAACTGTTCAGTTTAGAAAAAAATGATGTTAGTAACCTCAATATCATTTTTAAAGACCTATTCATAGATACCACACGTATGGGTTTGATGAAAAAAATTTTTTGAGTTTCAATTCTAAGTATTGGGGGCAACCCCAAAATTTGTTTTGTTTTTATTTTTGTGTGAAAATCCTAATGCGGTTCACATAATACATCTTTCTACCAAGTTTCAACAGGATAGCTCTTATACTTTCGACAAAAAGTGGCTGTGACATACACGGACAGACAGACAGACAGACAGACATGACGAATCTATAAGGGTTCCGTTTTTGCCATTTGGCTACGGAACCCTAAAAAATGATATTAGTAACCTCAATATCATTTTTAAAACCCTATCCAAAGATAACCCACACGTATGGGTTTGGTAAAAAAAAATTTTGAGTTTCAATTCTAAGTATGGGGGGCACCCCCAAAATTTGTTTTGTTTTTATTTTTGTGTAAAAATCCTAATGCGGTTCACATAATACATCTACAACGGGATAGCTCTTAAACTTTCGACAAAAAGTGGCTGTGACATACGGACGGACAGACAGACAGACATGACGAATCTATAAGGGTTCCGTTTTTGCCATTTGGCTACGGAACCCTAATTACCCCTTGCTCAATAAAAGCATGCTTTCCTGCTAGTAATGAGCACGTCTGTCCATACCTTTATGAGCACGTCTGACCGTATTATAATTGCCGAAGTCTCCAGAACTGAAACGGCGTTAGACGATGCGTGGTGTCAGGTAATTTCCTTAGGGTTTTTCTATCTAGCTTAAAAATGTGAATGTGATTATTTTATACATGACACTGCTGTATTCGTGCTTAAGGCGCGGACTGACTACGATTTTAATCGCTTATGACCGCGTAAACTATTGTCACCACTATGGAGCGTTAATAAGATTGAAAATTGAAAAAATGATATTTGTGTTGAAATGTGACGTAAGCTGCGAATGGGCATTTATTTTACTGCTTTTCTTTAGATTATTTAAAATATAGACATAAAATTAAATAAAGTTTGGTTAAAGTTCTAAAAAATGGAAAACCTACTAAATTCTTAAAAAAAAACTGTTGTTATCGCTGGAAATACAGAGATCTTCGACGTCAAAGTTTATTTTTGTGCTACAACTTCCCAATTTTTATTGGGAATATCAAACTCTTATTTATTATTCTGTTCGGTTTAAATTCTTCTTTATACCCTTCTCTGTTCACTGTATTTTTCGCGTTGCTTATTTTTATTACATTACGTCATACTCGACGTTCTAAGAAACCAATTTTTGGGAATATTGAGATAACACCGCGCCTTAAGTAGGGGTGAGGTATGCCTCGAGAAGTCGAGGCGCGGCGGGAAGAGCTCCGGCGCGATCTCAGGGCAGTTTGGAGAGAACGACTGTCGCAACCGAGGTACGGGCACGCCGCAATCGCGGCTGTAAGACCCCTCTTTGAGGAGTGGCTGGATAGGTCTCACGGCGTCCACCTACCGCATGACGCAGGTCCTCACCGGACATGGATGCTTAGGGAGGTACCTGTGTCGGATTAAGAAGGAGGAAACGCCCGGGTGTCGCCACTGCGAGGACCGCCCGGAGGACACGGTGGAGCATACGGTGCAGGACTGCCCCGTTTGGGCAGAGCACCGCCGTGTCCTCTCGACGGCGATAGGCAGAGACCTCTCGCGCCCGGCATTGGTCGAGGCCATGCTGCGGGGCGAGACGGAGTGGGAAGCGGTCGCCTCCTTCTGCAAAGCAGTCATGCTTGCGAAGGAGGAGGCGGGCCGCGCGAGGGAGAGGACAGCGTCCTCCCTCAGCCGCAGTGGTAGACGCCCACGGCGACGGATGTCGCGGGACGATCTCCCGCCACCGTAGGCGCGGGCATGCGGGCGGCGAGTAAAGGGCAACTCGCTGTCCGACCATGGACCATGCCCGGGTCGACGGCGCGTTGTATTCCACGCGCGCCTCAAAGATCGTCAGCGCAATGACGGGGCCCCCCTTTAGAGGGCCACAGCCTTGCCGGGGTCGCGGGACATACGTATACCGCGACTCCGGTACGCAAAAGGGCTACCGAAGGACACCGTGGATTTTAGTCAGTACAAGTCTGACAGTCCCTCCCGCCCTGCCCGGGGCGACTCATTCGATGATTTAACGACGAAAAAAAAAAAGTAGGGGTGAGGCCAAACGAGCGTAATTTTGTGAGTCGTGAGTCGCAGAATTTCAATCGATACCATAGAAAAACTTTTTTTTTAAATTTAACCGCCTTCAAAAACAACCACAAAAAAGGGTAAAATAACCTACAAAACAACTTTTCTTTCGGAAGTCGGTGGCTTTGTTTTTTTATTTCGTTGTCTTTTATGCCACCGACTTCCCTTTTTTGTGGTTGTTTTTGAAGGCGGTTTATTTTTTTTTTAAGTTTTTTATTTTACTCTTTTTAGTTAAAATATTCAACCCAAATTCTTGTCAAATACATAATTTTCTTACATGTACACTAGAATTTGGTAATGCTTAGCACCGGTATTAACATCGCTCATGTACACAATAAGCTAATACAATTCCCTATCAAAAACTGCTGAACCGATTTTGATAAAACTTGCAGTGTTTCCTAAAGTGAACTATTCCTCGTACAACAAGAAAAGAATTTTGAAAATCGGTCCACAATTGGCGGAGTAATCGTGTTACAAACACTCAAAAAGTAAAGATCATCACATCATCCATCAATAAAATGCTCACAAAATAAGAAGTACTGAACCAAATTGGATGACATTTTTATGGGACCAATGGGAAGTATACTGCATCGAACGAAAAAAGAAATAGACTAATCGGACTAGAAACCTCGGAGTAATCGGTGTACATACATAAAAAAAAAAACAAACTGACCGTATTGAAAACCTCCTCCTTTTTTTAAAGTCGGTTAAAAAGTCGAGACGCAAAATGAGTGGTCTGCACTGACTAGCAGAACACGACATTCTGCGACTCACGAGCACGACACACAAATTTACGCTCGTTTGGCCTCACCCTAACTCGCTCGTGGAAAAATAAAATGTAAGCAAAAGGTTTTTATTTTGAACCATTATGATAATATGTATTCACATTCATTTTGAGCAGTGCACATTTTGCGTCAAACCCCCTCTAATGCATCATTGCGTCCGCATCGCAATTGATGGTAAGTAGGTATGTAGCTTTATTAATTTAATGTTGGATTTTAAATTTTCGGTTACTGTTCTACAAATTCCTTCGTAATGTTGTTCGTGTCTTTTTTTTTGTGTAGTAAAATCATCAAATGAGTCCTCCCGCCTAAGGTGGGGCGGGAGGGACTGTCAGACTTGTACTGACTAAAATTCAGGGAGATCCTTCAATAGCCCTTTACGTACCAGGGTCACGGTTACCAGGTGAGACAGTCCCGCGACCCCGGCAGGCTTTGGCTCTCTTAGGCTCTTAGGGGGCCCCGTCAGATTACTGACAGGCCCCCGCCCAAGCTTTGAGGCGCGCGTGGAACACAATGCGCCGTCGACCCGGGCATGGTCCATGGTCGGGCGGCGAGTCACCCATAACTCACCGCCCGCATGCCCGCGCCTAACGGTGGCCGGAGATCGCCTTGCGACGTCCGTTGCCGTGGGCGTCTCCCGCCCACGCGGGAGTAAAAAAAAGGCACACCTAACCTGACCTGTCCGTGTCGACGTGCCCTGAAGTCCCGAGCTCGCTTCACTCGCTCTTGCATCCCAGGTGAAATAACTGATTACTACTTAACAAGGCGTCTCAACGGCGCCCCGCAAGCACAGGTTAGATTAGAAGGGGATGGCGGGGTCTGGGCGTTGCCGTTACATGAGAGCGGTGCCAAGACACAGAGGGCACCTCCCTCTTTATGCTAAAAGATACTAAGTTTTTGGAATACGCCTATTATCTATTTATATAAAAGAACAGGGTTTTTTATTAAGACTCGACTACAGCCGAAACCGCTAAACGCAGAAACTTGAATTTTAGACAACAGTTGCAGTCTACCATGTAGGGTGGCAATAAGACGGGATTTTGCGAAAATCCTCCTCTAAGGGGGTGAAAAGGGGTGAAAACGTTTGTATGAAAAATCTTATTCCTTGGGTTTATAAATTTGAAACTTGCCAGGCATAAGAACACAAGTAATTAAAAAAGATTGGCTCTATTATTTTTTTAAAACTACCCTCCATTGGTAATCTAGGCGTTGTTAAAGTTTGTATGGGAAAATCATAACGCGTGAGTTGATTAATGTGAAAATCTGTATTTATATACAAGATCAGAAACAATTAAACACGTGTTTTTGGATTTTTCAAAAATCACCCCCCAAGTTAGTGAAAAGGGGTATTCAAGTTTAAAGGGGAGGATCTTTAACCGCTAAACGTATAACATGAATTTTGGTCGGTAGTTGCAATTTATTATGTAGGTGAGGACTAAGAAGGGATTTTGCGAAAATCGAATCCATCTGTAAGGGGGTGAAAAGGGGTGAAAACCTTTGGATGTAAAATCTTATCCCCTAAGTTTATAAACTTGAAACTTGGTACGAATATGAGTATAAGTAAATAAAAAGATGGGCATTGTTACTTTTTTAAAACTACCCTCCATTGATAATCTAGACGATGTTGAAGTTTGTATGGGAAAATCATAACGCGTTAACCGATACGTTTGAAACTCAGTTTATAGAAATAAGATCAAAATAATCAAATACGTGTTTTTAGGTTTTTCAAAAATCACCCCCTAAGGTGGTGAAAAGGGGTATTCAAGTTTTAAGGGAAGGATTTTACTGCTTGCTTCGATTAACTCAAAACTGGGCAAAAGGATGCGTATTTATTTATATTTCAAAAATCAACCCCTAACAGGGTGAACATCGGAAAATCAGTTTGTCTACACTAATATCTGTATTGAATAGGCTCCGAACTACTAGACCATTTTTAGATTTTCCAAAAGTTTCCTTTAAAGAGGGTGACCGGGTATCAAATTCACTGAGTTTGTAGTTAGAAACACGCGCAGACGAAGTCGCGGGCGGAGTGCTAGTGTGACTATAAAGAGTTTAAGGTTAGGTTACAAAAACACATTTCCTTGCCCTGGGAGTGGTACCGGGGGGTAGGGGACATCCCCCCTCCCTCGCCCCCCTCGGCCTGCTGCCGGATACACTTTATTTTTATTTATTTATTTATTTCGGGAAAACAAACAGATACACAAGTTTTTAATTTAAAGACATTACCTACATAATATTAGTGACATTTGTGTAACTCACAACGTTATCCACATTTTAACAATGTAATATTATCTTGGAACTACAAAAACACTACTTACCGAAACAATATAAGGTGGTTTTATGTGGCACTTCTAATAAGTACATGTCGTGTTACAACTTAGGTGGCTCAAGGATCTTCTAAACTTACTAGCCGATGTTAGAACACACTTAACCCAATATTACTACAAAAAACCATCGAATAGGTGCCTCTTTAAATGGGCCAGTTATTCAACGCGCCATACTACACAGAATTGTTAATATGCTGCTGTCCTGTTTGGTTATGTTTTTATGCGAAACGGATAGCGTATTTATGACCTAAGGTCTATTTTGATGTTCATAAATTATTTCATCCGTCTTTACATTAGAAACGGTATAATCTACCAAAAAAAATATGGCGTTATAAAAAACGACGTCACGACATACAGATTGCTTCCATAATTCACTCTTAGCGTTGTACGAAAGTCCAGTATAATAATAATATTCCACAACTATCACACAACGCCATCTAGTCCCAAGCTAAGCAGAGCTTGTGTTATGGGTACTAGACAACTGACAAACATACTAATATATTTCTAAATACATACATATTGAGATTGAGGGTGGGAAGCCAGAGAGATGAAATTTTTTACGTACACAATATGGACAACAAAAGGCCTAATAACACACACTCCCGACAAACACACGACACACTCTTTCACAAAAACACGACACACGCACTCACACTTCACACAAACACTGGAGCGGAGGCGAAAGCCGATGAAACTCCCGAGGGGGAGTCTCAGACACCTCTGTCACCCCCGGATGCTCTGCGGCTCAAACCGTGGCCACGACCAAAACCAATTCCCAGATAAAACGAGGGAAAACGGCGCTGCCTGGGATCAGTACCGCTCCCTCCAACACCGAACCCGGAGGCAGGGTGCCTCTTACCCATCCGCCCCCAAAAGTCTCTCCCCCAGTCAGGGCCACCACCGGCAAAGCGTTCACGCAAGCCTGGCAGGTGCAGGTGAGCAGGCGCGGCGGTAGGAAGGGCAACCCTCCCGAACCGGCCAGCGAGCCGAATCTACCCCCCCCCCCCCCCGTCTGGACGGGGTAAGAGAAGAAACCGACGGTCTAAAAAAGACAGGATACTAGCCCAGCAGATAGGTAAGGCTACCAACACTCCAGCTAACATAGTAAGCTCGGGCCAATTACACGGCGGTAAGGTATCTTTCTCCGCAGGCAAGTGTTCGCAGACCGGGGCAGGCACTAGCCGCCCAGGACCCAGCCATCAGCCATCGCGCAGCAAGACGGAGATACCGGCCCACAAACCCATACCGGCTCGGAGTAAACCAGCCGTGGCCAAATGTGACCTCAACGAGACTAATTCCCCTCGTGGAGAGCGCAAGAAGCCGCGACTGGACCACTCCTAGCGAACAGAAGTCCGAAGCTACGCCCAAGCCGCTAGCGCTGACCTAAACGTCGCAGTCACCTGCCAACAGAGAGGCCACATTACCGAAGAGGAATCGTTCAAGTTCCTGGAAGCCATCCAGTCGCAGATCCTCGTCGAATGCCTCTCTGACGAACAGAACCCACCGGGGCCGATTTTCAATGCGAAGCCGCAGTACTCCGGGAGAGCTCTCAAACTTTGGTGCGACAACACCGAAACCTTAGCCTGGCTGAGGAAAACGATTTCCGGCGTGGCTCTTCTCACTAGTAGTTCGCTAGTGGTCAAGAGCCAAGCGGACATAAAGCGGCGTGTCGTGTGGTTTTGAAAGAGCCGACCTTCCTATGCCGTGCTCTTAATTACCAGAACCCCTGGGCCGGCATCAAGCGGTGGGTACTACTGCACGCCAACAAACAAACTACAGCTTGGTTCGTGGTGGTCAGCGTCCCTGAGGATCTTATACCGACCCTTATGAAGGCTGGACGTCGCCTCGCATTTGGTGTGGGGCGCGTCTACCTGAAGTTTCGGGGTCCAAACGGCAGGTACGTCGACGTCCCTCAGGGTTGGGATCCCGCGACGAACACCTGGAGGCTGTCAACACAGGCGGAAGATCCTCCTACTACAGACATCCCGGAAGCACCCAAGACCGCACCGGAGGCTGCCTCTGCAGCCACACCAGCGGTTGCAACTGCAGTGGGGAGCACATCGGCCGCCTCTGCCGCCGCCACCGTGGAGACCGTCCTCTCTTCGGATGGGGAGCCGGATGATAGCATTCTGCTGTCACCGGTTTCGCGTCCGGGGGAGGGTGGTTTCGACGAAGGCGACCTGTTCGCTGGGTTGCGTCTGGAGGAGGATGAAGAGGGTTCGACCAGCGATGGCGTCCTCTTCGTCGGCCTGTAAGGTCCTACAGGCAAACCTCCACCACAGTCAGACCGCGACGGCTCAGCTGCGGAAGTGGATGGAGACCCAACACTCGGCCATCGCCCTGGTCCAAGAGCCGTGGATCAGAGCCGGCCGCATCCAAGGACTAACAAATGGAGGTAAGCTTCTAGTTACTACAGAACACGATCAACCCAGTGTGGTATGTAATATGATGTGCAAGTTTGCAGTAATAGCGAGTAAGTAGTTTACGTAGAATAGCGAATAAGTATTATGTTAAAGGCAGTGAATAAAAGGATCGCACGACATACGGACGTTTCTTTATAAACTCCACCTAACCCTCAGCCCAATCCTGCACCAGATAGTGCATCTACGTAACTAGTAACATCAAAACACAGTCACTAATTGACTTCTGTTGCAGAGACATATCAGCTATAAAGATATACATACAGCGTGACGGCATGGAGGTCCCACTTGTCCTGGCCTCGGCTTACATGCCTGAGGCTGAGGAACAGCCCCCACACGACCTCGCCCGCCTTGTGAGTTATTGCGAGAACGCCGGGCTTGAGGTGGTCATCGGGGCCGATACCAACGCACACCACTCTCTATGGGGCATGAACACGCCAAACGAAAGGGGTAAGACCTTAGTTGATTATCTTTTCTCCACTAACTCCGTGGTCTGGTGGCCTCGCACCAGGTTAGCCACCACTTCAAACAAACTACAACGCATACAAAGACTGGCCTGCATGGCGACAACAGGCTATATGAGGACTACGCCTACAGTAGCTCTGGAAGCCATGCTGGGGCTCCCTCCGCTTCACCTGTTCATACAGCAAGAAGCGACATTGGCGGCGGTCCGTCTCGAAACAATACAACTCTGGGGTAAGAGGGAGTCACAGCACACCTCGGTACTACAAGGACTTTATGAGGAATTTCCCATGGCAAAGGCCATATAAGACCGGGTACCCAAACAGTTTATCTTCGACAAGAAATACAAAATCCAACTCCATGAGGACCACCGCTGCGAGGGGCTGACTACTGAGCTACGGATCTTCACGGACAGATCTAAAACAGGTAGCGGTACTGGTGCTGGAGTCT
Organism: Agrotis exclamationis; assembly: GCA_950005045.1. Classification (NCBI taxonomy): domain Eukaryota; kingdom Metazoa; phylum Arthropoda; class Insecta; order Lepidoptera; family Noctuidae; genus Agrotis; species Agrotis exclamationis. The sequence goes on along the minus strand of OX465418.1, from coordinate 235,901 downwards.
TCTCAGAAGATCTCAACATCCGCATAGCCAAACACACAACACAGTGTTCCAAGCAGAATGCATGGGCATCATTCTGTCGGCGGCAGCGATCGCAGCTGGAGAGGTAAAGGACCACTCAATTCGCATACTTTCAGACAGCATGGCCGTGTTGCTGGCGCTTGAAAGCCACACGGTCAACTCTGGACTAATATACGAGTGCCACCAGAGCCTAAACTTGAGTGGCCTGTTGGTCTAGTGGTTAGTGACCCTGACTGCTATGCCGGACCGGAGGTTGTGGGTTTGATTCCCACCCAGGACAAATGTTTGTGTGATGAGCACGATCATTTGTTCTGTGTCTGGGTGTAATTTTTCTATAATATATATGTTCTTAGAAATATACACCGTGTTCTTCACGTTATCCATAAACTTTAGCAAATACTTCTATGGCTTTTACAAATCAAATCCAACAAAGGAAGTAGTCCTTAAAAAGGCTTCGTTACAAAGATATTTGTAATTTCATTTAATGAAATTTAATTGAGCTATCCACTAGTAAGTTAAGCCGTGGGGCGCCGGCTTAGAATTGCGTTCCCCCAAATCATCCCGTGGGTGTCGTAAGAGGCGACTAAGGGACAAACCGGAGGTCGAGCAGCAGCGTCCTCCGCGTACTGCACATCCTCACTGCGATCGCCAACCCGCCTGCCAAGCGTGGCGATTAAGGCAAATTACCCCCTTAATGATTGAAAGCACAGAAACCAGGCCCCCAGTCCCCGGCAGCTCCGCTATCCCTGGCGCGGGTAGCGGTCAAGGTAACGGCGGAGCAGGGGGTGCTAAGAATCTCCGGAAGAGATCCGGCTACCCACCCCCACGACGACTGGCCCTGGTAACACACAACATACGCACAATGAGGACTGACGAAAAGATCTGCGAGCTGGAAGAGGAGCTGAGCAAGTTACACTGGGACATTATAGGGTTATGCGTGTCCGTTACCCAGGCCAGATGTTGTCGAAAATGGTCATTTGAATCTTATAGATAATTAGTTTTGCGGCTTCTGTAATTGTTGTGCACATTTTTAAATTTGTTGCGCTTATAGTTTTTAAATTATTTCACAAAAACATTTCCTGCTGGGGTAACGTTACCCCAGCCAGACCTTTTTCTTTCTAATGGGAATATTTAAATAAATACTAGCTATAAAATTAGTTGTCTAGATGAAGTAAATGTTGTGCCTTATTTTGTATTTGTTCTTTCTTCGGTTGCGAAGTTATTCGAGATTTTGCTGGGGTAACGTTTTTTGTTTTGCTAGATCTTTGAAATGGTTAAGCGGATTCTTATCATATTTTGTACATGACTTCTTAGGAATCAGTTTAAATTTGTTCTGCAATAAAAAAACCAAAACAATGCATAGCTTAAAGGTTATTTCATTAAATAGAAAAACACTTCAATTGGTCCCAGCACTCTCAATAAGAAGTATAAAGACTTACTTTAAACGTTATTTTAAAGCTTGTAACTGCCTTCAAATGTATGTGAAGTTTCATTAGTATCCTGTAAGTATTTAACAAGTAATGATGATATTCAGTTCTTCACGAGCACGGTCTTGATGCGCGCGGTGTTATTTAGCCACTGGATTGGATATATGAACTAAATGTTATGTCAATTATTAGTTTTTTAGTTCAGTTGTATATCAGTAAAATTTCAGCTCAGTACATTGGATAATTAATGAGATAATACGATTAAAGTCATTAGGAAGTGAATGACCGTGGTAACCCGACCAAGTTTAGGTGGTTACGAAAAAGCGAAAACGCAGAACATTATACTATCTTTTGAAATGTTTAGTATAATACACCTTACAATTTCGGTACAGACGCGTACACTGTTAAATACATAATAATATAAAAATATCTGTAGGTACTATGAAAACATTATTATCTTCCAGTTGCACAAACTTAACAAAAATCACCGATATAATATGTCGTTCTGTGGGACGTGGGAGGGGTGGGGTGAAGGGGTGTAATACATTGTTTGCATAACGCACTAAACATGCTCCATAATCACATAATTCATCTTGTAGAGTGCGCGTGCACTTCGGCAGTTCCGTTTCCTGTTTTTGCAAATATTTATCGAGTGCGTGAGAGCTATTATGTAATAATAAGTGTGGCGACTTATTGCTGATGTGGAGTGCTTCTATTGATGATCATAAATATGGTGCGGGCTGCTTGATGAATTCACGAACAAGGTAAGCTTGCATAATATAACTACAGAAATAGTAGCTAAATTATTATTAATATGTACATGTACTTACATGTTGTTAGGTACTTATCTAAAACTGTATTTTTTAAGGCTTAAATATTTGAATTTAGGAACTTACTTATTATTTTCTTTTTTTTTCGTACTTAGTTATTACCTGGACTGGAATTCTCAACAATGATAACGACATATTTATCCTTCGCTACATAGTGCCTATAAAACAAAGTCGCTTCCCGTTTGTCTGTCCCTGTTTGCTTAGATTTTTAAAACTACGCAACGGATTCTGAAGCAGTTTTTTTTAATAGATTGATTGATTCAAGTGGAAGGTTTTTGTGTAAACATTTTGTTGAAACTTGATTAATGAAATTCATGACTTAGCGACCGATTTTTATCGTTATCAATGTCGGGAGTCGGGACTACCGCAACAGGTAGGTAGGTACTTATTTCCACAAACTCCTTGGAAACGTAGACTTTGAGAAATCCATAACTACCTTGTTGCGATTCTCGCGTTGATATAAACTCGCAAATAGATGACGATTCGAGTTTCAAATATGTATCAATCATTACACATTCCAATATGTGTATATTTAAATAAAAACTGTAACTGTGTACTGTGTATACTGAAATCTATAATTTAAATAAAAAAAATTAAAAACACAAAATTAATATCTGTAATTTTAATCTGTGATTGTTTTTAAATATAAGTTTATTAATACTTTAAAAGTTCAATTTAAATGATTATTTTACCTGTCAATAAAAATTCTTTAATAATCATGTAGTTTTTTTTAAACTTGTGTACATGTCTGTACTAAATTTGTAACACTATCCTACATATTCTAGAAGGTACCATAATGTTCTGCGTTTTCGCTTTTTCGTAACCACCTAAACTTGGTCGGGTTACCACGGTCATTCACTTCCTAATGACTTTAATCGTATTATCTCATTAATTATCCAATGTACTGAGCTGAAATTTTACTGATATACAACTGAACTAAAATACTAATAATTGACATAACATTCAGTTCATATATCCAATCCAGTGGCCAAATAACACCGCGCGCATCAAGACCGTGCTCGTGAAGAACTGAATATCATCATTACTTGTTAAATACTTACAGGATACTAATGAAACTTCACATACATTTGAAGGCAGTTACAAGCTTTAAAATAACGTTCAAAGTAAGTCTTTAGACTTCTTATTGAGAGTGCTGGGACCAATTGAAGTGTTTTTCTATTTAATGAAATAATCTTTAAGCTATGCATTATTTTGGTTTTTTTATTGCAGAACAAATTTAAACTGATTCCTAAGAAGTCATGTACAAAATATGATAAGAATCCGCTTAACCATTTCAAAGATCTAGCAAAACCAAAAACGTTACCCCAGCAAAATCTCGAATAACTTCGCAACCGAAGAAAGAACAAATACAAAATAAGGCACAACATTTACTTCATCTAGACAACTAATTTTAAAGCTAGTATTTATTTAAATATTCCCATTAGAAAGAAAAAGGTCTGGCTGGGGTAACGTTACCCCAGCAGGAAATGTTTTTGTGAAATAATTAAAAAACTATAAACGCAACAAATTTAAAAATGTGCGCAACAATTACAGAAGCCGCAAAACTAATTATCTATAAGATTCAAATGACCATTTTCGACAACATCTGGCCTGGGTAACGGACACGGGTTATGCGAAGTCCGTAGAGAGGGGGAGGACACCGTAACCCTGAAGTCTGGTAACTTGCTCTACTACCGGGAGGGCGACCAACAGTCCCAAGGTGGTGTCGGGTTTCTCGTTCACAAGTCCCTCGTAAACAACATAATAACCATCGACAGTGTGTCGAGCAGGGTGGTATACCTAATACTCAGAATATCCAAAAGATATTCGCTGAAGGTCATTCAGGTATACGCACCGACCTCGTCACACTCCGATGATGAAGTGGAGACTATGTATGAGGACGTAAGTAGGGCCATACATAGTTCCAAAACCCACTTCACTGTTGTTATGGGGGACTTTAACGCAAAGTTGGGCAAGAAAAGCGGTGATGAGTTGAGAGTGGGGCAATTTGGGTATGGGCAACGGAACCCTAGGGGACAGAGGCTGGCCGACTTTCTGGAGAAAGAGGAACTCTTCATGATGAACTCTTTCTTCCAGAAGCCGCCTCACAGGAAATGGACCTGGTTGAGTCCCGATGGTTTCACGAGAAACGAGATAGACTTCTTCATGACCGACAAGAAACGGATATTCAGTGATGTCTCTGTGATCAACAGGGTAAAAACCGGTAGTGATCACCGAATCGTAAGAGGCTCTCTGAATATCAATGTTAAACTTGAGAGGTCCAGCCTGATGAAGTCTACGCTCCGACCTACTCGGTCCCATATTCAAAACCCCGAAAGCTTTCAACTCGAGCTCTCTAATCGCTTTGCTTGCCTTGAGAACTTAGTTTCAGTGGACGAGATCAACGACGGGCTAGTGGAAACTGTCCGCACGGTAGGGTCTAAGTTTTTAAGACCCTGCCGTAAAGATAGACCTCAGAAATTGACCGAGCAAACTTTAAACCTCATGGCTGAACGACGCTTGCTACAGTTGCAGTCTTCCGATGACGCGAAGTCATATAGGCAGCTCAATAGACGTATATCTAAGTCCTTGCGACACGATCTGCGTCTCTTTAATACGAATCGTATTAAAGAGACCATACAGCGAAACCAAGGCTCCAAAGTGTTCGCAAAGGACAAGTCTATTGGGCAAAGCCAGATGACAAAGCTGAAACGGGAGGATGGCAGCATAGCGTCGACCAAAGCAGAGGTTTTAGGCGAGATCGAGAGGTTCTATGGACAGTTATACACTTCGGTCGCAAAGCCCGCTGACAGCTTGGTAGGAGATCCAAGAGCCAAGCTATCCCGACATTATACCGAAGATATCCCGGACATCAGTCTGTACGAGATTAGGATGGCCCTGAAGCAGCTTAAGAACAACAAGGCGCCGGGCGAGGACGGAATCACTTCAGAGCTTTTGAGAGCGGGTGGAACACCGGTACTTAAAGTCCTCCAGAAACTCTTTAATTCCGTCCTGTCCGAGGGCAAAACGCCTCAAACGTGGAGCAGGGGTGAGGTGGTGTTGTTCTTCAAAAAAGGTGATAACAGCCTATTGAAGAACTACAGACCCATCACGCTTCTGAGTCATGTTTATAAGCTGTTTTTCAAGGGTTATCACGAACCGTCTCGAACACAGACTTGATGACTTCCAGCCTCCCGAACAAGCCGGTTTCCGAAGAGGCTATAGTACCATAGACCACATCCATACGCTGCGGCAAGTTATACAGAAGACCGAAGAGTATAACTTGCCATTATGCTTAGCGTTTGTGGACTATGAGAAAGCCTTCGATTCGGTGGAAACATGGGCGGTACTTGAGTCACTCCAGCGATGCCGTATTGACTATCGGTACATCGAGGTGTTGAAGTGTTTGTATAATAACGCCACCATGTCGGTCCGAGTACAGGAGCAGAGCACGAAGGCGATTCCATTGAGAAGAAGCATAAGACAGGGGGACGTTATCTCCCCGAAACTGTTTACTGCCGCAATGGAAGACGCCTTCAAACTCCTGGAATGGCAAGGACTTGGCATCAACATCAACGGCGAATACATCACTCACCTTCGGTTTGCCGACGACATCGTAGTCATGGCAAAGTCGATGGAGGAACTCAGCATGATGCTCGATGGCCTCGACCGAGTTTCACAACGGGTGGGCTTGAAAATGAACATGGACAAGACGAAAATTATGTCAAATGCCAATGTTGTGCCCACCCCAGTCTCTGTTGGAAACTCGGTACTCGAAGTTGTTGACTCATATATCTATTTAGGACAAGTAGTCCAATTAGGTAGGTCCAACTTCGAGAAAGAGGTCAACCGCCGAATCCAACTCGGTTGGGCAGCGTTCGGGAAGCTACGCAATGTCTTTTTGTCCGACATACCTCAGTGCCTCAAGACGAAAGTCTTCAACCAATGTGTGTTACCAGTGATGACATACGGCACCGAAACGTGGTCTTTCACTATCGGCCTCATCTCAAAGCTCAAAGTCGCTCAACGAGCTATGGAGAGGGCTATGCTCGGTGTGTCTCTACGTGATCGAATCCGAAATGAGGAGATCCGTAGACGAACTAAAGTCACCGATATAGCCCACCGGATTAGCAAGCTGAAGTGGCAATGGGCAGGCCATATTGCTCGCAGAGCAGATGGCCGATGGGGTCGAAAAGTGCTAGAGTGGAGACCGCGGACCAGTAAGCGCAGCGTAGGACGTCCACCAACGAGGTGGACAGACGACCTTATAAAGGTCGCCGGAAGACGCTGGATGCAGGTCGCTTCCAACCGGTATATGTGGAGATCTAAAGGGGAGGCCTATGTTCAGCAGTGGACGTCCTATGGCTGAGATGATGATGATGATGATCCACTAGTAAGCCTAAACATCCATTATTATCAGACCTGTCAAATGTCTGTCTTGTCAAAGTGACAGTTCTTAACTGTCATTGGGAAGAAAACTTCCCGTTGGCTTTTCCGAAATTTGACACTAATGACAGGTTGTGGGAAGAAAACTTCCCAGTGGCGTACAAGTGGCTATGCAGTGAGAAAGTATCTTAATTTGGCCTATGTTGCCGCTTAGTGCAAATACTATTTGCATTTCATTTGTTTCAGCCCGCCAAATGTTATGAATGAAAATACGACGTTGCCAATTCGGATAAAGAGGCATGCATATCGGGTTATTTACATCTAGGTATTTAGTTTGTATGAAAATTAACAAAAAATAAAAAATAAGAATTTATTAATGTGTCCATAATGAAAAATGCTTACTTCCGTGGTTTGAACATCTGGTCGAAGTTTATGTATATCGTCCGGAACACAGTGTATAAGTATGTTTATAAGTTGTCTAGTACCCATAACACAAGCTCTGCTTAGCTTGGGACTAGATGGCGTTGTGTGATAGTTGTGGAATATTATTATTATTATGTGAAATATTACTAAACCAGGTAGGTGAGCACAACAACATAACCATTCAGTGGATCAAAGGACACAGCGACTCCCGAGGCAACGATGGAGCAGATGAACTCGCTCAAAGGGGAACTAGCTTGGCGGTGGTGGGACCCGAACCCACAGTGCCACTCCCCTTCGGTTACATACGTACACTGGTCAGGGAAAGTACAGGTAATTTACACCATTGCCTGTGGCAGGATCAGGGTGAGTGTAGACAAGCCAAGGAGGTGTTACCCGCCATCAATAGCCGCTTCACCAAACTCGTGCTAAGTTTAACAAAACAGCAGCTACGAACAAAACAATTACAGCAGCCCTGACGGGACACTTTAATAAACACCTCTTTGTCCTAGGTATCACAGACAGCCCCCTGTGCAGAGCCTGTATGGCGGAGGACGAGACAGCAGCACATGTGCTCCTACACTGCCCTGAGATTGCTTCATACAGGGCTAAGTACTTCGGTAACCCAGGTACTCTCCACGAGATCGTCGGCAACACGAAGGCGCTGCTGGCTTTCCTAGGCGAGCTGGGGTGGATCGAATAATTTCTTTCCACCCGCACGCAATATACGCGCTTAAGACGTGGAGTTGCGGATACCAGCCCGATAAACAATACAATACAAGGTAAGAAGAGACTTCACGTATTTTTTTAGGGTATACTTACTCGGAAGATTCACTCGCTCTAATAAAATAAAGAACCTTTATTGTATTAGGTTGGCTCTTGGTCTCACAATTGACAGACTTATAAAAGAGATTTACACTAATGTTATTTACGCTGTTGACTTTCTGATCATTGTTTTTTGATTTGGCCACAGAGTGATTTGACAATGGGCATCCAATGGGCAGGCAGAAAGGCAGATTGATGGAAGCACGATGGAAGGATTACCTACCGGATTGGCATATTGGCAAATGACAATTCGTTTTGACAATAACATTATGCCTTTTTTTTATTGTTTCTGGCATGGCTTCAAGGTCTTTAAGCCAAATACAATGAGCCACAAACATAGACGTAATATAATAATCTAAACCGCGTACTTCAAGTTTTGTGCCACACAAAAATAAATCTTATTCCCTCGATTTAGATTTTCTTTTTTGTCTTGCAATCATAGCGAGAGAAATGAGAGGTTAACTTTGGAGAATGCTGTCTCTTTTCCTCAATTGCCAGAAAAGGTAGAAAATTTCATAGTTTGGGGCCTATTAAAGGGGTTTGAAGATTTTACTATGGAGCGTGGCATACCTACTGCCGCCATTTTGATTTTTTTTCAAAATCGCGGCCAGCCATGAAACCTTTATAAATCGATAGCTGACATCAATAACAACAAAAAATATTATAACACCAACCCTCGTAAAGTGTCCGGTTTCTGAGATAATAACCGTGAAAGTTGATCACGTGACATTCACAATTTTAAGCTAGTGTATGTGTTCGAATGTATCAAGATGTTAAAAATAATAACTTTTTGAATGTAATATGTATGTTGCATTATGTCTGGATGTTATTTAAACATTATACGTCTGACATAATCTACTTTTTGAACTTATTGAACTTAATAACTTATTTTTTACCGACTTCAAAAAAAAGGAGGTTATCAATTCGACCCGTATGTATGTAATATTATTAGAACTGCCCAGTTTTCATACATGTTAGTCTATATCAGCGTCTGCACAAATGTACCAAATTTCATAAGTGTATGTATGTATGTATGTATGTTTTTATGTTTGTGCACGCATATCCCCGGAACTATAAGTTCGATTTAAGGAATTCTTTTTTTGTTGTACTAGGTATTGTTCAACTTAGGGTACACTGCAAGTTTCATCAAAATCGGTTCAGTAGTTTTAGAGATATGGATTTTTTTATGTTGTGACGGATTACAAGATTAGTGCATGTAAGAAAATTTTGTATTTTAGAAGAATTTGGGTTGAATATGAAATAAATAAACTAAAAAGGGTAAAATATTTTTTTTTTTTAAAAAGTACCGACTTCAAAACAAATACAAAAAAGTTTAAAATAACTTTTCTTTCGGAAGTCGGTGGCTTTGTTTTGTTGTGTCATTGACTATTGCCACCGACTTCCGAAAGAAAAGTTATTTTAAACTTTTTTGTATTTGTTTTGATGTCGGTACTTTTTAAAAAAAAAAGTTTTTTTAGTAAAATAAAGTGTAATTCTCCCTCGTAAAGTGTCCGGTTTCTGAGATATAAAGTGTTAAAGTTGACTACATTAAAGTCTCCTGTAGACACACGCGATTAATCGCGCGGGGCGACATGTCGCGGTCCATTCGCAGTATTTTTAGAGTGGAAATTAGCTTGGCTCGTTGTCGCAGCGCGATTAATCGCGTGTGTCTGCAGGAGGCTTAATTCGGAATAACAAAGGCTTAATATTTTTTTATAAAATATTTTAGTAATTGATCATCCTGGTCTGGTAGAAAAAGAAAAACGTAGAATGTGCCAGCTACTTCTCTTCCCGGGCAGACCGTAAAAGTCGATCGAGGGATAGGGCAAAATGTAAGATCCATAGTCCCTCAGCTTAAAACTCTTTCAATGGGGAGCAGCGTTGGAAGACTAATAAGCTGAAATAAATGTGCTCGCCAACCCGCCTGCCAAGCGTGGCGAGTATGGCAATAACCATCCAATGGAAAATCCTTGGGTGAGGCCTTAGTCCAGTGGTGGACTTTCTACGGCTGTTATGATGATGATATGCCTCATGATGTTTTGCTTACTGTGGCCATCACACCAATATATCTGGATAGAAGCAATATGTTCTTCAATTTGTATCGAGTACATAGATATTTTGATGATACAACTGTAATTTAGTATACAAATATACTTCGCCATAGTCGTTCCACTTCTTGTGTATTGTTTCTACAACTCAATACGGCACAATTAGGCATTTTTTACTTTTTGTATTACCTCTGACTGCGAGAATATTCGAGCGCGGACTCATTAAAAGAAATCAAAATATCTCCTTTTTTACAGGTGAAGTAAATACACTTCCGGTACAAGCCAATCCAAGTCTGTAGTGGTCATAATTGTTGATGATAGGGATACAATATAACGGCTAAGTTATGGCTTCAGGTACAAACAAGAAAATTCGATATTTAAAAATGTGGCAAAATGTAACCATCCCTACCAAAATTGCAAAAAGTAAAGGTGACATGCCATGGTTATATTTATCAAATAAAAACATAACGCCTAAAATTGTTTGATAGGCAATAAAATGTTCTTAAAACGGATTTTTAATTTTTCTATCCCTATTTGTGCCAGTATATTAGAAAGAGAGACAGGTTTATGCAACCAATAGAAGACAATTTTCGCGAGTTGACGTCAGTTTATTGCGTTATAATGCTTAAAATTAGAAATTGTAGTAACCACAGAACCATCACACAATATAAATGTAACGAGTACTGTCAGTTGTATTTTAGATTGAATGTTTAAACCTGTCTCATGTTTTACATTAACATTGTTTAACATTTTATCGTATAACTATCGTATTGATAGTTCAATCATATGAAGATATTACATTCAAACAAGTGTAGACGGTCTAAAAATAAGTTATTACGTTCAAAAAGTAGATTATGTCAGACGTATAATGTTTAAATAACATCCAGATATAATGCAACATACATATTACGTTCAAAAAGTTATTATTTTTAACATCTTGATACATTCGAACACATACACTAGCTCAGAATTGTGAATCTCACGTGATCAATTTTCACGGTTATTATCTCGGAAACCGGACACTTTACGAGGGTTGGTGTCATAATATTTTTTGTTTTTATTGATGTCAGCTATCGATTTATAAAGGTTTCATAGCTGGCCGCGATTTTGAAAAAAAATCAAAATGGCGGCGGTAGGTATGCCACAAATCTTCAAACCCCTTTATTTGTAATTTGTGTTATTTTTAAGCTACAAGTAAAATGAGTTTGAAAGATTGCTTAAAAATGTATTTCATTTTATTTATTTATCAAGTGTTCGGAAAGCTTACAGACTACACCGACATTGGCTAGTAACAACAATTGCATTGACATTTGCCATTTAAAAGCATTCACAAGTAAAAAGACTACCTACCTTAAATCTAAAATAAAACAAAAACAGTTTCTTCTTTTTAAAAGAGTAACCATGGAGTTTCTTGCCGGTTCTTCTCCATGGAAACGACCAACCCGAACCGTGCCAATTTTTTTTTCTCGACGTTTTATAATAGAAAACTAATTTCTGTATTTTTTTTTATTTAAGGTTCAGTAGTTTCGGAGATAAGGGGGGGGTGAGAATGGTCAAAATTCGTCCATTTTCTTGCAAAACTTGGAAACTATTTATTTCAAAATTACAAAAAAAAATACATTTAAGATTGTCTCAACAAGACCTTTCATTTTTGATATGTCACACGATGCAGTTTTCATAGTTATTTTTTTTAATTTTCCCCTTCCCCCCCAAAAATTACCTCCCATATACAGATATGGACTTCTTATAGGTTTTCCTATAATCTTTAAGTAGAAAACTAATTTATGTATTTTTTTTTCAAAATTTTAGGATCAGTAGTTTCAGAGATAAGGGGGAGGGGGAATGGTCAAATTTCGTCTATTTTCTTGAATAATTTGGAAACTATTTATTTCAAATTACAAAAAAAAATACGTTTAAGATCTTCTCAACAAGACCTTTCATTTGATATGTCACACGATGCAGTTTTCAAATTTATTTTTTAATGTTCCCCTTCCCCCCCAAGAATTACCTCCCACATACAGATTTCATCTATTCACGTCAAACCTCTGTGCTTGGGTCACAGGAATTGATATGTGTACCAAACAACTCAATCGGTCTAGTAGATTCGGAGATAATTGACTGTAAGCGACAGACAGACGGACATACGAGTGATCCTATAAGGGTTCCGTTTTTGTATTCGGACGCACGGAACCCTAAAAATAGCCGTAGGTAGTAACAATAAGTCATAAGTTTTATCAATACGCAAACAATATTCACCTGTAAGATTTTTGAACATTTGATGATTTTACCACGATAAAAAAAAGAGAACCCAGAGTTTTTAACCGACTTCCAAAAGGAGGAGGTTCTCTATTCGGATGTTTATATATATATATTTTTTTACGTTTGTTCGGATATAGCTCCGTCTTTTACCAACCGATTTGAAAAATTCTTTTTTTGTTGGAAAGGGTATACTTCCCGAATGGTCCCATTAAAATTTTATCGAAATCGGACTAGCACTTTTTGAAAAATCAACAAAAATCAACAAAAACCTAAAAAGTTTTCAACATTGTCTACACCGATTACTCCGAGGTTTCTGGTCCGATTTCGATGATTCTTTTTTTGTTCGATACAGTATATCTGCCCTTAGGTCCCATAAAATTTTCATTTAGTTTGGTGTAGTAGTTTTCATTTTTAGCTCATTGTGTAAGAGTACATACATGAACGATGTTATTACCGGTGCTACGGATTACAATATTTTAGTGTACAGACGCCAGCACATCAAGCTGGGAACACCCAAATACTCCGAAATATTTTATTCCGAATTTCGGTATTCCGATTTTCAAAACTCCGAATATCATAATACCTAAAAATTACAATATCTATTATTAAGAATCACGAAATTTATTTAACCGAAAGTAGTATATCCGATTTCTTAGTTTTCCGATTTTCACATATTCGAAAAATGTAATGCTCGATGAGTTCTCATTCCGAAAAACGAAATTCCGATTTTCAATATTCCGAATAAACTGATTTCTTCGGAATATTGAAAATCGGAATTTCGTTTCTCATTCTACAAAGTCAGTGCCAGAAACGAATTGCTGCAAAACCGGCTCCACGTAGTTTTGTCTACCGTACTCTTAGAGAGTTACTTAAGCCTGTGTAGGCGCGGAGTAGTGAGGCGTATCCTCTGGACTTTGACTGTTTGCCTTCAGGATTGTTATTGTTATTAGGAGAACTTAGGATCCATGAGCGAGCGAAGCGAGCTCGGGACTTGGGGCACCCCGACTCGGACAGGTTAGGTTCGAAGGGGATGGCGGGGTCTGAAAGACCCCGCCATCCCCTTCGTGTTAGGTTACTTTAAACCTTGCTCACAGAAATAGGAGCCCCGCGAAGCGGGGCTCCGTCGATCTACCTTGGTAGGTGGTAGTCAACAAATTGACCAAGGATGCAAGAGCGAGCGAACCGAGCTCGGGACTGGTGGCACCCCGATTCGGACAGGTTAGGTTCGAAGGGGATGGCGGGGTCTGAAAGACCCCGCCATCCCCTTCGTGTTAGGTTACTTTAAACCTTGCTCACAGAAATAGGAGCCCCGCGAAGCGGGGCTCCGTCGATCTACCTTGGTAGGTGGTAGTCAACAAATTGACCAAGGATGCAAGAGCGAGCGAAGCGAGCTCGGGACTGGGGGCACCCCGACTCGGACAGGTTAGGTTACTGTAAACCTTGCTCACAGAAATAGGAGCCCCGCGAAGCGGGGCTCCGTCGATCTACCTTGGTAGGTGGTAATCAACAAATTGACCAAGGATGCAAGAGCGAGCGAAGCGAGCTCGGGACTGGGGGCACCCCGACTCGGACAGGTTAGGTTCGAAGGGGATGGCGGGGTCTGAAAGACCCCGCCATCCCCTTCGTGTTAGGTTACTTTAAACCTTGCTCACAGAAATAGGAGCCCCGCGAAGCGGGGCTCCGTCGATCTACCTTGGTAGGTGGTAATCAACAAATTGACCAAGGATGCAAGAGCGAGCGAAGCGACCTCGGGACTGGGGGCACCCCGACTCGGACAGGTTAGGTTCAAGTTAGGTTAAGCTAACAGAAATAGGGGCCCCGCAAAGCGGGGCTCCGTTAAACCACCTTAGTGGTAATATAACTCAGGAATTCAGGATGCGATAGCGAGCAAATTGTGTCTCGGGGCACCCCGACTCTGACAGTTTTCGTTCTTCTCACAGGGATTTTTTGTAATATTATGAATGAAAATACGCAACTCAAAAATATTTTTTTTAATTACTCAAAAAAAAATTATAAAAGAAATTATTTTCATTGAAAAGAAAATATTCTTATTCAAAAGAAATTCTTTTATTGAAAAGTTAAGAGGCATTTTGACAAAGCGTTTTAAAAGCATACTTTTCTCTGATAAGCGATTAAATTTTCGGAATTCTAATTATTCGGAATTTAAATAATCGGAATTTTAACCATCGGAATTCGTGTTTTTGATGTTTCGGAAAATTATTAATTCGGAAGTTTTGATATTTGGTCTATTGAAACTCGGTATTTTGAAAATAGTAATTATAAATGTTAGGAATATTGAAATTTCGGAATTATGAAAATAGGAATAATGATCAATCGGAGTTGTTATATTAGGAATTTTGAACCATTCGGAATTATGAAAATCGGTATTTTGATATTCGTATTTATGAATTTCGGAATAAAGTTTTTCGTATTATCGTAGTGTACCCCATCAAGCTACCACAATCTGCCAAATTTCTTCAACAGATTTTCAACCTTATCACAACAGTGGAAGGTTAATGTTCAATTGATAAAATCTGACAGTTTCGGGTAGGTTGCTGACGTCTGTACATGTAAGAAAATTATGTATTTGACAATAATTTTGGTTGAATATAACAACTAAAAACTATTGCAACTAAAAGGGATAAAATAAAAAACTTTTTCAAAAAAAAAATGTAACCGACTACCCACAAAAATGTTCTAAATAACCTACAAAAAAACTTTTCTTTCGAAAGTCGGTGACAAAAAGTCAATGAAATAAAAAGAAAGTCACCGACTTTCGAAAGAAAAGATTTTTTGTAGGTTATTTTGAACTTTTTTGTGGGAAGTCGATTACATTTTTTTTTTGAAAAAGTTTTTATTTGCTCTTGTTTACTCGATAACGGCAACAAGTAGACGCTTCAAATACTTATTCACAGAGTATTGAGTTATATATATATTCTCTGTAAAAATAAATTATTAAAGTAAAGCAAATATTGAAGGGAGGCTCAAATACAAAAAACGTGTTTTTGCGGTCTGTTGTTATAAACTGTACCCCGTTTGTAACCACAGACCGCAAAAACACGTTTGAAAATACTTTAATAAATTCTCCACTTTAGTCTATGTATAATCGCCTAATCAAACCTTCGGGTTCCTGTGGGATGTGCCAATAGTAAGCTGGTGGAACACCATGGGGTCATTGGTCTTGAGGTAAAAGTCACATCCGAAAGTCATGAACTCATGATCCGCGATTTTCGTGTCTAGTTAGTGACGTTAAGGTCAAGGTCAAGTCCTTCGAGTTAAAGTAAAATGACTTTGAAATTAAAATCAAGTGATCCCGAGGAAAAGTTCATGAGTGGCGACCAAGGACCGGAAGACGCAGCGTAGCCAGGCGTCCCACTAGGACCGACGACATATTGAGGGTCGCGGGCTAAAGATGGATGCAAGTGGCGAATTGTCGTTCGGCGTGGCGGTCTAAGGGGTAGGCCTATGTACAGCAGTTATAGCAGGAAAAATCTTGTTCCAGAATCATATGGTCACCCTACTAGAAAGAGACGGTATTCTCCAAAGCTGCTCTCTCAGGTGGCACGTTTTTCGGCATGAGTACTCAGTCCAGATTGATATAATAAGTCCATGCCCGCACCATGCTAAAGACAGAAACACAAGTTACCCTAGTACTTTTAGGACTACATAAGAGTATTACGACTAGATTCCATAATTGAATTATAATCCATGTAGTTACAGCTTGGCCAGAACATCTTGAAACAGAACTAATCTTTTTATTTGCTGACAATGTTTCAAAATATTTGATGTAAACAAAGTCGCAGGTTTGTTGATTTATTATTGTGCCATAAAACTAACGTTATAAGTGAAAATAAATAAAATAAAATCATTCAAAGTGCTGGTAGCGAGAGCACAGTGGCGACTTCCGGTTTTTTACTGTTTTTTGCCAAGCTGTACGTAAAAACAATGTAAATTTTGCGGTATCGCTTGTAATTAAGTATTATAATATATATTTATGTGGTAGCGTTAATTTTTTCCCACACTGTTCCCACAAATTGATGGGTCAACTGCAATGTGCCTCCATTACAGTAGATGGTTCATCTATTACGGTAGATGGTTCCTTTATTACACTAGATTGATTCTCTATTACAGTAAATGTAAAAGAAACACCAGATTCTTCAGTTTGCTTGTTTCGCAGAATACAAATGACTCTGGAAGTTGTTTTTTGTTGGATGTCTGAAAAAAATTATGAAATACACATAACTATCTATATAACTTCTTAGGCTAAAAACCAGGCCAAGTGTGTATTATAAATACACACTTACCGAAAATATTGTAGGTAGGTACAGAGTTCTTACGTAACCTAATAACATCAAGTGTTCTGTTAAAACATTTTTCTTCAAAGTGATGTGAACATATAAGCCAGTCTTTACTTCGAGGACTAATATTTTCCTCACCGATAGAGTCCAAACACTTTTTCTTCAATCTTTCATTTTTGGGAAACCTGTTAATGATTAGCATTTTTTTTTGTATCAATATATCATCTGGTAACAGTTTCAGTGTAACGAAGGGCTAGTATCGGGAACTAATACAGCAACGGTACATCACTATTGTAAACAAACGAACAAAAATAAGAAATAAAAAATATTGTCTGTAGGACGGAAATAAACCCAAATACTCTAACCATGAAAATAATAATATGATCACGCACTTTTAAAAGAAAACACTCCGTAATTTACTCAAAAATCTAAATTCAACAAAAAGTAAGAACAACTGTTTGACAGCAGAACTACCACGAAACTCGGCCCATAAAATGGCGAAACCGGCACGTTTCTTTATCTGTGGCAAATGTCCCAACAAAATAATCCATTTTGAGCAACAACCGAAATATTGTTGTCTCTTTTATCAAATACTAGCTTCTGCCCGCGACTTCGTACGCGGATCCTGTTGCTAATGCCAGCACCACGGGGTCGTCAAAATCGAACATCTGATAAGTCTGATGTCCAGTTTCAAGAGCCTGGGTAATTAAATAAATAGGAGTTTTGGCCTGTAGAGTCAAATTTTTATATTCATTTATAAGTATTCATCGTCATCGAACATTTGTTCTAAACTGTTACCGCTTTAACTGCATGGAGGTACTCCCACCTCATGTTATTTTAAAATTATACAGTGAAATTAGTGATAGCTTTGATTTCCACATCAGGTGTTCCAGATCTTCAGTTTTATACGTCAACAGAGAGTGCTCATTAGGCTGAACTACTTTGCTAAGACATCATTCCTATATATTATGTTATGGTGTAGCTGGGCTCTTGGTGTTCTACATCAGGTGTTCCAGATCTTCAATTTTTATACGTTAACAGAGAGTGCTTATCAGGTTGAACAACTCTTGCTAAGACGTCATTCCTGTATATGTTATAGAGTAGCTGGGCCCAGAGTTCCACATCAGGAGTTCCAAATTTATTCTCTCAGCAGAAAATGCTCATCACATGGAACAATTTTTGCTATGGCACCATTTTTGTATCTCTTACAGTTTAGCTGGTCTGTTGCGGTTCTGCACCAGGTGTTCAAGTTTTCAAGATAAATTATAGCCTATATGTTGGCCAGACTTAATATCTGTAGTGTATGCGCGGGCGCATTGGCGTAGTCAGTCGGTTACCAGCCGTAGGCGAGTGAGCACGTCTTTAGACTTGCGCATACAGTGTATCCTGATCAGATAATCTGAGTGACAAAAAGTGTGTTTTATTGACCCCCGAGACATTACAAATGGCGACGAGGATAAAAGTGAGTACATGACACATTAAAAACAAAATAAAATGAAGGAAGGAATATAAGTAATTGTTTATTGCCTATCAGTTGTTTGCGGGTAGATTCGTTCCAAATAGCCTATTACAAATTATTTGTTATTATATAAGAAAAAATACTAGCAAATTAACACTCATTTTACATTGAGTTATGAGCTAAATCAAAATCACATATGAATCGAGCCAATACGTAAGCAATTGTTACTGATAAACAGTTTCATACCACTATCCTTCATTGTAAATGGCCATGCATCGTATTAGATGGAAAATAAGGCCACGCAAGGATACTACAAAAATATAATATTGTGCAAGTATGCGACCTAACGGTAACTACCCACAATTAGTAAAAAAGTTTAACCAAACGTAATTATCGACATAATGAGATTTATGATCGAGATAATAAGAAATACTTACCTAACTGTTCACAACACAGTAGAAAGGATAGGTAATTAGTTATTTCAGCTCGCTTAAAGATATTATTACTTACAGAATTAATTTTGTTTATGGATTTGTTATACTCATTAGTAAAAACCTATTATTAAATAGCTTTACATAATGTCATTTTAATAATAGACTTATAGAATTTGGAAGTGTTGATAGCAAAAGTACGTATGTTGTGTTTACACTATACTACTATACATATTCTACTTTTACTGTTTTATTTGAAGAACAATTACATCACAATAGTTAAATTAGGTAGATAACCTAACCTAACTATTTTTATGCTTGCACAATTTATACATATTTGGAAAATAGTTATAATAAAGGTACACTTAAAGGCCACGCAATGAGTAAATAATAAAGGGCCATGCCGATTAAATAAGTACCTAACCAAAGGCCACGCAATGAGTAAATAACAAAGGGCCACGCCGTTTAAATCAGTACCTAACAAAAGGCCACGCAATGAGTAAATAACAAAGGGCCACGCCGTTTAAATAAGTACCTAACAAAAGGCCACGCAATGAGTAAATAACAAAGGGCCACGCCGTTTAAATAAGTACCTAACAAAAGGCCACGCAATGAGTAAATAACAAAGGGCCACGCCGATTAAATAAGTAACAATTTTAAAGGACTGTATATTATAAAAAAAAAAACAAACATTTACAAAAATATAATGAAGTCCACGCAATGAGTACTCGAGAAATCTTTAATTCAAGCTCAGAGCTGATAAATGGTTAGTAACAATTTTCTTAAACAGCTTGTGTTAGTAAAACATATTTTGATTATCAATTACAATTAATTACATTTATACAATTTCAATTATAACAAATTAAATAAATGATACAAAAATTGATATGAAATTGAAATAAAATTGAAATAAAATTGAAATAAAATTGAAATAAAATTGAAATAAAATTGAAATAAAATTGAAATAAAATTGAAATAATAAGTAAAGTTGTAATACTGTTACTGATTTTCAGTAAAAAGCCACGCAAGGTACAACAAAAAATAGGGCTATGCAGTTGTAATACTGTTACTGATTTTCAGTAAAAAGCCACGCAAAAATAAGAGTCAATATTTTATTGCTACCCAAAATGACTCATGCATCATCCATAGTTCCCAACTTAGACATTTCGATTGCGAAAGCGATCCGACATCTGTCGGCACTCGCTGGAGGAAATGGAAGAGGGCACTTGAAATTTATTTACTGGATGCCAACATCGACACTCCCGTAAAAAAAAAAAGAGCTACTCTTCTCCACGCTGGGGGAATAGCAATTCAAGAAGTGTATTAAAACCTTCCTGGAGCTCATGCTGAAGAAGGCGCAGGTGTCGATGATTATGCAATAGCTCTAAATAATTTAGACTGTTTCAAACAATCAAAAAATTTTCTTTGTAGTGGCTTAGAATGCCAAAAAATAATGTTCTTATAGCAGCAGTATTATCGCTAATAAGGGAGCGTTTGGGCACAACTTATAAGGGCAAAACCCTTATACTCCTCTTATAGTTGCTTTATAGTTTCAAATTAAACTTATAATGGCAAGGAAAAAGCTCCAAAAAAGCCAATACCCCTGTGAGAATGATATGAAGAGCGTTGATAAGGGCGATCACCCTTATACATATTTTATTATGGTCCGATACAAGGTTATTTAAACTTATTGTAGCAAATTAAAGGCTCATAAAAATCCGACGGCCCTTATAGCCGTCTGCAATAAGTCTTTTTCTCAGTGATTTACATTATTTTGTGCAACAGTTTGGCAAATAAAGAAAAACGCCAACCATATTATTGAAAATAGTGAGGTCCATTAACAATAGTAACTTAACGCCTTACAAAATTGTTAGGACACTCAAAATTGTCCACAGTACCGAGCAAGTGGGAAAAAGATGGCGTTCTGCGCTGGTCATAATGTAATGAAAATAAATTAAGAAAACTTGAACATTCGTGTAACTGGCGGAAAATTAATTGCAAAGAGAAAAGATCAAATAATAAGTCACTTAAAGCGATATGGGAAATGTTGAATTTCACTACCCATTCTCTTATATCACTACGAATATCAATATTCTCCGACTCTTGATAGCAATATCTATATGTCCTTATCACTATCACTACCGCTACAATTATGTTCTTCCTCACTGGTTTCCTTTTCAATCTCATTTTCTATAAAATAATCCTCTGCGGAACCACTAGCTGATTCGTGAGTATCGGCTTGGTCATTTTGTAGTACCATAAGAGTAGAGGTGGTGTGTGTAAATATCATATAACATGCTAGAATTCATTTGTTGGATAGACGTCTTATAAAATGCTCCTATAAGTTTAAAAGCATCATAGTTACCTTGTGCATTACTTTCCTAAGAATAATTGACCATACTAAAAGCCTTTATATGACTTTGAATATTATGTGGCTAAAAAGCAATGTAACTAGCCTCTATAAGAAAAACAATTTCGAGCCCTTATTATAGCCGTATAAATTGGATTTATTATCGTTTACCCAGCCAAAATATAAAAAATAAAGGTAATTTAAGCCAAATCTTCTAATAATGTGCCACTAAAAGTAATATTGGCATAATGAATGCTGTTTTATAATCAGTTTAAGGGTTTAGACCTTATAAACTTAATGTTATGAGCTTAGTTTGTTTGTTGGGTTACTTTGCTCCAAAACAAAGTCGGATTTATGAAAGATACCTTTTCCGACTCACGAAACAGGAGAAAGGAGAACAATTTGAAAGATTTTTATTAAGGTTGAGAAACCATGCCGATAAATGTCAATTCCATAGTAAAGAAGAGCATATTATCGATCAAATCACGGAAAAGTGTCGATTAAATGAAAAAAAAATAAGAATACGGGGATACAATAAGTTTAGACGAAATCATCAGTAAAGCAAATGCTTTAGAAGTTGTAGCCAGGCGATTAAAACAATTTAAAACTGTAAATACAAACGATGCGAATAATGACACTGCATGGTTCTCATATAAGTTGAACAATAGAAAATTGTCTGGACTTTAAAAGAGACTGTGACCTCTGAGTTTGTTTCGGATGTTTCTTCTCAGAGTAGTCAGGTACGAAACACCGGCCTCATCTAGTGTAAAATAGTGTCTTTTGACGTGTAAAAGAGTTTGCCAAAACCAATTTACTGAATAAATAATTAAAATTTATCATTTATTACAACAAAGCAAAAATAAATGAAATAGATAAGAAAAAAAATCAATAAACCGTTCAGACAACGATCATCGAACACAAAATGTAGTAGATGTGGAAACTCCACCCATCTATCCGAAGACACAAACTGCCCTGCAAAAGACAAACGATGTTTAAAATGTGGATTCATTGGTCTTTTCCGAGAACATTGCAGGACTCGACAGAAAAGACAATTTTCCAACAACAGGCCAGACAACAGGACTGTAAAAAAACCAAGAAAAGAAATAAAAAATGATGCCAATAAATCTGTAATTGACTATATTTTCCACCTGGATGACGGCGAAACTATGAAATGCAATATTAAGGGAGTCACCGTTGATATGCTAATAGATTCAAGAAGTAGATGTAATATTATTACAGACAGAATATAACAATTTCTAATAGTCAATAATGTGTAAGTTTCCAACCAGATACGCAAACCTAATAAGACACTTATTTCCTATGGCAGTAAAAAACTCCTGGATATTATAGGCTCCTTTGACGTGGACATTTCAGTCATTAAAAATAAAAGTATAAAGTGTACTGCTTATGTCATCAGAAACAGCACACGCGATTTATTAGGCGTGCTTAAAATTGGGCTTCAATTTGGCTTAATAAATTAAACAATGTGACATCGTTAGGGAAAGCGTTTTTCAAAGGAGTGACTGTCCAGATCCCAAAAGGCCGAACAGTAAAACCAGTCACTCAACCATATACAACATTATTTTTGGTATATGCGAAACCTGAATATAGTTTGTTCAGAATCAGTAACTGATTCGATTCCATTGCACATAGATTCTTTACACAAAAATACTAGACAGGTGAATCGGGTTTTGGCATAAACCAAAAATAATTTTGTAGAAGAGTTCCCATTCCCTTAGAAGAAAAGTTTGCCAAAAAACTGGAGGAACTGAAGTATGCGGATATTATCGAGGAAGTAAATGGACCCTCTCCGTGGGTGTCGCCAATAGTTCCCGATCTTAAAGAATACAAGAAGAGGCAAATCTCCCTCAGAGTTGTTTTATAAAAGACAGTTTAGAGACAAGATCCGGGCAGCACCAGACATGGAATACAAATCAATAGACGAAGAAGTGAGAAAGAGATCTGCAAATGAAGGAAAAAGGGAAGGAGCATGGGGATCTCAAAAGTAAAGCGACAGGCTTGGAAATAGGAGAAAAAGTATTGGTGGAAAATTTAATCAAAGATAATAAGTTGACCCCCAATTTCAATCCTGCGCATACAGTAACGGACGTGAGAGGTTGCGATGTTATCGGAACGATGAAACCGGGAAAGAATGTCGTCGTAATGTAAAATCAAAATAGTGGTAATAGTGATTTAAGAGAAAATGATGAACTAGCGTAAATAGTAAATAATTTTGTTAATTTTGTAGTATAATATTGTTATTTACTGTTATCAACTACGTCTTTAAGATTTGTTACACAGATTTAAAATTAAGTAAATCATTGCTGTTCTGTAAAACTTTGCGGTAAATCTGAAATAATTATATTTAAAACATTTGATTAGTTATCCACCAATTATAGGTGTTTAGGTCGGAATATTAAAACCTAATCTAATATTGTAATTTTGAAACATTTCAATTCAATTAAAATAAAGAAGGGATGTAGTGTATGCGCGGGCGCATTGGCGTAGTCAGTCGGTTACCAGCCGTAGGCGAGTGAGCACGTCTTTAGACTTGCGCATACAGTGTATCCTGATCAGATAATCTGAGTGACAAAAAGTGTGTTTTATTGACCCCCGAGACATTACAATATCTATACAACAAAAAAAGAATCTAAATTTAAAATGTCACTTACGGGATATTTTCCGTGATTCCGTGACAGGCCTGTTGGTCTAGTGGCTAGTGACCCTGACTGCTATGCCGGAGGTCGTGGGTTCGATTCCCACCCAGGACAAATGTTTGTGTGATGAGCACGATCATTTGTTCTGTGTCTGGGTGTAATTTATCTATAATATGTATGTATTTAGAAATATATAAGTATGTTTATCAGTTGTCTAGTACCCATAACACAAGCTCTGCTTAGCTTGGGACTAGATGGCGTTGTGTGATAGTTGTGGAATATATTATTATTATTATTATTTATTATATAGGTATTGTGACGTATAGATACAAATAAACTAGATCGTGGCGCACGGAGATTCGGGCATTCGTTACTCAGGCGTCGGCCTAGATGGACGTGCGGCACGATCACATGGAAATCTAGTATTTGTTTTACTTACCCCTGTGACGCTGAACGGGGACGTCACAAGTGGCGACGAGTCTAAGGGTAAGTACCTGATCTATCATAATAATTATTATGGGAAGGAAAGAATATAGACATGTGCGTAAACTCGCAGGTACATTACAAAAAAAAAAAAAAACAGATCATTTAAATGAACCTTGCATACCTAATTAGTTACCTATTTTAGATTAAGATACATTACATTCTGTTTTGTTTATCTGGTAGACCGTACGATGATTATAATATATACAAATTGTAATGTACCCGGGGCACGAAGATGTTATTAAATCATATAATACGCATTCCAAAAGAATGATTAATTCCTCGTTCCTATTCCATAATAATTCCAGTAGTAGGTTGATCGATAACCGGTACTAAAGAGTTTGTTACTTTTAAGCACTAAAAGTAAAAGATAAACCGTTATTTTGTTAAAATGTAATTGAAAATATTACATAAAAACAAGATACGGGTAATGTAGGACTACCTACATTGTTATATCACAATCTAAATACATAATTTGCTCGCATGTAAACAAAGTTTATACAAGCGTTAAGTCCTACTAAATAGAATACCCGCAAAAAAAAAAAAATTGTTTCAACTAACATTTCTAAGATTGGAAAAGGTACCCACCCTAATCATAATATTAGATTTGACTGCCTCGGTCTAGCAGTTGCAAGCGTAACTGCTAAGCTTGGTGTCCCGGGTTCAATTCCCGGGTCGAGCAGTGTTGTTGACTATTCCATTGGGAATTCCACGTAATTTGTCACATGGAGTCTGAATTTATACTCAGTGACGTAAATATACTACTCAGTAGTGTCTGCGGGGTGGTATCCTGGAAACTAAAGTTTATTTATCTTGGCTAGTATCAACCGATTTTTCCGGTGGGTACTATCAAGATTTTGATTTCAAATTGTTTGGAAATTATATAAGAAGCAGTAAACAGATTTGGGTGGTACCTACTTAAGTGAATCAAAGAAATCAATAGTAACAATGTGGTATTAGAGTAGTAAACTGACATGATTATGATTTGTCAGTTGGTACTATCAATAAAATTCTAAGTAGTAAACTGAAATGATTTGTCAGTTGGTACTATCAATAAAATTCTAAGTAGTAAACTGACATGATTATGATTTGTCAGTTGGTACTATCAATAAAATTCTAAGTAGTAAACTGAAATGATTTGTCAGTTGGTACTATCAATAAAATTCTAAGTAGTAAACTGACATGATTTGTCAGTTGGTACTAACAATAAAATTCTAAGTAGTAAACTGAAATGATTTGTCAGTTGGTACTATCAATAAAATTCTAAGTAGTAAACTGACATGATTTGTCAGTTGGTACTATCAATAAAATTTTAAGTAGTAAACTGACATGATTTGTCAGTTGGTACTAACAATAAAATTCTAAGTAGTAAACTGGCATGATTTGTCAGTTGGTACTAACAATAAAATTCTAAGTAGTAAACTGACATGATTTGTCAGTTGGTACTATCAATAAAATTCTAAGTAGTAAATTGACATGATTTGTCAGTTGGTACTAACAATAAAATTCTAAGTAGTAAACTGGCATGATTTGTCAGTTGGTACTAACAATAAAATTCTAAGTAGTAAACTGACATGATTTGTCAGTTGGTACTAACAATAAAATTCTATGTAGTAAACTGGCATGATTTGTCAGTTGGTACTATCAATAAAATTCTAAGTAGTAAACTGACATGATTTGTCAGTTGGTACTATCAATAAAATTCTAAGTATAAACTGACATGATTTGTCAGTTGGTACTATCAATAAAATTCTAAGTAGTAAACTGACATGATTTGTCAGTTGGTACTATCAATAAAATTCTAAGTAGTAAACTGACATGATTTGTCAGTTGGTACTAACAATAAAATTCTAAGTAGTAAACTGGCATGATTTGTCAGTTGGTACTAACAATAAAATTCTAAGTAGTAAACTGGCATGATTTGTCAGTTGGTACTATCAATAAAATTCTAAGTAGTAAACTGACATGATTTGTCAGTTGGTACTATCAATAAAATTCTAAGTAGTAAACTGACATGATTTGTCAGTTGGTACTAACAATAAAATTCTAAGTAGTAAACTGATATGATTTGTCAGTTGGTACTATCAATAAAATTCTAAGTAGTAAACTGACATGATTTGTCAGTTGGTACTAACAATAAAATTCTAAGTAGTAAACTGACATGATTTGTCTGTTGGTACTAACAATAAAATTCTAAGTAGTAAACTGGCATGATTTGTCAGTTGGTACTAACAATAAAATTCTAAGTAGTAAACTGGCATGATTTGTCAGTTGGTACTAACAATAAAATTCTAAGTAGTAAACTGACATGATTTGTCTGTTGGTACTAACAATAAAATTCTAAGTAGTAAACTGGCATGATTTGTCAGTTGGTACTAACAATAAAATTCTAAGTAGTAAACTGACATGATTTGTCAGTTGGTACTATCAATAAAATTCTAAGTAGTAAACTGACATGATTTGTCAGTTGGTACTAACAATAAAATTCTAAGTAGTAAACTGACATGATTTGTCAGTTGATACTATCAATGAAATTCTAAGTAGTAAACTGGCATGATTTGTCTGTTGGTACTAACAATAAAATTTAATGTGAATCAAAAGATTCACAAATGTAACAATATAGTGTTTCATAAATAGGTACCTAAGTAGTAATCTGACATAATTTGTCAGTTGGTACTAACAATAAAATTTAATCTGAATGGAATCACAAAAGTAACAGTATAATGTTACATTCATGTACTTAAGTAGTAAACTGACATAATTTGTCAGTTGGTACTAACAAAAAAAAAAAGTTGTAAACTGATTTGGATCTGTCGGTTGGTACTAAAAAGTAGGGTGTTGTTATAGGTCAACCAAAATGTCTCGTATTTCACCTCTTGAAGCGTTTAAAATATGAAAAAAAAAAAATATGCAAGACTTAATAACATAATTAAAAAATGTAAAAAATACAAGAAACAACAAAATTACTTTACAAAAAATATTCAATTAAGGAAGGAGCGTGTTTCTCTTGTTAATAAATTAAGTATCTATCAGATAATCTTGGAAGATAGTATAAAAATTTATGAAATGGATACTCAGCACTTACAGTCTGAAATACAGGTATTGAATCAGTCACTTAAATCTATTAACAAATAAATATAAAAGCTCTAAAAATCAAATCATAGAGCATAATATTCTTGCAACAAAGTGGACTTGCTGACTCTTAGCAACACTTGGTGTTCGGTTCCTGCCAGAGGGAATCCAGTCCAGTTTCCCTTGAGCTTGAGGCAACGGAGGACCCGTCCCAAGCTGTTAGGGCTCAGGACTGTATCACCAGCCAGGAAGTAATACCTGACATTGTACAAAACATTGACATACAGCCTGAGAATAATAGTAATAGTTTTATTTCTTATAATCGTGATGAGTGTCAGTCAGTAATGTTTTCTGACAATATAGGTGTAGTGTATGCGCGGGCGCATTGGCGTTGTCAGTCGGTTACCAGCCGTAGGCGAGTGAGCACGTCTTTAGACTTGCGCATACAGTGTATCCTGATCAGATAATCTGAGTGACAAAAAGTGTGTTTTATTGACCCCCGAGACATTACAAATGGCGACGAGGATAAAAGTGAGTACATGACACATTAAAAACAAAATAAAATGAAGGAAGGAATATAAGTAATTGTTTATTGCCTATCAGTTGTTTGCGGGTAGATTCGTTCCAAATAGCCTATTACAAATTATTTGTTATTATATAAGAAAAAATACTAGCAAATTAACACTCATTTTACATTGAGTTATGAGCTAAATCAAAATCACATATGAATCGAGCCAATACGTAAGCAATTGTTACTGATAAACAGTTTCATACCACTATCCTTCATTGTAAATGGCCATGCATCGTATTAGATGGAAAATAAGGCCACGCAAGGATACTACAAAAATATAATATTGTGCAAGTATGCGACCTAACGGTAACTACCCACAATTAGTAAAAAAGTTTAACCAAACGTAATTATCGACATAATGAGATTTATGATCGAGATAATAAGAAATACTTACCTAACTGTTCACAACACAGTAGAAAGGATAGGTAATTAGTTATTTCAGCTCGCTTAAAGATATTATTACTTACAGAATTAATTTTGTTTATGGATTTATTATACTCATTAGTAAAAACCTATTATTAAATAGCTTTAGATAATGTCATTTTAATAATAGACTTATAGAATTTGGAAGTGTTGATAGCAAAAGTACGTATGTTGTGTTTACACTATACTACTATACATATTCTACTTTTACTGTTTTATTTGAAGAACAATTACATCACAATAGTTAAATTAGGTAGATAACCTAACCTAACTATTTTTATGCTTGCACAATTTATACATATTCGGAAAATAGTTATAATAAAGGTACACTTAAAGGCCACGCAATGAGTAAATAATAAAGGGCCATGCCGTTTAAATAAGTACCTAACAAAAGGCCACGCAATGAGTAAATAACAAAGGGCCACGCCGTTTAAATAAGTACCTAACAAAAGGCCACGCAATGAGTAAATAACAAAGGGCCACGCCGATTAAATAAGTAACAATTTTAAAGGACTGTATATTAAAAAAAAAAAACAAACATTTACAAAAATATAATGAAGTCCACGCAATGAGTACTCGAGAAATCTTTAATTCAAGCTCAGAGCTGATAAATGGTTAGTAACAATTTTCTTAAACAGCTTGTGTTAGTAAAACATATTTTGATTATCAATTACAATTAATTACATTTATACAATTTCAATTATAACAAATTAAATAAATGATACAAAAATTGATATAAAATTTAAATAAAATTGAAATAAAATTGAAATAAAATTGAAATAAAATTGAAATAAAATTGAAATAAAATTGAAATAAAATTGAAATAAAATTGAAATAAAATTGAAATAAAATTGAAATAAAATTGAAATAAAATTGAAATA
Organism: Agrotis exclamationis; assembly: GCA_950005045.1. Lineage (NCBI taxonomy): Eukaryota > Metazoa > Arthropoda > Insecta > Lepidoptera > Noctuidae > Agrotis > Agrotis exclamationis. The sequence goes on along the minus strand of OX465418.1, from coordinate 207,063 downwards.
AAATTGAAATAAAATTGAAATAAAATTGAAATAAAATTGAAATAAAATTGAAATAAAATTGAAATAAAATTGAAATAAAATTGAAATAAAATTGAAATAAAATTGAAATAAAATTGAAATAAAATTGAAATAAAATTGAAATAAAATTGAAATAAAATTGAAATAAAATTGAAATAAAATTGAAATAATAAGTAAAGTTGTAATACTGTTACTGATTTTCAGTAAAAAGCCACGCAAGGTACAACAAAAAATAGGGCTATGCAGTTGTAATACTGTTACTGATTTTCAGTAAAAAGCCACGCAAGGTACACCAAAAAATAGGGCTATGCAGTTGTAATACTGTTACTGATTTTCAGTAAAAAGCCACGCAAAAATAAGAGTCAATATTTTATTGCTACCCAAAATGACTCGTGCATCATCCATAGTTCCCAACTTAGACATTTCGATTGCGAAAGCGATCCGACATCTGTCGGCACTCGCTGGAGGAAATGGAAGAGGGCACTTGAAATTTATTTACTGGATGCCAACATCGACACTCCCGTAAAAAAAAAAAGAGCTACTCTTCTCCACGTTGGGGGAATAGCAATTCAAGAAGTGTATTAAAACATTCCTGGAGCTCATGCTGAAGAAGGCGCAGGTGTCGATGATTATGCAATAGCTCTAAATAATTTAGACTGTTTCAAACAATCAAAAAATTTTCTTTGTAGTGGCTTAGAATGCCAAAAAATAATGTTCTTATAGCAGCAGTATTATCGCTAATAAGGGAGCGTTTGGGCACAACTTATAAGGGCAAAACCCTTATACTCCTCTTATAGTTGCTTTATAGTTTCAAATTAAACTTATAATGGCAAGAAAAAAGCTCCAACAAAGCCAATACCCCTGTGAGAATGATATGAAGAGCGTTGATAAGGGCGATCACCCTTATACATATTTTATTATGGTCCGATACAAGGTTATTTAAACTTATTGTAGCAAATTAAAGGCTCATAAAAATCCGACGGCCCTTATAGCCGTCTGCAATAAGTCTTTTTCTCAGTGATTTACATTATTTTGTGCAACAGTTTGGCAAATAAAGAAAAACGCCAACCATATTATTGAAAATAGTGAGGTTCATTAACAATAGTAACTTAACGCCTTACAAAATTGTTAGGATACTCAAAATTGTCCGCAGTACCGAGCAAGTGGGAAAAAGATGGCGTTCTGCGCTGGTCATAATGTAATGAAAATAAATTAAGAAAACTTGAACATTCGTGTAACTGGCGGAAAATTAATTGCAAAGAGAAAAGATCAAATAATAAGTCACTTAAAGCGATATGGGAAATGTTGAATTTCACTACCCATTCTCTTATATCACTACGAATATCAATATTCTCCGACTCTTGATAGCAATATCTATATGTCCTTATCACTATCACTACCGCTACAATTATGTTCTTCCTCACTGGTTTCCTTTTCAATCTCATTTTCTATAAAATAATCCTCTGCGGAACCACTAGCTGATTCGTGAGTATCGGCTTGGTCATTTTGTAGTACCATAAGAGTAGAGGTGGTGTGTGTAAATATCATATAACATGCTAGAATTCATTTGTTGGATAGACGTCTTATAAAATGCTCCTATAAGTTTAAAAGCATCATAGTTACCTTGTGCATTACTTTCCTAAGAATAATTGACCATACTAAAAGCCTTTATATGACTTTGAATATTATGTGGCTAAAAAGCAATGTAACTAGCCTCTATAAGAAAAACAATTTCGAGCCCTTATTATAGCCGTATAAATTGGATTTATTATCGTTTACCCAGCCAAAATATAAAAAATAAAGGTAATTTAAGCCAAATCTTCTAATAATGTGCCACTAAAAGTAATATTGGCATAATGAATGCTGTTTTATAATCAGTTTAAGGGTTTAGACCTTATAAACTTAATGTTATGAGCTTAGTTTGTTTGTTGGGTTACTTTGCTCCAAAACAAAGTCGGATTTATGAAAGATACCTTTTCCGACTCACGAAACAGGAGAAAGGAGAACAATTTGAAAGATTTTTATTAAGGTTGAGAAACCATGCCGATAAATGTCAATTCCATAGTAAAGAAGAGCATATTATCGATCAAATCACGGAAAAGTGTCGATTAAATGAAAAAAAAATAAGAATACGGGGATACAATAAGTTTAGACGAAATCATCAGTAAAGCAAATGCTTTAGAAGTTGTAGCCAGGCGATTAAAACAATTTAAAACTGTAAATACAAACGATGCGAATAATGACACTGCATGGTTCTCATATAAGTTGAACAATAGAAAATTGTCTGGACTTTAAAAGAGACTGTGACCTCTGAGTTTGTTTCGGATGTTTCTTCTCAGAGTAGTCAGGTACGAAACACCGGCCTCATCTAGTGTAAAATAGTGTCTTTTGACGTGTAAAAGAGTTTGCCAAAACCAATTTACTGAATAAATAATTAAAATTTATCATTTATTACAACAAAGCAAAAATAAATGAAATAGATAAGAAAAAAAATCAATAAACCGTTCAGACAACGATCATCGAACACAAAATGTAGTAGATGTGGAAACTCCACCCATCTATCCGAAGACACAAACTGCCCTGCAAAAGACAAACGATGTTTAAAATGTGGATTCATTGGTCTTTTCCGAGAACATTGCAGGACTCGACAGAAAAGACAATTTTCCAACAACAGGCCAGACAACAGGACTGTAAAAAAACCAAGAAAAGAAATAAAAAATGATGCCAATAAATCTGTAATTGACTATATTTTCCACCTGGATGACGGCGAAACTATGAAATGCAATATTAAGGGAGTCACCGTTGATATGCTAATAGATTCAAGAAGTAGATGTAATATTATTACAGACAGAATATAACAATTTCTAATAGTCAATAATGTGTAAGTTTCCAACCAGATACGCAAACCTAATAAGACACTTATTTCCTATGGCAGTAAAAAACTCCTGGATATTATAGGCTCCTTTGACGTGGACATTTCAGTCATTAAAAATAAAAGTATAAAGTGTACTGCTTATGTCATCAGAAACAGCACACGCGATTTATTAGGCGTGCTTAAAATTGGGCTTCAATTTGGCTTAATAAATTAAACAATGTGACATCGTTAGGGAAAGCGTTTTTCAAAGGAGTGACTGTCCAGATCCCAAAAGGCCGAACAGTAAAACCAGTCACTCAACCATATACAACATTATTTTTGGTATATGCGAAACCTGAATATAGTTTGTTCAGAATCAGTAACTGATTCGATTCCATTGCACATAGATTCTTTACACAAAAATACTAGACAGGTGAATCGGGTTTTGGCATAAACCAAAAATAATTTTGTAGAAGAGTTCCCATTCCCTTAGAAGAAAAGTTTGCCAAAAAACTGGAGGAACTGAAGTATGCGGATATTATCGAGGAAGTAAATGGACCCTCTCCGTGGGTGTCGCCAATAGTTCCCGATCTTAAAGAATACAAGAAGAGGCAAATCTCCCTCAGAGTTGTTTTATAAAAGACAGTTTAGAGACAAGATCCGGGCAGCACCAGACATGGAATACAAATCAATAGACGAAGAAGTGAGAAAGAGATCTGCAAATGAAGGAAAAAGGGAAGGAGCATGGGGATCTCAAAAGTAAAGCGACAGGCTTGGAAATAGGAGAAAAAGTATTGGTGGAAAATTTAATCAAAGATAATAAGTTGACCCCCAATTTCAATCCTGCGCATACAGTAACGGACGTGAGAGGTTGCGATGTTATCGGAACGATGAAACCGGGAAAGAATGTCGTCGTAATGTAAAATCAAAATAGTGTTAGTGATTTAAGAGAAAATGATGAACTAGCGTAAATAGTAAATAATTTTGTTAATTTTGTAGTATAATATTGTTATTTACTGTTATCAACTACGTCTTTAAGATTTGTTACACAGATTTAAAATTAAGTAAATCATTGCTGTTCTGTAAAACTTTGCGGTAAATCTGAAATAATTATATTTAAAACATTTGATTAGTTATCCACCAATTATAGGTGTTTAGGTCGGAATATTAAAACCTAATCTAATATTGTAATTTTGAAACATTTCAATTCAATTAAAATAAAGAAGGGATGTAGTGTATGCGCGGGCGCATTGGCGTTGTCAGTCGGTTACCAGCCGTAGGCGAGTGAGCACGTCTTTAGACTTGCGCATACAGTGTATCCTGATCAGATAATCTGAGTGACAAAAAGTGTGTTTTATTGACCCCCGAGACATTACAATAGGTAGAGGGTTTGGTAGTTTAATTAGTAATAAAATGAGTTATTGTACTCAAAATTATTAGAAGTCGAAATGTTTCTCGAAAAAACAATGTTTGTTGTTATCTGTTTTAATGAACATTGATTGAAGGGCTATCAAATGCTCATTAATTATGAAAATTACAGTGTTGTTAGTTGTTTTTAATCGCAAAACTATGCTACGTGGAGGTTCCCTAACACTAATAAGCAATTATTTAAAATGTAATCAACGTAATGACATAGTAGGTCTCTCGGTTGAACATTGCATAGAACTGTGTTGAGCTGGATAAGCATGTAATAGTGTGTTTATAGACCCCCTCTTATTTGAAAGGAAGATTTTCTGGCAAAGCTTTCAGTAAGAAATAAAACAGCAATTATTTGTGGTGATTTAAATATCACTATTTTGGAAGAATATTGTAATAGTAGTACCTAGGTTATTAAATCTTTCAATTTAACCAATATCTTTGCAGAACCTATTAGAGTAACTCCAACGTCTGCTACTTGTATTGATAATATTTTCTGCAGTTGTGATTATTTTGATAAAGCCATAGTTATAGTCTGCCATCTGATCACAGTGGACAGACGGTAACTTTTAGGTGTAGCTCAATTGAGCAACAAGTTCAGATTAAATTTAGACCAATAACGACAAAATAAATTAAATAGATTTAATAGTTCCTTAGACAACAAGTTAAGTGTGATGTGAATGAGTCCTAATATAGACGAAATGAATGCCAACCAATTGTACGAATATTTCTTTTCAATAGTTCACAGAGAATTAAATAAACATTTTAAAAAGAAAACAAAGAATAGTTGCCCGAAATTTATATCTAGTGACTGGGCAACTACAGGTATTAGGAAAAGTAGGGAAAGACTTTTTGAACTTTATGGCTCGCGCCAAAAAAAAATAAAAACAACTTTGCAGCCTTGCATAACTAATAACTATTTTTCCAGACTTGGTACATCAGTTAGTATCTCAGAGATAAAATACCATCCTTAACAGGCAAAGATGCTAATCCTTTTATTTCAGAATTTAGGGACAAAGATAAAATAATGAAAGAAAAGGGGAAAGAGTATGAGGACAGAAAAGGAAAGCCGCAGATATGGAGATAGGAATGGGGAAGGCCGGTCAAAGCTAATTGTAGATGGCGCCACCATAGCATAAGAAATGACGAAACTGGACAAGAACTTAGAAGGAATATAATCCACCTCAAACGGGTGGAGGGACAAAGGAAAGTGTGCGAAGATACTAATTCTGAGTCCGAAAAAAACAAGCGAGTTTAGGTCATATATAGTGATTAGATTTTAGAAAAATGTAACTTAAATTCAAAATGCTCATATTTGTATAAAATCTGAATTCTGGACATGTTCGTTCATTTAACGTCTTCCTGTGATACGTAATGTGTTCTATCGTGATAATTTACCTAATTGTACTCTGTAAAATGACTTTGTAAAAAACGAATATTTCAAAAGAGTAACCATGGAGTTTCTTGCCGGTTCTTCTCCATGGAATCTACCAACGCGAACCGTGCACGACAAATAATACAATCATTGTGATTTTGTTAAAAAAGGAGAGATGTGACGTATAGATACAAATAAACTAGATCGTGGCGCACGGAGATTCGGGCATTCGTTACTCAGGCGTCGGCCTAGATGGACGTGCGGCACGATCACATGGAAATCTAGTATTTGTTTTACTTACCCCTGTGACGCTGAACGGGGACGTCACAGGTATATTTTTTTTGTTTGAGTTCCCGATATTAAAAAACCGGTACGGGCCGGAAATATGCAAAAAAAGTTCAACATCTTGAACGTTTACGGAAGAAGTGTGAATGTTTACGGGAATCGTTGGTATTTTTAGTTCAATGTCGCGATAATGACTTGTTACCCGTGTGTGCGTATAAAACCTCACCCAGACATTCCCGGTTCCGTGTACCTTCTACGGAAAGCAGGTGAAAAGTTGTTACGTAAACTGATCCGCACAAACCGATATAATTTAGACAAATATCAGTGTGAGTTGTATCAATTACATCTATGGTGCGTCTCGGTGCTAGATAAAGATGATTCAATCAATGTGACCGGATAACATACTTGCAAGCACAACGATCTCGTGAACTGAGTGCCATAAAAGAACAAAGAAAGTTTGAAGCCCTACTCGAAGTGTGTTTTAGTTAATAATTCTGAGGTACAAACAGTGATAAACAGATCGACTAAAGAACTCAGCGCACTGAAGAAAAGGTTGAATTTTGTGCCCACTCCGTTGCGTGTGCCTTTCGAAGATGTCATAGGTAGGATAGAGGAAACTATTAGCAAAAATAAATTACCACCCTATGACGCAGACGCCCTCAGACAAGACGTTGCTGTAGTGTTACGACATGCTAAACCTCCTAGTAGTAACGACAATGACACCTGATGAACGCTCTGCATTACGTGATCTCCGTGCAGATTTAGACATCCTCGTTTTGAAGGCAGACAAAGGTAACGCGACGGTTGTGTTGAATGTTTCTGAGTATGACGAAAAGTTGGTATCTCTGCTCAGTGACAATAAGACTTACAAACCTATTAATTACAACCCTACGGCTAGGGTCTCACGACGTACTATCCAGGTGATTAAAGAGTGCCATAATGTCTTCCCTGATGTTGTTTTAAACAGGCTCCTTAGGCCCAAGGTAGCGCAACCACCAAAGATTTATGGGTTACCTAAAATTCATAAGAAGGATGTCCCATTGCGCCCTATAGTTAGTCAGATTGACTCTCCATCTTACGACTTAGCGAGACATGTTTCAGACACGCTACAATAACTGGTGGGCCACACAACATCTTATGTCAAAGACTCCCGTCATTTTGTGATTTTGTTGAAACAAATCAGGGTCGAGAATGATGAGATTATGGTTAGTTTTGACGTCGAATCCCTTTTCACCAATGTTCCCGTATATTATGTTCTTGTACTAAGAACAGGGTTCGTAGACTTGTAATTACTATTGTTTTATTTAATTAAAGACTTGAGCACAATCAGACGTTTATTCATTTCCTTATTACACCAGAGAGAGAGAGAGTTGCCCCTTACAAAAATCCTATAATTAAAAACTTACTACAGACTATAAAAGATATCTATTTAAGATACACCACATCCTTCCCCTACAAATTAAATATTTTTGGTGGTTTAATTATTCGGCCACTTCTACTGCGACATACTTCAGGTTGGGTGGGATTTGATGCTGAAATTGAACAGGGAACAGTAACAGAGGATGTTGAATTTCTATCAGTTTCTTGAGTAGTTGGGGACTTTGAACCATCAATTAAAACTTGCGGACTTAGGGGTGTTTGGGAGACTTGAGGACTAGTTAGTGGTACTTGTGATTCATTAGAATGATTAGACTGTTGAGAAATGACTTTACTATCCGACTGACTTGCATTTGTGGCCTGATTATTTTGTATTCCTCCCCCTGGGAAAAAATAGGAATTGTTAGGAACAACTTCAGGATTATTTACTGAAACTTGAGGATAAGAAGCATTACTTATTTGATTAAGATGAAGTCTCTTTAAGACACCATTAACATTAACTAAATATAGAGTTGAACTTAAAACTTTAACAATCGTCCCTTTACAAGGAGATGCAGAACCCACTTTCACTAAAACAGTTTCATTTTCAGTAAAATGAGGATAATAAGGTAAACGTTTCATGGACTTAGGATTATGAACAGGATTCAAAATAGTAAGTGCAGTTCTAGGCATGTACGACATTAACATAGAGTTAGGAGTTTTACAATTGACAGTAGTTTGAGTGTTCCTATAATTAAGTAAGAACTTTGACAATTCCAGCTGAATATCAACAGAACAATTAGTTACAATAATTTTTTTTAATGCTTTTTTAGCTATTTGGACATTCCTTTCTGCTAAGCCATTGCTTTCCGGATGATAAGGCGGTGTCTTAGTAACCTTTATATTTAGCTTGGTACAAAACTCAATAAATTGGTAAGAATCAAAAGGAGGACCATTATCAGACACAATTTCACATGGTAGTCCTACTACAGAAAATATTGAATATAGTTCTCTAATAACATAACTAGCAGTACACTGTTGCATTAACTTAATATCTATCCATTTGGAATATGAATCACAAAATATAAGAAAATGACGTTTTTCATACTCAAAAAAATCAATGTGCACTCGCTGAAACGGTAAATCACATTTGGGCCAAGGTATTTTTACATTATCTGGTTTAAAATTAACAATAGAACAAATTTCGCAACTTTTACATTTTAATTCAATATCTTGTGACATACATGGCCACCAAAACAAGGATCTAGCTAGCATCTTGGTCCTGACTATACCTGGATGACTCTCATGCAACAAATTTAACACTAAAGCTTGAAATTTTTGCGGTACAATCAATCTTGAACCGAACACTAAACATTCATCAATAATTGAAATATAATGTCTTATTTTGAAGTATGGTATAATTGCATTGTCAGTTATGTGGTTAGGCCATCCATTTTTGGTAAAATTAAATACTTTCAACAAGACAGAATCACACAAGGTTCCTCTAGCAATGTCCACATAACTAAGTGGCAATTTCTCCAATTGACAATTATTTACATCTACAACAATCTTATTCATAGGTAATCTAGACATGGCATCTGCATGCATTAAATATTCACTTTTCTTATGCACAATATTGTAATCATAATTTTCTAAAATTAATGCCCAATGCTGCAATCTCTGGGCTGCTAATGTTGGAATACTTTTATTAGGATGTAATATATGTTTTATAGGGGCATTATCTGTAACTATGGTAAAGTGTCTACCCCACAAATATTTGTGGAATTTTGTAACAGCATAAACTATGGCTAGTGCCTCTCTATCTAACTGAGAATATTTTCTCTGGACTTCAGTTAATGTACATGAAGCAAACATAACTGGTTTTTCTACTAATTTCTTATTTTCTTCCACTATGTGACACAATATAGCTCCTAAGCCGACTGGACTCCCATCACTATACACAACAATTGGTAATGCTGGATTATAATGCATTAATATTTTACTATTGACTAATTTTTGTTTTGACAACTCAAATATTTGTTGATGTGTATTTGTCCATAGCCACTTTGTTTTATTTTCAGTTAATTCTCTTAAAGGTTTGACTAATGTGCTAATATTTTCTAAATAGTTATGATAAAAGTTTAATAATCCTAAATATGATCTTAATTCTTTGACATTTTCAGGAGTTTTGGCTTTAATTACAGCTTCTACAAGTGTTGGACTGGGACTTCTGCCCTGTGATGAAATAATATGACCCAAATACTCAACTGACTCACAAAACCATTTACATTTTCTGAAATTTACTTGAATATTATATTGACTTAATTTTTGCAAAACCTTGACTACTGTATTATAACAATCTTGGAGATTATTCCCTTTAATTAAAATATCATCAATAAGGCACTTAGTATTTTCCACTCCTGATAGAACTTGGTCCATGACAGACTGAAAAATAGCAGGTGCTGATGCTATTCCATATATTAAACGATTAAATCTGTATAAACCTTTATGTGTATTGACCGTTAACAACTTCTGACTGTGAGCACTTACTTTTAACTGTGTATACGCATCTGAAAGGTCCAAAACAACAAATATTTTACCACCTGACATAGAAGCAAAAATGTTCTCAGCTGTGGGCAAAGGATATATATCTATTTTAAGGTTAGGGTTCACTGTTCTTTTGAAATCAACACATAACCTATAAGAACCATCACTCTTCTTTACTGGAACTAAAGGTGAAGCCCACTCAGAATGACTTACTTTGTATATTTTGCCCTCAGCTTCCAACTTATCAATGGACTCAGAAATTTTATCAACAATACTATAAGGTACCTCATAAGGACGCATGAAAACTGGTGTACTGTTTTCCTTTAAACACAATGAAGCTTCAAAGTTTTGAATACAAGACCTATTTTCAGTTGAAAATACTTTAGGAAATTTATTTTTAAGATTTTTTAATAATTCTGACACCTGCAAACTTTGATTTGACACACTCTGCACAAGATTACATTTGACATTACTTGATGTTAATAATACACCTCTCCACATAGGAAATAACTGATCCAGCCAGTCTCGACCCATTAATGGCATAAAACATTGACTTTTATTTTTACACACTACAAGACTTAAAACTTTACCCATGACTTTGACTTCAATAATACCAGCAATTTGGATCTGACCTGAAATACCATTTAGTTTAATAGCAGATGGTTTAATAGTTACATTATTAAAATATTTTAAATAACATGGGTAAGAAATTATGGAAATTGCTGCTCCCGTATCAACTTCCATGGTTAATGAGACATTCTCAACATTTAATTTAATTAATTTTGACTTATGTTCTACTTTATTTACTAGTAATATGTTGACATTATAACTATCATCATTATCATTATTACACGACAAGACATTTGTTCCATCAACCAACTGTTCTACTACACAATCAATAGCATTATCATTATTTTTACAATTTAAGTCATGTATTGGACGCCTTCTACATTTGACACTAGTATGACCTACTCGCTGACACACATAACACTTCCAATACCTTGCTGGACACATATTAGGATTATGGGAACGACCACACCGATAACACTCACTCATATTTGACTGTTGACTCGTGGATGCACCTTGACACTGACTCATACTCTTTTCTTTAGACTGAGATCCATGATGACGCTGACTTGGACTTACCATTGACTCTTGACTTTTGTTTTGATGTGACTTATCCCTTGATTGCGCTTGACTACAATTGCCACACCTTTGACTTGTGCTGTATGCCTGGGGACGACGTCCTTGATTCTTGTAAACTCTTCCAACAACTGACTCTGCTTCACGACTCATGCAATCTAACTGTTTTTGTATGGCTTCCTCTTGCAATACAACCTCTTTTACTTGACTAAATGTTGGGTTATTTAGAGATAACAACTTTTTTCTTATGTTTTCATTTTTAACGCCTGTAATGACTTGATATGTGCATGCCTGGTCTTCATAAGCACCAAAATTGCATTTAGAAGCTAATTGTGTGACTGCTGACAAAAAATCTGTCTCAGTTTCTTGAACTTTCTGAACTCTTTTATGAAACAAAAATTTATTCGTAGATTGCAGGCCCGGTGGATCATACTTATTTTTCAATATTTGACATAATTCGTCTATCTTTTTTGTATTAGCTCTTTGTGGTAGACACGCCGTGTGTAAGTAGCTATAATGTCTGGCGCCAACATGTGTTAAAAACAATGCCTTCTTTGTACTCCCATCTGCCTCTTCTGGCAAAACTTTATTTAGGCTACAATACTCTTCAAAGAGTTCCACCCACGACTCAAAACTTTGTGTAGACTCTTCAAATGGCGGCAATTGACCAATATAGGCAGCCATCTTTACGACTCGACTCGACACGACAAAAATTTCTTTGATGACTATTTTTTTAAGACTTACTTTTGTTTTGACTATTGCTCATCTCTCGTCGCCAATATTATGTTCTTGTACTAAGAACAGGGTTCGTAGACTTGTAATTACTATTGTTTTATTTAATTAAAGACTTGAGCACAATCAGACGTTTATTCATTTCCTTATTACACCAGAGAGAGAGAGAGTTGCCCCTTACAAAAATCCTATAATTAAAAACTTACTACAGACTATAAAAGATATCTATTTAAGATACACCACACCGTACTGGAATGTATAGAAATTATAAGAAGAAAGCTTCCAGAAAAAGATATCCCCATGGAGTATGCTAAGTTGCTGGGGCACTGTTTGTCCACCAATTTCTTCTTATACAAAGGCCAGTTTTATCAACAAAAATTATAATAATAATAATAATGGGGTTGCCATGGGTAGTCCAGTGGCACCTATGGTTGCTAACCTGTGGATGGAACACATTGAAGACTTGGCTATTTCTACTTGTCCTGTGCCTATCAAGGTTTGGAAGCGGTATGTGGATGACGTATTCTGCATCCTCAGAGGTGGAGTACCAGAAGTTGAGAGATGTTTGAACCATTTGAATAATATCCACACGGCCATGCGTTTCACAGTGGAATTGGAAAAGGATCGGTCTTTAGCTTTTCTTGACGTCAAGGTCATTGCAAGGAGTGATGGGACCCTAAGCCATTAAGTTTACAGAAAGCCGACTCACACAGACCGATATTTGCACGCCACCTCACATCATCACCCCTATCACCTCAATTCTGTAGTCACCTCACTTACAAGTTGCGCATTCGATCTTTGTGATACTGAACACCTTACTGGTGAATTGTCCCATGTGCAGAAGGTGTTACTCATGAATTGCTACAAAACAAATGATGGAGCAGTAAGACCAGAGCAAAAGAAGCGAGAGATCTACAGTGGAGCGCCAAACAACTTTCTTGCCATATCTGAGAGGAGTAACGGACAAGATAGGTTGTTTATTGAGTAAATACTCAATAAAGACCGTGTTTACTCCTCATAGGAGAATTAATATAATATTCCACAACTATCACACAACGCCATCTAGTCCCAAGCTAAGCAGAGCTTGTGTTATGGGTACTAGACAACTGATAAACATACTTATATATTTCTAAATACATACATATTATAGATAAATTACACCCAGACACAGAACAAATGATCGTGCTCATCACACAAACATTTGTCCTGGGTGGGAATCGAACCCACGACCTCCGGCATAGCAGTCAGGGTCACTAACCACTAGACCAACAGGCCAGTCGAAATTGCACAAAGTCTGCGTTCCCCTAAGGATAAAATCCCATATGAACATCCTGGGGTTTATAAAATTGATTGCAGCTGCGGTAGCTCATACATAGGTCAGACGAAGCGAACTGTCTCATGCCGCATCAAAGAGCACATCAAGGCTGTCAAAAACAACGATGAGCAAAAATCTGCCATAGCTGAACATCTGCTGCAGTCGGGGCCCAATCACTGGATTGAATTCCACAAGCCAAGTATTTTGTCCACGGACAAACATTACATACCTAGACTGACAAGAGAAGCTATTGAAATAAGAAAACACAAGAATTTCAATCGAGAGGATGGCTTCAAATTGTCGAGTACGTGGAATCCAGTTATAAACATGCTCCTAAGTGGCTTGCAACAGCGTCGAAATATCGGGAACTCAAACAAAAAAAAAATATATATATATATGTCGCAGAACCAACACAGAAGCACAATAATTCAGAATAAAGCCATCTATTGTCATTGCCGAGGAATCAAAACAGAAACACAATTTGGAATCTTTATCGATTATTGTTAATTTAGAATAACGCCATCTATTATCGTTGGCGTGGAATCAAAACATAAACGCAATTCAGAATCTCTATTGATTATTGTTAATTTAGAATAACGCCATCTGTCTCTCATTGGAGGAACTATGAAGTTAGATTTGACAGATAACGTTTAGGAATGCCAAGTTATTACACTTGGGGATGCTTAGCGTGGAGTAATGGCAACACCGAGCGAATAGTCGAGTTGAATATCGATTCGGAAGTTTAATCAGGTATTCGACGTTGACAGGCACTGACGTTGACAGATATGTTGGCAAACCTGTGTGGGGTAGGCCACTTGGACGGACAGTTGAGTGAAGTGAACACTTTGAATCGGTCCGTCAAGCTGTGTAGACATCTTGGTCACGCCACGTCGTCCACGATAAACTTCCCGCGTTCCTAAGTTTTTTATCGAGCCATATCTCGGACATCCTTGATTATTTTGTATTCAGTGTGTGTTAGCAAGTAATTAAAAGTGTTAACGAAGGTTTTGTGAGTGTTATTTCCGATATCGCGACCCCTCTGATATCGTTTCTTCGACATACACACATCAAAAGTGTCTAGGGATCAACATATATTTTTGCAATAACTTTTCTCCTGATTTATATTAATTAAAATTTTCTTTAAGGATTCATCAAATAAAGTGTTTTCGTTTGTCACAGTAACGATAAACCAAGTCACCTTTGCATTAATAAAGAAATTTGCCATTTTCCTAATAAAGGGATTTTTGACATTTGAACCACTAACACAAAAGTTCGAAAAAAAGACTGAAATAACAGTTTTCTTTAAAATTTTATTGGGTAACTTAAACAATTAATAATCCATGTTTCTACCGCGAACACTAACAACACAAGAACATCGGTTTGGCATACTCAAAATGAGTTCATCCAAATCACGCTGTGGAATGGCCGCCCATGTTCGTTGCAACAACAAAAAAAGGTCTTCTTGCGACTGGATACCCTCCATATTCGGCAGAGCTCTTCTCTGTAGCATATCCCATGCATGCTCAATCGGATTCAAGTCTGGCGACTGAGCAGGCCAGGGCAGGACATTGATGTTAGCTGCGGCGAGAGTCTGTCTTACAACTCTTGCGGTGTGCGGTCGTGCATTATCATGCATTAACTGAAATAAGGGACCGATTTGCACTTGTAGAGGAACGATGACGTCTGATACAATCGTCTCAGCATAAATTTGAGCGTTGAGGTTGCCTCTGATCCAAATCAACTCAGTTCTTCCGCCGATCCAAATACCCGCCCATACCATGATGGTTCCACCACTATAAGGATGGACTTCCTGGCAGGATTTTAATCGCTGTTGGCGTCCAGGGGTTCTCCAGTGTCGTATACGTCTTGTATCCGGTCTCATACCGAAACGAGACTCATCAGAAAAGCACACGAAACGCCATTGTTCTTCTGCCCAATTTCTGTGTTCAAGAGCCCATTGATATCGAATCCTACGATTGTGCATTGCTATAGGTGGTACCCGTAGCGGTCTTCGGGAATGAAGGTTCACTTCATGCAAGCGGTTTCTGACTGTTTGGTCGCTAATTAAGTTCCCTGAAGAGTGATGAAGCCTCACGGCTAACATCATGGCGGTTATTGTTGGAGCTCTTCGAGTTAAGATTTGAATGTATCGGTCTTGTCTCCGTGTGGTGCAGCGATACCGTCCTCCATGGCGCTCAGCCACGGTACCAGTGCTTCGGTAACGTGTCCAAAGTCGACTGATAACACTCTGACTTGTATTCAGAGCTAAAGCCACAGTACGTTGCCGGGAACCAGCTTCTATCATTCCCACGGCTCTGAGCATTTCTTCCCTGCTTAAATTACGTCGCCGCTCCATAATAACGTTGGTTTTAATCAGTAGTAGGGAAACAGTAGCACTAATAATGTCTTCAATGCGTTGTATGTTTTTATAGGGAAAATATTGACAGCTGATTTTCATCTTTTACTCGAATTTGATTCACAGTTCCTGATTCAAATTATGAAATGCACCAAAAAGGATCCATATAAATTTATAAAATCATAAATTTATTACAAAGCCACATCTCAATCTCAAGAAATCCGCATAAAAATGCTTGATCCCTAGACACTTTTGATGTGTGTATATACCTACACATCAAATTCGAGTAAAAGATGAAAATCAGCTGTCAATATTTTCCCTATAAAAACATACAACGCATTGAAGACATTATTAGTGCTACTGTTTCCCTACTACTGATTAAAACCAACGTTATTATGGAGCGGCGACGTCATTTAAGCAGGGAAGAAATGCTCAGAGCCGTGGGAATGATAGGAGCTGGTTCCCGGCAACGTACTGTGGCTTTAGCTCTGAATACAAGTCAGAGTGTTATCAGTCGACTTTGGACACGTTACCGAAGCACTGGTACCGTGGCTGAGCGCCATGGAGGACGGTATCGCTGCACCACACGGAGACAAGACCGATACATTCAAATCTTAACTCGAAGAGCTCCAACAATAACCGCCATGATGTTAGCCGTGAGGCTTCATCACTCTTCAGGGAACTTAATTAGCGACCAAACAGTCAGAAACCGCTTGCATGAAGTGAACCTTCATTCCCGAAGACCGCTACGGGTACCACCTATAGCAATGCACAATCGTAGGATTCGATATCAATGGGCTCTTGAACACAGAAATTGGGCAGAAGAACAATGGCGTTTCGTGTGCTTTTCTGATGAGTCTCGTTTCGGTATGAGACCGGATACAAGACGTATACGACACTGGAGAGCCCCTGGACGCCAACAGCGATTAAAATCCTGCCAGGAAGTCCATCCTTATAGTGGTGGAACCATCATGGTATGGGCGGGTATTTGGATCGGCGGAAGAACTGAGTTGATTTGGATCAGAGGCAACCTCAACGCTCAAATTTATGCTGAGACGATTGTATCAGACGTCATCGTTCCTCTACAAGTGGACGTAGTTATGCAAAAAGGAACCAACCCACACAATGTCAGTTTTGAGAAAAAGCGATTTTTGTGTACTTTTAAACTGATTGTTATTTTGATTAAAGTTTACATACTATATTTTACTAAATAGTTTGTTCTATGTATACTAATATAATATTGATGAAAATCACTTACATTTTTAGTTAAAATCAATGAAAAACCTCCTGGTTCCTTATTGCAAAACTATCTATGTGTGGGTTGGTTCTTTGTTAATTTTTAATCATGCCAAAAATTTATAGGAAAAACAAATGAAAGATCCCATATTTCTTTAAAAACATTTCCATTCTTCATTGAAAAATAAACAAATCTTAAATTCATAGTATTATAATGTTTTTTTTTTTTTTTTTTTTCGTGGTAAAATCATCAAATGAGTCTTCCCACCCCGGGCAGGGCGGGAGGGACTGTCAGACTTGTACTGACTAAAATCCACGGTGTCCTTCAATAGCCCTTTATGTTCCGGGGTCACGGTAATGGTATAAGTCCCGCGACCCCGGCAGGCTTTGGCCCTCTAGAGAGGGGGCCCCGTCATCATGCTGACGCTCTTTGAGGCGCGCGTGGAACACAACGCGCCGTCGACCCGGGCATGGTCCGTGGTCGGGCTGCGAGTTGCTCTTTACTCGCCGCCCGCATGCCCGCGCCTACGGTGGCCGGAGATCGTCTTGCGACGTCCGTCGCCGTGGGCGTCCACCACCGCGGGTGGGGCGGAGGGAGGTCATTGTCCTCTCTCTCACGCGGCCCGCCTCCTCCTTCGCGAGCATTACTGCTTCGCAGAAGGAGGCGACCGCTTCCCACTCCGTCTCGCTCCGCAGCATGGCCGCAACCAATGCCGGGCGCGAGAGGTCTCCGCCTATCGCCGCCGTGAGGACACGTCGGTGCTCTGCCCAAGCGGGGCAGTCTTGCACCGTATGCTCTACTGTGTCCTCCGGGCGATCTTCGCAGTGGTGACACCCAGGCGTTTCCTCCTTTCTCCTTAGACACAGGTACCTCCCGAAACTTCCGTGTCCGGTGAGGACCTGCGTCATGCGGTAGGTCAGGACGCCGTGACTCCTATCCAGCCACTCCTCAAAGAGGGGTCTTACCGCCGCGATTGCGGCGTGCCCGTAGTATTATAATGTTAATGAAAATGTTAAAAACTGCAAAAATGTTTTAAAAACTCAAAAATACTTTGTGAACTGATATGTGAATATTTAAATAGTATTTTTACCATGTTTATTATTTGTTTTTAAATAATAAACATGGTAAATATCCCATCTTAAAATTCTAAAGCGAGTATAAAAAATACTTATATCTAAATCCAATTCTAAATAAAAATCCGGTTAACCTGAATAGCCCTCAAGATCGTCTTCATTAACATCTTTTCCGTTGTTTCACATACCGTCTTCATGATGTCTTGTGGAATTAGGTGAAGCATACTTTAAATCCCTTAACTTAGCGTCAGGGACCGGGCACGCCGCGATCGCGCTGTTAAAACCCATCTTTGAGTAGTGGTTGGAGAGGCGTCATGGCGTCCTCACCTTCCGATTGACACGGGTTCTCACATTAAAAAGGAAGAAACGTCTAGGTGTCACCACTGCGAGGATCGCCCGGAGGACACGATGGAACATACGGTGCAGGTGTCCTGCTTGGGCAGAGCACCACCGTGTCCTCACGGAGGCGATAGCCGGTGACCTCTTGCGCTCGGCATTGGTCGAGGCCATGCTGCGGAGCGAGACGAAATGGCAAGCAGACACCTCCTTCTGCGAAGCAGTCATGCTAGCGAAGGAAAGGCGGGAAGCGTGAGGGAGAAGACAGCCTCCATCTTACGACCCAGTCGCAAAAAGTTAATTTGGAACATAAGGATGTCCTCTCCCTCACGCGTTCTGACAGCTCCTCAGTCCCCTCGCCTGCGGCTGAATACCTGAGGTATTTGCCGTGTCTAGTGAGGACTTGCGTCAGCGGGAAGGTAAGGAGTCCGTAGCGCCTCTCCAACTTCTCCTTAAATCAATCTTACCGCCGTAATTGTGGCATGCCCAGCCTATCATTATTTTGTTGCGGTATTATTTTGAAACTATGATAACTTCTAAGATATTCATTGAAATCAAAATATGATGTGAAAGGCATTTTTGTTCAAATTATTTGCTTGTGATGATTAACGTATTTATTTAGATAAGGATTTATATTATGTTGATGAAAATACCTTCGCAAATAAATTATTTCAAAACCAATTTGATTTCAATAAGAAAGTATTGTGAGTTAACTTTAAAAGATAGAAATATGCTATAGCATAGCATATTTCTAACGCTACGACCAATAGGAGCAGGCTCCTATTGGTCGTAGCGTGTTATATAAAGCCTCCTCGATAAATGGACTATCCAACACAAAAATATTTTTTTGCAATTCGTACCAGTAGTTTTTGAGATAAGCGCGTTTCACCAAACAAGTAAACAAAATCTTCAGCTTTCTAATACATATTAGTATATAAATTTTGGAGGAAGCTATAATTCAAGGAATTTTATATTTATCTGGTTTAAAGTTGGGTGTTCATACAACAAGGCTATTATACTATATTGCGGTTCTGACCACCACATGCAATATTAATTAAATAAATAAAAAAAAAACTAGTGAATAACCATAATGTATAACCATGATTTGGACGAATAATTTGATCAAGGAGTTTATTATACAAAACAAATTCAAAGATCATGACTCCTTAGACGTTGTAAATATCAAGGAACCAAGAAATGTGAGTCTAATAGATTTATGTCTATTTTAATATGCAAACAAGAACCAACCCGCATGGTTCTACTTATTTGATAACAAAATAAAAAACACAAGGGACCATGTAGCATGAGTCTTAATAAAAAAACGAATTTTACTGATTTTGTTAGATTTTTGGGTGACTATGGGGCATGGGTCTTGTTAGTTTATTGAACAACTGCTGTTATGTTGGTTGGTAACTTTGTAAGAGAAATGTTTTGTTCTATCAAAATTGTCAGATCATTTTGATATTTACAGGGTCGATAGAAGGTTCATTTTTGGAAGCTTCCGTGTCCTTATCTCAATTTTGGCATGTGTGTGGGTTGGTTCCTGTTTGCATAACTACGTCCAAGTGCAAATCGGTCCCTTATTTCAGTTAATGCATGATAATGCACGACCGCACACCGCAAGAGTTGTAAGACAGACTCTCGCCGCAGCTAACATCAATGTCCTGCCCTGGCCTGCTCAGTCGCCAGACTTGAATCCGATTGAGCATGCATGGGATATGCTACAGAGAAGAGCTCTGCCGAATATGGAGGGTATCCAGTCGCAAGAAGACCTTTTTTTGTTGTTGCAACGAACATGGGCGGCCATTCCACAGCGTGATTTGGATGAACTCATTTTAGGTATGCCAAACCGATGTTCTTGTGTTGTTAGTGTTCGCGGTAGAAACACGGATTATTAATTGTTTAAGTTACCTAATAACATTTTAAAGAAAACTGTTATTTCAGTCTTTTTTTCGAACTTTTGTGTTAGTGGTTCAAATGTCAAAAATCCCTTTATTAGGAAAATGGCAAATTTCTTTATTAATGCAAAGGTGACTTGGTTTATCGTTACTGTGACAAACGAAAACACTTTATTTGATGAATCCTTAAAGAAAATTTTAATTAATATCAATCAGGAGAAAAGTTATTGCAAAAATATATGTTGATCCCTAGACACTTTTGATGTGTGTATATAATCACGGAAGATATCCCGTAAGTGACATTTTAAATTTAGAGACAACCCGTGAAAGTTTAAAACAGTCTTTAAAAAAGAATCATTCAAATCCGTCCAGTAGTTTTTTCGTGAAAGGGTAACAAACATACATACATCCATCCTCACAAACTTTCGCATTTTGGCCAGACTTAATATCTATACAACAAAAAAAGAATCATTCAAATCCGTCCAGTAGTTTTTTTCTTGAAAGGGTAACAAACATACATACATCCATCCCCACAAACTTTCGCATTTATAATATTAGTAGGATGATTACTGAATTAGAAAGAAAGAGACAAACCAATATTTCACTCCGTCTCGTGTTTGACTCATATTTGTATAAGCAAAATGTATGTGTAGAACATCGGGGCGCCTCCATATACTTTTATCTCAATGTTAGGGACATACGAGTATTTGCATGTCCTGTCGTGTCGTAATGCGTGACGTCAAATGTATGAAACTGAATGCTTCTGGCGCTTAGACTATGGAAAAAAGAATGGACTCGGCCTATACAATCTATACAAACAGTAGTTGAATGTGATGTATTTCGACGGCATAGTTACTGACACATCGGCATCTCTTTTTAACTTACGATGGTAACCATATATAGAAAAGGACAACAGTAGTTTTATCATTACCAAAATTAGCAACATTATCTTGGTGACGTCACAAAATATCTCGCTGTGGCCGGTCGCCATGTTTTGTCACGGCTTTTTAATCTGTGGTCCTAATAAATAGAGTTTCGGTTTGACATTTTCAATTTATCGATAATAATTATATCGACAGGTGAATATTATTTAAACTCGATTTCTTTTTGTGATTTTAGATTGCCAACAGTGGTCTCCACGGTGTCTTTGGCCGCAATTTCGGTTGCATACTACGCCCACAGGAAAAAGCCAGCAACGCACACAGTTTTTATTCGTGATCGCGGCGGTGGCAATTGGGAATAAATGAGATAAACATACCATAGTAAAATTAGTTTTATTATGAACTTAAGTACCTACATGTCATTGTACAAGTAAAAATAAAGAGGATGATAATTTAATTGCGATAGAATCTATTTATTATCCACGTGCCCTGCCATATAAAATGACACTCTGAGCGAGTGCGTTTTTATTATAGCCCGCATTACCACGTAAATAAAACTGAAGAAAGCTAATAGAAACTCATTTTCGAAAAACACCGTGCAATTCAACTTTTTTTTATTTAATTCTATCGATAATAAAATGCGCGCAGCTCTACGGTAAGCCGCCATCTTTGTGCCAGACACATTAGTAGGTATGCACGTTTTTTTCGTAGGTATTTCATGTCTACTCTTTTCCATAGTCTAAGTTCTGGCGCGTCACAAAACGCCACGACACGTAAGTGTGGTTCCGTCTTAATACGCAAAGACTGTAATCGGGGGGCACTGCAGTGCCCCCGCCAAAGTCGAGCGCAAAGCAAACACTGCCGTACCATCCTTTACTGGAACCATTTCGCCGCATTTTCAGGCCCCTATTTGAGAACCTTTTGATAAGACCAGAACGCAGAAATTTTCGTCATCCAGTAAGCTATAATCACATACTTAAAATCCAAAATTTCAAGTCTGTAGGTCATTCAGTTCCGAAGATAAGCGAAAGCAAAGTTTTGCATTTACGACAGACACTCACTCACTCATGATCATCAAAGTAGAACTAGTACTTCCCATAAACTCAGAGAGCTGAAATTTGGTACAGAGTTAGGGTTTAATGGCCACATAAAGGGAAAACTATAAAAACTGAGATAATCGAAGATCTGGAGTACCTGGTGACCCTGATTAGAAAACACAAGAACCCAACCAAACTATTAGAGATTGACATATACCGCCTTTACAAAAAATATTCAACTTGGTAGGCCACTTCATTTGACGTCAAAAATAAAAGACCAAAAAAATTTTCTTTTCCACGTTTCTGCAAAAAGAAGACGTGAAGTCCCACCAAAAACATTCTGTAAAAAACTACCCAAAGTCTCGATAGAGCTTTGGCAGTTGGCTAGTGGGTACAAGTCAAGATTGGTGCAATGGTGTCATGGAGCACCTGGTTTTGTACAGTTGTGTACCCTTCAACGGCCAAGTCTCACAACATTAACTATAATAATAAAGAAATGGCTGTAAGGAACCTTAGACTTGGCACGAATTTGTCTAGATTTCATTACTTTTTAGAGATAAATAAGCAGCTCTATTGAGACATTGGCTAGTTTTTTACAGAATGTTTTTGCTTTGATTATATTATTATCAAAATGTTTTTGGTAAACCACCAAAAACATTTTTGTAGTTGATTTTGAAGTCGGTTACTTGTTTTTTTTTGAAAAGTTTTTTTCTGCATTATTGATTGCTTAAAGATTTGGCATTAAGGCCCTGAAGCCATGCCAAGAACAATAAAAAAAAAAAGATTTTTGATATTTTTATCCTTTAAAGAAAGCTGCGAACATATTATCGGACGCGTCCGTCAGCCGCGGCTGAGGGACGCGGCTTAGCAGTGTGCACGGTACACAAACATCCAGCCGGCCAGATTCTGTTCAGACGTCCGAGCGCTCAAGGGCGACTCAAGGTCACGTCCGCGTCTTACGACCGATAGTTTGCACAGTGTAGTATTCAATGTACTGGCTAGATTTTAATAAGCCGCGTCTCTCAGTCACGGCTGACGGACGCGTCAGATAATATGTTCGCACCTTTTAGGATAAATTATCGGACGCGTCCGTCAGCCGCGGCTGAAAGACGCGGCTTAAGCTGCGAACATATTGTCGGACGCGTCCGTCAGCCGCGGCTAAGGGACGCGGCTTAGCAGTGTGCACGGTACACAAACATCCAGCCGCACAGTGTTTTATGAAGACCATTTTTCAGACATGGCTTTTTTATCTAAAAACCTGATAGTTTAAGTTATTTGTATGCATTATTTTGTATCCCCATTTCACTAGCATGTTTAGTTATTGAGATAGAATTTTTTGAAAATCGGCTTTTTTGCAACCAGCTATTTAGAAAAAAAATCATTTCTCTGAAACTAAATATGATACGCATTTATGACCTTAGAAACATCGACGGCGTTTTTTATGCTGCATATTTTAGAGTACAAATAAACTTAAGAACTTCCATAGATCCGGACTTATACGAGGTTTTTCTTTTTTAGATTTTATTTTTTTTCTCAGTAATTTTGTCGAATTTGGAAAAGTTATTTATACTGAAATTATGCCCTTTATCTTCCCTACGCACCACAAAAATACCACATCCCAATTGCGTGGAATGTAGAAGTTCTTCTAAATAAACTAGTTTTGCTTGGGTTTTCACTTTCGAATTGGAATTACAATGAATTAATTTTTAATTGATGGGATGTGTTGGTCATTAGAATTTCGACTATTAAACTTAGGCTTCTTTGAAAGTCATTATCAGATCATAACAATATTTTTATGGGACCAAATCGAAAGTATAACCGTTCAAACAAAAAAATGTTTAAAATCGGTCCATAATTGACCAAGAAATCGGTGAAAATACAGAAAAAATAAAAAACACATCCAACCGAACATAATTAAAACCTTCTTCTCTTTGAAGTCGGTTAAAACAGAAACCATTTGCAAAATTTCATGTTTCTAGGCCTGTATTTTTGTTTGATTTGGTATAACTTCTACATTCCACGTAATAGGGATGTCGTATTTTTGTGGTGCGTAGGGAAGGTAAAGGGCATAATTTCAGTATAAATAACTTTTCCAAATTCGACAAAATTACTGAGAAAAAAAATAAAATCTAAAAAAGAAAAACCTCGTATAAGTCCGGATCTATGGAAGTTCTTAAGTTTATTTGTACTCTAAAATATGCAGCATAAAAAACGCCGTCGATGTTTCTAAGGTCATAATTGCGTATCATGTTTAGTTTCAGAGAAATGATTTTTTTTCTAAATAGCTGGTTGCAAAAATGACGATTTTCAAAAAATTCTATCTCAATAACTAAACATGCTAGTGAAATGGGGATACAAAATAATGCATGTAAATAACTTAAACTATTAGATTTTAACATAAAAAGGCCATGTCTGAAAAATGGTCTTCATAAAACACTGTGAGCCGGCCAGATTCTGTTGGACGTCCGAGCGCTCAAGGGCGACTCAAGGTCACGTCCGCGTCTTACGACCGATAGTTTGCACAGTGTAGTATTCAATGTACTGGCTAGATTTTAATAAGCTGCGTCCCTCAGCCACGGCTGACGGACGCGTCAGATAATATGTTCGCACCTTTACTCATTAACTAGCCAGTACATTTATCACTACACTGTGCAAACTGTCGTCCTAAGACGCGGACGTGACCTTGAGCGTTCGGACGTCCGAACAGAAGCAGAATCTGGCCGGCTGGATGTTTGTGCATCCGAAGAGGGTCGTCCGAACTACCGTGCACACTGCTAAGTCCGATAATATGTTCTCAGCTTTATACTACTAGTGTTCTCAGCTAAATACTGTAACTGATAAGTGTGTAATTGTAGGCATACAAATTCAACCGTTTCGATTTAATAACGCGTTGCATAGGTACGTTGCGTACGTGGGTTCAGTTTGTCCTTACCTTTATGCTGTTTGGGCTCTTAATTACGGGCTTGTTGACTCTTTGCCTGTCCTAATCCTAACGGATGAAGAAAAAAAAAACTTTAATTTTCTATTCTGTCTCTCAGTCTCAGTCAGTGTTGCCAACTACACCGTAATTACGGTAAAAACACCGTAACCAAGAAAGATTTACCACATAACGTAGGATTATAATTACGGTAGCAAAAAACACCGTAATTCCCAATGAAGAGCGTATTTAGTTTTACTGTTTTAAGTACCTATTTCAAACACTTGCCAAAATGTATGTTGGCCATTTTGTCTCTACCACACTTGAATGCTGAGTGCGAAAGAGTCTTCATCAGAGTTAACGACATTAGAACGAAAAAACAGAATAAACTTCTTACGAAATCCATCAACGGAAATCTCATAACGCAGCAGGCCATCCAGCGTCAAGGAAAAACCTGTATGGATCTTAATCTCACTCACGATTTGATCCATAAACAATGTCGATTTGTATAAAAACAATGAAACAATTATACTTTTGTCTGATTCTGATTAATACGTTTTTTTTAACTCTGACCCAGGTGATTGCGTTATAGTAGCCCTCGAAATTCTTGTGGGAGCGAATGGAGCGAATGTTTTGATCATTCTTATTTTTAAAATTAATTTTGCTAATGTTGCGAATCATATTTTGATCGCCACTGATATGAAAATTGCAAAAAACACAAGAAATTTTGAATTTCGCTGGCTACTAATAAGCAATCATCCACAATCACCCTTAGATGCTACTAAATTAACAAGGTAATTCTACCGTAATGTCAAATAATATGTTACAAATCTACCGTATTTTTAGAATAATTCTTCTACCATCCGCTAGATTTCAAACCTGGCAACACTGGTCTCAGTTCACAGAATCACACACAGTTGGGTACTATTCAGTGTTCATCACACTTTCATCAACCATTGTTTCCAGCCAATCCATATTTCATCCATCCATCCAGTATCTCTGACGGAATTTAATCTTTTTCGGTTAGATTATTTACTTTCTGGTATATTGACATACGTCCTGAAACGTGAGTGAACAATATTGTGTTCAAGAAGACACGGACACACGGTTTTTTATTGGAATTGTTGGAAAGTTTACGGTAAGATAGTGATTTATACATTTACTTAAGATTTTGTACTTATTTACCAAAATCATCAGATTTTTTTGTCCATGTTTGAGTTCGCACTAAGTTGTTCCATTCCGTTTCTTTTTACTTAGACATCTAATGTAACCTTACTGTGCCCACGTAAACAATGTTGGGTGACTTCGTTTACACAAGTTCTGTCGAATTTGAAGAGACCGAGTATTATTGAAAGAATGCATTTAATTTTCATGTGTTTCAAGTGGCCCCTAGAGCGGCGCGTGTTCCTATTATACGCGAGTTTACTTCATTTATTCAGTTAAACTTGGCAACTGTACATAATACATAGCATGTACCTAATCTTCTAGATGAACATGCTATGGCAATATAACAAGTGTTGTTTTATTTTCAAGACCGAGGATGGCACGCGGGCAACAGAAACTTCAATCACAAGCAAAAGCTGCAGAGAAACAATCCAAAATGAAGAAACAGCAAGGCCATAGTGCCAATGACCAGAAGAAAGCCGCACAGAAAGCACTTGTCCATGTGTGTGTTGTTTGCAAGGTAAACCTTATTTTGTTTTACCAATTTAACAGAATCTATTTCTTATGAAAGCAGGGTTCGAAAATATCCGATATTTATAATAAATATCAAAATATCGGATATTTATGATATATATCCGATATATATCCAAAATCGGATATATATCCGATATTTATATCCATTTCTTAAAACTGTCATTTTATTATAGTTATTACTATACGATTTGCACAGTAACATGAAAAGTTTATTATGAATTATTATCATGAATAAAAACACATATTTTTAGTTTTTATTTATGTTTATGTATTTAATAAATCAATTAAAATCAGTACAAACAAAATAAACATAAAAACATAAAATCTTATAATTCACAAAAATCAACTAAAAACATCTTTTTCTCACAAAACAAAGTCTTATATTATACTAGCTGACCCGGCAAACGTTGTTTTGCCATAAATTAAAAATTTTGTCTAAAAAAAAAAATAGGGGTGGACTACCCCTAACATTTAGGGGGATGAAAAATAGATGTTGGCCGATTCTCGTAGATACCGGATAAGCACAAAAAATTTCATCAAAATCGGTCAAGCCGTTTCGGAGGAGTATGGCATCGAAAACTGTGACACGAGAATTTTATATATTAGCTTAGGGAAACAAAATTAAAATATCTTAAAAATCCACTTCACTTTTAAGGAGTATGTTTACAAATGATAGAATTGAAAATTATTTTGGCTCTTTTTCGTTGCATTATTATTATTGATCGCAGTACCTACTTGGTAAATTCGAATTTGACGGTCTGAAGACGGTAAAAACGACGAATATACGCAGCGCGTCGGTAAAAGTACTTAAAAACAATATAGTAAAAATCCATTTATTATTTTTTGATATATATCGTAAAAAATCGTTTGATATATATCGGATATATATCGGATATATATCATGATATATATCAATTGATATATATCCTTCGAACCCTGTATGAAAGTATTACGAGCAGGATCATAATTAAATATTGTTCAGTGACACGTTGTAATGATTATTATACAACTCCACACTGAACTGTTTTATATGATTTTCAGCAAATTAATAGCCAATCGTCTGTACTGTAAAGGATCAGTTTAGGAAATACAAATTAGCTATAAATAAAATATATTCAAAGCTGTTGAGAATGAGTGTAATGATGCATACTTTATCCCAACTTCTTTTTTTTAGGGTTCCGTAGCCAAATGGCAAAAACGGAACCCTTATAGATTCGTCATGTCTGTCTGTCTGTCCGTCCGTATGTCACAGCCATTTTTTGTCAAAAGTATAAGAGCTAACCTGTTGAAACTTGGTAGGTAGATGTATTATGTGAACCGCATTAGGATTTTCACACAAAAATAAAAACAAAACAAATTCTGGGGGTGCCCCCCATACATAGAATTGAAACTCAAAAATTAGTTTTTCACCAAACCCATACGTGTGGGGTATTTATGGATAGGTCTTTAAAAATTATATTGAGGTTACTAATATCATTTTTTTCTAAACAGAACAGTTTGCAAGAGAGACACTTCCAAAGTGGATAAATGTGTGTCCCCCCCCCTGTAACTTCTAAAATAAGAGAATGATAAAACTGAAAAAAATATAGGTATAATGTAGTGCTCAACAAAAACTTCCAACGAAAATTGGTTTGGATGAGATACAGTTAGCAGTTTTTGAGATGTAGTACATTTTCAAAAACCGCAAATATAACTTTGCCATTCATACAAACACTATGAAAAACAAAGTTATTTTTCTTGTTTGTATATATTACTTACTAATCTCAATATAATTATGTTCCTAATCTATGCTTGCTACTACGGAACCCTTCATGGGCGAGTCCAACTCGCACTTGGCCGGTTTTTTTTATGAAGAAAATTCTAGACAGTTCTATGTTTTCTTTTTAATATCAAAACATCTGAGCGACTTGATTCGGTCAGTGTTTACAAAATAAGCTGAAATATATTTTAGGGTTGGTCACACAATAAAACTAAAACTTCACAGTACAGTGATAACTTGAATATTTGCTCAGTTTTCCTAGCAGAAACAGTTTTTATTTAGCTCCATAGTGGGAGGTTTAACAAACATGTTGTCAATATATTCAAATGCATACCTGCAAGGGAGAAAAAGAACAAAAAATCCTTCAAAGTTCAGTTTCGCGTGCTTCACCGTCGACCACATCTTCGCTTACCATCAGGCGAGATAGTGGTCAAACGCGAACCTATTTATAAATAAAAAAAAATAAAAAAAGTTTCCAACCTAAATTTTTTCAGCAAATTACTCTTAAACTTAACAATTTAGGACACTATGCCCACTACATTTTTTGTATGCCTAACTTTTGTGGTGTTGTACTTTGTAGCACGAGTGTGAACATATCCACACTAATATTATAAAGAGGAAAACTTTGTATTTTTGTTTGTTTGTTTGTAATGGATAAACTCAAAAACTACTGGACCGATTTTAAAAATTCTTTCACCATTAGAAAGCTAAATTATCTGCAAGTAACATAGGCCATACAACATCACGCTATTACTAATAGGAGCGGAGCAGCAATGAAAAATGTTTCAAAATCGGGAAAATGTATTCCTTTTCGAGAGCTTCCGTTGCGTGCGCTTCGTAAACGGTTAGAGTTACGCAAAAACAATGTACTACGGAATTATTCCTCATAAAAAGTCCTTAAATAAAATCCGCGAGAGCATATGTCTATCTTTTACGTTTAAGTCACTATAACCTTTTTTATGGAAATCAAATTTGTTTTAAAATAATGTATTATTAGCGAAGGTATTTTCATAAAACATGATATTAATCCTTATCCAAATAAATTCGTTAATCATCACAAGCATTTAATTTTGAACGAAATGCCCTTGACATCATTTGATTTGAATATCTTAGGAGATATCACAGTTTTAAAATATTACCGCAAAAAAAATAATATGACGGGCTGGGCATGACACAATTGCGGCGATAAGATCCTTCTTTGAGGAGTGGTTGGAGAGGCGCTATGGCGTCATCACCTTCAACCTGACGCAAGTCCTCCCGGGCACGGTTGTTTCGGGAGAGTATCTCAGGGATACGGCGGCAGGTGAGGGGAATGGGGAGCAGTCAAAACGCGCGAGGGAAAGGACATCTACCATTCGCCCCAACGACTGTTGACGACAGGGCTTGAAAACGTTACCAATTCACATTAAAAATAACGTTAAATAACGGTATTTCCGTAGAGATACTTGCATATCGGTATGATTTGGTAGCGTTAATTAGTAGCATAACATTATAAGAACGTTAAAAATTAACGGTATTTTTAATTAATGTTATTGTGAAAATACCGGTAACAAGTAAACGGTCCAAGGCCGCGCGGGCGCGGGATGGTGGCCGGCTGTGCGCCGGCCGCCATGCCGCGCCCGCGCGTGGGAAGTTCGAAATCTAAAATTCCGCGTGTGGGAATTTCGAAATCTAAAATTGGATTTAAATCAAAATATACATGTTAATATTTAATAACATATTTATAACGTATTTATACCTAAGACCCTATTGGTCAAAGCTACATATTAGAAATTGTTAAAGCTTGGAAAAAATAATAAAAAATCTTGAAGTGGGTTGAATACTGACAATGTGCATACGACATTTAAGTGTCATCTTTATTTGAGATTACTGATAAAATTAACTTAAGGCCTTGTTTATTGGTTTATTATTCCATTGTGTATATTTGTCAAGGTCACTTAGAGTGCATTTGCGCAGCCGTGAGTCACACAGTATACATGCCTATATTCTTGTTTGGCTTAGAATATTGTATTACCTACCTTAAAATTATTTAGCATTAAGTTCTATTTCTTGTGATACTGTGTGCACTTGTGGCGTGTGCCAATAAACGTTTTTTCTTTCTTTCATTTTATTAAAGTAATTTAACATTACTCTTATATCAACATGTGAAAGCAAAGGTTGAAAAAAGCATTTTTAGAGATTTTTTTTAGAGATGATTTGCAACATAAAAGGTGTATTAAAAAAATGGCCAGAAGGTCCCGGTGTTTTGATTGTTTCAAATTATAGTTTAGAGTCTAAACTTTTGAGAACAGTTGATGAAACTTGCGTTTTTTTGCGCCAACATACTTTTTTCGATTTTCGTAATGACCTCCAATATTACAAAAAAACTAGTTTTTTGATCTCAAATGTGAAAAAGAAGCGAATTGAAGCTATCTTTGCTTTTATAAGAGGTACATTACCAGCAAGTTAAATTTTTGGAAGATACTAAAAATGAAATTAAGCGCTTTTTAAAAAGTTTATTTATCAAAATTAAAGAAAAATTGGCAACAATCGGTAGACATCGTAAATGATGAATTTTGTTTATTTGAATTCGAATCAATATCATTTTACACTTGTTTCTTTTATTTATTTTAATTTGGAATTAAAGCCCGCTAGATTGTGAAATTCCCACACTGTGCGGCGGCACACGGTTGCCATTTCGTTTGTCGTCTTCTCAACTCTCACGGCCGGCTGTGCTGACAGACCGGTAGGCCTTCGTCAGAAGGACGAGGGCCGGCCTCTGGGTTCTGAGCAACGCGCTCCTGACTATGTACACGCTCACGCGTCTCCACCAGCATCCCGCCGCATAGGTGATGGTCGCAACAAAGATACCTTTGTACAGGACCTTAAGGGCCCTGTACCGAACCCCCTAAGGATGTTGCAGAGACGCGCGACATCTTGCCCAGCCCTGCTGCAGCACGCTCGCCTATGGACTGAGCGTGTTCCCTGAATGAGAGACTTGAGTCAATCACCACATCCAGCACCTTGGTCGAGCGCACGCTTCCGACTGAGGTCCCATCGAGTCTGACCGTGGGCGTGCGCCTGGACATGTTCCCCTTCAAGGTCAACGAATGTGACTTCGAAGGGGAGAAGGCCAGCCTGTTCCGCACCCCCCACTCAGAGATTAACGCCATGGCACACGAGGCCGAGGCCTCGATGCCGGCTTGGGAGTCAGTCTCGATGAGTATCGTAACATCATCAGCGTACGCGACCACCTTCACTCCCGCTGGGTACGGCAACCGAAGCAGGTCGTCCATAAGGAGGTTCCATAGTGGCGGTCCCACTTAAGAGCCCTGCGGGCAACCTATGGTCGAGGTTTTCCGCACGACCCTGCTTCCGGCAAAGAGACCGACGCGCCGGTTTGTGAAGTATGCCGCCAGCATCCTATAGATGTTTGGCAGACACCCCACACCCTTCGCCTTGAGCAGGATCATGGGCCACCACGCGTTGTCAAAAGCCCCTGAGATGTCCAGAAAGACGGCCTGCACATATTTGCACCGGCTCTCAGCAACTGTGCGCTGGATGTCCGTCAGGGCCGACAAAGTAGACCATCAACCCCGAGAAAACCCGTGTTGGTTCGACGACACGCTACCCGTAATGCAGAGTGCGCTGAGAAGCAGTACCCTTTCCAAAATTTTCCCCAGAACAGGGAGGAGAGTGATGGGCCGATATGCCTTCGGGTCGGTCAGAGGCCTATCGTTACCCTTGGGGATGACGATGAGCCTCCCGTCCTTCCACACATCAGGGAAGGTACCCTCGGCAACGCACATGCCGAGCAAGTGTGTCAGTTCGGCTTCAGCCGCCCAAGAAGATAGGGACATCGTATCAGGTGACGAATCCTGGATATACGCGTACGAACCCGAAACAAAAAACCAGTCACGAGTTTGGGTGTCGAAAATGAGTTAAAGGCAACAAAAATTGTTCGTTCACGGAGTGTTGCAAAAAAAAATGTTGGCCACGTTTGGCCAAAACCGGCCATGTTACGACTATTCCTCTTGGGGGCATAGAACGGTTAATGCAGAATGGTATCTAGCATTTGTTTGCCACAGGTCGTTTCTGAACTCCGTAAAGAGAACTGCAACCGCCGCATCATCCTCCATCGCGACAATGCGAGTTCTCACACCGCGCACAGAACAAAAGAGTTTTTAGAGCATGAAAACAGAATTATTAGACCATCCGCCGTACAGCCCCGACCTAAGTCCTAATGATTTCTATACTTTCCCTAAAATAAAGAATAATTTGCGTGGACAGAGATTTTAATCACATGAAGAAGCTGTGGACGCCTACAAAACGGCCATTTTGGAAACTCCAACTTCCAAATGAAATGGTTGCTTCAATGATTAGTTCTATCGTATGGAAAAATGTGTCAAATTTCGTTGAGAATACTTCGAAAAGCAATAAATACATTTTTAAATAGTAATGTTGTGTCACTTCCTTGATTCCCGAAATTTTCAGTGCCGCCCTCGTATTATGCAGGGTGAATTTTTCAACTGGGAGTGGATGGCTGGGAATCTCGTTAATCCATTCATGCGCGTCACTAATTAGATGACGAGGCATTTGGCTACCTTAAGAGAGTCATAGTTACTCCCGCCGTTTACCCGCGCTTGCTTGAATTTCTTCACGTTGACATTCAGAGCACTGGGCAGAAATCACATTGCGTCAACACCCGCGAGGGCCATCGCAATGCTTTGTTTTAATTAGACAGTCGGATTCCCTTTGTCCGTGCCAGTTCTGAGCTGACCGTTGAACGGCGGTCGTACAGAACCGCGCCGATCGCGCACGAGACGAAACCGACACGGCCTTACGGCTAGGAAGATCCGCGGAAGGCCGTAACGCGGGTCCGGAGTCCGCCCTCGCGCCCCGAGAGACGCTAGAGCATCGACCAGGCCCGGCACCGGCCACATCCGCTTCCCGTCCAAACCCGACACGCTCCAGTCCTCAGAGCCAATCCTTATTCCGAAGTCACGGATCCAATTTACCGACTTCCCTTACCTACATCGACTAGAGGCTCTTCACCTTGGAGACCTGCTGCGAATATGGGTACGAACCGGCGCGAAATCTCCACGTCCATCCCTCACCTGAATTTTCGAGGTCCGTAGAGAGTATCCGGACACCGCCGCAAATGCTGTGCTCTTCGCGTTCCGAACCATATCTCCCTTCTATAGGATTCCATGGAACTCGAACGCTCAGGCAGAAAAGAAAACTCTTCCCGGACCTCTCGGTGGCGTCTTCAGGCCACTTTGGGTTACCCCGTCGAACACTCGCTGTAAAAACGAGGGAACGATTATTGAAACGGTTCCGCTGCCGGGTTCCGGAATAGGAACCGGATTCCCTTTCGCTCAAAGGGCGTTATTTATCGGCGAGAGATATCGTGCGGTGTTCCACAGGGTTCGGTCTTGGGGCCGCCCCTGTGGAATATCGGATACGATTGGGTGCTGCGCGGCGACCTCCCTGACGGCGTCAGCGTAATATGTTACGCTGACGACACGCTCGTCCTGGCGGAGGGAGAGTCGCACCAGGCGGCGGCCGACCTGGCGACGCAAGCGGTTGCGACAGTCGTCGATAGGATCCGGCAGCTGGGACTCGAAGTGGCGCTGCACAAAACGGAGGCCATGTGTTTTCATGGCCGCGTTAACGCGCCACGGTCCGAGTCCCACATAACGGTGGAGGGGGTTCGCATCGGCGTCGGGAGGACGATGAAGTACCTGGGACTCGTCCTCGACAGCCGGTGGAACTTCAGGGAGCATTTCCTGAGTTTGGCCCCAAAGCTGAACCGGGCAGCAGCCGCCCTCAGGCGACTCCTGCCTAATCTCAGCGGGCCAAACGCCTCCTGCCGTAGGCTGTACGCCGGTGTCGTGCGGTCCATGGCCCTCTACGGGGCCCCCGTGTGGGCCCTGAGCATCCGGATGCGACCACTAAAGTTGGTCGCATGCCAGAGGGTCATGGCTATCCGGATGATCCGGGGATACCGCACGATCGCCGGCGAATCGGCCAACCTGCTTGCCGGATTACTGCCCTGGGATCTGGAGGTGACTGCCCTCCAGCGCGTCTATGAGTGGCGCGTGGAGGCGCAGCGCCGGGGTGCGTCCCCGCTGCCTCGAGAAGTCGAGGCGCGGCGGGAAGAGGTCCGGCGCGATCTCAGGGCAGTATGGAGGGGACGACTGTCGCAACCGACGACCGGGCACGCCGCAATCGCGGCGGTAAGACCCCTCTTTGAGGAGTGGCTGGATAGGAGTCACGGCGTCCTGACCTACCGCATGACGCAGGTCCTCACCGGACACGGAAGTTTCGGGAGGTACCTGTGTCTAAGGAGAAAGGAGGAAACGCCTGGGTGTCACCACTGCGAAGATCGCCCGGAGGACACAGTAGAGCATACGGTGCAAGACTGCCCCGCTTGGGCAGAGCATCGACGTGTCCTCACGGCGGCGATAGGCGGAGACCTCTCGCGCCCGGCATTGGTCGCGGCCATGCTGCGGGGCGAGACGGAGTGGGAAGCGGTCGCCTCCTTCTGCGAAGCAGTCATGCTCGCGAAGGAGGAGGCGGGCCGCGTGAGAGAGAGGACAGTGTCCTCCCTCCGCCCCACCCGCGGTGGTGGACGCCCACGGCGACGGACGTCGCAAGACGATCTCCGGCCACCGTAGGCGCGGGCATGCGGGCGGTGAGTAAAGGGCAACTCGCCGCCCGGCCATGGACCATGCCCGGGTCGACGGCGCGTTGTGTTCCACGCGCGCCTCAAAGAGCGTCAGCATAATGACGGGGCCCCCTCTGTAGAGGGCCAAAGCCTGCCGGGGTCGCGGGACTTATCTCATTACCGTGACCCCGGAACATAAAGGGCTATTGAAGGACACCGTGGATTTTAGTCAGTATAAGTCTGACAGTCCCTCCCGCCCTGCCCGGGGTGGGAGGACTCATTTGATGATTTTACCACGATAAAAAAAAAATAAAAAAAAGGGCGTTATTTATCATAATGAAACAAAATGAATTCGTTCCGTTTTGAAAAAACACGCCACATCGATATAAGATTTCTCCTTGAGCTTAGGATCGACTGACTCGCGAGCAACTACTGTTCACGCAAAACCCTTTTCCACGTCAGTCCTCTAGGGCCTCGTTGGAGTATTTGCTACTACCACCAAGATCTGCACCGACGGAGGCTCCAAGCGGGCTCACGCCCAGACCCTTCTGCGCTCTCCGCCGCGCACGTCCTACTCGTTACGGCTTAATGACGTCACAGAGAACGTCGCACATGCCCGTAACGGTAGTGTATAGACAAAACGCTTCAGCGCCATCCATTTTCAGGGCTGGTTGCTTCGGCAGGTGAGTCGTTACACACTCCTTAGCAGATTCCGACTTCCATGGCCACCGTCCTGCTGTCATGAGCGACCAACGCCTTTCATGGTGTCCCATGAGCATTTTTAAGGCGCCTTAACACTTCGTTTGGTTCATCCCACAGCGCCAGTTCTGCTTACCATAATTGGCCCACTTGGCACCGTCATCAGATCTCCGGCTTCATCGTTCGAGTAAGCCGGAGTACACACCCATTTAAAGTTTGAGAATAGGTTGAGGTCGTTTCGGCCCCAATGCCTCTAATCATTTGCATTACCGAATGAGACTGTTCAAATCGACCCCAGCTATCCTGAGGGAAACTTCGGACGGAACCAGCTACTAGATGGTTCGATTAGTCTTTCGACTCTATACCCAGTTCCGACGATCGATTTGCACGTCAGAATCGCTACGGCCCTCCATCAGGGTTTCCCCTGACTACATTATTAACATAAATACCTATGTTCCTCAAGGAATTTTGTTTTTATCATCAGCCTATATCTTTTTAGTTTCGTCATCAATTACTATAGATACCGGCACGGTTCTTGAGCGCTCGACGTAAGAGTGGGGATCGCTTTGCGCATCGTACACTTATCGACAAATGAAACGCACAATAAAACACACAATAAAACAAATAAAAGGCACAAAAGAACGAATCCCGAGTGGCGTCTATGACGCGATGCGCTACGGCACGCTACGCGGGCCAATCACTACACTTTCCCCGCCCCCGTTCCTCACTTTATCTACCAAAGGGACCTAATAACTCACTTCTGCGCAGGTGAAGGTCAGCTTCTGCGCAGGTGAAGGTCAGCGCTCAAGATCCATGCCGGTATTTGTACATACATTATCGACTGTTAGCACGGAATGTTAATAGTAGGTACCTACGGCACCTTACGTGAGGAATAATATTTATAATAATATTATCTTTTTACCTATTATTGTTATATTTTTGAACATTACATATTAGAAAAAAAAAAGAATAATATTTAAAAGATTGTTATCGTCTATGGCGTCTATTTTGCACTCAACCTAGTAACCGACCAATTACTATCGCATACTGTCACAGGCCCCGCGTTGCGTGTCTTTGTAGGTAGATAAAAAAGTCGCGCAGCGAATTACAATCGCTGACCTTGAATGCGTAGTATGGCCATTTTCTGAGTTTGAACGTGCTTAAACAACAACGCAAACATCTTTCTACTTTCTACCGATCTTAATTCTTAGTACTCAGCTTAAGGTGAGTGAGAGTGATGTCAGGTTTGATATTCGTTTTTTTATCTTGGTCGTCTAGTAGGCTCACGGAGACGAGATACTAGGGGGGGGGCCCTAGTATCTCGTCTCATTTCCAAACTTGTAACCTACCTACTCATGATCAGTTAAGCCCATACTTCACAAGCAGGTAGATAATTTTATTGATTATTATTAAATATGTACTATTTATGTGTTATTAATTTCCCAAAAGCACCAAAAGCAAGAAACTTGTGCGTAACTACACGTAAAGTAACAAAAATATTAAGGAGACGGAGCGCGTGCGGAACGGATGGCGCGTGGCAGCCGTAGTGAATGGGCCACGACAAAATGGCCCCGCATCTACTTTCAGTTTTATGCCTACACCGCGGAGTGAGCCAGGCTTGGTAACGCGGCGACACTAAACTTGTGTGTCGCACCCCGACCGAAGAGTCGCGAGCGCGCGTGCTTTCGCACGTCCGTCGCGTTCCTTTTGTACGTCCGCACGCGGACACGCACGACCCGGTACACCAGTATAATGTATACTCTTTGCGGTACACTCTACGTATACCGGCCGAGCGCGCACGCGTCGTTCGACAATCTCGTACATACACGTGTATATACATATAGGTATCGTTGATATTTAAACGAACAACGCGCGACGTCCACGGACGCGGACACCACGCGCAGAGCCGTCAAGTGCGTGACGTGTGTTGTTTCGACGAAACGCAATGTGGCGTTTGTACACGAGAGCGACGGTAACAAAACTAACTCATAACGATAAAATTAACGATAGCGTAGATTTTAACGTTACATATGTTTAACGTTAAAATGTGCCAGATATAACGTTAAATATACGTAACGTTATTTATTAGATAACGATATCTGCATGAAAAGGCTGTAACGATACCATATTTTTAACGGTATTTCAAGCCCTGGTTGACGACGCCCAGGGCGTCGGAAATCGCGGGGCATATTCCAACCGCTTGCGGACGGGGAGTAATGGGTTCGCTGAGCTCGCCGTCCGACCAACGACAAGGACCGAGTCACGGCGCATCGTGTTCCACGCGCTCCTCAAGGCGGACAGGGAAGGAATTAAGAAACGCCTGGGTGTCCTTCGCCTTCGTCGCCTTCTGCAAAGCAGTCATGCTAGCGAAGGAGGAGGCGGGCCGCATGAGGGAGAGAACAGCGTCCACCTTACGACCCAGCCGCAGTGGTAGACGCCAACGGCGACAGACGTCGCTAGACGATCTACGACCATCATAGGCGAGGGCAGGCGACTCGCTGTCCGAACGTGGACCAGGTCGGGGTCGACGTCATCGTTGTGTTCGGAGTGTCAGCGTAATGACGGGCCCCCCTTAGAGGGCCAATGCCTGCCGGGGTCGCAGGACTAACGACTGCCGTGAACCGAGAACGCTGAAAGACACCGTGGATTTTAGTCAGTACAAGTCTGATGGTAATAAATTCCTTATATTTTGTACCACCATACCAATAATTAGACATTTTGTACCTCTCAATTACCGTAGATATGCAGGTCGTGCTAAGAAGATTGCTTCCCAGCACGACCACCACGCTAAAATTCCAGTTGGCATTGATGTTGAAGATACGGGAGCATGCCTATAATAAAATTTGTACCCATATGTACTCCTATTTCACTACCGGTAAATTGTTGTAAATTGTAAGAAAAAAATAAATAAAACATTCTGCCCATAAGCCTCTATTTGATTTTTATACTTGAAACTAGATGGCGTTAAATAAAAAAAAATACAAAATAACATTATTCTATAGCTAAAAGACACTAAACATTTCAATAAAAAATCTGCCCTCAAGCCTGTATTTGATTTTTAACCGACTTCCAAAAGGAGTAGGTTCTCAATTCAGATGAATTTAAGATTTTTTTATGTTTGTTCGGGCATAACTCCGTCGTTTACCAACCGAAGTTATCAACATTGTCTACACCGATTACTCCGAGGTTTCTGGTCCGATTTCGATGATTCTTTTTTTGTTCTATTCAGTATATCTGTCATTTGGTCCCATAAAACTTTTATTTAGTTTGGTGCAGTAGTTTTCATTTTTAGTTCATTGTGTAAGAGTAAGCAAACCAGCTGGTCGTGTTAGTAACATAGCTGCATAACGAGACACGGGTCTCAGAATCAAATCTTGGTCCCTTTCTTTGGTCGCGGGACTTATGTTTATGGGTGATTAGTTGGGATCATTTACATGGTGGTTAATAATGACAGCTCATAAATTTACACTGAAACGATTTAGCTCGCCCAAAGAATGCGACACCTGTAATATTGGGGTACATTCGCTAAGGAAGGGTTATGTTCAAGTAAAAATAACTCCTAAAGTACTTGACGTAGAGAAATAATTTTGATACCATTTTATAGCCTAACTCAAATACTTTTAATTTAATGCAAAAACTTAAGCAAAATACAGGGGTACTTTTCATGCTAGAGTATAAAATGTGAAAATATTCAGTAATTTTTGTGTACAATTTCGTGTTAGCCCACGTTTTTTGGTTCTTTTTACATATTATTTAGAAAACTTTCGCAATTTTTTGAAAAGCCTTAACATTTAACTTTGCAATATAGTCATTGGCATGTTTGTAGGTCTCTTGGATTTAAAGATATTTGCACTTTATTGTACATAGGTATCACAGTTTGACAAATCAAAAAACTAAAATGGCCGCCATTCGCGAGGTGTTGGAGTAAGAATTTTTTTGATATAAGCAGAAATGTTTAAAAAAGTTACCAAAATAACCGCGTGTGGAGAGATCCAATAACTGGTCAAAACTAAAATGGTCACTCACAGTTTCGTCTAATATAAGTGCAATTTCATTTATGTGTCGTGAGCTTGAGTCGCCCGTATGAGCAGTCAAGAGGCTTTATTGTCATTGCCTTCAAGTATCGCTAACTCGTGTCCGGACACACTGTATAAGTAAGTTTATCGGTTGTCTAGTACCCATAACACAAGCTCTGCTTAGCTTAGGACTAGATGGCGTTGTGTGATAGTTGTGGAATATTATTGTTATTATTGTTGTACATACATGGGCGATGTTATTACCGGTGCTACGGATTACAATATTTTAGTGTACATGTAATAAAATTATGTATTTGACAATAATTTGGGTTGAATATTGAAACTAAAAAGGATAAAATAAAAAACTTCAAAAAAAAACCGGCCAAGTGCGAGTTGGACTCGCTCATGAAGGGTTCCGTAGTAGCAAGCATAGATTAGGGATATAATTATATTGAGATTAGTAGGTAATATACACAAACAATAAAAATAACTTTGTTTTTCATAGTGTTTGTATGAATGGCAAAGTTATATTTGCGGTTTTTGAAAATGTACTATATCTCAAAAACTGCTAACTGTATCTCATCCAAACTAATTTTCGTTGGAAGTTTTTGTTGAGGTACACATTATATATTTTTTTAGTTTTATCATTCTCTTATTTTAGAAGTTACAGTGGGGGGGGGGGACACACATTTTACCACTTTGGAATTGTCTCTTGTGCAAGCTGTTCAGTTTAGAAAAAAATGATATTAGTAACCTCAATATCATTTTTAAAGACCTATCCATCCATAGATACCCCACACGCATGGGTTTGGTGAAAAAAAATTTGAGTTTCAATTCTAAGTATGGGGGGCACCCCCAAAATTTGTTTAGCATAAATTCACCTAAAACATTGGTGGGGTTTATAAATTCAATATTATTAGTATTTACTATTATATTTTTGTTCCGGTATAGTGAAGGGCTACGTTACCAGAATCGATCGATTAAACAAAGAACATAGTCGTAAAACAATTAAAAAATGTACTAGTGTCCCCAAAGACCACCTTAAAAGCTGTTATTATTGCTTTTCTATGAACTCTAATATGATTTATTTTATGATAACCCATATTGAGGTCTTATAACAAAAGTAAAGATATAATCGATTATATTAAGATGTCGTAATGACTGATGTATCACAGCACTATTCCATGAAGTGTCAATCATGTGTCTATGGTGTCAATTGTCAACAGCGTTGCCAGACCGTACCAAAAAGTACGGTTTTCCGTACTATTCATCACACAATCGTACCACAACCGTACCTGTGTGTAGACCGTACCTTTTCAATAATAGTGATTTATTTTTCACAACATAGGCACAGATTACAGATGTTGCACTCCATGTACTTACACGCGCTAACTACCTACTGGCCGCCGGTCTATCGAGGGACCTTAGCGCAAGCGGGTTGTCAATAGCCGCGCGGCGCGCACGAACGCATATATTCGGTCGAATTGATGTTAGTTTTGAAATACTAAGATATATAAGTTATGGTTGAAGAGATAAAAACTTTTTTTTAAGGTTTTCCTCGTGATCAGAGATTTCAGTTTGTTTTTTAGGGTTCCGTAGCCAAATGGCAAAAAAGGAACCCTTATAGATTCGTCATGTCTGTCTGTCTGTCCGTCCGTCCGTATGTCACAGCCACTTTTCTTCGAAAGTATGAGAGCTATCCTATTGAAACTTGGTAAGTAGATGTATTATGTGAACCGCATTAGGATTTTCACACAAAAATAAAAACAAAACAAATTTTGGGGGCACCCCCCATACTTGGAATTGAAACTCAAAAAAAATTTTTTCGCCTGACCCATATGTAAATAAAATCTTGATAATTATAATTATTTGACCCACTTCCCGGCTTCCGATTGAGCAGATGAACTCGTAATAATAGGTACAGCCGATTCTCGTTAACTCTCGCTATTACTAATTATCGAATTAAAATATCAACAGAAACAAAAAAAAATGAGAGAGAAAAAAACTCTGAATTATTAAGTGTTGATAAACAAATTTGTACGAAAGTGTACTGTGTCAAAAAAACCCTAGGTACTAACATCATTTTCGACAGAGGCAGCCCTCGCAATTTCAATATCCACGCGGCGGCGCACATCTTCAAAGCAAAACTTACTTTACGTTTCTATGATTAGGTACATTTTCGTTCACAGCGTCTATCGTCTTGAAAGTGTAGGCTATTATAGCGGTAGGTATTGAACATTTTGTATGGAGTGAGTTATATGTAATATGTAACATAGGGCAAAAAAAAAACAAAAAAAAGTATTTTGGAATGAAGCAAAGAATATCTACAGACAGAATGACACATATCCAAACTATTGGAGCTTCAAGCATGTATTAGCAAGTTATTTATTTATAAACTCATGGTAAGTTAAATTATTATTATATTACAGTCTGTCGAGAAACTACTAGAAAATAATGAGACTCATAGTTTCTTCAACTTTCTGTCACATTTGGCATGGAATTTCCCTAGTTCCTAAAACATTATTTTCATAATTATTTGACAAACAACTTGTTTTCGCTGCGACAACGTGCGCGCTGAGGGCGGCCACGTACGCATGTACAGCGTACGTGGCCGCCCTCAGCGCGCTCGCAGTTTCAGCGTGGACAAGGGGCAGAAACGTGGGATCCTGGGCATACTCTTCATGCAGCGTCGCGAACACGTTCACAATGCGACTCTTCATCTCTGTTGCGGAATCGCACTCTGACACAAACACCTTTTCTTTTA
Organism: Agrotis exclamationis; assembly: GCA_950005045.1. Classification (NCBI taxonomy): domain Eukaryota; kingdom Metazoa; phylum Arthropoda; class Insecta; order Lepidoptera; family Noctuidae; genus Agrotis; species Agrotis exclamationis. The sequence continues at coordinate 164,702 of OX465418.1, read as the reverse complement.
CATAACCACAAAAAAACATTTTTAAATAACACACACGAAAACACATAAAAACACCTCAAAACACACAAACACAAAAAAAAAATAGTTTTGGAATCAGGCCAAAACGTATGTCTTCTCACCTCGCGTAAACCGAATTTCGCAAAAATATCGCTTGTTCGTATTCAACCAACGTCAACGACAAACTGACAAAAATGCGGCAATTCAAAAGAAATGTTATGAGTTAACCTACGACCACAGAACAATTATAGACAGTAAGGAAACTACGTACTAATCGGTCGAAACGGCACACTCACCCAAACATCATGTTTTTCGTCATGGTTGTCGTTTTCATGGTTTTCGAGGAGGATGTTGTAAAAATAGTTGCGTGATAATTAAACTGTTTCGTGTTATAAACTAGGCACGTCTTTAACTGATATTAACCGGTGCCATGAGATTATACCTATTTAAATTTTATTTGTAAATTAGTTATTTCAACTCGATTGTTTGATCACTACAGAACACTAATGTTATAAATTTCAAATTCAAAAACATGAGCCTAGTTGAAATACTGTTTATTATTTACTGTCAGAATAGCGGCTTCTTTTGAGAAAGCGCGCAAACCAAAATTTTCATAGTGGCGCAAAATGAAGTAATAGATTTCCGTCCTCATGTTCTTTTGTTAATGTCGAAAATGGGTTATTTCTTTTTAGGGTTCCGTACGTCCGAATACAAAAACGGAACCCTTATAGGATCACTCGTGTGTCCGTCTGTCTGTCGCTTACAGTCAATTATCTCCGAATCTACTTGACCGATTGGGTTGAAATTTGGTACACATATCAATTCCTGTGACCCAGGCACAGAGGTGTGACGTGAATAGATGAAATCTGTATGTGGGAGGTAATTTTTGGGGGGGGAAGGGGAAAATGAAAAAAAAAGTTTTGAAAACTGCATCGTGTGACATATCAAATGAAACGAATTGTTGAGACAATCTTAAATATATTTTTTTTGTAATTTTAAAATAAATAATTTCCAAGTTACTCAAGAAAATAGACGAAATTTGACCATTCTCCCTCCCCCCTTATCTCCGAAACTACTGAACCTAAAATTTTGAAAAAAATACAGTAATTAGTTTTCTAATTAACGATTATAGGATAACCTATAAGAAGTCCATATCTGTATATGGGAGGTAATTTTTGGGGGGGAAGGGGAAAATCAAAAAAAAATATTTGAAAACTGCATCGTGTGACATACCAAATGAAAGGTCTTGTTGACACAATCTTAAATATATTTTTATTGTAATTTTAAAATAAATAGTTTCCAAGTTATTTAAGAAAATAGACGAAATTTGACCATTCCCCCCCCTTATCTCCGAAACTACTGAACCTAAAATTTTGAAAAAAATACAGAAATTAGTTTTCTACTTATAGATTATAGGATAACCTATAAGAAGTCCATATCTGTATATGCGAGGTAATTTTTGGGGGGGGGAAGGGGAAAATTTAAAAAAAAAAATTTGAAAACTGCATCGTGTGATATACCAAATGAAAGGTATTGTTGAGACAAACTTAAAAGTATTTTTTTTGTAATTTTAAAATAAATGGTTTCCAAGTTATTCAAAAAAAATAGACGAAGCTTGACCATTCCCCCCCCCTTATCTCCGAAACTACTGAACCTAAAATTATGAAAAAAATACTGAAATTAGTTTTCTACGTATAGATTATAGGATAACCTATAAGAAGTCCATATCTGTATATGGGAGGTAATTTTTGGGGGGGAAAGGGGAAAATTTAAAAAAAAATAATTGAAAACTGCATCGTGTGACATATCAAATGAAAGGTATTGTTGAGACAAACTTAAAAGTATTTTTTTTTGTAATTTTAAAATAAGTGGTTTCCAAGTTATTCAAAAAAAATAGACGAAGCTTGACCATTCCCCCCCCCCTTATCTCCGAAACTACTGAACCTAAAATTTTGAAAAAAATACAGGAATTAGTTTTCTACTTATAGATTATAGGATAACCTATAAGAAGTCCATATCTGTATATGGGAGGTAATTTTTGGGGGGGAAGGGGAAAATTAAAAAAAATAATTGAAAACTGGATCGTGTGACATATCAAATGAAAGGTCTTGTTGAGACAATCTTAAATATATATTTTTTGTAATTTTAAAATAAATAGTTTCCAAGTTATTCAAGAAAATAGATGAAATTTGACCATTCCCCCCCTTATCTTCGAAACTACTGAACCTAAATTTTTAAAAAAAATCAGAAATTAGTCTTCTACTTATAGATTATAGGAAAACCTATAAGAAGTCCATGATATTAAAATAACATGGTAAATCACTTAATATTGTGCGTACCAATTTGGGTCAGATTTAAAAAAAAACGTGATAGGTAACATCGTACGGAACCCTCTTCACGCGAGTCCAACTCGCACTTGGCCGGTTTTTTTTTGTAAAATTTCATTTTCGTATGAAGGTTAGCGGCGTATTTGGTCCTCTTTGAGCGCGCCCAGCGCGCCGCTTGGCCCTTTGTCGGCGTCAGCACACTTTGGCGGCGCGTCTTTGATGTATTGCCGCCACATAAAAATGTTTGTAGAGACGCAAAATTAAGTAATCCATTTCCGACCTTCAGTAGTTAGATTAATGTCGAATATTTCGGTTATTTCGTTTTGTTTAAATTTTAGCTAGGCGGTACGACTTTAAAGTGCGCGGCTCGCGCAAGAGGTACTAGTCTAACAGGTACTGTTGTACGATGACCTTTCATTTGAACTTTTATCAACAGCTGAGAAGACACCATTTCTAGTTTTATTTACATTGCTACTTTTAGTGAAAGTAGTGAATTAATTACTTTTTTTTATTAAAATCAAATAGCATGTATTTGACTATTTACTTATTACATTTAGGGGCAGATTTTTTAATTTATTTTTTTCTTACAATATACAACAATTTACCGGTAATGAAATCGGAGTACTTAAGGATGGGTACAAATTATTAGGCATGCTCCCGCCGTGTCTTCAACTTCAATGCCAGCTGGAATTTTAGCGTGGTCGTGCTGGGAAGCAATCTTCCTAGCACGACCTGCATATCTGCGGTAATTGAGAGGTAGAACAGTTTTAATTAGTGGTATATAATAGTACAAAATATAAGGAATTGATTACCATCAAAAGTTTGAATGAATATGTTTTAATGAATATGTTTGGTCGTGTTAGGAAGTACACACGACTACACATTAAGCTATACAAAACCAGTATTAGCTGACCGAACGTTGAGACGAAAGATCATCAAGATCACAAAGCGAAACCAAGACAAATGTAGCCGTGTGTACAACACAATTTTATATTTCTATAGTTTTCCTCCTAAATATATATTTTAATGAAGCTTTTTTATTTTATTAAAATTAAAAAAGGAGTTAAAACTCCGGGACAGATGCAAAGGAATACGGGAGACCACCATCACCAGAGGAACAGAATAGGCTAGATACAAAAAAGACATAAATCTTGTTCAAATTGACCTACGACGTCTGTTTCTTATTTCAACTGTCGTTGTACTCGCATTTTTTTGGACAAGAATTATAACTAAGACAAGCTGTGCCCGCGACTTCGTTCGCGTGGATGTCGTAACTTAACAATATATTTTTTAGTGGCGCGAATCCCTTTCGGTGGAAGTCTTAGACTCACGTGAGAGGACGTGCTCTTGGTCAACCGTCAATTCAACGAGACTCCCATTGGGTAGGCGTTTCTGACGCAAGAGCTCTGACTTGCCTTGCTGGAATGGCTGTTAGGCTCACTTCACGATCGATCTTTACCTACTTAGTCTCAACTTATTCGCATTTCGACTACGCTTTGACAGATTTATTTTTTCTACAAGGCATTTTCAAAAAAAAAAAACTGAACCATACAAAATCTTGAACCAAATAAATCAACAATTTACAAAAACGAATGCGCAGGCAGATGATCTCTTGATATAGTCCAGTCTTAATTCGATAGATGGCGCGGTTTTAATATTATACTTCGGAAACACTATTATGTTTTATTAATTTACATATTTTTTTTATGTGATGTGAACTGATTACGATTAAACAAAAAACTTAATGTTACTTCAATTTACGCACCTATTGTTGCGTATAAAAGTTACGTGAAGTTGTGATACCAAGTTTAGTGCACATAATCATATGTTTTTCTAAAATCAAAGAATTTTTCTAAAATAAAAGTAAGTTACTCCTTATTACATCAGCTACCTGCCAGTAAAGTCCCGTCAAAATCAGTCCAGCCATTTCAGAGATTAGCTGATACAAACAGACAGACAGACAGACAAAAATTGCAAAAAATGCTATTTGGGTGTATGTACCGTATACAATACAGGGCGTCCCACGGCTATGTCACATGAAGGGAAAGTACGTTAAATATTGTAGATGGAACATTTTACTGAAAGAAGACATTTTAATTTAAAAAACAATTTGAACTGCATTCATAGATTTTTAAATAATTGCCTAGTTGAACCGATAATCGAACCCGCTACACGAGAAAAATAATTATCCTGTAGTTTTATCATACAGATCGAAAGGCTTCATTATAAGGATTCTTTTTCGCTAAATAACATAGTGTCAGAAATAAAAAGAAGAAAAAAGAATTTATGAATTTTAACATTTTTGTTACAAAATTAATCAATATCAAATACTCAAAATAAGTCCCATTACATACTGTTGAATACAAAGTCGCACTTTTTTTGATTATTTCACTCCCTGTCATTTTTTTGATCTTGTTGTGGTGGATATTTACAATAATAGGTCTAAGTTCTGATTGTCCTTTTTATTTTTCGGAACACAATTTCACATCAAATATTAAAATTCATGGTCTTCCTTTTATTTCTGACACTATGTTTTTTTTGCAAAAAATAATCCTTATGATGAAGCCTTTCGATCGGTATGATAAAGCTACGGGATAATTATTTTTCTCGTGTAGCGCGTTCGATTCCCGGTACAACAGTTTAAATTGTTTTTTAAATTAAAATAATGTCTTCTTTCAGTAAAATGTTCCATCTACAATATTCATGGTACTTTCCCTCCATGTGGTATAGCCTTGGGACGCCCTGTATATTCATATGCAATTAGAAAAAAAAGGTTTTTTCAATATTACAAACAGACACTCCAATTTTATTTATACGTATAGATGCCAGGGTTCGAAAATATCCGATATTTATAATAAATATCAAAATATCGGATATTTATGATATATATCCGATATATATCCAAAATCGGATATATATCCGATATTTATTATCCATTTCTTAAGACTGTCATTTTATTATCTTATTACTATACGATTTGCACAGAAACATGACAATTTATTATGAATTATTATTATAATATAAAAACCACATATTTTTAGTTTTTATTTATGTTTATGTATTTAACAAATCAATTAAAATCAGTACAAATAAAATAAACATAAAAACATAAAATCTTATAATTTACAAAAATCAACTAAAAACATCTTTTTCTCAGAAAACAAAGTCTTATGTTATATTAGGGAAACAAAATTAAAATATCTTAAAAATCCACTTCACTTTTAAGAAGTATGTTTAAAAATGATAGTTTGCCGGTAATGTGGGTGCGTGAGTGATTGTTGACAGAAGGGGCGGCAAAATGATACGCGTGTTCTCGGTTTGAGGTTTATTGGACGACTGTGTCGAAATGTCTGACTCCAGTGAATTTATACAGTAACTTAATCTAATGCGCCTAAGACTAACTAATTATATTATGCCTACGCTACAGTCCTCCCCCCTTAGTTGAAGCTAAATTTTATTGTTGAACCCCAATACTAAATTATAACTAGAAGTACAATATATTTATGTCTACGAAGATAAAAGTACTTAAACGCTACGGTTGTGGATAGTCATTAATAAGTTGTGTTTTTTTGGCACTCGGTTTTACGCCCTGTGAATCAATATGGTAACCGAGAAAATCTAATTCGGATTTACCAAATTCGCACTTATTTGTGTTAATTGTTAAGCCATAGTTATTTAAACGATTTAATATTGTTTCTAGATGTTCTAAATGCTTAGGTTTTGATTCCGATGCGATAATAATGTCATCTAGATATGGGAATGCGAAATCTAGACCTTCCAGTGCTTTATTGATTAATCTTTGGAAGTCTTGTGCTGCATTACGTAATCCAAAGTTCATTCTTGTAAATTCGAATAAACCGAATGGAGTTATGACTGCAGTCTTGGGAATATCTTCGGGTGCCATGCGAATATTAAAATAGGCTTTTCGCACGTCAATTTTAGAAAATATGGTTTTGCCTCTGAGTAGATAAGTGAAATCAAGTAGTCGCGGTAATGGGTAACGGTCGGGTATAGTTTGTGCGTTGAGTCTACGATAATCTCCGCATGCTCTTATTTCACCGTCTTTTTTAGTAACACACACAAGTGGGTTAGCCCAAGGACTATTTGAAGGCCTACAAATACCTAATTGCATCATTCGTTCGAATTCAGCTTTCGCTATTTTGTATTTCTTCGGATTGAGTGGACGTACTTTTTCATGAACCGGGGGACCGGTGGTATAAATGTGGTGTTGTACGTCATGTTTGGGGTCTGTCATAAAATTTTCTAGTTTGGTGATGCTAGGAAACTTTTGTAAGATAAGATGGTATTCGTCATTGACATCTATTGTACGAATACTCGGTTCGTTGGAGGATATTACGTTTGTGGTGCGCGATAACAATGTGACTTTGTCGACTAATTTTCTACCATGTAGGTCTACCAAAAGTTTGTTTGCGGCTAGGAAATCGGCACCTATTATCGAACTACGTACGTCGGCTAATATAAATTTCCATCTAAATGTACGGCGTAGCCCTAGATTGACCGTAATGACTTTTTCACCGAATGTCTTTATTTTTGTGCCGTTTGCTGCATATAACACATAGTCTGACGTCCTACAGGAGTTTTGCTTTTTTGCGGCTAATACAGAGACGTCGGCACCTGTGTCGATTAAATATCGCACACCTGTTGTAGTGTCTGTTACGCACAAACGATATGAATGTTCGACACCGGCGACATTATTTATTCGTGCCGGTGTCTGAATTAGTTTTCCGAATTTTGTGTAGGGTGTTTGCGGCAATTAACGAGATCTCCGCATTTGCGCGCATTATTGCCGTAGACGTAGTGATAAAAACACAGAAAATTTGAGTCGCCGGGTTTCGCGGACTGGTTCAAAAACTTTTCTCGATTTTTTTGTGAATTTTCACGACTTTTGGAACGCGGTCGAGACGGGCCCGGATTATGTCGGTTTCGTTCTCGCGGTTCATTATGATTTTTTCTATTGTTTTCGACTAGTTTGTTATTTAATGTTGCAATTTCCATTTTCATTTTGTTTAATTCATTTAATATTTCGGAAGTATTATTTTCTAAATTCTGAGAAGGCTTCGAAACAGAAGCTATCTCAGACGGTTTGGTATTCTCTATAATTTTATCAGCGATTTTGGCTAGACTATCTAATTTTACTTCACCTGAATCACATGCCGTTAAGACGGCTCTAATGGAATGTGGTAGGCGCCCGGTCCACAATAATTTTAAGGTTTCATCTGGGACTCGGTTTTTTCCTAGATTTTGCATTCGTCTAAGTAGCTGTGACGGCTTTTGATCCCCGAGCTCTATCTCGTTTAAGAGTTGGTTTAGTTGTTTGGTTTCGGACTCCTCGTAAACGGAAATTAGCCTGTCTTTCAGCGTTTCGAATTTATTTGATTCGGGCATGTTTTCTAAAATATCGCTAATGTCACTTAATTCGCTTTGTTTTAGCCTAGCTATTAAAAGTTGACTTTTGTGGAGGTCACTTGCCTTTTGAGGGTCTACGATGGCGCTGAATTGGTGGAACCAGAGTCTCGGCCGGTCTCGCCAGAAGTCCGGTATTCTTGGTGTGATGGTAACTGCCGTCATCTGCTGTGGCTGCTCCGGGGTCGGTAGTGCAGCTGTAGACATGGTTGCAGGCTGTGGTTGAGCAGCGGCTTGATATCACGGGTCGTTTATCGCGCGCGGTTAAATTATGCGAGAGTTATAAGAGGCGCGCGCACACGTCGGGTCACCACTTTGCCGGTAATGTGCGTGTGTGAGTGATTGTTGACAGAAGGGGCGGCAAAATGATACGCGTGTTCTCGGTTTGAGGTTTATTGGACGACTGTGTCGAAATGTCTGACTCCAGTGAATTTATACAGTAACTTAATCTAATGCGCCTAAGACTAACTAATTATATTATGCCTACGCTACAATAGAATTGAAAATTATTTTGGCTCTTTTTCGTTGCATTATTATTATTGATCGCAGTACCTACTTGGTAAATTCGAATTTGACGGTCTGAAGACGGAAAAAACGACGAATATACGCAGCGCGTCGGTAAAAGTACTTAAATACAATACGGTAAAAATCCATTTATTATTTTTGATATATATCACAAAAAATCGTTTGATATATATCGGATATATATCGGATATATATCATGATATATATCAATTGATATATATCCTTCGAACCCTGATAGATGCATAGATTATTTATAATCTAGCATGTTTACATAATTATGTCTACACTTCAATTACTCAAAATTAACGATCAGTGGAAGTGCGGAGTCTCCTAATACAAGCATTTCTTTGCTTAAAAGTTGATTTCCAATAATGTATTTCGAAATGCCTTTTTGTAATTGAAATAAACAATTTCATTATTTTTGAAGTGAAAACTTCTTAAGCGGCGGTGTAAACTTTTTTGTAATGGGTAAAAAATGTAAAACTCGCGTCAGGGTCACTTGTCCCTGATCTAAAAAGCGTAAGACGTAATTTAAATAAGCGCCATCTATCGCTCTCAACGTGAACCACAAAGAATGAAAATTCCTAAGACGAAGCAAACGATAGCTTGCATTTTAATCGTGCAACGCCATCTATCGAGCATATATGAAAACATTTGTGATTTTCTTCCATGCGACAAAAACCCGTATTTTTAATAAAGGTACTTAATATTTTATCCCAAAATATAGGCAAAGGTAATATTTTATATTGCAATAATTATAAAACTTTTGGTTTCAGGCGCAGATGCCCGACCCTAAGACCTACAAACAGCATTTCGAAAACAAGCATCCCAAGAATGACCTACCAGAAGATTTGAAAGCTATCTAACACTTTCAACTTTGCTGTAGAATTAACATTCATTTAAATTTTAAGAATTGTAAAATATCTTACTACGAAACTGCATTTGTTTATTTCATTATGTTTAATTCGAAGTTTTTTTTAATGAACTAAATGGAATGAGCACTTGAATTAGCATGTTTTTTTGATATCATGTCATAGTCCGTTGGAATGTACGGTCAGCAAAACAATTTAGGTATGCAGGTAGCGATTTTCAAACGGTTTTTTAATTTTGTGCTACAAGTTTCAATGTTTGCATACCAAACTCTTCGTTTGCATGTAGCATACAGCGAAAAAGTGCATACATCCTTCTTCTTAGTCGTACACTCCTGGGTGAGTAGTCATGGTCATGGATAGTCTGCTTGGTTGGTTGCGGTTTTTGTGTTTTCTGAGTTTTCTCCATCTCTCCCTATTCGTAGCACTACTTGTACATTCAGTATGCGTACATGCAGCATACAATATTCATTTAAGTAGTATACAGGGAAGCCGTTTGAAAATTGTTTCCTGCACACCCAACTGTTCTGCTGACTGTACTTGAGCGCGACACGTGTGTCCACTATGGTCTGCACTCCGCGTACTCTCGGCTGGGCTATGTTGGCGCACGTACAGCTATGCTATTCTCTATAAAATAAAATCTCATCGCTGGACTCTATCAATCGATGCAATACTGTATCGCGTCTCGTCTTGAGCAAGCTCTCTTAAGATGTGCTCTTCGACGAGGCGGCCTTGAGATCCACCGATCGTGCAGCGGGAGCGGCGAGCGCTACTATCGCTGCCAGTAGCAGCTTGGTGAATAGCAAACTTTAGTCCCAACGTGGCGTGAGCGATGCGGTCACAAGGCTGTGTTTATAGAGAATAGCACTGCACTATTGTTTCTGTTTCGCTTTCTATCTTGGTATTTAAGGCTGTTTTCACAAATAGATTAATATTTTGTATTTTAAGTACTTAATGTTGGGTGTTGTTGCTGAAAATATACAGCTTCATGTATTGATAAGTTCTAGCAATGATGGTAATCTTTAACCTGAAAGGTTAGCTAAAGTTATAAATAATTTATACTTTACTTAATAAAATAAATACACTATTACAAAAAGTGAACCTTGAAAGATTTTATTGTGAAAATATGTTAATAAAAACTTTCCACAGATTACCTGTACCATGTCAAATAATAGGTGAGGATTGCTAGACAGGCTGCTGAGAGTGATATTGTATGTCAGTGGCGTAGCAGGCCGGAAGGGGCCCCGTATCAAAACTTGTTTGGGGCCCTTCTAATCTAGTTTTTTACCTAAGTTTTAACCTATAGTTTTTTAGAATAAAGACAATAGGATCCTGACTCGTGTAACTAATACTCATTAACCTTTTAACCGCCAACGTTGTATATATCCGACAAATTTTTTCGGGCCCATTCCGCCGACGTCGGATTTATCCGACTGAAATACCACGACTCGTTTAATGTGATTTTTTATTTAAATATGCTATCAACGAATATATCCCTGTCCTATGGAGCAGGACCAGCATGGAGCCAAGCATTATTATCAGCGATATAGTCGCCCAATTTGTAATATGCCCGCTTACATAGTCTGCGTTTAATGCATGATTTAAATTTTGTCTCATTTAGTTCAAGAATACTTTGTGGAATTTTATTATAGCATTTTAAACAGTACCCCATAAAAGATGAGTCAACTTTAGCGAGTCTGAAGCCCGGCTGAACTAATTGGTCCCTACTTCTAGTATTATAATTGTGTCTGTCACCTCTTTTACCAAAAAGATGCAGATTCTTTCTAACGTACATTATGTTTTCATAGATATATTTACAAGCTACCGTCATAAACAGTTCTCTTAGAGAGTCGCGTCTTCGGAGATTGTATATGAGCCATCCGAGCTATATACAATCTCCGAAGACGCGACTCTCTTTTGCAGAATAAAAATAGATTCGATGTCTGCAGCCCGTCCCCACAATAAAATTCCATATTATTATATATATTATACTGTGAAAGTAACTAAAATATACAAGTCTCGCAGTATCTACGTCAGTATACTCACGAATCTTTCTGACGACATATGCTGCCGAGCTTAAGCGCCCTGCTAGAGATGTTAAATGAGGACCCCATTGTAACCTTGAGTCAAGCGTAATCCCCAAGAAAACCGTTTTATCGACGAATTCTAGTGTCTCATTATTCAATACTATGACATTATTACTACTTTTGACATTTGGAAGAGCGAATCGTATACATTTAGTATTTTTAACCGACTTCAAAAAGGAGGAGGTTATTTTCATTCAATACCAAGTTATTTGCTGTAAACCAGTTGTGGATCTGACATAAGGTTTTATTTAGGTCATCTAGATTTTGAGCCCGTCTATTAATCTTAAAAATTAAGGAAGTATCATCCGCAAATAACACCATTTTGTGAGGTTGGTTATCCAATAGATAGGGTAGATCATTAATATATACCAAAAAGAGGAAAGGACCTAATATTGAGCCTTGCGGAACCCCGATGTTGACAATTGAGCTCTGTGAATTTACGCCGTTTATTTGAACTTGCTGTTGCCTATCAAGTTTACCGAGTCCGTAATGCTCTAGTTTCAAAAGTAATGTATCATGGTTTACGCAATCAAATGCTTTGGAGAGGTCACAAAATATTCCTATCGCGTCTTGAGCCTCTTCCCAAGCAGTAAATATGTGCTTTAATAAGGTGACACCGGCGTCAGTTGTACAACGTCCCTTGGTGAAACCATACTGCTGATCGTGTAAGATTCTGTTGGTGTTAAAGTGATTAAGCATCTGATTTAGCATTACTTTTTCAAATACCTTGCTAAAGACTGGCAACACGGATACTGGTCTATATTGTTAGTATCTTTAGAGAGTCCCCAGATTTAAAAAGAGGCACGACTTTACTGAACTTCATCAAATCAGGGAAAACTCCTTGATCTACGCACATATTAAAAATTAAAGCTAGGTAAGGTGCTACAGTCTCCACTATGGATGTACAAACTTTAACAGACATTCCCCATAAATCTTCTGTCTGTTTAATTTTGATTTCCCGGAATGCTTTGATAACTGTCACCGGGGTTATGTGTTTAAATTTAAAATCAGCCGGGCAGCCAGATACGCCTTTAAAAAAGCAAATGATTTATCGAAAAAGTGTGCAGGTTTGTTCCATTTTGTTTGTATCAGTGACAGTTGCACTTGTCATTTTACTGACTGTAATTAATAAAATAACAAATGAGCTACGATCAGTTGACTCAATTTTCTGGCTCCTTTTTAAAATTCTCTTAACCCTTTAACCGCCAGACTTCATATGACTTGTCGTGCCCCCAGCGCCAGACACTGTGAATCGAAAATAAATACCGACAACAAAGAGGGAAGTGCAATACTCAACTTTATCGATATCGATATTTCATGTACTTACCTACATTAAAGTTAAACGAGTTTGTTTCAATCACATTTTTGCAATTATTATCTACTAGCTGCTGCACGAGGCTCCGCCCGTATTAATGTGAAAAAAGTATCCCATGTGTTATTCCAGGCAATTGTCTACTTCTGTAGCAATTTCATCACAAGCTCTTGTGTAGTTTTTGTCGTGAAAGATTAACAAACATCCATCCTTCCATCTTCACAAAATTTCACATTTATAACATTACTAGCACTTCGCCCGCGACTTCGTCTGCGCGTGTTTCTAACTTCGAACTCAGTGAAATTAATGCCCGGTAATGGAAATCTAAAATTGGTCTAGTAGTCCGATGTTCACCCCGCTAGGAGTTGATTTTTGAAATATAAATAAATACGCATCCTTTATACGATTGAGAGATGATTTATGACCAGTTTTGAGTTTATCGAAGCAAGCAGTAAAATGCCTCCCTTAAAAAATAATCACCCCTTTTCACTAACTTGGGGGGTGATTTTCGAAAAATCCAAAAACACTTATTATTTTTGATCTAGTATATAAATACTGATTTTCACATTAAACAACTCACGCGTTATGATTTTCCCATACAAACTTTAACAACGCCTAGATTACCAATGGAGGGTAGTTTTAAAAAACTAATAATGCCCATCTTTTTTATTTACTTATACTCATATTCGTACCAAGTTTCAAGTTCATAAACCCAAGGAATAAGATTTTTCATACAAACGTTTTCACCCCTTTTCACCCCCTTAGAGGAGGTTTTTTTTCGCAAAATCCCTTCTTATGGTCACCTACATAATAAATTGCAACTACCGATCAAAATTCAGGTTACACGTTTAGCGGTGAAAGAATCTCCCCTTTAAACTTGAATAATACCCCTTTTCACTGACTTGGGGGGTGATTTTCGAAAAATCCAAAAACAGGTGTTTAATTATTTTTGATCTAGTATATAAATACTGATTTTCACATTAATCAACTCACGCATTATGATTTTCCCATACAAACTTTAACAACACCTAGATTACCAATGGAACCCTCCATTGGTAATCTAGTTTTAAAAAAATAATAGCGCTAATCTTTTTTATTCATTATTGTTCTTATTCGTGGTAAGTTTCAAAATAAACCCACGGAATAAGATTTTCCATATAAACGTTTTCACCCCTTTTCAACCCCTTAGAGGAGGATTTTCGCAAAATCCCGTCTTATTGCTTCCCTACACGGTAGACCGCAACTGCTGTCCAAAATCCAAGTTACTGCGTTTAGCGGTTTTGGCTGTAGTCGAGTCTTAATAAAAAACCCTGTGTTCTTTTATATATATAGATTATTAAGTAGGTAGTAGGACTTAGGCGCTCCACCCACTGCACCGCGCCCCGTCGCGTAGCGCGGGATGGCAGATTTTTCATTGTATGCAAATATCTCAACTACGGCTTCAACACCCTCAAAAACCATGAAAACGACACCCATGACGAAAACCTCGAGAATTTTTGCAGTCGCCATCTTGGATTTACATTTTGACTGCACTATCGGATTCAAAACCCTCAACAACCATGAAAACGACACTCATGACGAAAACCTAGAGAATTTTTGCAGTCGCCATCTTGGATTTACATTTTGACTGCACTATCGGCTTCAACACCCTCAACAACCATGAAAACGAAACCCATGACGAAAACCTCGATAATTTTTGCAGCAGCCATCTTGGATTTACATTTTGACAGCACTATCGGATTCAAAACCCTCGATGACGAAAACCATGAAAAGACACCCGTTATGAGAAATATGTAGCAGCCACCATGTTGGTTTTTTCAAATCATTCTTACCTTTCAAAATAAGCAGGGAGTTAAAAAAACATAATCTCCGGTTTTGATGAAGCCGAGTTCAAACAGCCATAAATACCTACGCAATACACTCGTGGCATTTTGTGGAGATAAACGTTTCGTACTATCCATATTTTTATTACTGTGTCAACTGCCTCTACATAATCAAGGTCAAACTCTTCGCTTGATAAAAATACTTCATTTTCGTCGCCTTCTAAAATTCGTAGTAACTCCTCAGTAGTGGTCATTTCAATACACATTCATTTATCGACACACGAATGTAAAACTACATGCATTACCACAACGCTATTGCACAATTCCAGAAGGCGGCACTCTTTGATGACGTCAGAAGCGGTCGTAAATATCCGACCGTGGCGCTGGGAGTATTAGCAAAGTCATAGTATAAAGAGGGGAAGTAGGTTATCTCCAGCCCAATCCGCGATATAATTGCCTACTGTCTCAGGGTTGTAACTTTTAGCTAAATTTTAATTCGGTGCCTGTAAATTGGCAAGGGTCGGGATGTTGTATTTATATCCATAAGAAGTTAGCTTTAATTATGTTACACGTTGTATGTTAGTCAGTTTTTTTGTATTTTTTTAATCGGCATAATGTAGTATTTTTACACATAAAGGACCATAATTTATTTTTAATTTTAATTAATACAAACATAAATAATGCAATAATATCTATTGAATCACACAATACGTTCTCCTGCGATTATCACACATTTTTCATTCATTTAGCGGTGCCGAAAAGCCGTGACGCGCGAACCTCGTGCAATGTTATGGCAGATTTACTTTGAGTCAGTAACTGACGTCAGTGCTGGCGCCGAAAACTGACTCATGCTATTTAGACGAGGTCAGTATTTCAAGAAATCAATTTACATTATGGCAGTGCCAGGTCAGCACTGACTCGTCAGTGGACCACAGACTACATATCAGTGGACTGACGTCAGTTACTGACTCAATGTAAATCTGCCATTAGCCCCGACTGGCGCACGCCGAAATGGGCCGAGATTTTGTTAAGTGTGTGTGCGGCGACGCATAGATACTATGGCGCACACATACAAGCCGCGCGCGGTGCGTTTGTATGAAGATAACTTACTTCCCGTCTTTATACTGTAGCTACCACTCACAGTAAACACAGCAGTTCCGAAAAGTGTTTTTTTGGTGTTTACTTTTTGTGACATTTCTACACCAGAAATAGTAAAACACCACGCGTTTCCCTCCTCTGCACTCTGCACCCTGTAGCCTGCGCGCGCACCGTTATACGCAGCTGTGCGCCGACCCTTCAAGAACCGTTAGCCGCAAGGATCGTTAACCGTTACAGCAGGTAGCGTGCAGCGGTGTTTTGGTGGGAATATTACACAGCACTCACCGCAGCGACACCGCGTGGATTTTGTGTACAAAATTCAACGTGTCTCTCATTGGTCGAACACTACACGCCGCGCCTCGAGAACCAATAGCGCGCGGCCGTCAACGAGCGACCGTAGCGACACCGCACGGATTTCTATGTACAACATCTAACCTGCTGTCATTGGCTAATCTGTTTTGTATCGTTAGTATTTAAGTAGGACCATTTTACAAATACATATATTATTCTTCTACAATCTGGAGTACGAGTATCATTTATTTTCCCTACAATACTCCTCCAAAATACTATGGCAAAGTAAGCAAAAGCACAGAATACCTAATAGTACTATAGGCAAAAGTAAAGTGTCGGAACATGTAGGCTAGGGATGGGAACCATCAAGTAAGTCGCTTACATTTCACAACTAAATTTACTTAATTTCAAAGGAATCAGGGTTCGAAAATATCCGATATTTATGATAAATATCAAAATATCGGATATTTATGATATATATCCGATATATATCCAAAATCGGATATATATCCGATATTTATAATTATCCATTTCTTAAGACTGTCATTTTATGTTATTACTATACGATTTTCACAGGTACATGACAATTTATTATTATGAATTCTTTATTCATTTTTTTTACTTATAAATTACATTTTTAAATATTTTTACAAAAAACAAATAAAAAACATTTAAAAATATAAAAAATAGCAGTTCACCAGCACCGGGAACAGGGTCCGGGCCGCCGGCGGTCAGGGCTCCTGAGAGAGGAACCTCCTAACAATACGCGCCGTGTCCAGAAGTACTGCCTTCTGAATCAGGCGCCTGATCCAGCTGCCAAGCGAGAGCCTCCTCAGATGTTGTTCGAGGCTCTTGGCAATTAAGCCATTGGCAGACACGCCTATCGGCACAATGACTGCTGTATTCACGTCCCACATGTCAACAACCTCGCGGGCCAGATCAAGATACTTGAATTGTTTATCCTTTTCTGCCTTCACGAGGTTCTCATCATGCGGGACCGTTATATTAACAATCATTGCGCGACGCTCCGATCGATCTATCACCACAATGTCAGGCTTATTGGCAACAATAGTCCTGTCAGTGATGATAGGTCGATCCCAATACAACGAGATATTGCCATTTTCGAGAACTGGGTCGGGCGCATACTTATAGTACGGCACTTCCGATTCCACAAGATTGTACTTCAAAGCAAGTTGCTGGTGGATAATCCTGGCGACGAGGTTGTGTCTTTGCAAATATTCTCCGTTAGCCAGACGAGAACACCCAGAAATAATGTGTCGGATCGATTCTCCCGGACGGTGGCATGCCCGACATATGTCAACCGTGTCATCCTTCACAATGTATTTCCGGTAGTTATTCGTCATCATAACTTCGTCCATTTATTATGAATTATTATTAAAATATAAAAACAACATATTTTTAGTTTTTAATTGTATTTATGTATTTAACAAATCAATTAAAATCAGTCCGAACAAAATAAACATAAAATCTTATAATTCACAAAAATCAAATAAAAGAAACATCTTTTTCTCAGAAAACAGTCTTATATATATATTAGGGAAACAAAATTAAAATATTTTAAAAATCCTAATATTTGCACTCAGTCGAGTTATAATCACTTTTATGGAGTATGTTTACAGATGATAGAATTGAAAATTATTTTGGCTCTTTTACGTTGCACTATTATTATTGATCGCAGTACCTACTTGGTAAATTCGAATTATGACGGTCTGAAGACGGAAAAAACGACGAATATGCCAGCAGCGCGTCGGTAAAAGTACTTAAATGCAATAAGTATAGTAAAAATCCATTTATTTTTATTTTTTTTATATATATCACAAAAAATCGTTTGATATATATCAGATATACACCGTGTTCCGGACGATATACATAAACTTCGACCAGATGTTCAAACCACGGAAGTAAGCATTTTTCATTATGGACACATTAATAAATTCTTATTTTTTATTTTTTGTTAATTTTCATACAAACTAAATACCTAGACGTAAATAACCCGATATGCATGCCTCTTTATCCGAATTGGCAACGTCATTCATAACATTTGGCGGGCTGAAACAAATGAAATGCAAATAGTATTTGATAGATTTCCAATTAAGATACTTTCTCACTGCATAGCTCAATTAAATTTCATTAAATGAAATTACAAATATCTTTGTAACGAAGCCTTTTTAAGTACTACTTCCTTTGTTGGATTTGATTTGTAAAAGCCATAGAAGTATTTGCTAAAGTTTATGGATAACGTGAAGAACACGGTGTATATCGGATATATATCATGATATATATCAATTGATATATATCCTTCGAACCCTGAAAGGAATTAAATGAAATATTATCACAAATATTTGTGAAAATGTCTTATTAAAAATTGCTGTATTTGTCTTATAGTTAATTAGTGAGTGTAAAGAGAAAAAAAATGATTTATGTTCATTTTTGAATTGGTAAATCTTGGCTTATGTCCCATCCTTATGGTCGGATTTATCCGACACTGGCGCTGGACATCAAGGCAATTTACTAAAAATAATTGTTACAAATTCGTTGAACTTTGGACATTACTTTAAGGGGTTCTAATTAAGAGAATAAAGTGCATTGAATTGTAAATGATTACTTAATTATCTATTTACCTAATATAATCACGTTTTTGATAGAATACAGCGTAATTAATAGGTACTATTTTCGGAGCTGCAGAAGATTGTAAAACTATAATTGCATTGTATAAATTCATATTCCTTTGAATTATACAGTGTGTCCGGACACGATTTAGCGATACTTGAAGGGAATATTGTAGACTTATTTTCATCGACAAAACTGCTATTAAAAAAATTCTTACTCCAACACCTCGCGAATGAAAGCGGTCTATAAATACGTACAAGAGGCTCTAACTATCATCTATACATATAATAAATCTGTAGAAGGGTCAATTCTGTACATTGAAAATATTGAAAAAATAAATAGCGGGGGGTGTTGCTGGATCGATACCAAACCCAAATATGTGATTAAAAAATATTTTTTGTCTGTCTGTCTGTATGTGCAGGCATCACGTGAAAACTAACGGTTCGATTTCGATGAAACTTGGTATAATTATACCTTATTATCCTGGGCATAAAATACGATACTTTTTATCCTGGAAAAATACGTAGAAAAAAAATCTTATTTTTCAGTTTTATTCATAGACGTTGTTCTGTAGAACCGCGAACACACGTTGCATTACCCGCAGTGGGTTCAGCGCCGTAACCTGTAGCGCCGAAAGTCGGATTTGGCTTGAACCGTTTGCGGCACACGCGGGCCACGCCTCGCCTCCCCGACTCCTATATAAGGAGCCGCGTTCCGCGCCGCGCGATGCATATAAATTCTGAATTTTGATGCGAGCGGACGTGTCCAGTGTGGCGAGCGGTCGTCCGTGGAATTAATATTGTATGCGTGTTATTTTAAACCGTGCTTTTCAGCGCGACCTTTTTGATTACTGTTCCGATCAGTTATTTGTAAATACAAGGTCGGAATTACTATGAAAAAAATACTTACTGGATACATAAGGGATCTCCTTAATTATTATAGGCTTAGCCATATTTGGGTCCAATAGATATTTATAAGATGTCATTGTCAGAGTTACTCAAAATGGAGAAATAAACCATCCACGCGAAGACCGACATCCGCGCGGACGGAGTCGCGGGCGGAAGCTAGTTAATAATAAAAACTACGCCATAGGTATGCTGCTGGATATGACCAAAGCCTATGACAAGGTGAAATTTAACATATTATTAGATAAGTTACAAGGAATAGGAATACGAGGAAAAGCTCTTAGATGCAGGGGCGTAGCTACCGCCGTATCTGCCGTATCAATTATACGGGGCCCCAGGGCCACAGGGGCCCCCAACGTGCGTAAACAAAAATTAATAAAAACTTAATGATTTTTTAAATAAAATAGTTTTTTACTTTTACACAATTTATTTGTCTAATCTATCTCTGGTGTTTTTATTATTATTATTTATATGTAATACTGTTTTAAGCACAAGATTGTCTAGTAGAAATCCCGGGAAGATCCATATTAATATCAACATTTCGATGCAAGTAGGTATTAAAAACTCTACCTAATTCCGACCTCTGGACTGATCAGTCGCATCTTGAATTTTTTTGATGACCTTTGTCCAATTTTTTTTTTTATATTTCGGCGTAGATACCGAGAACGGCATTTTTTTTTCTTGAGTGATAAATCTTACCCTACCTAAGGGCCCCCAAACAAATTTTTATACGGGGCCCCACCAAGGCGCGCTACGCCTCTGCTTAGATGGTTTACCTCTTAACTAAAAGATAGGGAACAAATAATAGAAATTGAATATTTCGATAAAAACAGTAATTAAATAATTAAAATAAGATCGGACAGGAAAACAGTAAACGCATCTATTCCTCAAGGTAGCGTAATAGGTTGCCTTTTGTTTCTAATTTACATTAACGACCTCCCTAAATCTATTAACGGACCTTGTGTATTATTTGCTGACGACATCTCTCTGCTTACCTCATGCCGACCCGACGAAAATATAAACGCCAAATTAAACTCTCTTCTTTCTACAGCTGCAAACTGGATGGATGAACATAATCTAGAAATTAACTTCACTAAAACAAAACTAATTACGTTTCATCCACATAAGAAATCCCCTTTAAAACTAAACTTTATGTTCAATAACAAAAAACTAGAACAGGTAAATGAATTTACTCTTCTCGGTTTGTCTATAGATAACCACATAAATTGGAAATCCCACATACAAAAAATACGAGCAAAATTATCAAAATTCTCATACGCCTTACGCGAAATTAAAAAAAACCACTGACCTACAAACTGCACTTGTTACCTACTATGCATATGCCCAGGCATGGCTCAGCTATGGGGTCATGCTCTGGGGTAACAGTACAGACTCACAAACCATATTTATTTTACAAAAGAAGTTAATTCGAATAATTACAAACATAGAACAAACAGATAGCTGCAAACCACACTTCCAAAAACATAAAATACTCACACTTCCCTGTTTATATATTTTAGAATTATGTAAATTTGTCAAAAAACATCAAGATTTCTACACTACTTGCGAAGAGACACAAAAAAGATACACCTTTAGACACAACAAAAACAAATCAAAATTTACAACAAATTACCAAATAATATTAGAGAAGAAAACAAAACAAATATATTTATTAATAAATTGAAAAGATTTCTAGAATCCAAGGCATACTACACCGTAAGGGTCCCCACATACATCAGTTTTTTTTCCGAACGGAATTCGAAATGATGAATGAACGTCTATGAGAGTGAACAACACACACGAAACATGCACACACACTTGTAAGAATTCACTGTGTTCGGATAGAAAACGGATCAGGATTCCTGATCAGGAAAACTGATGTAGGTATGTGGGGTCCCCACTAAAGGAGTTTCTAGATGATAAATCTATTGAAAAATAAAAATAATCTTTCTGATACCAAACATAATAAAATAAATATAATAAAATATTAAATTTAATATTAAAAACAGATTTTCAAGTAAGAATATAAAAATATGAATACTTAAATAATTTCCATAATTTATTTAAATAATTTAATAATTACTTATATACACAATGACAGACATTTAATAAGAATATTGATTTAATTAAATTGTACCTCAGCCCTCTATGTACGTCAGGATTGAGGAGCCACATCAGATTTTTAAAATCTGATTTCACCATTATTTAGCAGCAATGTAGCTGATTTTGCAGCACAAATTCTAGATTTAGCAGCAAAATATATCACTAGTTATATTAATGCAAAAGTGGCTCCTCAATCTAAACGTTTGAATTGAGGAGCCACCTTGGATCTCAGTAAGTAATAGATGCACATTGTTGAAACTTTTGCAGCATTTAGCAGCAATTGTGCATATTATCGTCTAAAAATTTGGCTACTGTAGCGCTAAAATCAAAGAAAATACAATAGTTTTAGTGTGGCTCCTCAATCTAGACGCAAGAGCTGAAATTATATTGAATGTGAGCGATCAATTAAAATATTCAACATACTGATCATTTAGCAGGTGTTGTGTTTGTTTTTGCAGTATAGGAATAAAATGGTAAAACAGAGTATTTTTTTTAGATGAACGTATTTTCTTTGGCTCCTCAATCCTGACGTTCTAATTGTATATTTTTGACTGTAGCCACCTGAGTTCTCAACGGAATCTAAAGCCAGATATACTAACATTTAGCAGAAATGTCTGCTAAAGATATCTGCACAATTCAGCAATGTACATATTTTGGATTCTGAGAAAACAATACTTAACTATTTTCTTGTAAATTCAGTGTGTAGGGTGACCATGTTATACTCGTATTAATGAAACCAGTATAAGTAAATTATTAAATGTTTCTTTTCATAACAGGTTATATCTATCGTACATATGGATGTGCCGTTACCAGCAATATTGCCCAAAATGGGAATATAGTAAGTGGCAATATTGCCGGAGTGGAAATATTTGGGAACTTTGTATTTTTCATGTTATACATGTGATTTTGCATGAAAAACAAGTACAATATTTATGCCTTTTATTCAATACCTATACAACGAAAAATACAAAGTTCCCAAATATTTCCACTCCGGCAATATTGCCACTTACTATATTCCCATTTTGGGCAATATTGCTGGTAACGGCACATCCATAGGTACGATAGATATAACCTGTTATGAAAAGAAACATTTAATAATTTACTTATACTGGTTTCATTAATACGAGTATAACATGGTCACCCTACACACTGAATTT
Organism: Agrotis exclamationis; assembly: GCA_950005045.1. Lineage (NCBI taxonomy): Eukaryota > Metazoa > Arthropoda > Insecta > Lepidoptera > Noctuidae > Agrotis > Agrotis exclamationis. Next base: position 142,153 of record OX465418.1, on the reverse strand, counting down.
ACAAGAAAATAGTCAAGTATTGTTTTCTCAGAATCCAAAATATGTACATTGCTGAATTGTGCAGATATCTTTAGCAGACATTTCTGCTAAATGTTAGTATATCTGGCTTTAGATTCCGTTGAGAACTCAGGTAGCTACAGTCAAAAAATATATACAATTAGAACGTCAGGATTGAGGAGCCAAAGAAAATACGTTCATCTAAAAAAATTACTCTGTTTTACCATTTTATTCCTATACTGCAAAAACAAACACAACACCTGCTAAATGATCAGTATGTTGAATATTTTAATTGATCGCTCACATCCAATATAATTTCAGCTCTTGCGTCTAGATTGAGGAGCCACACTAAAACTATTGTATTTTCTTTGATTTTAGCGCTACAGTAGCCAAATTTTTAGACGATAATATGCACAATTGCTGCTAAATGCTGCAAAAGTTTCAACAATGTGCATCTATTATTTACCGAGATCCAAGGTGGCTCCTCAATTCAAACGTTTAGATTGAGGAGCCACTTTTGCATTAATATAACTAGTGATATATTTTGCTGCTAAATCTAGAATTTGTGCTGCAAAATCAGCTACATTGCTGCTAAATAATGGTGAAATCAGATTTTAAAAATCTGATGTGGCTCCTCAATCCTGACGTACATAGCCCTCTTCCTCTCTCCTAAATTTTGCGTGACCGACAGGGGGTCCATATTTGATCTTGTACCATTTTTATTTCTACCATCTATGTAACATATGGAATGCAATAAAGAATTGAGTATATTGACTGGCCTGTTGGTTTAGTGGTTAGTGACCCTGACTGCTATGCCGGAGGTCGTGGGTTCGATTCCCACCCAGGACAAATGTTTGTGTGATGAGCACGATCATTTGTTCTGTGTCTGGGTGTAATTTATCTATAACTAGCTGACCCCGGCGAACTTTGTTCCGCCTTAGAGGCAATAAATGAGCAGATTTTCGTTTTTTTATTAGGATATCAAATATAATTCTAAAAAATCTAGTCAAACATCAATGATTCTTTATTAGCCATGTATTTTGGTGCATGGATTGCAGTGAAGCACGTTGTGATAGACGACATTTTTTGTTTTATTATCACGCGAAAGAACAAATCGCAGATGGTCATCCGACCCGTGAACATGCCACATAGGTATATATCTAACTGACCATGTGAATAACATGGATTTTCTATATTCAGACCACAAACTTTCAAGCATTGGCCTTGTGATTTGTTAGGTAATGGTCATGGCGAATGCAAGACGGATCGCAAATTGAGGACGTAAAACTAAAACGGCATATCGTTTGGGATCCTCGAAATGAGAACTTCCTCATCTTCGAATTTTCCTTTGAGTATCGTCGCGTAAATCACATTGTTCATCAATTTACATACCACCAAACGCGTTCTGTTGCACAGCTTTGGTTGGTTTATGTTTCGAAGCATGATGACTACGAAGCCAACCTTCATTCGTAAATTGTGCAGTGGTAAGCCAGGCATATCCAAGGAGTTTTAATTCAATTGGAAAGTTGGTGGCTAAACGCAACTATCATTTTTTTTATCATGGCAAAATCATCATGTGAGTCCTCCCACCCAGGGCAGAGCGGGAGGGACTGTCAGACTCGTACTGAATAAAATCCACGGTGTCCTTCAATAGCCCTTTACGTTCCGGGGTCAAGGTAAATCGTAGGTAAGACCCGCGACCCCGGTAGGCTTTGACCTTCTAAAGGGGGGCCCCGTCATAATGCTGACACTCTTTGAGGCGCACGTGGAACACAACGCGTGTAGTACCACTGCGGCTGGGGTGGTGGGAGGACGCTGTCCTCTCCCTCACGCGGTGCGCCTCCTCCTTCCATAGCATCAGTGCTTCGCAGAAGGAGGCGACCGCTTCCCACTCCGTCTCGCCCCGCAGCATGGCCTCGACCAATGTCAGGCGCGAGAGGTCTCCGCCTATCACCGTCGTGAGGACACGGCGGTTCTCTGCCCAGGCGGGGTAGCCCTGCACCGTATGCTCCACCGTGTTCTCCGGACGATCCTCGCAGTGGTGACACCCAGGCGTTTTTTCGTCGTATGGTTGTATTGAATTTATGCAGTTCTAGTAGATTTTTTGGGTGTTCAGTATTCACCGAAATACTTTTTTAGCATTGAAGACCGGTGGGCGCTGGGTGGCTTGAACATTCTTCTTCTTCATGTTTTCCTAGTACTTTTTCAGATCCCTTATTCAATTTAGGCACCAACACCTTTTTCGTGATCATGTTACTACGTTTTATGTCACGTCTCACGGAAACAGCATAATTTGATCGTCTTGGTGGCTGCATGGCATTGATAATTATGATAATATCGGCACAATAAGCTTAGAAACTCAATACAAACACATCGATTGGTCAATTTGATGTTTTGATTTTCGTTTTGTTGGCATTCCATGTCAGGTGCGTTTTATTATACCACGTTTTATGTCACGTCCCACGGAAACGGGATAAAATAAAACAAAATAAAAAAGGTATAAAGTATCCTATATGTTTCTCCTGGTTCTAAGCTACCTCTCCACCAATTTTCAGCCAAATCGGTTCAGCCGTTCTTGAGTTATAAAGCTCTAAGCGCTCTGTTGTCCGACGCGCAGCATGGTTTCCGTCCTGGGCGGGGGACAACGGGGAACTTACTGGATCTAATGACACAAATAGTAGGTACCGACAGTGGACGCGGGTCAACAGGTGGATGTTGCCTACTTCGATTTCAGGAAGGCTTTTGACATAGTGGATAACGACGTTCTGCTAGCTAAGTTGGCTGGGGTAGGCTGTACACCTCACACGTTGTCATTTTTCGCCTGCTATTTGCGAGACCGTTGTCAGTACGTTGACTGCAGCTCTCCGAACCATATTTCACGAGATCAGGAGTTAGTCAGGGTAGTAATTTAGGGCCTTTTCTTTTCAATTTAAAAACCAACGACCTGCCGGGGGTAGTAGACAATACCATTAATATTCGCTGACGACTTGAAATTGGTTCATAAAATTAAGCATGAATCTGATCACGACATACTGCAGCAGGATATTAATAAAGTAGTAGAGTGGAGTCGTAGCAATAAGATGTATTTCAATGTGGCCAAATGTTCAGTATTATCATTTACTCGTGCACGTGACCCAAATCATTATCAATATAGCATGGATGGAGTCCAACTGCAACGTGTCTCAGAGGTTAGGGATTTAGGCGTACGCTTTACAGCTGATTTAAATTTCCGTAAGCATACCACCGACGACGTTTGTAAAAAAGCATACCGCAATTTAGGGTTGGTCTTACGGCTAGGAAATCAGTTCTCGAACATCAGGGCTCTGAGATCGTTGTACGAAGCGCTTGTAAAAAGTCACTTGGAATGTAATGCTGTCGTTTGGTCACCACATGAAACTAAGTACAAGCTAATGCTAGAACGTATCCAGAACAAGTTCATGAGATTCTTGTACCTAAAGCAGTATGGCGTGTATCCAGGATATCCACTTCTGTATCCTACACTATTTGTGCTGGGCATGGTAGGATATAGTAAACTGGAAGTAAGAAGGGAAGTAGCTGTCGCCACTTATCTATTTAAAATTTTGCGTGGTAAAATACACAACCCGAGCGTTTTAAACACGTTGGGGTTGTGTGTACCAGATGGGTACGTGGGACGGCGGAGACGGCCGCCGCTGCTGTGGGAGCCGCCCGCTCGCACCAACCTGCTGCAGCATGCGCCGCTGACGCGAGCGCTGCGTGCACTCAATATGGTGTCACAACGGATTGACTGTTTCGATTGTACTTTGAGTGAATTCACACGGGCCGCATTTTGTATTGTAACTTCATGTTTAGAATAATAATATACTTACCTATAATCATAACTATAACTACACTATTGTATTAGGTTAAGCCTGTGATGATAGTTGTATGTGTGTTTAAATAAATAAATAAAATAAATGTATGTATTTAGAAATATATAAGTATGTTTATCAGTTGTCTAGTACCCATAACACAAGCTCTGCTTAGCTTGGGACTAGATGGCGTTGTGTGATAGTTGTAAAAAAAAAAAAGTATTGTGGCGGCCATTTTAGTTTTTTGATTTGTCGAACTGGGGTATGTACAATAAAATGCAAATATCTTTGAATCCAAGAGACCTACATACATGCAAATGACTTTATTGTAAAGTTAAATGTTAAGGCTTTTCAAAAACTTACGAAAGTTTTCTAAATAAAATTTAAAAAGAACCAAAAAATGTGGGCAAACACGAAATAGTAGCAAATTTTGCTGAATATTTTCACATTTTATACTCTAGCACGAAAAGTACCCCTGTATTTTGCTTAGGTTTTTGCATTAAATTAAAAGTATTTGAGTTAGGCTATAAAATGGTATCAAAATTATTTCTCTACGTCAAGTACTTTAGGAGTTATTCTCACTTGAACATAACCCTTCCTTAGCGCATGTACCACCAATGTTACAGAAGCTGCATTCTTTGGGCGAGCTAAGCCGTTTCAACGTAAAATGAGCTGGCCTTATTAACCACCATGTAAATGATCCCAACGAATCACCATTAAACTGAAATAGGTAATACATTTTTTTTTACTTTATGAAATCGGTTTCTTTGAATAAATTAAAAAAATGGGCCATTTCAGTTTATGGATGATTAGTTGGGATCATTTACATGGTGGTTAATAATGCCAGCTCATAAATTTACACTGAAACGATTTAGCTCGCCCAAAGAATGCGACACCTGTAATATTGGGGTACATTCGCTAAGGAAGGGTTATGTTCAAGTAAGAATAACTCCTGAAGTACTTGATGTAGAGAAATAATTTTGATATCATTTTATAGCCTAACTCAAATACTTTTAATTTAATGTAAAAACCTAAGCAAAATATAGGGGTACTTTTCGTGCTAGAGTATAAAATGTGAAAATATTCAGTAATTTTTGTGTACAATTTCGTGTTTGCCCACGTTTTTTGGTTCTTTTTACATATTATTTAGAAAACTTTCGCAAGTTTTTGAATAGCCTTAACCAGGCCTGTCTCACTCCGCGGTGTAGGCATAAAACTGCAAGTAGTAAATTCTTATTTCGGAAAAGTCCCAAGAAAAAACTGCTTACGTCACGCCAGACGGCCAATTCGAGTATACGAGAATGCCGTTTGGTCTGGCAAAATATGCGCCTTCACTATTCCAGAGGGCAATGCATAAAATCCTCCCCAAATCAAAGGTAGGGTTCGTAATAATATATATGGATGACGTCCTAAATTCAAATTCATTTATTTCGTGAACACAGGGTACATACAGTAGATGTTTTCATAAATTAATAAGATCCGAGCTGTGCTCCGCCAAAAGGCATACAAAATTTTAACAGGTTTTACATGCATAAAACATAACTATTTCAAATTAAGTGATACCCACAAATATAGATTATGTCAATTTTAGGTTAAATTGTTAAAAATATGTCAGTTAAAATAAAAAATAAATAAAAAAATAATGTCAGTAATAATTAAATTCAAATCAATAATCAAAATCATTCAGCATGTCACATAAGATTAATTAAAATTTGTCATTTAAATATTCGTCAACAGAATAAAACACCTTATTATTTAACAATTTGAAAAGATTCCTTTTACATTCATTAATGTTCATACATGAGATAACTTGTCCTGGTAACTTATTATACAGTTTTTGAGCCATTGCATAAAAGCTTTTGCTCTGAAATTTGGTTTTAGTTGCTAACACCTGCAATTTTTGTGAGCGACGTTTACTTTCTACAAATCTATATAAATTCATGTTTTGTTTTACAAAAATACAGGCCTCATAAATATAAAGTGATGGTAACGTTAAAATATTTAGTTTTTGAAAATGTGGCTTGCATGATACTGTTTGTTTAATTTTACAAATAGCTCGGATGCATTTTTTCTGTGCAACAAGTACCTCTTGAACCTTCGGTGCATTACCCCAGAATATGAGGCCATACCTCAAAGTTGAGGCGACATAACCATGATACGCTTCTAGTAGGGCGGTCTTATTTGCAATTTTGCCTAGCATATAAAGAGCATATGAAAATCTACTAAGCTTTCCACATACACTTTCAATTTGAGTCCTCCATGTCATGTCATTGTCTATATAAAGTCCAAGAAATTTTGTTACACAAGCTTCAAGTATTTCGTTCCCTTTATAGTGTACTTGAAACTGCGATTGTTCTTTATGCCTAATTTTAAAATTCATTATTTTAGTTTTGTTAAGTTTTATTTTAAGGTTATTAGCATTCAACCAGTCGATAATAGGAATAAGGCTATCGTTAATATGCTCTTCTATTTGTTTAGTAGTGCCAGAGTCATAGATAACAGTGCTGTAGTCGGCAAAATCCCGGCGCAATCGTTTGAAGAAGCAATGAGTCGTCTGGACGAAGTCTTAGGACTGATTAAAGAGGGTGGTCTTACACTTAAATTAAATAAATGTAAATTCATGTTTGATAAATTAGATTTCTTAGGGTTTGAAATTAGTGGTAGAGGGATTAAACCGGGATCCTTAAAAACAGAAGCGATCTCTAAGTTTCCCACTCCTACCAACATTCACGACGTTCGGCGATTTATAGGATTGGCTAGTTTTTTCAGACGATTCGTTAAAGGATTCGCTCTAATTGCTAGACCCTTGACATCTCTTCTAAAAAAAAGATACGCCTTGGGGTTGGGGTAAGGTAGAAAACGAGGCATTCATAGAAATTAAAGAACAATTAGTTAGAAGACCTATTCTCGCTTTGTATGTCAAAAATTTAGAAACCCAGTTGCACACCGATGCAAGCAAGGTCGGTATAGCAGGGATTCTTCTTCAGAAGGATAGCGAGGGGTTATGGAGAGCGGTAGCTTACTCAGCCACCAAACATCGTTTCATATAACGATGTTTGGTGGCTGAAGCTACACTCGTTTGAGCCAGAAACACTAGCAGTGATAGCTTCTCTAAGTAAATTTAGGATCTATCTACTGGGTATAAAATTCAAAATCGTGACTGATTGCAATTCTTTGCGCGCTACTTTGACAAAAAGAGATTTGATTCCCAAAACAGCGAGGTGGTGGGTGCAGTTGCAGGAATTCGATTGCGAGTTTGAGTATCGCCCAGGAGATAAAATGGCTCATGTTGATGCCTTAAGCCGGGCACCCATAGACGCCGGATCTGAAAATATGCACGTCATTGATGTTCTTGCTGTTACAACAGAGGATTGGATTACTACAGTTCAATCCTCTGATGATGAGATACAACGGATCAAACGAATTTTGTCCGATCCCGAGACCGCAAACATTGCTGTGCTGATATCCAACGAAACTATAAATTAAAACACGGCCGCGTCTATAAAATCGTAGCGGAAGGTATATTAAGATGGGTAGTACCAAAGGGCTCTCGATGGCAAATAGTTAAAGCAAACCATGACGATGTAGGGCATTTCGGATTTGATAAGACCTTGGACCGGGTTCGCGCATTATACTGGTTTCCTAAAATGAGATCATTTATTAAGAAATATGTGTCTGCGTGTTTGAAGTGTGCGCACCACAAATTGCCGAGTGGTGCACAACAGGGATATCTACATCCTATACAAAAGGTAGAAGTTCCCTTTCACACCATACACGCAGACCATTTGGGCCCTTTCAATAAAAGCAAAAAGAAAAATTCTTATGTTCTAGTCACAAAATTCATTACGTTGGCACCAGTTAAAAGTACAAAATCTTCAGAAACTATGAAAGTAATTAAAAATCTAATAGGATGCTTTGAGACCCCCACTCGTCTCATCACGGATCGAGGGACTTGCTTTACAAGTAAAAAGTTCAAAGCGTTTACACAATCTCTTGGCATTAAACACATACTTAATGCCGTATCAACACCTCGGGCTAATGCATTTCCGTGCCCCTACCGTCCGTGTCGTATTTATGCGACAGAGAATATTCACTATTTTTGTTGTTTTCTTCGATTTTATTGCATCTATTCTATATCTCTCTATTTATGTACTTAGACTGATAGAATACTTTTTATTGTACACCATGATACTTAACAAATCGGAGCTTAAAAGGAGCAGAAAGAGAGGAGAAGAGGAAAGGACGATTCAGAGCCGCGCGCTAGGGGCACGGCAACTGATATTTAGCCGCGCGGTTAAAAGGTTAAAAATGATATTGAGGTTACTAACATCATTTTTTTCTAAACTGAACAGTTTGCGCGAGAGACACTTCCAAAGTGGTAAAAAGTGTCCCCCCCCCCGTAACTTCCTAAATAAGAGAATGATAAAACTAAAAAAAATATATAATGTAGACCCCAACCAAAATTGGTTTGGATGAGATACAGTTAGCAGTTTTTGAGATATAGTACATTTTCAAAAACCGCAAATATAACTTTGCCATTCATACAAATACTATGAAAAACAAAGTTATTTTTATTGTTTGTGTATATTACTTACTAATCTCAATATAATTATATCTCTAATCTATGCTTGCGCTACGGAACCCTTCATGGGCGAGTCCAACTCGCACTTGGCCGGTTTTATTTCTAAACTGAACAGTTTGCGCGAGAGACACTTCAAAATGTGTCCCCCCCCCTGTAACTTCTAAAATAAGAGAATGATAAAACTAAAAAAAATATATAATGTAGACCTCAACAAAAACTTCCAACGAAAATTGGTTTGGATGAGATACACTTACCAGTTTTTGAGATAATAGTACATTATCAAAAACCGCAAATATAACTTTGCCATTCATACAAACACTATGAAAAACAAAGTTATTTTTATTGTTTGTGTATATTACTTACTAATCTCAATATAATTATATCCCTAATCTATGCTTGCTACTACGGAACCCTTTATGGGCGAGTCCAACTCGCACTTGGCCGGTTTTTTGTTTACTACGGATACGATACGCAAAAATTAAGAGAATAATAAAACTTGGGAGGGAGGTGTCAAGGGACACTCGGTGGAACGAAGTTACTGTATACACTCAACAAAACTAATCGTCGCAACACCACACTGTTCAATGCGACCGAATTAAAATGGTTGTCTTGTTTTTTTACAGATTTATCCTACTGGTGGGAATCAGTTGGACAAATCGATAAAACAAGTGAAGGTCGGAAAACATTTGCTTAACGATAGCAAGTAAAAAAAAACATGATCAAGTGATTTTTGACTTTATTGACATATTAAATTTGGTTTGTTTTTTCTCACATTCTCGTTCGCTAACATTGTTCCTTGATTAAAATCCGGTTTTTGCATAATTAACAATAAGGTCGAAAATCGCTTGCACCTGTTTTTTTTTACTTGCTATCGTTAAGCAAATGTTTTCCGACCTTCAAGCGATTTTCGACCTTATTGACATTTATACAAACACCGGATTTTAATGAAGGAGCAATGTTAGCTAACGAGAATGTGTGAAAAAACAAACTAAATTTTAAATGTCAATAAGGTCGAAAATCGCTTGACCCTGTTTTTTTAACGTGCTTAACGATAGCAAGTTAAAAAAAAGGTTCAACCCTCCACCCCACTCCGCTCCCCTCCACTTCCCTCCCCTCCCCGCCCCTCCACTCCAGTCCAGTCCACTCCACTCCATGGTAATAACATTACCCTCCCTCCCCTCCCACATTACCCTCCTTTGCGTCGCGCAGTCGGTAAAAAGTGTCGTGACAACTTTTTCCCTTAATTTTTTCCATCTAGCCCCCTTTCGCAACGCGCGATAAGGAACTTCGTTCCAAAAATAAAGCACTTGAAATCACGACGTACAAACGTCGATCATTGCAGATGGTCAGAAGTCTGTTGCAGAGGCGTATAGCTAAGGTACCTATTATTTTTTACAGTTTACTTATTTCTTCAGAAGCAGTGGGACTGTTACATCTTCTCGTAGGTCTCGACGTGTCCGCAGGCGCACGTGCGCGAGTACTGGTCGGCGTCCGCGTCGTACTGCTCCGCGCCGAACTCGTGCTCGTGGTTCGCGCGAGTGCGGTCGAACAGACTCGAGCGCACGTCCATGCGCAGCGCGCGCAGGCGCCGCGCCGTGGCTGTCTGCTTGCCGCGCGCGCGAGCCTCCTCGCGCCGCGCGCGCTCTGCCTCTAGCGCCTCACCCGAGCCCCAGGCCAGCATCGCCCGCGCCTCCACCTGCGCGCGCAGGTACAGGCGCATGTCGCCTAAGCGCGAGCCGTGTGGGTTGCGTCGCCGCACGAAGCGCAGCGGCGGCGGACGAAGGTCCAGGTCGCAGTCCTTTAGCAGGTACGCGCTCTTTGCCTCTGTGCGCGTGATGAGTGCGTGCGCACCTTCGTCATCCCTGCGACGAACGCATCGTAAGCCTTTAGACCTCCTCCGGCGCAAGCGCAGATCCACTGTTGTGGGCAAGAAGGGCATGCCTACAACCCTAACAGACCCATAACGTGACATTTTTAACCGACTTTCAAAAGGAGGAGGTTATCAATTCGGATGTTCATATACACTCGAGAGCAATGAATCCGGGTTACTTAAATAATGTGAAAAATCTCGGAAACTAAAAATGATAGGTTAATGCAATAAATTGTATTTAATAGACAATGTAATACTCCTTAAATGAAAGTAAAAAAAAATATGAGTCACCATACATTTTATTAACACAAAATTACATAAAGAAAAAAACTGCTGATCTCTCCTTAAAACAAAAACAGGAAACATGAAATTTTTGAACTTTATTACGATTTTCTTGAATTTTAATACTTCGTATTGCCTCCTCGTGCTTCCATTACTGCGTTTACGCGGTTTGGCATGCTGTACACTAGGGCATGCAGAACCGGTTCCTTTTTAGGGACCGGTACTGGATTTTCGGTACTGGACTTAGTACCGGGAATTACCGGGAAATTCGTACTTCGTATTCGTACTTTCGGTACTTACGTAAAATGTCGCTATTAATTTATTGTATGAAGGGCACGTGCGCGTGGACACTCTTATTATTAATTATCTAATAATTATTATCTAAATCTGTTGAAAAAATAACTTATTACAGAAGTGGGTTGGTGCTTGGTGTAGTTAATAAAACTATGTATTATTCGTAAATCTATAATTGACAAAATCATCAGGACACAACCACAACCAAATTTAAATGCTTTTCTGAGATCAAGTTAGGAACAATTTTCAAATAAAACTTATATTCGAGGTATATTTTGAATTATAAATAAGCCTTTTTTCATCACGTAATTGCTTTGTTTTTTCCACTATATAAATCAGACTTTTAAGTTATTTAATCACTTTAAGTATCATTACACAACCATTAGTAAAACAAAACTATAACAATGAGATAAAAAGTAACAAAAATATATTTAACATAATTTGAGGGTAACAAGCGTTATTCTCCTTAAAATAAAAGTAAAGTAGGTATCATTGAACAATCAAATTGAACAAAACTAAAATAAAATGCTTTTTAGAGATCTTTATATCTAAAAAGCATTTTTATAACAAAATATCATAAAATTAAACAAAATTTGAGCATGATAAATTGTTCCCGTCTTTATTTAAGTATGCTAGTTGTTAAGTCATGGTGTTGCCATCCCTAATTAAAAATAATGCTAATTTTGTATACGATGTATTAACAAATGTTAGTGTAATGCAAGGAAAATAAAATTGTATGGAGCGAAAATTCTCAGTATTCTTAATTAAAAATGTTTTAAATTAATTTTTAGGTATAAAAGTAGTTTATTGAATATGATTTGTTCCTTTACATTGAAAAAAAGAAAGAGAATAATAAAGTACCGAAAGTACCGAAATTACCGGGACTACAGAAAGAAGAACCGGTACCGAACTGTTTAAAAAAATCCCGGGATATCCCGGTATTTTCGGTACCGGGATTTCCCGGTTGCATGCCCTACTGTACACCAAGTTCCTTATACGATTTTGGGGAATATTCTCCCATTCCTCTGTGAGAGCAATTTTGAGCTCACGAAGCGTGATTGGGGGAGGGTTTCGTTGTTTTACGCATCTGCCTAGCTCGTCTCAAGCATGCTCGATCGGGTTGATATCCGGGCTGCGCGCTGGCCACTCCATACGAGTAATGTTCATCTCTTGAAGGCAGTCATTCACAATCCTACCTGTATGAGGTCGGGCATTGTCATGCATAAATATAGCATCCTCACCTAAATTGACCATAAATGGACCAACGTGATCATTGAGGATTTCTTCCACATATCTTACACTAGTTAAAGAGCCGTTTTCTATGATCACCAGCTCTGTGCGACTTTCAGAAGAAATTCCGGCCCACACAAGTACAGACCCACCACCGTAGGCTACTTTTTCTTCGATGCATGCTTGCTTGAATCTTTCCCCTGGTCTTCAATACACTCTGTGTCTTCCATCGTGCTTGTAGAGCATAAATTTTGATTCGTCGGAGAATATAACTTTTGACCAATCTTCAATACTCCAATTTACGTGGCTCTGGGCATATCTTAGTCTTGAAATACGATGCCCACGCTCCAGTTTAGGGCCGTTTGCAGGTCTAAGGGGTTTTAAGTTAGATTCAGCAAGCCGACGTCTTACTGTCCATGCACTTGGGTTACTTCCTCCGAGGCGTCGAAACTGATTGGTGAGTTCAGTTCCTGTGAGAAAGCGATTTCGAAGCATGGTGTTCACCAAGTATCGGTCTTCTCGTGCTGTGGTACACCTGGTTCTGCCCGTTCGTGGTTAGAACCAGTTTCTTCGTAACGTCGGAGAACTCTTTGTACTGTTGACAGCGACACACCGACAGTCCTGGCTGTATCGCGCTGACTCCGGCCGGTTTCCAGCATTGTAAGTATTCTGGTGCATTCTTCAGGCGTAAGCGACATAATTTCAGCTTGAATAATGAATATAGAGCACTATCAACATGGTTTATGTACCCACATAAATGACACATTACAAACAAAAGCAAAACCAAATGCTGTAATTTCGTAGTTCCATCTTCGAAAGTGGCCCTTTTTCAAATTTGATTTTTTTATGATATAACTTTACAATAACTAAGAAGTTTTAATACCTTCATTTAAGGAGTATTACATTGTCTATTAAATACAATTTATTGCATTAACCTAGCATTTTTAGTTTCCGAGATTTTTAGGATTCTTTAAGTGACCCGTTCATTGCTCTCGAGTGTACATATTATTATGTCGCAGTGAAATGAGGAAATCAGGGATTTCACGAATTTCCGGCAGATGTGGAATATTCTTATTATTACGTCATCTTACTAAAAGGATTTAGTGACATGACACAAAACCAAACACAAAAAAACTGTAAAATAACTTTTCTTTCGGAAGTCGGTGGCTTTGTTTTTTATTTCATTGACTGTGGCCAGGCCACCGACTTCCGAAAGAAAAGTTATTTTACAGTTTTTTTTTTGTGTTTGGTTTTGAAGTCGGTTCCCTTATTTTTCAGTAAGTTTTTATTTTTCCCTTTTTAGTTTAGATATTCAACAAAAATCTTCGTATAATAAGCGTCTTTGAAAATCTACAATTCTAGTAAGCAACAAAAACGGATCTATGCGGGCAATTTCACGAGATATCCATTATTGTTATATACTAAAACATTCTCCAGAATATAACGAACACTTTTCTGAAACTTTTCTGAAACCGCATCAAAATCGGTTCAGCCAAACGCGAGATAATCGCGGACAAACATGCAATGGTCACTGAAAATCTACAATCCAAGTAAGCAAAAACGGATCCACGCGGGCAACGCCACGGGATATCTATTAGCGTTATATACTAAAACCTTCTCCAGAATGTAATGAACACTTTGCTGAAAACTGCAACAAAATCCGTTCAGCCAAACGCGAGATAATCGCGGACAAACATACATACATACAGGTCGAACTGAGAACCTACTTTTTTTTGAAGTCGGTTAAAAACACCTTTATCGCCAGTGATATTATTATGACGTGTGTATTTTCACTAAACTAAATCTAGTAAAATGACAGAAAACGTCGACGGAGCACCGCCATGTGGTGCTCCGTCGACGTTTTTGTTCTTCGCGAATGGACCCATGAAAATTTTGTAAATCCAAATCGGATTAGCTGTTTTTGATTAAAATATATAAATTATGTTGTTCTAATACGCTTAAAGAAGACAAGTTAGCTTCACTCGTCTTTATTGAATAATGCTTGTCGCTGCGCTCGCTTTTTAGATGTTCTATGAGTAAAATTAAATAAAGACTTGGCTTATTGGCAAGCCCCTGATGACTCAGAAATGTTCCAAATCATTTCTCAATCATATCTTTTCATGTTGTGCACAATTGCAAAGACTTGGCCTTGGTCTAGATATCTGCTTTGATCAATACTTACATTATTAGTAAACATCTACTGCAGAATGCACCATATCGATCATGAGCAGCTTCATAGTCTGACTCCGAACCTGGCCGAATTTCGGGTGGCTGTGCCCATAACCTTATTTGAGATCTGAATCTGCACCTGTCAGGGCATCACGAGACATTACTGTCGCGTTTTTTACCGACCTGCAGTCGTCGCACACATCGTGACCGAATGTGTCGAAGAGGTAGGACTGTGGGAAGCGTCGGTCGCACTCGAGGCAGTTCGGTCGCTCGGCCGGGTCTTGTATGGGGGCGGGCGGCATGCGTGCGCGCGGCGGCGGCGCGGGCTCCTCGTCTTCCAGCAGGAAGCCGCCGCCGCTGTCAGCGGGCGCGGCGGCGCGCGCGCTGGCGCCGTCCCTGCGGCCAAAAGTCAGCTGAGCGTCACGCGGGTGATAGGGGAGGGGGGGGGGGGGGGGGGCTGCGGGTGATGCTCACGTGTGACGCTGTACGAGGCGGGCGTCTCGCCGCTGGCGCGCTTGCAAGCGGTTCCTCTCGATGCGCGCGCGCTGCGCGGCCGACAGTTGTTGTGCAGTTTCCACTGCGACTGCCGCCGATTTTGGTTCCAAGCCGCGCGTGTCATCTATATCGCTTGACGCCTCTTTCATCCCGGACCTTCATAATTAAGAAAAATATTTAATTTTGTTCGTCTCAAAGGCGTGCGCATGGTGTCCTGGATTCGAATCCAGGCCGTTGAGCCAGGTCTCAAAGTAAGAATGAATTTTTCTATTATACAAACTTATGTAATCAGGAAGTGTTCATTATTTTGCAGTTGATAAATGAAGAAACGGGAGACAATTAAAGCAGAGCAGGAGAAAATTTTAAAACCTTACGCAGCCTCCTACCTAGCCCTACATTCAAACTTATTAAAAAACAAATCTTATATATAAAAACTTCGATCATTATTAACAACTAGATACACAATCAGCGACAAAAAACGTCCTCACCAAAAGAATGACCAAATCAGAGATCGGTCATCCTTTTGGTTTAGTACTGTTCTAACGCTCGGAACGTAAACATGCCTCCGTGCTCGTTTAAAAAGTGCAAAAATCACTCTTCCAGGACCGAAAAAAAGGATGTTATATCATTTTTTCAGTAAGTATTAACATTACCAATATATAATAACTATCACTGTACTATAAATACTGATATTTCGTTAAGAAATCGCCGTAAAACATTTATTTTAAAATTGACGAAATTATCAGCCGGGATTATAAAGCACCTAAATTGAAAAGACTTTTACTAAACGTACAGTTCGTAGTGTCGCATGGCTACTTGATTTAGTCGGGTAACGTGTGTTGATTCGAGTCGCGGTCGTAAAATTTAATGTGTTTTTATGACCGTTCTAAATCCGACTTTAATTCATTTGAATAAGGTTTAATTTCTTTTGGTATAATATGTTGGCCAGTTATGTTTCTTTCTGTTTCCTTTCTCTTTCTATTTTACGACCTACTTGAGGACAGTTTTTAGTTCGTTTTTGTACGGGATTGTGTATCTAGTTGTTATTAATGATCTTATATATAAAAATCAATTGCTGTTCGTTAGTCTCGCTAAAACTCGAGAACGGCTGGACCGATTCGGCTGATTTTGGTCTTGAATTACTTCTGGAAGTCCAGGGAAAGTTTAAAAGATGAGTTTTTTTTTTAAATAGGCGGTACGAAGTTTGCCGGGTGAATTACTTATGGAAGTCCAGGGCAGGTTTAAAAGGTGAGGCGGTACGAAGTTTGCCCGCTCGGTTTCGCACGGGTGCAATCTCTACTATATTATGCACTAGCGACTCGCCGCGGCTCCGCACGGGTGCAATCTCTACTATATTATGCACTAGCGACTCGCCCCGGCTCCGCACGGGTGCAATCTCTACTATATTATGCACTAGCGACTCGCCCCGGCTCCGCACGGGTGCAATCTCTACTATATTATGCACTAGCGACTCGCCGCGGCTCCGCACGGGTGCAATCTCTACTATATTATGCACTAGCGACTCGCCCCGGCTCCGCACGGGTGCAATCTCTACTATATTATGCACTAGCGACTCGCCCCGGCTCCGCACGGGTGCAATCTCTACTATATTATGCACTAGCGACTCGCCGCGGCTCTGCACGGGTGCAATCTCTACTATATTATGCACTAGCTGTGCCCGCGACTTCGTTCGCGTGGATGTCGGAACTTTAGTGCTTCTTTATTAACAACATTAGCTGTAAACCATCATTCTGGAGCATACATAAATATGCGTACGTAAATCATCAAATGAGTCCTCCCACCCAGGGCGGGGTAAGAAGGACTGTCAGACTTGTACTTAAAATCCACGGTGTCCTATAAATCCTATAATAGGCCTTTACGTTCCGGGGTCAAGGTAATTCGATAGTTCCGCGACCCCGGCAGGCTTTGGCGTTCTAAGGGGGGGCCTGCCATTGTAATGACACATTGAGGCGCGTGTTATCCATCCTATCCCATCCTATCCTACGATTCCTTTAAATCGCTTTAATCTCACGTATAGTACTATTAATTATTCTGTGCTTTAATTAATTTACATTTTTTTTGTAAGGTGTAAACTGATTACGATGAAATAAAAAAAAACATAATGTTACTTCAATTTAACTCCTCTATTCCAGGTTTTTTTAACGCCGTCTTCCGTGTTATCGTTGGTTTAGATGAATTATTTGAATATGTAGTTTATCTATTCGAAGCTAGATCGCGCTACGGAACTGCGCGTCTCGCTGTGAACTGTTCGTAATATTTTACTTCTGGATCACTTTAAATTCAAATATCTTTTGTTAGACTGAACCGATTGTGGAGGACGTGGTGAGCGCCCTGTTCCCATCGCGAGGGGAGCATACTCCCCCGCCTATGGCTCCGCCTCCGACGGAACCTGACGGTGAAGCTGGCGCAAACGCGGACCACAGCGACGACGACGTCTACGACGCTCCAGAGGTGACCGAGGTAGACATGAGAGTGGCGGTACAACGGCTCAAGGCCAAAAATACCGCCCCAGGACCCGACGGCCTGCCAGGAAAAGCTTGGGTCCTGGCCTCGAGGACTCTCGGGCCTCGACTGGGGGGGCTCTTTAGCGCATGCCTGGAAAGGGGCCAGTTTCCGCTTCGTTGGAAGACGGGGAAGCTGGTCCTGATCCAGAAGCCCGGGCGCCCTGCGGACTCTCCGTCCGCATTCCGGCCCATCGTGCTGCTCGATGAGGTGGGCAAGCTCTTTGAGAGAGTCATTGCAGACCGCCTCGTCGGGCACCTGAATCGGGTGGGCCCGAACCTAGCGGAGAGCCAGTTTGGCTTCCGCAGGGGGCGCTCGACGGTGGACGCCATCATGCGCGTGAGAGCCCTCACGACGGGGGATGCAGTAGCCCGGGGCAGGGTCGTCTTGGCGGTGTCTTTGGACATCACCAATGCCTTTAACACCCTGCCCTGGAGTTGCATCAGGGAGGCACTCCGGTATCACCGGGTGCCGACCTACCTCCGTCGCATAGTCGAGGCTTACCTGACGGACAGAGCCGTCATCTACCCCGGTCACCGGGGAGAATGGAACCGGCGAGAGATGTCGTGCGGTGTTCCACAGGGTTCGGTCTTGGGGCCGCACCTGTGGGACATCGGATACGACTGGGTGCTGCGCGGCGACCTCCCTGACGGCGTCGGCGTAATCTGTTACGCCGACGACACGCTCGTCCTGGCGGAGGGAGAGTCGCACCAGGCGGCGGCCGACCTGGCGACGCAAGCGGTCGCGACAGTCGTTGGAAGGATCCGGCAGTTGGGACTCGACGTGGCGCTCCACAAAACAGAGGCCATGTGTTTTCATGGCCGTCTGAACGCGCCACGGTCAGAGTCCCACATAACAGTGGGAGGGGTTCGCATCGGCGTCGGGAGGGCGATGAAGTACCTGGGACTCGTCCTCGACGGCCGGTGGAACTTCAAGGAGCACTTCCTGCGTTTGGCCCCAAGGCTGAACCGGGCAGCAGGCGCCCTCAGGCGACTCCTGCCCAACCTCAGCGGGCCAAACGCCTCCTGCCGGAGGCTGTACGCCGGTATCGTGCGGTCCATGGCCCTCTACGGGGCCCCCGTGTGGGCCCTGAGCATGCGGACGCGACCAGCGAGGCTGGTCGCATGCCAGAGGGTCATGGCTATCCGGATGATCCGAGGATACCGCACGATCGCCGGCGAAACGGCCAACCTCCTTGCCGGATTATTGCCCTGGGATCTGGAGGCGACCGCCCTCCAGCGCGTCTATGAGTGGCGCGTGGAGGCGCGGCGCCGGGGAGAATTCCCGCTGCCCCGACAAGTCGAGGCGCGGCGGGAAGAGGTCCGGCGCGATCTCAGGGCAGTATGGAGGGAACGACTGTCGCAACCGAGGTTCGGGCACGCCGCAATCGCGGCGGTAAGGCCCCTCTTTGAGGAGTGGCTGGAAAGGCGTCACGGCGTCCTGACCTATCGGATGACGCAGGTCCTCACCGGACACGGATGTTTCGGGAGGTACCTGTGTCGGATGGGGAAGGAAGAAACGCCGGGGTGTCACCATTGCGAAGATCGCCCGGAGGACACAGTAGAGCATACGGTGCAAGACTGCCCCGCTTGGGCAGAGCACCGCCGTGTCCTCACGGCAGCGATAGGCGGAGACCTCTCGCGCCCGGCATTGGTCGAGGCCATGCTGCGGGGCGAGACGGAGTGGGAAGCGGTCGCCTCCTTCTGCGAGGCAGTAATGCTCGTTAAGGAGGAGGCGGGCCGTGAGAGAGAGAGGACAGCGTCCTCCCTCCGCCCCACCCGCAATGGTAGACGCCCACGGCGTCGGACGTCGCAAGACGATCTCCGGCCACCGTAGGCGCGGGCATGCGGGCGGCGAGTAAAGGGCAACTCGCCGCCCGACCATGGACCATGCCCGGGTCGACGGCGCGTTGTGTTCCACGCGCGCCTCAAAGAGCGTCAGCACGATGACGGGGCCCCGCCCAAGAGGGCCAAAGCCTGCCGAGGTCGCGGGACTTATCTCATTACCGTGACCCCGGAACATAAAAGGCTATTGAAGGACACCGTGGATTTTAGTCAGTACAAGTCTGACAGTCCCTCCCGCCCTGCCCGGGGTGGGAGGACTCATTTGATGATTTTACCACGCTAAAAAAAAAAAAAAAAAAAAAAGACTGAACCGATTGCAATGAAACAAAAACTAAATGTTACTTCAAGTTACGCTAAATCGTTGTGTATAAAAGTTATCTACATTGATTTCGCACATTTTACGTGATGCCCGAATAACCAAACAGACAAAAATTCTAAAAATGCTGGAAATGGGTTCTATTGGTTGTCCTTTAACACCCTGGCTATATATATATTTTTTTTTTAATGTACGATAACTTGTTTTCTACAGTTTTATTATATGTATAGATATAGAAGACTAGCGACTCGATAAGTTTGCAATGTTATAATTATAAAGTAACAGTGTACTCATTGTTGAGAAGCCTGATAAAAAAAAAAATTATGCACTAGCGATTGCCCCGGCTCCGCACGGGTGCAATCTCTACTATATTATGCACTAGCGACTCGCCGCGGCTCCGCACGGGTGCAATCTCTACTATATTATGCACTAGCGACTCGTCCCGACTCCGCACGGGTGCATTCTATATACATGACGGAGGTTCGAGCGGCTGAGACACCACGTGTCGCTGTTTATCCGTCATCTGTTGGTCCTCCATTATGGGCGTGTAGGTGCAGGTAGTTTAAAAATAATATTCACAAAATATCTCACTTAATTTGACTCTTAATATTTTAACAAAACTTCACCAAAATAACTAATGATTACAATAACAATTACTAATTAAATAACGGAGGAAAAATAATTAAACTTTACTGTAGAGCCAATGGGTTTGCGCATGTCCATCGGCTGACGGTCGCATCAAAAGTGGCCGCCACCGCCGCCATGGCACTCACAACTCCATTCGGTGTTACCCGCTCTAAATTAAAAGTTCCAATAAAGAAATAATTCTTACAACACAGAGTAAAAAATAATCGATTAGGTACAACTTATAAAAAATGTTAAAATAAATCAACTAAATTATCGCGCGCCGTCACGGCCGTCCTGCATCATCACACGTCCTCGTGTGTACTTTCTTCGATATCTGTGAACAATTGAACAACCAGTCGGTCACATAATTCAAAACTCGGTCATTCTGACCACAATAACATTTTCAAGAATGTTTCTCAAAGCTTGACACGTCTAATCGAAATAATTCGAAGCTCAATTGTCACTCAAACATTACTAGAACTCGAACTCTAGGCTCGTCGTTGCCACACAGGCTAGTCATTGCCACACAGGCTAGTCGTTGCCACACAGGCCAGTCATTGCCACACAGGCTAGTCATTGCCACACAGGCCAGTTATTGCCACACAGGCCAGTCATTGCCACACAGGCTAGTCATTGCCACACAGGCCAGTCATTGCCACACAGGCTAGTCATTGCCACACAGGCCAGTCATTGCCACACAGGCCAGTCAATTAGTCAATGTCACATAGATCAAAAGTACGATTGAAAGGAAATGTAATTACCTACTTACCATGGCCGTCATTGGCACATTCTGACTCTAAACTGTTAGTTGGCGTTTCCAGCCCAACATTAAACTCAAACAAGGTAATGTAAAACGTAACACTCAGGCATAGGTCGATCATGTGATGATCATGTGAGTTTAGAGTTCAATACCTACCAAGCAAATATCTGTCAACATCAAGCAGCCCAGCCACTTGATAAGGCCTTTATATTTTGCCTCTAGATTTGTTTTATTGCGCTCACGTTTTTCTAGTAGGACATAATCTCCTACTTTGAATTGATTTACTTTGGCTTTGTTTTTGTCAAACCTAGCTTTGTCTGTAGAGGGTTTCGCGATAAGAAGTCTACATATCCCATATTTTTGCCCTGACGATATTCAATGTCAAATTCAAAAGATTGAAGGAAACACCACCATCTGTGGACACGAGGGGTAAGGTCTACTTTAGACTTAGACGCCTTGACTGCATTGCAATCAGTCACTACTGTGAACTTTCGTCCTTGTAAGTAATGACGAAAATGTTCCATGCTATTCACTACCGCTAGCGCCTCTAACTCATATGAGTGATACCTTGACTCAGCGCTAGTTTCGGCGACTATAAAATTCGATAACATGTAATTTTCCGTTAATCTTTTGCATCTCATATTATTTGTGGCACCATAACCTTCAGCGTTGGCGTCCATATGCAACTCTATCGTCTGGTTTGGGTCCAATATAGAGTTAGAACGGGTTTGCTGGTAAGTGTCGCAATAATTTCTTTTCTTATTGTTTCAAAAACTGGTTACCACTGTATTTAGCCCTTTACCTTACCTTTTAATCTATAAAGAGGTCAGGTGTTTTGAGAGAAACATGGTACAAATTGTCAAAAGTACGAAGTTGAACAACCGTTTGGGGAGGTGCTAGTATTGTCAATGCTCTAATTTTTCGCGGATTTGGTCGTATTTCGCCAGTGGCTACGTGGTACCCTAAGAACTCTACTTGTTTTGAGAAAAGCACATTTCTCTATGTTGAAAGAGAAACCAGCGTCTGTTAATGCTTTCAAGACCTGACGTAAGCGGTCAATACCCTTATCTACACTACAAGAAGGGATTATGACGTCATCTTAATATAATACAGCAAATGACTCCGTCAAAACTCCTAGAGCTTTTATGTAACTGACCAGCAGTTGTCCACTGAACTTGAATGGTTTGATATTGATACCTGTTATGAGTCTAAGTTGAGGAGTGGAGGGCCTCAAGAGCGTTAGAATAGTTGACTTTAGGGAACATTTACATTTACAAGTTTCATTGCAAATGCAAAAGCCAATACGAAATTTACCTTTTGACAGCTATTTGATTGTTACCACACAGACAACGAGTTATCGCACGTTGGTACACCGGTGGGGCGGATGAATAAACCTTATCGTAATGACCTTTCGTTATTTCTTTACGAATATGTCCGTAAGTATTGAGTTCCAGATCAAAAGATGGTGTCTTGCTCTACCGTGGAGCCACCATGTTAAAAAACCGAATTATTATTAGCGTTAGATTAAACAAATTATAACTAAGCAAGTTTTCAATCCAATTATCATTAACCAAAAATCTAATCATCCAAAAGCTGGAATTTTATTCATGGCCTGTAGCTAACAATTATCCCCACAAACAAACCTCCGTTTGTCTAACCACATTACTAAAGAATGCTCAGATGGACAACTCTATGGTCTCCAGGCTGGTCTCCACCAGAGCACCCCGCGCATCCAAGAGTTAAGCTCACGGTAGTCCACGCAAAGACAGTCAGATCCGTCTCTCTTTATGACCAGCAAGATAGGGAGCAGAAAAGATGAGCAACTTTCACGAATGACACCAGCATTTAGAAGTTCTTTGATCTTAGAGCGCATCACTTATCTTTCATCACAACTAAGCCGGTATGGACGGCGCTGTACAGTGCGGTTGGGATCAATCAATCTTATTTCTAATTTTTCCCACGTTTTTATACACTCACTTTTCTTGTTTGTTTGTAAGTTTGTTTGTTTGTCGTTCCGGTTGGACTTTTGCAACTCAATTTTGAGGCACTTCCCGATAAGCTAGCAGGCTGAAATTTTGCACACGCTCTGAGTTCTGATGACAATACATGACTAGCTAAGAAAAGTCATAACAAATGGCGGCCTCCCCAAGATGGCGGACTGGCTGTTTGAAATCCATCCCCATGATATTAGTATCAAATGAAAGGGTTTGCTGTCAGGAATACGAAAAAAATAGTCATGTGACTTAAATCCAATATGGCGGACAGGCTCTGAAATTTTCAGGGTAGCTTCAAACCCGATGAACAAAGATAAAAATAATAAAATAATGAATAGATTTTAAAAAAATCTAAAAACCCACGTTTTTAAATGTCCTAAAAATAAGAAAATAACCCTACTGGGCTGAGAGGGGCCACTCAAAACGTGGGGGCGTACCTATCTTTGCAAGTTACACCCACGATCTATACACGTCATGTAAATATATCCCATAAATAATCCCTTAAATAATATACGCCCCCACGTTTTGAGTGGCCCCTCTCTCAGCCCAGTAGGGTTATTTTCTTATCTTTCCGTGGTTGCGAATCGGTTCAGCCGGCCTCCCACAAGCGGGTCTCATTGGTTGGATTGAGAAGGCGTTAATATCGCGGTGAGTTCGCAAGAGCATTTTCTGTGGAATAGCGGTCAGGAACATCATCAAGAAACCTATCAATCATGAGTTCTACGATGGAGAATGATGGAGCAGCTTTAAGGAACTTCAAGAAAGATTCTGCAGAACGTAAGACTCCATCCAATATCAAAAAAAAAACGACTGCAAACTCTAGATAGTTATTGGACTGAGTTCCAGTCTAATCATTTGAAATTATGTGAAGGTGAAACTCGCAGTGCCAGATATTTCACCGACTTTATATCAATAAAAAACTTTTTCAAAAAGTAACCGACTTCAAAAACAACAACAAAACAAAAAAGGGTGAAATAACCTAATTAATAACTTCTTTCGGATGTCGGTGGCTTTATTTCATTGATTTTTAGCCACCGACTTCCGAAAGAAGTTATTAATTAGGTTATTTCACCCTTTTTTGTTTTGTTGTTGTTTTTGAAGTCGAACTTTTTTGAAAGAGTTTTTATTTTACCCTTTTTAGTTTATTTATTAAATAGGCAACCCAAATTCTTGTAAAATACAAAATTTTCTTACATATATTATGCACTAATCTTGTAATCCGTCACAACATAAAAAAATCCATATCTCTAAAACTACTGAACCGATTTTGATGAAACTTGCAGTGTACCCTAAGTTGAACAATACCTAGTACAACAAAAAAAGAATTACTTAAATCGAACTTGTAGTTCCGGAGATATGCGTGCACAAACATAAAAACATACATACATACACTTGTGAAATTTGGCACATTTATTCAGACGCTGATATAGACTAACATATATGAAAACTGGGCAGTTCTGATAATATTACATACATACGGGTCAAATTGATAACCTCCTTTTTTTTGAAGTCGGTAAAAAAAAATGTAACCGACTTCCCACAAAAAAGTTCAAAATAACCTACAAAAAAAAACTTTTCTTTCGAAAGTCGGTGACTTTCTTTTTTACCGACTTCAAAAAAAAGGAGGTTATCAATTCGACCCGTATGTATGTAATATTATCAGAACTGCCCAGTTTTCATATATGTTAGTCTATATCAGCGTCTGAACAAATGTGCCAAATTTCATAAGTGTATGTATGTATGTATGTTTTTATGTTTGTGCACGCATATCTCCGGAACTACAAGTTCGATTTAAGTAATTCTTTTTTTGTTGTATTAGGTATTGTTCAACTTAGGGTACACTGCGAGTTTCATCAAAATCGGTTCAGTGGTTTTAGAGATATGGATTTTTTTTATGTTGTGATGGATTACAAGATTAGTGCATATGTAAGAAAATTTTGTATTTTACAAGAATTTGGGTTGAATATTTAATAAATAAACTAACTAAAAAGGGTAAAATAAAAACGTTTTAAAAAAGTAACCGACTTCAAAAACAACAACAAAACAAAAAAGGGTGAAATAACCTAATTAATTACTTCTTTCGGAAGTCGGTGGCTTTATTTTTAACCGACTTCAAAAAAAAGGAGGAGGTTCTCAATTCGGTCGGTATGTTTTTTTTTTTTATGTATGTACACCGATTACTCCGAGGTTTCTGGTCCGATTAGTGTAATTCTTTTTTCGTTCGATGCAGTATACTTGCAGTTTGGTCCCATAAAAATTTCATCCAATTTGGTTCAGTACTTTTTATTTCGTGAGATTTTGTGAGTACTTTTTATATTGATGGATGATGTGATGATTTTTACTTTTTTGAGTGTTTGTTACGCGATTACTCCGCCAATTGTGGACCGATTTTCAAAATTCTTTTTTTGTTGTACGAGGAATAGTTCACTTTAGGGAACACTGCAAGTTTCATCAAAATCGGTTCAGCAGTTTTTGATAGGGAATTTTATTAGCTTATTGTGTACATGAGCGATGTTAATACCAGTGCTAAGGATTACCAAATTCTAGTGCACATTTTTTTTTTTTTTTTTTCGTGGTAAAATCATCAAATGAGTCCTCCCACCCCGGGCAGGGCGGGAGGGACTGTCAGACTTGTACTGACTAAAATCCACGGTGTCCTTCAATAGCCCTTTGTGTTCCGGGGTCACGGTAATGAGATAAGTCCCGCGACCCCGGCAGGCTTTGGCCCTCTTGGGCGGGGCCCCGTCATCGTGCTGACGCTCTTTGAGGCGCGCGTGGAACACAACGCGCCGTCGACCCGGGCATGGTCCATGGTCGGGCGGCGAGTTGCCCTTTACTCGCCGCCCGCATGCCCGCGCCTACGGTGGCCGGAGATCGTCTTGCGACGTCCGACGCCGTGGGCGCCAACCACCGCGGGTGGGGCGGAGGGAGGACTCTGTCCTCTCTCTCTCGTGGCGCGCCTTCTCCTTCGCGAGCATTACTGCTTCGCAGAAGGAGGCGACCGCTTCCCACTCCGTCTCGCCCCGCAGCATGGCCGCAACCAATGCCGGGCGCGAGAGGTCTCCGCCTATCGCCGCCGTGAGGACACGTCGGTGCTCTGCCCAAGCGGGGCAGTCTTGCACCGTATGCTCTACTGTGTCCTCCGGGCGATCTTCGCAGTGGTGACACCCAGACGTTTCCTCCTTTTTCCTTAGACACAGGTACCTCCCGAAACATCCATGTCCGGTGAGGACCTGCGTCATGCGGTAGGTCAGGACGCCGTGACTCCTATCCAGCCACTCCTCAAAGAGGGGTCTTACCGCCGCGATTGCGGCGTGCCCGGCCGTCGGTAGCGACAGTCATCCCCTCCATACTGCCCTGAGATCGCGCCGGAGCTCTTCCCGCCGCGCCTCGACTTCTCGAGGCAGCGGCGATACACCCCGGCGCTGCGCCTCCACGCGCCACTCATAGACGCGCTGGAGGGCAGTCGCCTCCAGATCCCAGGGCAGAAATTCTAGTGCACATGTAAGAAATGATGTATTTGACAAGAATTTGGGTTGAATATTTAAACTAAAAAGAGTAAAATAAAAAACTTTAAAAAAAAAAATTAACCGCCTTCAAAAACAACCACAAAAAAAAAGTACCGACTTCAAAACAAATACAAAAAAGTTTAAAATAACTTTTCTTTCAGAAGTCGGTGGCAATAGTCAATGACACAACAAAACAAAGCCACCGACTTCCGAAAGAAAAGTTATTTTAAACTTTTTTGTATTTGTTTTGAAGTCGGTACTTTTTTAAAAAAAGTTTTTATTTTACCCTTTTTAGTTTATTTAGCTGTACATAGCAGGCCTGTCTCACTCCGCGGTGCAGGCATAAAACTGCAAGTAGTTGCGGGGCCATTATAATATTTATTTAGACACAGATAGAGGTATACAGTACATGTGAGACTTTTAAAGGCATTGTGTACATTTATATACAAAATTGTTGGGTGACGCTCCTGCTCTCCTAACTAAATCACTAAGTGATCTGTATTGAGGAGAGACAGTTTCGACCCCTATTTGGGTATCACAGAAACATGCTTTTTGTGCTCCTAAAACTTACAACACATATTTAAAAATAAAATTAAAATAAAAGATAATCAAAAATAGAATATTTAAAAGAAATTAAATTAACGGTGATAGAATAAAATAGAAAAAATAACATTTCAATGACATGCAAATTGATAAATTAAATATTTGTGTGAGTGAGTGTGTGTGTGAGTGAATGTGAGTGAGAGCGTATGTGTATTTCGTTGTGTGTGATGTTGTGTGTGTTTATATGGATTAATGAAAGGATTAGGGTTAGGTACTTTCATGTAGGTGTCAATAAGTAGTCTTCAGTCTCGTCGTAGCTTTTATTTTGAAGGAACCCACGTAAAATGATTTTACATTTTCTGTATGGCATATTATAAATATACAATGAAGCGTTTATTTTATTGTATAAATAAGGGCCAAGATAGAAGAAATATCTCTTTGTGAATTTAAACTGTGGTGGTGGGACAGTACAAATTAAATCTTTACGTCGTTTCGTAATTGTAGTAAGGGGCGTCTTAAAGTGTTGGAGAAGAATGGTTTGCAATATGAAATGTTGCCTTACGTTGAGGACGTTACAATTTTTGTAAAGCTCTGCGGTAGGGTACAGAATAGGTCGAAAAGTGGCAATCTTCAGTATGGCTCTGTGGGCCACTTCCAATGGTTTAAGGGCAGTTTTAGTTGCGCCGCCCCAACAGCTTATACAATAAGTAATAATGGACTGGCATAAGGCGTAATATACATTTCGAATAACGTACTGTCTAGCAACGTGGCGAAGAGATTTAAAAATGTATATTAGTTTTCTGACCCTGCCTATCAATGCATTAATATGTGCTTTATAATTCAAATAGCGATCTAAAGTTATGCCTAGGTACTTAATAGTATCAACCGTTTCAATGAATGAACATTTACATGTATGCGAATGTGTACTGTTGCATGAATGAGCTTTTAGGAAAATAGGAATTTCAGGTTGAGTGGTCGGTGAGATAGAGAAGGTCATAAATTTTGTCTTAGATGTATTGAGCGTAAGAACGTGAGATCGAAGCCAGTTTAAAACAGAATTAAAGCCATTTTGTGCAAAGTTCTGAACTTCTGACCACGAGTTACCGAAAAAGGTAAGAGCTGTATCATCAGCAAATGACACAATTTTTGCATTTGTGATATTGAGATTGCAAAGGTCATTCAAAAAGATGAGAAATAGTGTTGGGCCGAGTATACTGCCTTGCGGCACTCCGTAAAATATAGGCAGTTCGTCGCTAAGATGGTCTCCAATTTTTACAATTTGCAGTCTATTAGTTAAGTAGCTTTTGAGGAGTTCGAGTTGCAGTCCTCTGACTCCAGCTCTCTCTATTTATTACATATTCAACCCAAATTCTTGTAAAATACAAAATTTTCTTACATAAATGCACTAATCTTGTAATCCTTCACAACATAAAAAAAACTATATCTCTAAAACTACTGAACCGATTTTGATGAAACTTGCAGTGTACCCTAAGTTGAACAATACCTAGTACAAAAAGAATAACTTAAATCGAACTTATAGTTCCGGAGATATGCGTGCACAAACATAAAAACATACATACATACACTTATGAAATTTGGCACATTTGTTCAGACGCTGATATAGACTAACATATATGAAAACTGGGCAGTTCTGATAATATTACATACATACGGGTCGAATTGATAACCTCCTTTTTTTTTAAGTCGGTAAAAAAGGGTAAAATAACCTACAAAATAACTTTTCTTTCGGAAGTCGGTGGCATAAAAGACAACGAAATAAAAAAAAACAAAGCCACCTACTTCCGAAAGAAAAGTTATTTTGTAGGTTATTTTACCCTTTTTTGTGGTTGTTTTTGAAGGCGGTTAATTTATTTATTTTTTAAGTTTTTTTTTATTATTTCTTTGATTTTTAGCCACCGACTTCCGATAGAAGTTAAAAAAAACATACATACATACACTTGTGAAAGGCATTTGTTCAGACGCTGATATAGACTAACATATATGAAAACTGGGCAGTTCTGATAATATTACATACATACGGGTCGAATTGATAACCTCCTTTTTTTTGAAGTAAAAAAGAATCATCGAAATCGGACCAGAAACCTCGGAGTATTCGGTGTAGACATAGTTGAAAACTTTTTAGGTTTTTGTTGATTTTTCGAAAAGTGCAAGTCCGATTTCGATAAAATTTTAATGGGACTATTCGGGAAGTATACCCTTTCCAACAAAAAAAAGTTGGAGTTGGAAAAAGTTGGAGTTGGAAAAAGTTGGAGTTATGCCCGAACAAACATAAAAAAAAATATATATATAAACATCCGAATTGAGAACCTCCTCCTTTTGGAAGTCGGTTAAAAAACGAATCTCTTCTACACTGAAGCACGGGACACTTTCGAACGTTATGAGTCGAAAATTCCTAATGAAGGTGTTAGAAATCCATCAGTTTAAGCATCAGTATCTGGAAAACACGAACAAGAAACTTCAAATATTTCATCAATTGACCCCGATCAAGCAAACAGCGATTCTTGTAACAGTAAGTCTACATCTTTGTGAAAAATTGTTTCTCAAGGAGACGCAAGCAAACTGGAAGAAATGCTGCGTAAGCAAAAAAGCAACTTCAAAGCATTGTCGTCTACAAACAAGAGCGTGGAATTAGAGAACATTTCTGAAAAATGGGATTTCGAACATCTACTGCGTAATGTACAAAAAAGGTGCTAATATAGACTCGTTGCACTGGGAAATTGACAGTGAGCTGTACGAGGAAGATGAAGATTATGAACAAACATACAGCAGATATGAACAATTATACAATGACATAAAAAGTCAATCAATATCAAGATGGGCTCCATTTCACATCGTGAGAATTGTACCCCCAAAATCGAAATTCCTATCTTCAGCGGAAACTACTTGAAGTGGACATCATTCAAAGATCTATTTATAGAAACGATCCACAACAATAAGTCAATGTCGAGTGCTCAGAAAATGCAGTTTTTGAAAAGCAAGTTAAAAGGCGAAGCGGAAAAGCTAGTCCAATACTTAAACATCAGTTCGGAAAATTATCAACTATGTTGGGACATCTTAAATCATAGATACAACAACGAAAATCTCATCTTTACCTCGCATATTAACGCACTTCTAGTATTCTACCTACAATGCAGAATCAAGCAGATTATCAAATCAAGAGGATGTTTGGTACTACCAACGAATGTCTTAACGCCATAAAGAATCTCGGTGTCAACATATCAAACTGGGACCCACATAATGTGCACCTGCTTAATTATAATTAATTATAATTATAATTACTTTATTTCAGTTTTTTTACAATTTTATGCGACAATAGGTAGTAACAATTTATAGTAACCTAAAAGAAAATTGCAAAAGTACCACTAAGATTAGACCTCTGGCACCCAAGCTAAGATTAAACTTGTGTTATGGATGCCAGGGCTCTCTCTTCAAGTACTTGCCTAAAAGTGAAATCACCTATGAGTTAAAAGTAATCTTGTACATTTATACTTAAAAAAATGTAATAATACAAAATACAAAATAAAAAAGAAAGAAGTTTAACAAAATAAAAAAAGTAAAAAAGTACCTGCAGCCACTCTTTGATTGTGTGTATGTGTGTGCGTGTCTGTGTATGTGTGTGTGTTTGTGCGTGTGTGTGTGTATGTGTAGGTATCATGCGTGTATATGTGTGTGTATTCGTCAGCGTAAGTCCTATGAGCGTTTGTGGTGTATTTGAGTAGACAACACCAACCGGATGCTTTCAGAGCAACATTTCAATCTCCTCATACGTAAGATTGCTGATCCATTTGCTTGCTATCTGTTTACAGTTAAATTTGTTTTTACTAAAAATACTACAACGTTTATTTACTGTATTGTAGATGCGACTTCCCAAGATTCGATAATTTCTTTCTGAAAATTTGGTTCTATGTCTTTCTGTAGACCAGACATCAGCCGATCTTCGTTTTGCCTGTTTACTGGTACTATATGCAAGTGTTGCATGTTTACGCAAAATGGTATTGAGCAGAAAGAGCTGTCTGACGGTCATAACTTGACAGTCTTTATACAATTGTTTAGTGCTATACCGAAAAGGTCTGAAAGTCATGACTTTAAGGACTGCTCGTTGCGCTCTTTCCAATTGTAATATATTAATTGTTTTTGGAGCGCCGCCCCAAACCGTGATACCAAAAGATAGCACTGACTGGCAAAGCGAGAAATAAACCATTTTTAGTGTATTGAAGTCCGCACTATTACGTAGGTTTTTAAAAATTGAGATAAGCTTTCTCACTCTCCCAGTCAGTCCACCAATTTGAAAACTCCACGACAAGCAATTGTCTATCACAATACCGAGGTACCTGACGTTGGTAGTTTTGGACAGTGGAGGGCAGACGCAATAGTCTAATTCTCGATTGCAGGTATGAGCCTTAATAGCAAATGAAGCATCTGGTTGCGAAGATAATTTAATTGAGAAGGGGATGTAATGTGTTTTTTCAACATTTAATGTTAAGGTATTTGCCGACAGCCATGACACTACAATACCTATTGATGATTCTGCAAGCTTTTGGACCTCTTTCCAGTCCTGACCATATACAAGCAAAGCCGTGTCATCTGCGTAAGTGTATATCTTACAGTTTGGGATGGACAGATTACATTTAATAAGCTATTTACATAGATCAAGAAAAGAGTAGGTCCCAGAATTGAGCCCTGAGGAACACCAAATGACAACGTGTGCTCATCACTAACACATGAGCCAATTTTAACAGATTGTGTCCGTTCACAGAGATAGCTTTCAAAGATTGCAAGTGCAGGACCCCTCACTCCAATCCTTTCCAATTTGGATATTAAGGTAGGGACAGAGACAGTATCGAATGCCTTAGATAAGTCCAACAAGATACCCAGACATTTAGACTTTTCATCAAGCAGCCTAACAGCATTGTCAACAAAAACAGCCAAAGCATCCTCACAAGATTTCCCTCTACGGAACCCATATTGGTTTTTCGATAAAATATTTTGTGCCTCCATGAAGTTGACAAGGCGATTGTTTAGAATCTTTTCTAAAACTTTTGACAATGCCGGAAGTACCGATATAGGTCTGTAATTATTAATACTGCCTCTGTCTCCTCCCTTGTGAATAGGATGTACAATTGCTTTCTTTAACACCCTTGGAAAAATACCTTTAGAAATATTTAGTTCACAGATGTGTGTAATGAGAGGGACAAGGGTCTGTCGGCTCGTCTTTAACATTCGGTTTAAAGATCTTTATTTCTCATTAAGATAATTTGTAGGTATTATCACTTACATGAGAACAAATAAAATATATTAAACTAATTATAAATAAATATAGTGCGGGTAATCGGTAAAATAAGTTAAGTTGTCATTATAAGTATCGAGGAGCGACTTCACTGCATTCCAACGATAAGGCGGTGGCCCAAGTTAAAAGATGTTGCATTTTTATTAGTAAAGTGCTTCATTGTTATAAATATAATTCAATAATTTATTTTTAAATATAACAAGTGAAGCCGCTTCTTTGACAGATTTTGGAAGTTTATTAAAAATCTCTGCTCCACCATACGTAAAATTATTTTTGCCGTAGTTTGTTCTTATTCTAGGCAAAACAATGTGGCTGGCTCTGCGTGATGAGTATATGCTTGTTTCTCCTTTAGTTGTAAATGTGATTTTAGAGTGTACGAGTTTATGGATAATTTTATAAATAAGTATGCATGTGTTGTATGTAGTGATGGGTTTTTATCCGGATAAATACTCAAAATGGATAAATACTCAATAAATATCCGTTTCTTCTCGAGTATTTACTCAAAACAGTGGATAAAAACTATTTACAGTTTTAATTCCGTTATTTCACGGGTTTTTATTTGTTTTATGAATAAAAGGGTGGGAATAAATGAAAATCTGAACCAAGGTATGGTATATTAATCGCTTTAATAAAAACAAAATTACTGTAATACCAAATAACGAAAATTTTCGTTAATTACTGACAGAGTTCCCCGCGCTCGTCCTCGGGGACTTCAACGCCAAAAATGTGGCCTGGGGTTCCCGGTTTACGGACGTTGTGCGGGGCAGAAGGCTCGAGCACTGGGCCCTGGCGCAGGGCCTGGTCATCGAGAACCGGGGTTCTGTCCCCACGTGCGTGCGGTGGGCGGGCGAGTCGGTGGTGGACGTTACGTTCGCCACCTCAGACCTGTCACCGCGCGGCTGGCGCGTTGTGGAGGAGGTGGAGACCTATTCCGATCACCGGTATATCCGGTTTGACGTCTGCGCCCAGACCTCAGACGCGCCGGTCCCAAGTGGACGGAACCCAAGTGGTCCGCGATGGGTGCTGAAGCAGCTGGACCGGGAGCTATTCCTGGAAGCCTCGATCGTGGAGGCCTGGGTGTCACCACCGGACAGGCCTGCCGACATCAACGACGAGGCGGAGTGGTTCCGGGAGGCCATGTCGGATATCTGTGACGTGTCCATGCCCCAGGTCCGGCAAGGACGCGCCCGGCGTCAGCTGTACTGGTGGTCGAACGAGCTGGCAGCGCTGCGCAAGGCGTGCGTTTCCGCGCGACGCCGGTACACCAGGTTCCGCAGGCGCCGCACCCGACCTCCGGATGCGGCGACGGACGGTAGAGGCGGAGCTGCGCGAAGGCTACAGGGCAGCGAAGACCGTCCTCCGCGACGAGATCTGGCGGGCCAAAGAATTGGCCCGCAAGGAGATGCTGGAGTCTCTGAACGGGGACCCATGGGACCGACCCTACAAGTGGGCGAGACAGAAGCTCCGCCCCTGGGCTCCCCCGTTGACGCAGAGTCTCCGGCCTCAGTTCGTGGAGGAAGTGGTGAGCGCCCTGTTCCCATCGCGAGGGAAGCATACTCCCCCGCCTATGGCTCCGTCTCCGACGGAACCTGACGGTGAAGCTGGCGCAAACGCGGACGACAGCGACGACGACGTCTACGACGCTCCGGAGGTGACCGAGGTAGACCTGAGAGTGGCGGTGCTACGGCTCAAGTCCAGAGCGTGCCTGGAGAGGGGCCAGTTCCCGCTTCGCTGGAAGACGGGGAAACTGGTCCTGATCCAGAAGCCCGGGCGCCCTGCGGACTCTCCGTCCGCATTCCGGCCCATCGTGCTGCTCGACGAGGTGGGCAAGCTCTTTGAAAGAGTAATTGCAAACCGCCTCTTCGGGCACCTGAATCGGGTGGGTCCGGACCTTGCGGAGAGCCAGTTTGGCTTCCGCAGGGGGCGCTCGACGGTGGATGCCATCATGCGCTTGAGAGCCCTCACGACGGGGGATGCAGTGGCCCGGGGCAGGGTCGTCGTGGCGGTGTCTTTAGACATCACCAACGCCTTCAACACCCTGCCCTGGAGTTGCATCAGGGAGGCACTCCGGTATCACCGGGATATTTGAGTAATCACTCATTTTACTTGGTGCTTCGTTCGTACAATCACAAGACTGGTCGCCCACTGGTGGTACATTTTCTGAATTTGTTTGCAACGGCACTCGTTTGGAAGGGGAGTTAGTTTCTTTCATTTCTGTTCGAATTATTTCCAGGCGCTTGAAGCATTTTATTAAATGTTTATGCATCCTGTTTACGTTTCCTATTTTAATTTTTTTTGTCTCAATAATTGCATTGTACAGATTTTGAATCACCGGTACGAAAATGTTTCCAAACATCTTTTTTGGTGTTCTCATGATAGCTAAAACAAGGAAACATTAAGTAATAAAGCTGAAAAATAAACATGCAATAATCTACACTGATTGAAACAATACACAGCTTAAGCAGGTGGGTCTAGAAGCTTGAAATTTTACAGATGAGTACCGCAAATGAGCACTAAGAAACGTTTAAGAATTTAGGCATAAATTTTATAATTTTCAAATATCGGAAAGCAAAAAAAAAGTTGACGAACAGAACAGTGAGTTAATACCTATCGTATTGTCATCAAGTACTAAGTTATTTCCGCAGTTACAAGTCTGTAGCTCATTGGAAAGTAAGTAAGTTATAAACTGGTAGGAATTAATAAAACATTTTACCATTAGCACAATTAATATAATACCTTGAAACGTTTTAATAACTCAATTTCAAAATTCACACTCGTGAGTATCAATTTGTTGTAGTAAAACAAACACGCGCGTGTGCTCTTTATGACGAAAATCTATACACTGCTAGGACATGCGGCGCGGGGGGATAGAGAGCAAGACAAACAAAAGAGACAAAAGAAACGGGACAAAAAGAGAGCGGGATAGGGCGCAGTGAGAGCCACGATGCTTGCGCGTTGCTTTGTCTTGACATTAGAACTAATAATAATGTTATATTGTTGTGTTTTGGAAAGCCTTATTGCCATTACTAGTCATTTTGAATGAAAAAAAAAACACCCAATACGCAATAAATATAAATATCCACCATTTTGAGTAAATATCCGATAAAAACGGATAAATACGAGTATTTATCCATTTCGGATAAATACTCGAGTATTTATCCTCTGAGTATTTATCCTCTGCCCATCACTAGTTGTATGTGAAAAGTTGTTTGATATTTAATAGTTTAGTTTGTTTGTAGATAGTTTTTGTAGGTGTTACGAAGTCATAATTGTGCAAGATTTTTATAATTTTGTTTTGTAATATTTGGATTGGCTTTAGATTGGTTTTAGGTGCGTTACCCCATACTTCGATGAGGTATAGTAAATGAGGCTTGACCATAGCATTATACACCGTGACTTTTTAGTCGTCTTGCAAAAGTCGTCCACTTAATGTATCCGACCTAAAATACCTCTAGGCGAGTTTAATTTTTTTTAAATCGTTAAAAATAATTTTTATTTTTAATAAACAGGTACATTAGAAATATGAAACACCCTGTTAAAATGTTTACGTATCAATCTGTAGAGTATACCTACCCAGCGCAATAGTCGGGTAGATCAATCCATTTCCATTTTCTATGAGATAAGGGCGTTTCTAACTACACCTTGTGTCATAATAACCAATTAAAGTTTTATTATTAAAGGAGATGTTTTTTTTTCCCTACAATAATGGCCCAACCGTGTACCTCAAGGACAAAAGTACGAAATTATAGGAAAAAAATCGTAGATTTTGAATAAAAATATGTTGAATTTATTCGCGCATTTGTACCACCAGAAATCGTCGATCAAAGATGTTAAAACTTGCAACCCAAGAATTTCAATCTGGCAATGTCATGATTTACGTCTCCGATGATGCGTTTCGTTACTTCATTTTATAAACGTGTGAAAATCCAAAAATGTACTTTATAGAATTTATTTATGTATTACAGGTAAGTTTTTTATTTCTAGTACACATTTTTGTGAATAATCAAGGGAACAAGAATTAAAAAAATACATTTATTTCACATTTAGTATTATTTTTTGCGTTTGGTTATCCACCGGCTAAAAGGCCAGGGCTCCTGACCTAGACCGATAGTTTTTTTTCTTTTGTTGTTGATAACCATTTGTCATATTACTGTCAAATATTGAAACACCGATGTCATATTTTGACGTGATTTTGACAGATGAAACAGATTGACAGTCGTAAATGCTGTCACAAACGTTTCTTTGAACGCAGTTACGTTGCGAGGTAGTGTTTTTTCATAAACTTTTATTTCTTTTTCTATCGAGTATTGAAGGATTTTAAATACTGCTAAAAATACTAATTATTGGAAGGAATTTTAATAGTAATTTGTACCTCGGTACATGTTTGGGCCGAAAAAAAAACACCTCCTTTTTTAAATCTCTTAAATACATATTTTTTTTTATTATAAACGTGTTCTAGTTATTAGATACATGAACTGGGCTGCTTTTGTAAGACGACTAAAAAGTCACGGTGTATATCAGGAGACGAATTCTTTTTGGAATGCATTGGGCAATTTTTCGTAGTGAACCTACAAGTTTTGACAATTTGTTCTTAATACATTGTAGGTGAGCATTCCACGACAATTTACTATCAATTGTTAGCCCCAAGTATTTTTCATGGTCCGTTACTTGCAAAGTTTGTCCATTTATAGTTAAATTAGGATAATCGGGTATTTTTTTATTTTTAGCACTAAATGTTATGTACGATGTTTTAGACGTATTTATAGTTAATAAGTTACATTGGAACCATATTTGTAATATATTTAAATCATCTTGAGCCTGCTTAACTATCTCATTAATGTTGCATCCAAAGAAAAACAAACATGTATCATCCGTGTCCGTTACCCAGGCCAGATGTTGTCGAAAATGGTCATTTGAATCTTATAGATAATTAGTTTTGCGGCTTCTGTAATTGTTGCGCACATTTTTAAATTTGTTGCGTTTATAGTTTTTTAATTATTTCACAAAAACATTTCCTGCTGGGGTAACGTTACCCCAGCCAGACCTTTTTCTTTCTAATGGGAATATTTAAATAAATACTAGCTATAAAATTAGTTGTCTAGATGAAGTAAATGTTGTGCCTTATTTTGTATTTATTCTTTCTTCGGTTGCGAAGTTATTCGAGATTTTGCTGGGGTAACGTTTTTGGTTTTGCTAGATCTTTGAAATGGTTAAGCGGATTCTTATCATATTTTGTACATGACTTCTTAGGAATCAGTTTAAATTTGTTCTGCAATAAAAAAACCAAAATAATGCATAGCTTAAACGTTATTTCATTAAACAGAAAAACACTTCAATTGGTCCCAGCACTCTCAATAAGTAGTCTAAAGACTTACTTTAAACGTTATTTTAAAGCTTGTAACTGCCTTCAAATGTATATGAAGTTTCATTAGTATCCTGTAAGTATTTAACAAGTTATGATGATATTCAGTTCTTCACGAGCACGATCTTGATGCGCGCCGTGTTATTTGGCCACTGGATTGGATATATGAACTGAATGATATGTCAATTATTAGTTTTTTAGTTCAGTTGTATATCAGTAAAATTTCAGCGTAGTACATTGGATAATTAATGAGATAATACGATTAAAGTCATTAGGAAGTGAATGACCGTGGTAACCCGACCAAGTTTAGGTGGTTACGAAAAAGCGAAAACGCAGAACATTACACTATCTTTTGAAATGTTTAGTATAATACACCTTACAATTTCGGTACAGACGCGTACACTGTTAAATAATAATACAATAATATCTGTACTATGAAAACATTATTATTATCTTCCAGTTGCACAAACTTATCGAAAATCACCGATATAATTATGTCGTTCGGTGGGACGTGGGAGGGGTGGGGTGAAGGGGTGTAATACATTGTTTGCATGAATTATGTGATTATGGAGCATGTTTAGTGCGTTATGCACTAAACATGCTCCATAATCACATAATTCATCTTGCAGAGTGCGCGTGCACTTCGGCAGTTCCGTTTCCTGTTTTTGCAAATATTTATCGAGTGCGTGAGAGCTATTATACAAGGTGTTAAAAAATCAACTGCAGGAATTTCGTGTGCGTACTCGGTATCAAAAACCAAGTACATTCCAAAGAAAAAAAATTTTTTTCGAGCATTTTTTTTCAAAAAAAAATTTTTTTTCCAAGCATTTTTTTTTGGTCATGTTAATGAATTTGATTGCTCTTTGAGGTCGTTCACCCGTGTGTAGCGTTCACAGCTGATTCCAACTTTCCCATCACATTTTGCAGACTTTGGACTGGCAATTTATCGAAATACTTACAAATAACTTATTTTATTGGCCATATTAATAGGCCAATAGAAATATGCTTGAAAAAAAAATTAATAATTTTGTAAAAAAAAATTGAAAAAAAAATTTTTTTTTAAAAAAAAAATGCTCGAAAACAAAAAATTTTTTTTGGAATGTACTTGGTTTTTGATACCGAGTACGCACACGAAATTCCTGCAGTTGATTTTTTAACACCCTATATAATAATAAGTGTGGCGAATTACTGCTAATGTGGAGTGCTTCTATTGATGATCATAATTATGGTGCGTGCTGCTTGATGAATTCACGAACAAGGTAAGCTTGCATAATGTAACAACAGAAATAGTAGCAAAATTATTATTAATATGTACCTACATGTTGTTAGGTACTTATCTAAAACTGTATTTTTTTTAAGGCTTAAATATTTGAATTTAGGAACTTACTTATTATTTTCTTTTTTTCGTACTTAGTTATTAACTGGACTGGAATTTTCAACAATGATAACGACATATTTATCCTTCGCTATAGTGCCTATAAAACAAAGTCGCTTCCCGTTTGTTTGACCCTGTTTGCTTAGATCTTTAAAACTACGCAACGGATTCTGAAGCAGTTTTTTTTAATAGATAGATTGATTCAAGTGGAAGGTTTTTGTGTATACATTGTCAACATATGACTAGAAAATTGATTAATGAAATTCATGACTTAGCAACCGATTTTTATCGTTATCAATGTCGGGAGTCGGGACTACCGCAACAGGTAGGTAGCTACTTATTTCCACACACTCCTTGGACACGTAGACTTTAAGAAATCCATGATTACCTTGTTGCAATACTCGCGTTGATATAAACTCGCAAATAGATGACGATTCGAGTTTCAAATGTGTATCAATCATTACACATTCCAATATGTGTATATTTCAATAAAAACTGTAACTGTGTACTGTGTATACTGAAATTATAGATTTAAATAAAAAATAATAGAAAATTTCAAAAAAGCAAAATTACTATCTGTAATTTTAATCTGTGAGTGTTTTTAAGTATAAGTTCATTAATACTTTAAAAGTTCAATTTAAATGATTATTTTACCTGTCAATAAAAAATCTTTAATAATCATGTAGTTTTTTTTTTAAACTTGTGTACATGTCTGTACTAAATTTGAAACACTATCCTACATATTTTAGAAGGTACCATAATGTTCTGCGTTTTCGCTTTTTCGTAACCACCTAAACTTGGTCGGGTTACCACTGTTATTCACTTCCTAATGACTTTAATCGTATTATCTCATTAATTATCCAATGTACTACGCTGAAATTTTACTGATATACAACTGAACTAAAAAACTAATAATTGACATAACATTCAGTTCATATATCCAATCCAGTGGCCAAATAACACGGCGCGCATCAAGATCGTGCTCGTGAAGAACTGAATATCATCATAACTTGTTAAATACTTACAGGATACTAATGAAACTTCATATACATTTGAAGGCAGTTACAAGCTTTAAAATAACGTTTAAAGTAAGTCTTTAGACTACTTATTGAGAGTGCTGGGACCAATTGAAGTGTTTTTCTATTTAATGAAATAACCTTTAAGCTATGCATTATTTTGGTTTTTTTATTGCAGAACAAATTTAAACTGATTCCTAAGAAGTCATGTACAAAATATGATAAGAATCCGCTTAACCATTTCAAAGATCTAGCAAAACCAAAAACGTTACCCCAGCAAAATCTCGAATAACTTCGCAACCGAAGAAAGAATAAATACAAAATAAGGCACAACATTTACTTCATCTAGACAACTAATTTTATAGCTAGTATTTATTTAAATATTCCCATTAGAAAGAAAAAGGTCTGGCTGGGGTAACGTTACCCCAGCAGGAAATGTTTTTGTGAAATAATTAAAAAACTATAAACGCAACAAATTTAAAAATGTGCGCAACAATTACAGAAGCCGCAAAACTAATTATCTATAAGATTCAAATGACCATTTTCGACAACATCTGGCCTGGGTAACGGACACGTATCATCCGCATAAAGAGTAAGTTGACCTTTCAAGCCTGTCTGGTATATATTATTCACATATACCAGGAACAAAAGAGGCCCCAAAATAGAGCCTTGAGGCACACCGCATGTTAAGCGCATAACGTTGCTTTGATAGTCTCCAATTTTGACTACTTGACATCGGTCACTCAAATAAGATTTTAACATTTTGTATGCAGTTCCAGTTATGCCAATACTCTCCAATTTTTTTAGTAACAATGAATGACTGACGGTATCGAAAGCCTTTTTTAAATCTATAAAGACTCCGAGTGCAATTTGTTTATTATCTATTTTTGTTTTTATAGTGGTTATTAAATCAATGGCTGCGCTAAGAGTGTTAGATTTTGGTCGAAAACCGTATTGCTGTTTATATAAAAAATTAATTTCTGTTAAGTAATTGTTCAGTCTTTTAAAAATAATCTTTTCTAATATTTTAGAGAATACTGGCAAAACTGAGACTGGGCGATAGTTTCCTGGATCTGATTTTATACCAGCTTTGTAAATTGGAGTGACTTTTGCAACTTTTAAATTATCTGGGAATATTCCTTCCCTTAACAGTTGGTTTAGACAGAAAAGAAATTATTAAAGATTTGACATACTTCTATTGGATCTGTAATTGACGAGTTATTTTCAGACTTAAGTTTTGGAGGAGCACTTTTAGTAATTATTTTATTATTTGACAGATTGTTAATTAACTTCCACATCTTTTTGGGCTTCTTTGAGTATTTCGTAAATTCCCCATAAAAATACTTTGCCTTTGTGTTCTTAATTGTTCGAGACACGTAGT
This sequence comes from Agrotis exclamationis, assembly GCA_950005045.1. NCBI lineage: Eukaryota > Metazoa > Arthropoda > Insecta > Lepidoptera > Noctuidae > Agrotis > Agrotis exclamationis. The sequence continues at coordinate 100,846 of OX465418.1, read as the reverse complement.
TTCTTTTTGTCTTAAATCTATTTTCCAATTCTTTGTTTAGAGGGTCATGTAGTAATTGGCGCCTCAGCATGTTTCTTTCATTAATTCCATAGATTATATCTCGGTTAATCCATTCGTATTGTGGTTGGTTTATTACCTTTGATTTTGTCGTTTTGGCTTGAGAAATTGAATTTTTTATATGTTTCTCTAAAGTCTTGTAGTCACAATTATCTTGGTTTGTTTTAACCAATTTATATAGTTTTTGGTAGTCAATTGCTTCATAATGCACTTTCTGTTTGCGTGGTGGTATAATTCTTTTAATTTCCAAGTAGATGTTCTTGTGATCTGATAAAGATGAGTCAATTACTGCCATGTGAAAATTATTATTCTTCAAATTAGTGGAAATGTGGTCTATGATTGTTTTTGTAGTAGCTGTTTCCCGAGTGCAATGGTCTGGATCTATCTTGTTGATAATCTTGTAGCCGGATTCTGTAAGCATGGTATTATATCGTCGTTTTGTATTATCGGTGCCTAGTAAATCGATGTTTGTATCTCCAAAGACGATAGTTCTTTTATTTTGTAGTAGTTTATTTTCGTAGGTGAGCAGAAAATCATTAAAATTTGAGTGTCCAGGCTTGTAGACAACCCCAACATTTAGCGCGTATTTATGTAGGTATACACTTAAGTAATTATTTCCATCGACATACGCTGCCGTTATTTGCTCATGTTCCAGGTTGTTATGCACATATATTGATACACCTCCACCAACGATGTTTGGTCTGATATTGTAATAGTGCGTGTAATTTTCTATCCGGAATTGTACAGCTTGCTCATCTGATCTTATCCACGTTTCAGCCAATAGGATCACGTGTATACATTTTTTGAATGAGTGAAGTATACAAATTAGTTCATCCAATTTACCTGGACTGCATATGCTTCTTATATTGGCATAGAAAAAATTTAAACTTGACTTACTGGTAAATACGCCTTGGTAACTACTAATTGCTTGATAAGTATCACTTTCTTGTTTATGTGTGCTATTGACTGTCTTGGTAGCATTTTCAGTGTTTAGTTTTTTGGACCATGAGTTGAAATGATTTTTGGAATTCCTTTTATATATTTTATTGTGATATCTTTCTCTCCATTTGCCATTCTCTGTTCTAGTTCGATTTTTAGTTCTTTTTTGTGTTTTTGTTGTGCAGGTGTTAGGTCAGAGAAAATCTTTATCCCACTCTGGAGTTTATCCCTGTTGCGAAACAGTGTCTTCGTAGTGTATGAGGAATCAAAACAAACTTTTAAGTTACGGTTCTTATCAGGATTATATTTCCCAAGTCGAAATATGGTATTGGGCTTTGGGCAATTTGGGATTAGGTTGTTTATAATGGAATATACCTCATCTCTATCGTAAGAGCGTCCTTTATCATCGTTAGGCACCTTGCACTCTGCTAAACCTACTATAATAATATTCTTCTCTCTGAACGCCCGATCCTGCAGCTCATACATAATATTCTCGTCAAATACAGACGTGGAACCGCTTGCGTTGGTATTATTTTTGATTGCAGTGATTTCTGACTCCAGAGTTTGGATTTTGTTTTCTGTTGTAGTGGCCTTGAGAGCAAGGTCAGATATTTGAGTTCTCATCGACATCTGTTCATTGCTCAGGCTGTCAGTTGATGCTTTGATTTCATTCAACTGGGACTTCATTTCGGTTATATTCTCCCGAAAGAAGCTCATTGCAGATTCCTGGGTGTCAGTAAATTTTTTCAACATCTCTGTAATATCTTTTCGGAAATCATGTAGTTCTTTCGCACAGTTACAATTACAGTGATCTGGTTGCTTACGTTTCCTCTGAGTTACTTGCGTTACTTGCCGCTCCTTTGTGGATTCCTCCACAGCTGATGGTAAGTCCGTTAGCGAGCTACTCGAGCCGGGCGACGACCGCTGTGCGCTCATGTTTTGTACCACGCTCCAAAAGTTATGTCTCCAACACACCAGAAGCAACACGATCGCGTGCGCAGCGTCGATGATCCAAGCGAAACGAAAAATAAGAGGCTGTCCTTGTTTCCCGCGGGGGTGAGCGGTGCTTCCTTTGTTCGACAGCGGCTTATGGATCCGTGATAAATAGTCGCATATACACTACACACGTTCAAGGGAATTTGAGAGTTGTTAAACACTCTTTAATGTATATTATTGAACAACTGGGTAATTAAATTTTTAAATGACAACTTAGTACACGTCTACTTCGAATGAGTTCCGACACTATCCTTAACATTCTAGTTGTGATTCCATCCCATCCCGCGGCAGAATCCGTACGAAGATTCATTATGACTCTTTCGACTTCAACATGATCAGGCGTCAGGAGCACAAGAGAACTGGGTTGTACGTCATCTTGGAGATGTGGAGAATGTTTAGTGTGTATTCTTGTATGTTTAGCAGTGAGATTTTGCCCAACTGTCGCGAAAAATGTGTTGACCAAATTAGCTGAGCTCTTGTCATCGATACCAGAAACTGATAAAAGGTCTGTGGGTGGAGATTTTGAGTTCTGTCTACTTAATATATCATTTATAACTTTCCAAGTCGCCTTCGGATTCTGTTTTGCCTTAATCAGTTCATTTTTCTCATGATTGCTTTTAAGTCGGTTTAACAGTTTATTACAAAAATTACGATATCTGAGGTAGGTGCTTTTTAAATTATAATTATCCGGCGCTTTTTTGTGGTTCTTATGCATGTTATCCCTGTTTCGAATACACCTCAGTAGCCCCTGTGTGATCCAGGGTTTAATTACTCTCACTTTAGAGGGGACCCGAGTTATTGTAGTGTTATTCTGAATAATTGAGGTAATTTTATCAATTAATAGCTCAGTAGCTTCGTTTGGATAAGAATAAGATCAATTACAAGACCAATTACAAGACCAATTACAAGAATAAGATCAATTACAAGACAATTCAAACCAAAGTCTTGGGCAATAGAGAACTCTGCTGGTAATACTGTTACAGAAATTAATCTGATTGTTAAGGTGTGGGAGGATTACTGCAAGTCTTTGTTTCTAAACGACGAAAGACTGCTAGCCCCTGAATCTGAATACACAATGCCTCTAGAACAAGAACCTGCTATATTAAGGGCGGAAGTAGAAGCCGCTATAAAACACCTAAAGTGTGGTAAGGCTACAGGTGCAGACGAAGTTCCCATAGAAATATTCAAGATTATGGGGGATATTGGTGTAGATATGTTGCACTCTATCTGTCTACAAGTATGGAATACGGGAGAATGGCCTAAGGATTGGTCGCATTCCTTGTTTATACCACTCCACAAGAAAGGCTCAATCAAAAAGTGTAACAACTTCCGTCTAATATCTCTGATATCCCACGCTAGCAAGGTCCTTCTTCATATTTTGAATACGAGGCTACAGGCATATATAAGCCGAGAGATTGCACAAGAACAAGCTGGCTTTGTCAAAGGAAAGGGAACTCGCGAGCAGATTCTTAACCTAAGACAAATCATAGAAAAAGCACGTGAGTTCAATAACCCGCTATTCATCTGCTTTGTGGATTTTCGTAAAGCTTTTAACACCGTTAAGTGGTGGAAGCTGTGGGAACTGCTATCAATAATGGGTGTACCACGACATCTAGTTTATCTCATTAAAAGACTGTATGAAGATGGTACAGCTGCTGTCCGCGTGGATGGAATTGATTCAGGATATTTTAAAACTCAGGCTGGTGTCCGACAGGGATGTATCCTCTCCCCTCTCTTGTTTAATATATATACCGAATACATAATGCGGATAGTTTTAGAAAACTGGGACAAAGGTGTATCAATTGGAGGTCGGTTGATATCAAACCTGAGATATGCGGACGATACTACTCTTCTTGCAACGTCGCAAACAGACATAGAACAGTTTATTTCGCTTCTAGAAACAACCAGCTCTGATTTTGGTCTCGCCATAAACCGCGATAAAACCAAAATGATGGTGGCGGATCGTAAGACGAATAATCGACCTGACTTACTTAAAATAGCTAATTGCGAAGTTGTCCAGAGCTACATCTACCTGGGATCCACAATCACTAATACTGGAAGTTGCGAAGAGGAAATCAAAAGACGGTGTGCCGTGACACGATCAGCCGTGGAAAAGCTCACGAAGATATGGAAAGATCGCCGCATTACTAAAAACACCAAGGTTCGCTTAATGAGATGCCTAATATTTCCTATTTTCCTTTATGGAGCTGAAACATGGACGATACAGCAAAAATATCGTAAGAAGATTGACGCCCGGGGCGAGACGGAGTGGGAAGCGGTCGCCTCCTTCTGCGAAGCAGTCATGCTCGCGAAGGAGGAGGCGGGCCGCGTGAGAGAGAGGACAGTGTCCCCCCTCCGCCCCACCCGCAGTGGTGGACGCCCACGGCGACGGACGTCGCAAGACGATCTCCGGCCACCGTAGGCGCGGGCATGCGGGCGGCGAGTAAAGGGCAACTCGCTGCCCGACCATGGACCATGCCCGGGTCGACGGCGCGTTGTGTTCCACGCGCGCCTCAAAGAGCGTCAGCATAATGACGGGGCCCCCTCTGTAGAGGGCCAAAGCCTGCCGGGGTCGCGGGACTTATCTCATTACCGTGACCCCGGAACATAAAGGGCTATTGAAGGACACCGTGGATTTTAGTCAGTACAAGTCTGACAGTCCCTCCCGCCCTGCCCGGGGTGGGAGGACTCATTTGATGATTTTACCACGCAAAAAAAAAAAAAAAAAAAAAAAAAGAAGATTGACGCCCTTGAAATGTGGTGCTGGAGACGTATGTTGAGGATAAAGTGGACTGCTCACCGCACTAACGTTTCCATCCTGAAAGAGCTTCGTATCAAACAAAGACTTTCGTCGATTGTTCAAGTGCGAATCTTTAAAATGTTTGGACATATCATCCGCAACGAAAGCTCATTGGAACGTTTGGTGATACAAGGAAGAGTGGAAGGGCAACGCTCTCGCGGCCGCTCACCGACCAGATGGACAGATCTCATTAAATCATCTACACAGTGTACCCTTACTCAATGTACACGCAGTGCTACGAATAGGGAGAAATGGAGAAAACTCGCTAAAACTGCAACCAACCAAGCAGACTATCCATGACCACGACCACTCCGCCAGGAGTGTACGACTAAGAAGAACTTTAATCATGGTGTGATCTAAACAATTTTTGTCTCTAGTAGGAGAGGTATAAGCCGGTAATAGTCCATGTGAAGCAGTTAAGTTCATGTATTCGTTATAGTGTGGATCATTATTTGATGGACTTATATTAATGTTAATGTCGCCCACCAGAAATATAGTTTTAAACGCAGAGACTGATGCTAATATGTTATTCAGACTATTTAAAAAAATATCAATGTGTCTAAAAGATGGAGGTCGATACACAGCTATTATGACTACGTTGCAATTTAGTTTACAAACCAGACAGTTTGCGTCCATGAAATGTGGTTCTGTGACTTTATGTTGTAGGTCCGAGCGTATGTATGCAACTACGCCATCATTTTGGTTAAAGGTGTTTCCTGTTGAATAAACTGAGTATCCTTCATCATCAGCCTATAAATGTTCCCACTGCTGGGACACAGGCCTCCTCTCTGTGAGAGGGAGTGGGCCGCAATCTACCACGCGGGCCCAGTGCGGATTGGTAGATGTCACATGTCTTCGAATTTTTGGTTCTAGGACATGCCGGTTTCCTCACGATGTTTTCCTTCACCGTTTTGAGAGCAGTGGTGTTGACATAAATTACACAAAGTAATGCGCCTGACGGGGTTCGAACCCACGACCTACAACTCGTAAGTCGAGGCCGATACCACTGGGCCACCACTGCTCCTGTATCCTTGGAGTTGCGGAATAGTTACATTTTTGTTTAACCAACATTCGGAGAAAATTATAACATCACATCTTATTTGTATTTGATTTAAAAGTAATAAGACATTATTAAAGTTTTTGTTAATATTGCGTATATTAAAATGCATTAATTTAAGATTTTTATTGTAGTTACCTAGTAATTGAACACATTTGTCTGGCGGGCAGTTATAAAAATCATTTGATCCGAATGAGTCTAGATTTTCGATTACATCATTAATATCATTCATTTTTATAATTTAGTACGTAACTAATGAGGAACACCTTGTCAAGTTTGAACAATGTACATAAAATATGGCACCAGCTAGTAGTTATTATTACCTCTTTGTAGATAAGCAAAAGAATAATACTGATTTTCCGCATGATATAATGTATGCGTAAGTGTAGGTGTATGGTTGTCGATGAGATATGCGATTTCTTGTGTGTTGTGTGTTTATAGAAAGAGTTAAGTGTTATTTGTCTGTTGAATGATCTGTTTGTTTTGTGTTTGCGGCTGTGTAAAAATATGACATAACATAATTTGCAAAAAAATAAATTAAACATATTATAAAGAAAATAATGAAGGAAAACTATATAAACAAACAAAATTCTAAGTAAATTATTACTCTGATGCATGTAGTATGTTATGAAAACATTTTTCTGATTGAATTCGAATAGAGGTTTCTCCTTCTTTTTTCCGCAGATATATTTTCCCGTTGGACGACCAACAGTATTGAAACTCGTTTGTTTTCGCAAATTTTCTAGCTTCATAGAAAAGTTGCCTTGTGCTAGGTGGAAGACGATCGGCGACATAAATCGGAAAGCGCTCACCAATCAATCCTATATGCCCACTATTTAATTTATCCGTCATAGCTTTGCCCTTATTAAAGTCACGTGAGGCTTTTAAAATATTATTTTTCTTTGTCACTGAGTGACATTCCACGACAATCTGTTTTGAGGGGCCTTGCTTATTATGCACTCGGTATATATCACGTACCTCTGTTGGTTCTATGTTGACTTTAAGCGGTTTACAGACATCGACTACCATTTTGATTAGATCATAGTCATTTTCCCTTTCTTTTGGAGGAATATTTCTTAGTTCAAAAACGGCAGACCGACGGCATTCCTGCAGATCCTGAAACTGTTTTTCCATCTGAACTATATGTTTACGCTGTTCAGACCGCTCGCCTTCTAATTTTATCATTCTCAACTTTATGTCGTCATATTTTTCGCTCATAAGCTTCGCCGACTCCTCGATCTCTAACTTAACATTTTGTAGCTTTTCATTTTGCAATTTTAGTTCCGCCAACTCTGTTGTTATTTTAGACGTAAACTTTATCAAAATAGCTTCCTGGTCTGCATTCCACTTGCTGAGCATTGCTCGTATTTCGTCTTTAAACTCACTGAGTTCATTCGTTGGGCTGAACTCCGAACGGGCTCGTTTTAGTCGTTGATTTATATTGATATATTCTGATTCCGTTGGAGTACTAGTGATGTTTGGATTAGACAATGCCCGCTGCACTTCAATTGTTGGAGTTGAAGGCGGCGTGCGACTCATTTTATACATTACTAGCTGTGCCCGCGACTTCGTTCGCGTGGAGGTCGGAACTCAACAATGTATTTTTTTAGTGCTTCTTTATTAACAACATTAGCTGTAAACCATCATTCTGGAGCATACATAAATATGCGTACGTAAATCATCAAATGAGTCCTCCTACCCAGGGCAGGGTAAGAGGGACTGTCAGACTTGTACTGATTAAAATCCTCGGTGCCCTATAAACCCTATAATAGGCCTTTACGTTCCGGGGTCAAGGTAATTCGATAGTTCCGCGACCCCGGCCGTATCCCATCGTATCCCATCCTATCCCATCCTATAATATTAGGTTATTATTAGGATTAATATTGTGTTAATGAAAATACCTTCGCAAGTAATGCATTACTTTAAAATCAAATTTGATTTCCATAAAAAAGGTTATAATGACTTAACCTTAAAAGATAAATGTATGCTCTCGCGGACTTTATTTTAGAACTTTTTATCAGGAATAATTCCGTAGTACATTATTTTAGCGTATCTTTAACCGTTTACGCAGCCCATGCAACGGAAGCTCTCGAAATGGAATCCATTTTCCCGATTTTGAAACATTTCTCTTTACTGCTCCGCTCCTATTGGTGATAGCGTGATGTTATATAGCCTATAGCCTTCCTCAATAAATGGTCTATTCAACACAAAAAGAATTTTTCAATTCGAACCAGTAGTTCCTGAGATTAGCGCGTTCAAACAAACAAACAAACAAACAAACTCTTCAGCTTTATAATATTAGTATAGATAGTAAATTGAAAGTTTTATATTTACTTTGACGTAATGCGCAGCGTAGCAGATCGATGGCAAGCTGTGCCTACGCGTAGCGACAGTACCAATACTCGTAGCAATTAGGTGTGACGTATGATGCGGCTCGTAGCTACTTCGTAGCAGCAGATCGGGAATTTGGCGCGTGGACGCCTACGTCAAATTGGCGTAGCGGCTAGCAGCGTCGACTTGGGTGCACGGTGACTGTGGTTCGAATCCAAGTGCAGACAACCACTTTTCGAGATTTAAAACAAAAATCTTGATTTACTGTAACTCACCGAATGGCAAACCCCTTCCACAGCAACTGCCCAAGAGCGAGTGAGACTTCCGACACAAACAAATATGTCTGCCGTGTCTTATGGGCAAAACTCCAAGTTGAAGCAGGAGGGTCCGAGTTTCGGCGTAATTTAATAACCACTTGTACGCCACTGGGAAGTTTTCTTCCCGCAAACCTGTCATTAGTGTCAAATAACGGAAACGCCGCCGGGAAGATTTCTTCCCAGTGGAGGTTAAGAAAAAAAAAACTCATAATCGAGAATATCATCTTATGGTTGCCCCGGTTGCCCTATGGGAAGTCTATGGGAAGTTACTCTACTATTTAGGCTATGGTCAGCCACGTCAACCAAGTGAAACGTCAAAAAAAAAAATTCATTCGTTCAATTTTATTCATTCACTTTGACAAGACAGACATTTGACAGGTTTGACATTATTGGATGTTTGGCGTACAAGTGGATAAATAAAAATATTAAATAAAAATTCGAGAGACTCGCATAACTTAAAACACGTCCACTGCCTATATGCACCGAAGAGAGAGCCTCATGCTGACTCTGAAAATGGACAACGAGACGCATGGGGATTGGACGACACGGTTGGCGCAGTGGCTGAGATATCGACTGCTGTGCAGCGTGTCGCGGGTTCGATCCCCGCACGGAACAAATATTTGTATGATCTGCAAGTAGTTGTTCCGGGTCTGGGTGTTAGTGTACGTGAGTTTCTATGTTTGTAAACGCACTCTCGATATAGGAAGAGTTCCTAGTGTGGGGCAACGTTTTTTTTTTTAAATAAAATTTTTTAAAAAAAATATTCAATCGCTAACTGATCCCAGAGCACTACCGACACTCGACGAATTCCTTAGATTCCTGGAAAACAAATACACGGCTCTTGAATCATCTCGGCGAAAGCAGCATACACCAAAATCAAAGCAAGAGACATTCAACAAAAAAGAATCGGAACATCAGCCTAACAAACAAAGCAAACCTAATCAGCACAATAATAAGAACGATGGAGGCAAACCATTTTCCGCAATTCAACATTTAAAAGTTTTGCAACGAACAAAGCAAATTGTCCACTTTGCAATGACAACCACAGACTTTTCCGCTGCAAACATTTTTAGAATCTAGGCCAGAAACCAAAAGAGATATTGTGAAACAAACCAATGCAAAATTGTCTCCATGATCACAAAGACAAGCCATGCTACTCGGAAACAAAAAGCAGAGTATGCCAGGAAAAGCATAATACATTGTTACACGATACGTTTCACAGCAACGCCATAGCAATAAATACGAAGTCGGTTACAGAAGAACAACAGTCCAGCTCACGAGAAAACAGGACACGGGACATTGTCAACGATGTTTCAAATGGAAGCATTGTAGAGATCCTGCTAGCAACAACCCTCGTTAAAGTGAAAGCAACATAAACTCATTAATCAACACATAATCAATTGCAACCTGGGAATAAACAAACTGAAAGAGCAAATTCAAAAGACAGATAGCAGAAGTGACTTTACTTTATCCGCCTTGGTGGCATCCCATATGCTGTCAAACCTGAAAGATATCCAGGAAACGCTGGTGGATACAGTGGCGAATATTTTTTATGAAAAATTCAACTTTTACGTTTTAACACCAACACAGCTGAGAGATGAACTCAACACTATAACAGGACAACTATCAAAGGAATTGACCATACCCATAAATAATATTCAAACGGATCTTGCTAAAATATATCATTTACTAAAAGTAAAAACTAGAACAACCAAGCAATACATGATTTTTGAAGTCAAGCTTCCTCTTGTGACTAGAGAAGATTATGAGCTCTAAAACCTCATACCAATTCCGTTGCAAGTAGCTGAAAGCATGGTCACCAACACACCTATCGCACATCACTTAGCGATAAATATACACAAGGACTCGTTCATCCCGATGTAGGAAGACGATTGGGGACGACGTACGCCTTACGATCATGACGACTTCATTTGTCCCCTGGAAAAGCCTATTTATCAAATGACCTCAGACAACAATCTGTGTGTTAAGGATCAAGTTGCAAATCAATGTCAAACAGAAGCGAAAGAAAAAGAATGCATAGACCAGTGTGGACGGAATTAAGCATCGTCAACACTTTTTTATATTCATTAAACATTCAATTCTAAGTTAATATAGATTCGTCGTGCAGTTTCATACAATCACTTTCTCCTCAGGCGCTATACACTTACGCCTGAATGCACAGCGTGGGCTGTGATTCAAGCAATCACTGGGCGGTGTTACACAGTACAATACCGTCCACACCATGTCCACACACTCACTTCTGCCTCTTGCTCGGGTCGCTACTGGCTAGCTAGCTCTGGAACACGGGCGGGGGCCATACACTCGTGTAGGAGCGCTCCAGCCGGCCCCCATGCCGCAGGTCGCTCTCTGCTGAGCCTCCCCCAGGTAACTGGGGGTGGTCGCGGGACTTATCTCATTACCGTGACCCCGGGACATAACGGGCTATTGAAGGACACCGTGGATTTTAGTCAGTACAAGTCTGACAGTCCCTCCCGCCCTGCCCGGGGTGGGAGGACTCATTTGATGATTTTACCACGCAAAAAAAAAAAAAGGTAACTGGGGGTCTCACTCGGTGGGGGCGGACCGCCGGAGGGTCACGACCCTCTGAAGAAGCGGGAAAAGTTCCTTGTAGTTAGTATCGCGGCGCGCCTACACAAAACTAATAGCAACTTCTCACCGGAACACAGAATGCCTAATTTTTAATTATAGGCCACGGTCAAACCAATCACATGACCGGCCCATTGTAAAGGTGCGAACATATTATCTGACGCGTCCGTCAGCCGCGGCTGAGGGACGCGGCTTATTAAAATCTAGCCAGTACATTGAATACTACACTGTGCAAACTATCGGTCGTAAGACGCGGACGTGACCTTGAGTCGCCCTTGAGCGCTCGGATGTCCGAACACAATCTGGCCGGCTGGATGTTTGTGTACCGTGCACACTGCTAAGCCGCGTCCCTCAGCCGCGGCTGACGGACGCGTCCGATAATATGTTCGCAGCTTTATGGGCCGCGGCAAGCGTCCGCGGAAAGGGGGCAAAGTCCCGGGACCGATTGCCGCACCCCCTTGCGGGGGTGTAGCGACTACTCTCGTCGCATCGCTCAGTGTTTGGAATGCAGCGGCCGCGAACGGATGTCTCTTCAAGATGTATTGCAGCTACACTAGAAATAGCCTTATTTGTCCGTAAAAATCCTCATTTGTTTCCTCGCATATCTGTACCCCTAGCACGAATATTTGTAGGTTTCGTCTCGCCACCGTATCGTACCGTCGGTCGATACAATAACGGCATACAACGAAAGTCGGAAGCACGAAGCACTTTCGAATTAGTACCGAGGGCGCGATACGAAAACGTTGGTGACGTCATACTAACGTAAATAGGGATGGGAAAAATAGAACGAATGATCGTACACTTGAATGAATGTTTCGTTCAGAAACTGGATTTTTGTTAGAAAATTAGTGATTTTAGGGCATTTAAAATTGTAATACCGTTCAATTTATGACGCATTATAAAGGAACTGCAGAAACAGTTAATATTCCGTTAGATAATAATTAAAATAATTACTAAAACGTTGTGTTTGATTTGACTGTGTCCCTAAACGAACGTCTGTCATACTGGCACAAATAAAAAGCCATGAAAAAAATATTATTTAGAAAAAAAATCTTGTGTCATACCTAATGTCTATAATTATTGTCTTATACTTTCGACAATAAGTGGCTGTGACATACGGACAGACAGACAGACAGACATGACGAATCTATAAGGGTTCCGTTTTTTAATAATTTATGAATCACTCTCGACATTTGTTATTATATGATTAAATGAATGTAATGTATTAATTTTGAAAGGGCGTATTACAAGCAATTATTTAGTTTTTAAGGATGATTTTTGTACACCAGTCATGGTCAAACATGTTGATTCAAAATTCTGTTTTCCAGCTTTAATGATCACAATTCTGTATTATTACCTACACATGTTTTTGCAAATAAAATCTTTATCTTTGTATTGTGCGGTTCAACTAAGAAGGTCAGTGTCTATGGTCAAAAGTCACATGAAAATAACATTTAGCAATATAAAAACCGGGTAAATTTTAGTATCCAGGAGCAGGCGGACGGGGGGGAGAGGAGTTGGGAGGGGGAGGGGGAAGTCCCCTCTACCCCCAGTACCACTCACAGGTCAAGGAAATGTGTTTATGTAACCTAACCTCAAAACTCGTTTTAGTAGAGACATAATAGGCATATTCCAAAAACTTGGTATCGTTTAGCATAAGGAGGGAGGTGTCCCGAGTGTCCTGGCACTACTCTCATGTAAAGGCAACACCTCTGCGTGTTGCCTTCCCCCGCCATCCCCTTCTAATCTAACCTATCCATGTCGGGGTGCTCCAAGTCCCGAGTTTGCTCTTGCATCCTACGTCAAATAACTGATTACCTACCAAGGTGACTCAACGGAGCCCCGCTTCGCGGGGCTCCTACTTCACTCCCTCTCCCCCCCATCTGCCTGCTCCTGGATATTAAACCCAATCCTAAAAACTTTTTAAAAAATGTTACAACTTCAAAAAGAACCACAAAAAAAGTTTAAAATAAGCTACAAAATAACTTTTCTTTTGAAAGTTGGTTATAATCTTCTTATATATAAAAAAAATCAATTGCTGTTCAAGAACCACAAAAAAAGTTTAAAATAAGCTACAAAATAATTTTTCTTTCGAAAGTTGGTTATAATCTTCTTATATATAAAAATCAATTGCTGTTCGTTAAGTCCAAGGAAGGTTTAAAAGGTGAGGCGGTACGAAGTTTGCCCGGTCAGCTAGTTATGTAAATACAAATGTACTCGTTATTCGAGAATCATAGTTTGATCAAGTTACAACTTGTCACTGATAATATGCAAATTGCAAAAAAACAAAAGAAAACTAGAATTTCGCGGGCTACTACTATGAATAGCAACACAATATTCACTTTAAGAAGTAAGTACCTCCATAATGTCCAAAATAAAAGTTTGATTGGGTTTCGATTATAACAGTACTTATTGCTGTTATAAATTTACCATTCCAAAAACTTTTAGCCATCTTTCTATTTCTTACACAAATCTGAAAATTTATTTTTTAATTTTAAACACTTACGCAGTTTTCCAAGCCAATTCCACAACACACGATACACAATAATCACGATCAACAGCCGACAAGTTTGTTTGAGGCTACTGTCTGTGGTTTGAGCTTTTGAGGCAATGCACAGTGTTTTATGAAGACCATTTTTCAGACATGGCTTTTTTATGTTAAAATCTGATAGTTTAAGTTATTTAGATGCATTATTTTGTATCCCCATTTCACTGGCATGTTTAGTTAATGAGATATAATTTTTTGAAAATCGTCTTTTTTGCAACCAGCTATTTAGAAAAAAAATCATTTCTCTGAAACTAAATATGATACGCAATTATGACCTTAGAAACATCGACGGCGTTTTTTATGTTGCATATTTTAGAGTACAAATAAACTTAAGAACTTCCATAGATCCGGACTTATATGAGGTTTTTCTTTTTTAGATTTTATTTTTTTTCTTAATAATTTTGTCGAATTTGGAAAAGTTATTTATACTGAAATTATGGCCTTTACCTTCCCTACGCACCACAAAAATACCACAACCCAATTACGTGGAATGTAGAAGTTATACCAAATCAAACAAAAATACAGGCCTAAGAACATGAAATTTTGCAAATAGTTTCTTTTTTAACCGACTTCAAAGAGAAGAAGGTTTTAATTACGTTCGGTTGGATGTGTTTTTTATTTTTTCTGTATTTTCACCGATTTCTTGGTCAATTATGGACCAATTTTAAAAATTTTTTTGTTTGAACGGTTATACTTTCGATTTGGTGCCATCAAAATATTGTTATGATCTGATAATGACTTTCAAAGAAACCTAAGTTTAATAGTCGAAATTCTAATGACCAATACATCCCATCAAATAAAAATTTATTCATTGTAATTCCGATTCGAAAGTGAAAACCCAAGCAAAAGCAGTTTATTTAGAAGAACTTCTACATTCCACGCAATTGGGATGTGGTATTTTTGTGGTGCGTAGGGAAGATAAAGGGCATAATTTCAGTATAAATAACTTTTCCAAATTCGACAAAATTACTGAGAAAAAAAATAAAATCTAAAAAAGAAAAACCTCGCATAAGTCCGGATCTATGGAAGTTCTTAAGTTTATTTGTACTCTAAAATATGCAACATAAAAAACGCCGTCGATGTTTCTAAGGTCATAAATGCGTATCATATTTAGTTTCAGAGAAATGATTTTTTTTCTAAATAGCTGGTTGCAAAAAAGACGATTTTCAAAAAATTCTAGCTCAATAACTAAACCTGCTAGTGAAATGGGGATACAAAATAATGCATCTAAATAACTAAAACTATCAGATTTTGACATAAAAAAGCCATGTCTGAAAAATGGTCTTCATAAAACACTGTGCAATGTTAAATATTCTGATGTGTGTCTACTTAAATCCCAACTTCATTGAGATGAAATGTATACGGTGCGAGTGGGCGCAGTCACATATAGTGGGCTGAAAGACTTTTTTTGGCTCTATTATTTACAATAATAAGACTCCCGCACTTGCACCATGCTTGCACGTACAACCGGTGCAACGCCGGGGTGCGTATATGTCGATTAACCAGGTTAAAATTTATACTGACTAAACGTCAAACACCCCGTTCAAGCACACCGCGAGGTGAAAAATTAAAATGACTAAAATTTAATCTGCCCCGTTCACGGTCGTCCGGTGGTATAAGTTTTCGCCTGACTAGGATAAATTTTAGCGACCTTTTTACCTCGCTAAATATTATCCTGCTGTCAGATTGACATTGATTGACATTGAGTTTTGTTGTTAATGCTCGATTCGCGCCGTAAAAACGAATATTTTTTTTTCCCACGTTTTTTTATTTTAGAGAGTACATAATTCATCGTCTCGGTGAATTTATTATTTGTGGATCATGGATATAATTAATATTACACCGGCAAATTGATTTTTCATGTTCCGGTTCATTTTTTTACCACGTTTTTATACACTCACTTTTCTTGTTTGTTTTTTCTTCCCACGTTTTTATACACTCACTTTTCTTGTTTGTTTGTTTGTCGTTCCGGTTGGACTTTTGCAACTCAATTTTGAGGCACTTCCCGATAAGCTAGCAGGCTGAAATTTTGTACACGCTTTGAGTTCTGATGACAATACATGACTAGCTAAGAAACGTCATAACAAATCCAATATGGCGGCCTCCCCAAGATGGCGGACTGGCTATTTGAAACCCACCCCCATGATATGGGTATCAAATGAAAGGGTTTGCTATCAGGAGTACGAAAAAAATAGTCATGTGACTTAAATCCAATATGGCGGACGTACAAGATGGTAGACTGGCTGTTTGAAATCCACCCCCGTGATATGGGTATCAAATGAAAGGGTTTGCTGTCAGGAATACGAAAAAAATAGTCATGTGGCTTATGCTAGGCTAGGTTATAATCCAATATGGCGGACGTCCAAGATGGCGGACAGGCTTTGAGGCACTTCCCGATAAGCTAGCAGGCTGAAATTTTCATAGTAGCTTCAAACCCGATGAACAGTGATAAAAATAATAAAATAATTAATAGATTTAAAAAAATCTAAAAACCCACGTTTTTAAATGTCCTAAAAAGAAGAAAATAACCCTACGGGGCTGAGAGAGGGGCCACTCAAAACGTGGGGGCGTATCTTTGCAAGTTACACCTACGATCTCACGTCATGTAAATATATCCCATAAATAATCCCTTATACCTATAATATACGCCCCCACGTTTTGAGTGGCCCCTTTCTCAGCCCCGTAGGGTTATTTTCTTCTTTTTAGGACATTTAAAAACGTTGGTTTTTAGATTTTTTAAATCTATTAATTATTTACTGTGTAATAATAACGAGATCACAAGTTAAATCCTAATTTTACGGAGATTACAATATAATATTCGGACTGTTAAGTTGAATTGAATTGTAATTTGTTTGATAAACTGAGCTGCAATTGAATTTGACAGCTAACATTGACAGAAACCTATGACTCCGTTCAGCGAACACTCGCTAGTTTAATTTTTATCCGGCGAAAATTTCGCCAGCGTACTTAAACGCACCCTAGGCCATGTCAATATGTCAATCAAATGTCATTAGGATTAAATTGGATTCAATGTCAATTTTGACATATGACAGCTTTCAAACCTTCAAACATCATCATCATCATCATCATCTCAGCCATAGGACGTCCACTGCTGAACATAGGCCTCCCCTTTAGATCTCCACATATACCGGTTGGAAGCGACCTGCATCCAGCGTCTTCCGGCGACCTTTATAAGGTCGTCTGTCCACCTTGTTGGTGGACGACCTTCAAACATGAATGTATTTTATCAATCTGGATTGAGTAGGTACTCATGCCGAAAAACGTGCCAGCTGAGAGAGCTAATTTGGAGGTAACCGTCTCTTTCTTCGTAAGCCCAACGGTTCCGGAGCTATTGCTGAAACAAACGACTATCCATTTACAACAAAATGGCCGACTTTTGTCAAAAACGGCAATTTCAATGTTATCCAGGCCGAGTTTCGGCTCTATTAAGTCACAATATACACACTAAAGGGATATCTCCTGTTATAGAATCAATTTTTCTTATTATTTAAGAATTATGAGCAAAAAACGCTATGGCTGCAGAGGTCTGCCGGCTCGGAGCACAGGCGTTTCCCGTGCCCGAAAGCCAGACAGCGGGTGCACTGCACCAGGGGAGTCTGGTCCTCAACGTGCACTCGTTGGAGGTCAATGTCAATTACATTTTTAACAATTGGAGGAAAGGGGTTTGAAGATTTGTGGCATACCTACCGCCGCCATTTTGATTTTTTTTCAAAATCGCGGCCAGCTATGAAACCTTTATAAATCGATAGCTGACATCAATAACAACAAAAAATATTACGACACCAACACTCGTAAAGTGTCCGGTTTCTGAGATAATAACCGTGAAAGTTGATCACGTGACCTTCACAATTCTAAGCTAGTGTATTTGTTCGAATGTATCAAGATGTTAAAAATAATAACTTTTTGAACGTAATATGTATGTTGCATTATATCTGGATGTTATTTAAACATTATACGTCTGACACAATCTACTTTTTGAACTTAATAACTTATTTTTAGACCGTCTACACTTGTTTGAATGTAATATCTTCATATGATTTAACTATCAATACGATAGTAATACGATAAATGTTAAACTATGTAAATGTAATACATGAGACAGGTTTAAACATTCAGTCTAAAATACAACTGACAGTACTCGTTACATTTATATTGTGTGATGGTTCTGTGGTTACTACAATTTCTAATTTTAAGCATTATAACGTAATAAACTGACGTCAACTCGCGAAAATTGTCTTCTATTGGTTTCATAAACCTGTCTCTCTTTCTAATATACTGGCACAAATAGGGATAGAAAAATTAAAAATCCGTTTTAAGAACATTTTATTGCCTATCAAACAATTTTAGGCGTCATGTTTTTATTATAATGTCATGGCATGTCACCTTTACTTTTTGCAATTTTGGTAGGGATGGTTAGATTTTGCCACATTTTAAATATCGAATTTTCTTGTTTGTACCTGAAGCCATAAGCTAGCCGTTACATTGTATCCCTATCATCAACAATTATGACCACTACAGACTTGTATTGGCTTGTACCGGAAGTGTATTTACTTCGAGTGTAAAAAAAATTCAGCTTATTAGTCTTCCAACGCTGCTGCCCACCCATTGAAAGAGTTTTAAGCTGAGGGGCTATGGATCTTACATTTTGCCCTATCCCTCGACCGACTTTTACGGTCTGCCCGGAAAGAGAAGCAGCTGGCACATTCTACGTTTTTCTTTTTCTCCCAGACCAGGATTATCAATTACTAAAATATTTTATAAAAAAATATTAAGCCTTTGTTATTCCGAAATAATGTGGTCAACTTTAACACTTTATATCTCAGAA
Source organism: Agrotis exclamationis (assembly GCA_950005045.1). NCBI lineage: Eukaryota > Metazoa > Arthropoda > Insecta > Lepidoptera > Noctuidae > Agrotis > Agrotis exclamationis. Next base: position 82,348 of record OX465418.1, on the reverse strand, counting down.
ACCGGACACTTTACGAGGGAGAATTACACTTTACTTTACTAAAAATAAGTTATTAACTTCAAAAAGTAGATTGTGTCAGACGTATAATGTTTAAATAACATCCAGATATAATGCAACATACATATTACGTTCAAAAAGTTATTATTTTTAACATCTTGATACATTCGAACAAATACACTAGCTTAGAATTGTGAAGGTCACGTGATCAACTTTCACGGTTATTATCTCAGAAACCGGACACTTTACGAGTGTTGGTGTTCTAATATTTTTTGTTGTTATTGATGTCAGCTATCGATTTAGAAAGGTTTCATGGCTGGCCGCGATTTTGAAAAAAAATCAAAATGGCGGCAGTAGGTATGCCAAAATCTTCAAACCCCTTTGCAATTATTTGCTTAAGCTAAATTAAATGAGGACCTCATTTCATGTTGCTTGATAAAGTTATAAAAAATAAATGCATCTTGCAAAATTCCTGTTCAAGATTTCTGCCAACCAGTTACATAGATTATAGGTAAAGTATTTTCAGGAGTTCTCTAACATTTCTAGCTGATTTATTAACAATAGTATAATAATAGATAAGATTTAGTAAAAATTGCCACATTATTAGTCCCATAGACTTAAAAGATGTACTGTGCCTTCTCTAGTCAACTGTCAGATAAGATTGTCCCCTCTAGAAAGAGAGATAAACAATTACATAGACTTATAATTAGTAATCGTTTTCCTCTCTAGAGAGTATGGTCAATGTAAGGCTTGCTCAGTCCATCCTTTAAGCCTATGATTAGTCCGCACATTAAAATTTATTTAATATCGCACCCCCAGATCAACAAACACGTAAGTGCGATTACGTAAATTTTTTTTTTTGCACTTTGGATAGTATAAGTAAAGATACATGCGCTCAATTTTTTCCGTGACATTTATACTCAAAATGAGACTTTTATGCCAAAAAAAATTTTTTGGCGTCGATTAAGTTAAATATTTTGTCAATTAATAAAGTCGATAAACCAACATAAGAACGTTTTCATTAAAATACACCTAATCCTGCTTAAGTTTTTGTTTCATTAAATAAAGCAATAATGTCATAATTGTATCTCATATTATGCTTTTTAATCTATACATATAATAAATCTGTAGAAAATTCATTTTTGTACATTGAAGAAATTGAAACAAAAAATAGCCAGCGTGTGAAAAGATAAGTAACAGAACCCATTTCCATCATTTTTGAAATTTTTGTCTGTTTGTCGGTTTGTCTGTTTGTCTGTTTGTTTGTGCGCACATCACGTAAAATCTACGAATTCAATGCTGACAATGTTTATATACAAAAATTATACGCAACTCGAGGTTTAACTTAGTTTTTGTTTCATCGAAATCGGTTCAGCCTATCAAAAGTTATTTGAATTTAAAGTGTTTCAGAAGTAAAATTACGGTCAGTTCAAACCAAGACGTGCAGTTCAGTAGCGCGATCTAGCTTAGAATAGCAAAACTACATATTCAAATAATTCATCTAAACATATTATGTACTTCAACGATAAAACGGTAGATGGCGTTAAAATAAAACCTGAAATAGAGGTGTTTAAATTGAAGTAACATTGTTTTTTTTTCATCGTAATCAGTTTACATCTTAAAACGTAATTTAATTATAGCGATTTTATGGAATCATAGGATAGTCAGGACGGGACAGGACGGGACAAAACGGGACAGGACGGGACAGTACGGGACAGGACGGAACAGAACGGGACATGACGGGACGGGACGGGACAAGAAGGAACAGGACGAGACAGGACGGGACAGTGCGGGACAGGACGGGACGGGACGGGACGGGACAGGACGGGACAAGACGGTTCAGGACGGGACAGGACGGGACAGGACGGAATATGGCGGGATAGGAAGGAACAGGACGGGATAGGAAGGAACAGGACGGGACAGGATGGGACAGGATATTTATGTACGCTCCAGAATGATGGTTCATAGCTGTGTTAATTTGTTCACAATATTGTTAATGTTAAATAAGCACTATAGTTCCGCCAGATAAGTATGGAATAAAATAAAATAAGATACGTTGACCCCAGTATTTTGCAATATTCCAAAACCATTCGAAAAAATGTAGAACGACCAAAAGCAACGCATCGTGGTAAGACGCGATCTTGACCTTATATTTTATTTTGTTTGAACGATGGTGGTATGAAATTCGAACGATGCATTATTAGGATCAATGACCTTTATTCCAGACTTATTTGGCGGGGACTATAGCTTATATAACAGATTGTATCGGTATCCTCCAACACCGCTTCGCACTAAAAATATAGATTGTTAAGTTCCGACATCCACGCGAACGAAGTCGCGGGCACAGCTAGTGCCTAATAAAAAAATGATTTTCTTAAAATAATACCAATTACATCCCATCACAAATAAAAATAATCAAACAAAAAGAGCCGTATTTTCTTATTTACGGGTGCACTCGCACACATTTTCGAAATAACCATTTTTACGCCTTTTTTCCATTCACGATTTGATCTACTTGGACGGAAGTAATCACGCACTCGTCACATAAACAATTCGAAAGGTCTGGGTGCTTACCCTTATAACGCATGGAGCTGGAGGAAGAATTGAGCAAAATACACTTGAATATCTTGGGATTATCTAACCTCCGAAGAGAGGGTCAGGATACAATAGTTCTAGATTCGGGCAACATGCTCTTCTAGCGGGAAGGAGAGCGTAAATCCCAGGGTGGTGTTGGATTTCTCGTCCACAGGTCCCTCATCAACAACGTTATGACAGTCGACAGTGTGTCGAGTAGGGTAGCATACCTTATACTCAGAATTACCATCCGGTATTCGCTGAACGTCATACAGGTTTAAGCACCGACCTCGGAACATTCTGATGATGAAGCAGAGGCATTGTATGAGGAGATATCCGAGGCCATACATACCTCGAAATATACTTCACCATTGTTATGGGGGACTTCAACGCGAAGGTGGGCGCACGGAATGGCGATGAGTTGAGAGTGGAGCCATGTAAGTATTGGCAGCGAAACCATAGGAGGCAGCGGCTGGTCGCCTTCATGGAAAAAGAAGAAATCCATTTAATGAACTCCTATTTCCAGAAGCGGCCATCAAAGAAGTGGACGTGGATAAGCCTCGATGGTACTACCAGAAATGAAATTGACTTCATCATGACGACCAAGAAGCGAATATTCAGTGATATCTCTGTGATCGCCAAGGTAAAAACCGGTAGCGATCACCAAATCGTCACAGGCACATTAAATATTCAATTTGAAGCTTGAAAGGTCTCTTCTAGTGAAGTCCACGCTACGATCTGGTCCTGCCCACATCTAGAACCCCGAAGATTTCCAACTGGAACTACACAATCGCTTCCAATGCCTAACCGAATGCGAAACTATGGACGAGATTAACAATGGGTTGGTGGGAACTGTCCAAGCTGTGCGGTCCAAGTTCTTTAAGACCCTGCGCCATCAAGTTGATCTAACCCAGACCGAGATGAGACTGCAATCTTCAGCTGATATTTCTAAATCAATACGACGTGACCTTCGTGCCTATAGTGCGGCACGGATCAAAGAGGCAATCGAGCCGAACCAGGGCTCAAAAAAAATTGTTTTGCGAAGATTTTTAAGCCTTCGCAAAGAATTTGTTTATTAAGCAAAGCCAAATAACAAAGCTGAAGATTAACGACGGCAGCATCATTTCGACGAAACCGTAAATACTGAGAGAGCTTGAGAGGTTATACGGACAGTTATACACATCAACATGACAACCCAATGTCTGTGCAGGTCGAGACGCAAGAGCTAAACTGACTCGACACTACACTGAGGATATCCCTGACATCAGCCTGTATGAGATTAGAATTACTCTTCAACAGTTCAAGAATAACAAGGCGCTGAATAGCAAGGTGAGGACTGAATCACAGCAGAACTTCCGAGAGCGGGTGGAAAACCGGTACTTCTAGTCCTCCAGAAGTTATTTAATTCCGTCATACTCGAAGGTACTACGCCAGAAGCATGGCACAGGAGTGTGTTTGTTCTTTTCTTCAAAAGGGTGATAACATCTTGCTGAAGAACTACAGGCGAATCTCACTTCTGAGCCATGTATGTATACAAACTGTTCTCAAGAGTCATTACGAACCGTCTCAAATGTATGTTTGATGACTTCCAGCCTCCCGAACAAGCCAGTTTCCGAAAAGGTTTTAGTACCATAGACCACATACACACGCTCGGCCAGATTATTTAGAAGACAGAGGAGTACAATCGACCATTATGTCTAGCATTTGTGGACTATGAAAAAGCCTTCGATTAATTGAAACCTGGGCAGTATTGCAGTCCCTCCAACGATGTGATATCGACTATAGGTTTATCGAAGTGTTGAAGAGCTTGTATAGAAATGCCACCATGTCCATCCGACTTCAGGAATAGAGCAAGAAACCAATTCAATTGCAGAAAGGCGTGAGACATCAGGGAGACGTTATTTCTCCGAAACTGTTCCCGAACGCGTTGGAGGACGTTTTCAAGCTTTTGGAATGGAACGGACTCGGCATCAATATCAATGGTGAATACATCAGTCAATTTCGATTTGCCGACGATAGACTCATCATGTCAGAATCGTTGGAGCACCTCAATGCTATGCTCAGCGACCTAAGTATCGTTTCCCTACAGGTGGACCTTAAAATGAACATGGACAAGACGAAAATCATGTCGAATGTCCATGTGGCACCCGTACCTATTGTTGTTGGGAATGATAATCTCGAAGTTGTAGATATTTACACTTACCTTGGACAGATTATTCAGATATGTAGGTCCAACTTCGACAAAGAGGTCACCCATAGAATCCAACTCGGATGGGCAGCGTTTGGGAAGCTACGTGATACCATTTCATCGACAATCCCAGTGTTTAACCAGTGTGTGTTGCCAGTGATGACATATGGTTCTAAAACGCGGTCTTTGACTGCTGGCCTTTTGGAGAGACTAAGTGTCACTCAACGAGCAATAGAAAGAGCTATGCTCGCTATTCTTTGCCGAATAAATCTGCAACTTGGATATTCGGCGAAGAACCAGAGTCACTGACAAAGCTCGTGTTTGCAAGTTAAAGTGGCAATGGGCAGGCCACATCGCTCGTAGAAATGAAAACCGGTAGGGAAGAAAAGTTCTCGAGTGGCGACCACGGACCGGAAGACGCAGCATAGGCCTCCCACTAGGTGGTCCGACGACATCGCGAGAGTCGCGAGCAACCGAGCGATGGATGCAAGTGGCGAATTGTCGTTCGGCGTGGCGGTCTAAGGGGGGGGCCTATGTTCAGCAAAGGACGTCTTCCGACTGATGATGATGTTTAGTAATTGGTATATTTAATCAATTTTGTTGATGCCAGATTTTGAGGTTTTTCTAAGAATTTGTATTTAGAAACCGTTCTCAGTTAAACTTATCAGAAATATTATAATTCACTGTTAATTTTATTATCTCTTATCAGGTTTTGTTATGACTATTATTATAATAAAGTGCAATTTTATAAAAACCTTTTTTATTACGCCACTGAAATATATTTTACCTAGAAACGTAATATTACTTACAGTTACAGTTCAATTGAAAATACTGTAAAAAAAAGCCCGTATTTATACTTAATACCATATTTTAGTTTTATGTTTTAACAAAAAAAGCTGTAAAAGCGTCATACAATTCGATATGTAAAATAAAATTAAGGCAAAAAGGGCTTAAACAGTACTTAGCTCCTGTATTTTATCATAGTATAGAACTTCGTAACAGACGTAAGCATGAGTAGTTACAGTTTAAAAAATATTTAGAAAGCAAAGATTGGAATAAAAGTTATTACGTTTGAGTATTGGTCTTAAATAAATAAGGAAAACGTCTGTAAAACATTAAACACTAAATATTGACTACCACGATAATTTAAGGTGTTTCAAATATAAACAAAAAAAAAGGTTAATTCCATTTTGGTCAAACAAATTTCTTCAGTTGTTAGAAAGAATACCCGTATTCATGTTGTCCCGAACAGAAAACGAATTATTAAGCCTTGGATCACTCCTGGGCTCCTTAGGTGTATCCGGAACCGGGACAACATGTATCGAAAAACGAGGAAATATGTTGATAATGATACTCTGAAAATCACTTATAGTCGCTACAAAAAATTTTGCAACAATTTACTGAAGAAACTGAAACTAGAGTATGAACGAAATGAATTTGAAAAGCATCGTAAAAATCCGAAGGCTACCTGGAATCTCATTAAAACTATCTCTAATCTCCAAAAGAGTAAAGCCTCAGCCAGCGAGCTGCTGTCCATAAAATCAGATCCACTTCAATCACTTGATTCTGTAAACGACTTTTTTGCAAATGTGGGAACAAAGCTGGCAACCACAATCACGAATTCCAAAAATTATTGCTCTAATCATTCTGACCCTGGCACTCAGGGTGTCCATCCGAGCTCTATGGCCTTGTTTTGCGTGGATAGCGAAGAGATAGACTGTCTCATTCGTGGTCTGCGCCTAAATTGTGCCACGGGCTGGGATGGTATCCCTGCTACTGTAATCCACGGTGCTAGAGGCTTTATTGTACCTGTAATCTGTCATGTTTTTAACCTAGCCCTTACATCTGGAATATTCCCAACAGTTTTTAAAAAGGCCGTTGTGCACCCTATTTACAAGAACGGAGACAGAGACAGTGTCAACAACTACAGACCCATATCTGTACTATCCATCCTTTCTAAGCTTCTTGAAAAAATATTGAACAGGCGTTTGCTGGATTACCTTAACTCACAAAATATTCTCGCGTATAACCAATATGGATTCAGATCTGGCAAAAACACAGAGGATGCCTTATTGGACTTCTTAGGTTCAGTGGCTCAAAACCTTAACAACAAAGATAAGTCTATAGCCATCTTCCTTGATCTTTCAAAGGCTTTTGACACTGTCTCTGTCCCCCTTCTACTTACTAAACTGGAAAGGATAGGTATAAGGGGTTTGCCTCTTAGCATGTTTGAAAGCTACCTTAGTGGGCGTTCGCAAATCATTAAAATAGAAAACTACACTAGTAAGGAAGCTTTTCTCACCTACGATGAGCTTTGTAAACTCGATCTTGCAAACTCCAAAGTAATTGCCTATGCAGATGATACAGTTATCCTGGTCCGTGGCAGTGAGTGGGACGAAGTTCGCCTTCGGGCTGAGTCAGCCTTACACCTTACTAGTAGATGGCTCACGCAGAATTTGCTTACTCTCAATTTAGATAAAACCAAATTCATTACATTTAGTCCAAGGAAGGCATCACAACCAGCCTCACCCTTCCGCCTAATAGCTCACTCGTGCCATACAGCAGGGGATGCCACTTGTGGTTGCACCGAAGTTATGCGCACTGACTCAATTAAATATCTGGGAGTTTGGGTAGACGGTGCACTGACGTGGAGTGAGCAGATCAATTCGCTGGTCTCTAGGGTACGAAGGTTAATATTTGTTTTTAAAAATCTTAGGTCCTCCGCCTGTTTTTAGGGTTCCGTACGTCCGAATACAAAAACGGAACCCTTATAGGATCACTCGTGTGTCCGTCTGTCTGTCGCTTACAGTCAATTATCTCCGAATCTACTTGACCGATTGGGTTGAAATTTGGTACACATATCAATTCCTGTGACCCAGGCACAGAGGTGTGACGTGAATAGATGAAATCTGTATGTGGGAGGTAATTTTTGGGGGGGGAAGGGGAAAATGAAAAAAAAAGTTTTGAAAACTGCATCGTGTGACATATCAAATGAAACGAATTGTTGAGACAATCTTAAATATATTTTTTTTGTAATTTTAAAATAAATAATTTCCAAGTTACTCAAGAAAATAGACGAAATTTGACCATTCTCCCTCCCCCCTTATCTCCGAAACTACTGAACCTAAAATTTTGAAAAAAATACAGTAATTAGTTTTCTAATTAACGATTATAGGATAACCTATAAGAAGTCCATATCTGTATATGGGAGGTAATTTTTGGGGGGGAAGGGGAAAATCAAAAAAAAATATTTGAAAACTGCATCGTGTGACATACCAAATGAAAGGTCTTGTTGACACAATCTTAAATATATTTTTATTGTAATTTTAAAATAAATAGTTTCCAAGTTATTTAAGAAAATAGACGAAATTTGACCATTCCCCCCCCTTATCTCCGAAACTACTGAACCTAAAATTTTGAAAAAAATACAGAAATTAGTTTTCTACTTATAGATTATAGGATAACCTATAAGAAGTCCATATCTGTATATGCGAGGTAATTTTTGGGGGGGGGAAGGGGAAAATTTAAAAAAAAAAATTTGAAAACTGCATCGTGTGATATACCAAATGAAAGGTATTGTTGAGAAAAACTTAAAAGTATTTTTTTTGTAATTTTAAAATAAATGGTTTCCAAGTTATTCAAAAAAAATAGACGAAGCTTGACCATTCCCCCCCCCTTATCTCCGAAACTACTGAACCTAAAATTATGAAAAAAATACTGAAATTAGTTTTCTACGTATAGATTATAGGATAACCTATAAGAAGTCCATATCTGTATATGGGAGGTAATTTTTGGGGGGGAAAGGGGAAAATTTAAAAAAAAATAATTGAAAACTGCATCGTGTGACATATCAAATGAAAGGTATTGTTGAGACAAACTTAAAAGTATTTTTTTTTGTAATTTTAAAATAAGTGGTTTCCAAGTTATTCAAAAAAAATAGACGAAGCTTGACCATTCCCCCCCCCTTATCTCCGAAACTACTGAACCTAAAATTTTGAAAAAAATACAGGAATTAGTTTTCTATTTATAGATTATAGGATAACCTATAAGAAGTCCATATCTGTATATGGGAGGTAATTTTTGGGGGGGAAGGGGAAAATTAAAAAAAATAATTGAAAACTGGATCGTGTGACATATCAAATGAAAGGTCTTGTTGAGACAATCTTAAATATATTTTTTTTGTAATTTTAAAATAAATAGTTTCCAAGTTATTCAAGAAAATAGATGAAATTTGACCATTCCCCCCCTTATCTTCGAAACTACTGAACCTAAATTTTTAAAAAAAATCAGAAATTAGTCTTCTACTTATAGATTATAGGAAAACCTATAAGAAGTCCATGATATTAAAATAACATGGTAAATCACTTAATATTGTGCGTACCAATTTGGGTCAGATTTAAAAAAAAACGTGATAGGTAACATCGTACGGAACCCTCTTCACGCGAGTCCAACTCGCACTTGGCCGGTTTTTCTACCCTGAGAACTGTTTATTTTGCTCTAGCTCATTCCATTTTAACGTACTGTATTGCGGCCTGGGGTGGTGCTGGTAAATGTCTTCTGTTGCGCTTGGAGAGGGCACAGCGGGCGGTTCTTAAGGTCATGGCGTTCAAACCCATTCGTTTCCCTACCAAAGATCTTTACGAGCTATGGAAACTTCCTACAGTAAGACATTCTTTCGTTCTCAGTACGGTGCTGCGAAAACACACGAATCTAATCTTTGAGCGTGAGCTGAGTGAAAGAAAGCGTAGAGCTGACCGAGTCTGCCCAACCACGTCAGTTAAGCTAGAAGTCGTCCGCCGACAGTTCGCGTTCTGCAGCCCGGTGCTCTATAATAGAGTAAACAAGGCTCTAAATATTTATCCATTGACTTCCCGGGACTGCAAAAGAGTTACACAACAATGGCTCCATACCCTCACGTATGAAGAATTGGAGAATTTAGTAAAACCCTAATGATCTTCCTTCCATATACCTTACACTACATTACACCCACAGACAGACACTACACATACACAAGACACCTCCACAAGCACGACATTATACACTTAACTAATTTTATTAATTTGTATGCTTTGTATTATTCTTTAAATATTTTGATATTTTTTTATTTTTTAGTTCCCATTTGATGCAATTTCTAGTTTTCGTAATTACTTTTTAGAATTATTATTTTATTTTTATCCTGGAACGCTGACGTCTCCGTCTTGGAGGTGGGCGTTAATAGCTGCAACACAGTTTATAACTAATGTGGTTATTACCGTACACAATGGTTGTTGTAAAAATATTTTTGTTCCAATAAAGATTATTATTATTAAAAATTTTTTTACTATTTTTTGATATATAACAAAAGATCATAGAGTCAAAAACTAAAAAGATACACCTGGTTAAACAGTTTTTTTGCTCCCCTGTAAAGTTAGTGAATTCCACTTACGCCTTTATTGGCCTGGGGGTGCGATATATCCCCCAAAATTCAGCTCTTCAGTCAACTATAAAGACAGTCTCTTCTGATACAACACAAAGTTCAGATTCCCACCCAGGACAAATGTTTGTGTGATGAGCACGATCATTTGTTCTGTGTCTGGGTGTAATTTATCTATAATATGTATGTATTTAGAAATAAGTATATTTATCAGTTGTCTAGTACCCATAACACAAGCTCTGCTTAGCTTGGGACTAGATGGCGTTGTGTGATAGTTGTGGAATATTATAATTATAAAAAAAAAAAAAAGTGTCGAAATGTATTTTCTTTTAATTTATAAATAGTTCCTTACCAAAATCATTGGTGTCGTGACTTTTGAGTTCTTAGTATTATAACTCGCACAAACTCCTTTGGCCGAGTTGAATATATTATTAGTAGTAACTTTGAGGGTGCGGCTATAACTTCTCCCATCAGCATATTGAACTGAAACAAATGACACTTGCATTAAACTTGGTTGATTACAATATAGTAAGGTTAATGATTACGGCTCGTCCGAGGTTGTATTCGAAAAGACCACTTGGAAAAATATGGGGGAGCCTTTGCAATCAGATTCTGGAAACTATACTTATTCACAATGATAAGATTAATAACTAGTATAAATAAAAACTTACTTTGATTTTATTAAATCACATGTCATTATTACAACAAATTGGTCAAATGCTTGTACCTAAGTGACAAAATTATCATTTCTATTTGATGTAAACGGAGAATAAGTAAAAAATATCTGAAAATTAATAAAAAATACGCTACACAGAGTAGATGCAAATGCTTAGCTGAAACTCGAGCACAAGTTCTTCATCTGAAAAGAAATAATACAATTATTAATAAGTGTGATGTATCATTGACCAACTGAAACATAAAATTGGCGGTTAGGTCGTTAGGTTAGGTTTTTTTTTTTTTATAACTCCTGCCCTGCCAGTGTCCCTCTGACAAGGCCAGAGACCTTATTTCTCTGTATTTCATTCTTTTTATTACATTTATTGACGGTCAGATTTTCAAATGAGTTATAACAATTTTTATCTTACCTACTTATATTTACTGAAATTTCGCTTTACATTTCCTTATCTTTTAGTTGTTTACTTGATCTGTCTAAAATTTCAAATAATAAAATACTACGTTCTATTTTCTAATTTACTTTAAATTTTACTCAAATAATTTTCTTTATGTTTTTTACTTATCCTCCTGTGTTTTAATTTGCTTAGCCCTATTGCGGTCACCACTACGTGATCACTAATATCTATATACTCATTATATGTATAATATGTATAGTATCACTATAGGTTTGTTGGGTTCGACACAACTTGAAGGTTCCACTAGAGTTGACTCCTGATCCAGCATAATTGCAGCCACTTTCTCATGAAAGTGGCCCCGATTAACTTCCTTCATTGAGCCAACCTCAGTGGTTCGCTCAATGCAACTGCTATCTGGTTGTGTCGAACCCTTACGCACTGTGTAGCAGGAAGTGGGCGCATCGACCACCTTAGCAATACGCAACTGCTGCTCTGGCGAACGCGTCCCACTTCCTACATACTGGGCATTCGCTGCTGAAAGCGTTGTGCTCAGTGGCCTTCAATTTGGCTCTGGTGCAGATTATGCATACGGCCACTGCGCCGTTTCGCCTCTCTGGGCAGTCCACCCTGAGGTGCGAACCGCCACAGTGGCTGCAGAGGTCTGCCGGCTCCGAGCACAGGCGTTTCCCGTGCCCGAAAGCCAAGCAGCGCGTGCACTGCACCAGAGGCGTCTGGTCCTCGACGCGCACTCGCTGCAGGTCTATGCGGAGCTTACCCTCCTCGAGTGCGCGCCTCCAGATCATGGGGGACACACTGAGAACAACGCTGTTCACATGAGGATTTCTCGACTTTTTACGGTATCTGACCGTCATTTTGCGGTCCTCGTCCTCGAGGCCGCGAAATACCTCCCGGTTCTGGTTCTCAAGGGCCTTCAATAACTCCTCGTCGCTGTGTACCGTTAGCACGTCCTTGAGAACCAGAAGCGGGTCCCTGTTCCTCACGTCCTCGACGACGAGGTTCTCTCCGGCTGCCCTCAATCGCTCTTTCATTTTTGCCTCTCCTACTCGGTCGCGCACCCCATAATAATCTTCCGGTTCTTGGCCTTCCGGACGCGCTCTATCCGCACCCAGCCCTCCTTCGCATCCACCGCTGCCCTGACCCTTTCAAGGACTTGGTCCCCTGTATCCATCTCTTCTGTGGAAGAGACAACCACGGAGTGCAGCGTCTTTCGCTCCAGGGCTTGAGCCCCAGTATGGCGATTTGTCGTTGACGCAACACTCGCGTACGTTGTCCCCACCACACTTTCCCTGCTGGCCAGACTGTCTCGGAATTTATCCATCTTCTCCGCGTGGTCTTTCAACTCCGAGATGTGCTCCTTAAGGGTGTTAAGGAGCTCAGCCTGCCCAACAAGAATCTCGCTGGGGACGGGCAGGGGACCATGAACAACGGTGGACGCGGCGGTCGCCGGCTCTGGTACGGTCACGGGCGCGTCAGGAGCGCGCGCCCTCGACCAGCTCGAAGAGCCGTTCCAGGGCCTCCAGCACCGCATTTTTAATGTTGGTCTTGAGGTTGCGAGAGTTGCCTAGGTTGAGCTTTGCCTTCTGTAGGCAAGCTCTCGCCTCCTCAAGACGACTGCGGCGCTCGACCCCAGTCCCTTCGAGCAATCCGACATTGATCTAAAAATGGCGAAGTTAATGAATTAAATATGGTGAAATTTTGAAAATGCAATGTGCGAGTAAGGGTTGAATTTTGGGGGTTGCGGCCGTTGCTCCGTTGCTCCGAAAAAATAACCCGGAACGAGCCCCGCGAGAGAGGGCCCCACCTCCAACCTTGAGGACATCATCCGCAAGGTTGTGATGGAGGAGAGGGCCTTCACTAGGTCCTGCTTAGCAGGGATAGAGGACCGGCTCCTGCCGGAGAAACGCCTCCGACCGCCGCTTGCGGCGGATAAACGGCAGTGCGAGCCGTAGCCGTCCTCATCTCAGGCGGAAGATGCCCTTCTCCCTTCGACCACACCGACCAACGAGTGGACGGTAGTGGGCCGCAAGGGAAAGGGCAAGGGTAAAAAGTCGGCGAAGGTCGTCCCTGCCGTCCCGGCCACTACCGCTCCCACCGCTCCCAGACAGTCACAAATGACCGGCAAGGGGAAGGGGAAGGGACAAGCGAGGGGAAAGGGGAAGCTAGTCCCCCCAAAAACCGCGGCTGTCGTAGTGACGCTCACCGCGGAGGCCGCGGGGCGAGGGGAGACGTACGCGTCCCTTCTGATGCGGGCGCGTCCAAATGCCGATCCCGCCCAACTGGGGATCGGCAGTGTCTCCTGCCGGCGGACCCAAGCCGGGGCTCGAATTTTCGAGTTCCCGGGGGCAGAGGGGAGTGCCCATGCGGACCTCTTTGCAGCCAAGCTGCAAGAGGTCATCGCAGATTCGGCCAAGGTGGCTCGGCCGGTGAAGTCCGCGGCCATAGAGGTGACGGACCTTGACGACTCCGTCACCAAGGAGGAGGTGGTGGCGGCGGTCGCAGCGATAGGGGGCTGTGGCGTCGCAGCGGTCCAAGGCCGGGACATAAGACCCGCCCGCGGCGGCATGGGCACAATTCGCCTCGATTGCCCAATCGCCGCTGCCAAAGCCGTCCTTGCGAAGGGACGGCTTACAGTAGGGTTCAGTTCGGGTGCAGTACGGGCACTCGAGGAACAGCCACTGCGGTGTTTCCGGTGCTTCGGCATCGGACACACCCGGACCCTGTGTCCGTCCACGGCAGACAGGACGGACACGTGCTACCGCTGCGGCAAGGAGGGCCACAAAGCCGCCTCCTGCCAGGTCGCCACGCCGCACTGCGCGGTCTGTGCCGCCAGTGGCCGCCCGGCGGCCCACGTCATGAAGGGGAGGAACTGCAATCCTCCCCCTAAGCGGGGCAAAGCGCAGGCACCGACCGGGCCTGCTACTGCTGCTGGCGCCGTCGTTCCTGCGGCGGCTGTGGAGGGGGGTGCGATGTCCGACTGATGGATAGGGTCGAACATCGCATCCTTCAGGCGAACGCCAACCACTGCAGGGCAGCCCAGGATCTGCTGATGCAGACCATGGCTGAGTGGTTGGTGGACTTGGCGGTGGTCGCCGAGCCTTACTCGGTCCCTGGTCGTTGGCTGGGCGACCGAGACGGCCTCGTGGCACTGATGACGCGGTCTTCCACAGACTCCCCTCCCCTCTCGCTCTTAGAGAGGGGACCGGGATACGTGGCCGCCGCGTGGGGAGACATAGCGGTGGTGGGGGTCTATTTCTCCCCAAACCGCCCTCTCTCGGACTTTGAGGATTTCCTCGAGGTCCTCACCGCAGTCGTAGGGAGGGCGGCGCCACGCCAGGCCATGGTGTTGGGCAACCTGAACGCCAAGTCGGTGGCCTGGGGCAACCCAGCCACCAGCTGCAACGTCCGGGGACGCGCCGTCGAGTTTTGGGCGGCCTCATGCAGCGTGTCCCTCCTCAACAGGGGGGCGGTCCACACGTGTGTGCGGCAACAGGGTGGGTCGGTGGTGGACATCTCGTTTGCCACCCCCGCGCTGGCCGCCCGCGTCGTAAACTGGCGGGTAGAGATGGTGGAGACGTTGTCGGACCACCGATATGTGCGGTTCGACATGTCTACCCGGGGGGGAGCGGTGGCCCGCGCTAGGCAATCCCCCTTCCCGCGTTGGGCTCTCACTCGCCTGGACCGGGAGGCAGCCAAGGAGGCGGCCTTCCTCCAGGACTGGCTGTCGCCCCCTGGCGAGGTCCGGGACGTGGACGCCGCAGCGGTTCGGCTGAGGGAGTCCCTGACCGAGGTGTGCAACTCCAGCATGCCCCGGTCTCGCCGTCCGCCTCCCCGCCGTGCCGTCTATTGGTGGACGGAGGAGCTGGCGGGGCTCCGGGCCGCCTGCGTGGCGGCCAGACGGGCCTTTGCGCGGAGCCGTCGTCGCAGCACCCGTAACCAGGCCGAAGAGGATCGCCTATACGCCTCTTACCGGGAGGCGACGACGGTCTTCAAGTCCGCAATGGGGGCCGCCAAGGACTCGGCGAGGGCCGAGATGCTGGAGGGTCTCGACAGGGATCCTTTTGGTAGGCCATACAGGGCGGCGCGGAGCCAACTACGTCCCTGTGGCCCCCCACTGTCGGAGACCCTCGAGCCAGCGTTGCTGGATGGGGTGGTCCGTTCCCTGTTTCCGCGCAGGACCGACTTCACCCCACCAACCATGGATCCCCCGCAAGGGGCGGCCCCGCCGGAGGAGGAGATCCCCCCGGTGACGGCGGCGGAGATCGGGGCGGGGGTTCTCAACCTCCGCCAGAAGAAGACGGCCCCCGGACCAGACGGCGTCCCCGCACGGGTGGTGGCTATCGCCGCCTCTCAAATGCAGGACAGGTTTCGGGACCTCTTCAGCGCGTGTTTTACGGCTGGGAGGTTCCCAAAACTGTGGAAGGAGGGGCAGCTATGCCTCCTCCGTAAAGAGGGACGCCCGGTGGACTCCCCCTCGGCATACCGACCCATCGTCCTGCTCGATGAGGTCGGTAAAATGTTCGAGGGGATTGTCGCTTCCCGGCTTGATAGCCACATGCGGGGGGTAGGGCCGGACCTGTCGGACGCCCAGTTTGGCTTCCGCCGTGGGCGTTCGACGATCGACGCGCTGGCCCTACTCAAGGGCCGGGTGAAGGAGGCAGTGGAGGCGGGGGACGGAGTGTTGGCGGTGTCATTCGACATCTCCAACGCCTTCAACTCCGTGCCCCACTCGACGATATTGGAGGCGCTCCGGTATCACGGAGTGCCCCAATACTTGCGGGACCTGCTGGCGAACTACCTGGAGGACCGAGAAGTCCTCCTCGTTGACAAGACGGCCACGGTGAGGCGGTACGGCGCAGAGTCCGGTGTTCCGCAGGGGTCGGTGCTTGGCCCTCCCCTGTGGAACATCGGGTTCAACTGGCTCCTGCGGGGAGCCCTCCTCCAGGGCACGAGTGTCATCTGCTACGCGGATGACACTCTTCTCACTGCTCGGGGGAGGAACTTTGGGGAGGCGGCCTGTCTGGCCTCGGCTGGCGGATCTTTGGTTGCAGAGAGGATCCGCCGCCTGGGATTGAGGGTGGCGCTGCAAAAAACCGAGGCCGTGTTCTTTCGCGGGCCCCGGCAGCGCCGCCCTCCTCCCGATGCCCATATCGTCGTGGAGGGCGTCCGGATAGGGGTCCAGCCCCAGATGAAGTATCTGGGCCTGGTGCTGGATGAGAGGTGCGTCGACAGCCCGCTGAAATGCGGGCCGAAGCGCCTTCGGCCCGCATTTCAGCGGGCTGTCGACGCGCCTCTTGAAAGCCGCGGACGCCCTCTCGTGGCTCCTCCCGAACCTTGGGGGGCCCAAGGCGAAATGCCGGCGCCTGTATGCCGGCATCCTCCGCAGCATGGCCCTATACGGGGCTCCCATCTGGGCGGACTCCCTCCACAGGAGGGAGAATGCGACCGCCATCCGCAGGCCCCAAAGGGCCATTGCACAACGGGTGGCAAGGGCCTACCGCTCAGTGGGCTTCTCGGCGGCGTGCGCTCTGGCCGGCACCCCTCCTTGGGAGTTGGAGGCTTGGGTGCTCGCCAGAGTGTATGAGTGGACGGCGCGCCGGAAGGCGCTCGGGGAGCGCCCCGTCGCCGAAGAACGGGAGGCCGTGCGGCGGGAGGCGAAGGACGCCATCGTCCTCCACTGGACGGAGGACCTCGCCGCCGCCGCCTTTGGCCGCCGGACGTTGGACGCGCTCGGTCCGGTTCTTCAGAGCTGGCTCGAGCGGTCCCACGGTTTCCTCTCGTTCCGTCTGGTGCAGGTGTTGTCCGGCCATGGCTGTTTCGGATCGCACCTGCACCGGATCGGGAGGGAGGAGACCCCGGCGTGCCACGACTGCGGCGCAGCGGAGGATACGGCGCAGCACACCCTCGAGGTGTGCCCAGCATGGTCCGAAGTGCGCCGCGGTCTGATCGCGGTGGTTGGGCAGGACCTCTCGCTTCCCGCCGTGGTCGAGGCCATGCTGGAGAGCGAGGAGGCCTGGTCAGCGGTTGCCTCCTTTTGCGAGGACGTAATCTCGCAAAAGGAGGAGGCGGAGCGCGTGCGGGAGGACGATCCTCTCGCGGCGCCGCTCCGCAGACGAAGAGGTCGAAGAAGGCGCCGTCCTCTCCCTCCTCATGGTGGCGACGGGCGGGCGACAGGCGCGGGGGCGCCTTCGCCTGCATTGCACCCGTCACCACCCTCGTCAGACATTCCCGGGCCCGCGTGAGGGCCCGGCCTGAAGGGCATTCGTCGGCGGAGGACTGGAAGTGATGGCTGTGCCAGTGATTTCCCAGTCCCCGCCACTCAGTCGAAGCGGGAATGCCGCTGGGTTGTTTTAGTGGGTATACCGGGTCAGACCGGGGAGTCCCACATAACCCTCCCATCCCCCCGATGGGAGGGTATGCGTAATGCATTTTTTCCCAGCGCTAAAAAAAAAAAAAAAAGGTTAGGTTAGGTTAGGTTAGGTTGCCCCAGATGGCGGAGATCGGGGCGGGGGTTCTCAACCTCCGCCAGAAGAAGACGGCCCCCGGACCAGACGGCGTCCCCGCACGGGTGGTGGCTATCGCCGCCTCTCAAATGCAGGACAGGTTTCGGGACCTCTTCAGCGCGTGTTTTACGGCTGGGAGGTTCCCAGAACTGTGGAAGGAGGGGCAGCTATGCCTCCTCCGTAAAGAGGGACGCCCGGTGGACTCCCCCTCGGCATACCGACCCATCGTCCTGCTCGATGAGGTCGGTAAAATGTTCGAGGGGATTGTCGCTTCCCGGCTTGATAGCCACTTGCGGGGGGTAGGGCCGGACCTGTCGGACGCCCAGTTCGGTTTCCGCCGAGGGCGTTCGACGATCGACGCGCTGGCCCTACTCAAGGGCCAGGTGAAGGAGGCAGTGGAGGCGGGGGACGGAGTGTTGGCGGTGTCATTCGACATCTCCAACGCCTTCAACTCCGTCCCCCACTCCACGATATTGGAGGCGCTCCGGTACCACGGAGTGCCCCAATACCTGCAGGACCTCCTGGCAAGCTATTTGGAGGACCGAGAGGTCCTCCTCGTGGATAAGACGGCCACGGTGAGGCGGTACGGTGCAGAGTCCGGTGTTCCGCAGGGGTCGGTGCTGGGCCCTCCCCTGTGGAACATCGGGTTCAACTGGCTCCGGCGGGGAGCCCTCCTCCAGGGCACGAGTGTCATCTGCTACGCGGATGACACTCTTCTCACTGCTCGGGGGAGGAACTTTCGGGAGGCGGCCTGTCTGGCCTCGGCTGGCGGATCCTTGGTTGCAGAGAGGATCCGCCGCCTGGGATTGAAGGTGGCGCTGCACAAAACCGAGGCCGTGTTCTTTCGCGGGCCTCGGCAGCGCCGCCCTCCTCCCGATGCCCACATTGTCGTGGAGGGCGTCCGGATAGGGGTCCAGCCCCAGATGAAGTATCTGGGTCTGGTGCTGGACGAGAGGTGGCGCTTCGGCCCGCATTTCAGCGGGCTGTCGACGCGCCTCTTGAAAGCCGCGGACGCCCTCTCATGGCTCCTCCCGAACCTTGGGGGGCCAAAGGCGAAATGCCAGCGCCTGTATGCCGGCATCCTCCGCAGCATGGCCCTATACGGGGCTCCCATCTGGGCGGACTCCCTCCACAGGAGGGAGAATGCGACCGCCATCCGCAGGCCCCAAAGGGCCATTGCACAGCGGGTGGCAAGGGCCTACCGCTCGGTGGGCTTCTCGGCGGTGTGCGCTCTGGCCGGCACCCCTCCTTGGGAGTTGGAGGCTTGGGTGCTCGCCAGAGTGTATGAGTGGACGGCGCGCCGGAAGGCGCTCGGGGAGCGCCCCGTCGCCGAAGAGCGGGAGGCCGTGCGGCGGGAGGCGAAGGACGTCATCGTCCTCCACTGGACGGAGGACCTCGCCGCCGCCGCCTTTGGCCGCCGGACGTTGGACGCGCTCGGTCCGGTTCTTCAGAGCTGGCTCGAGCGGTCCCACGGTTTCCTCTCGTTCCGTCTGGTGCAGGTGTTGTCCGGCCATGGCTGTTTCGGATCGCACCTGCACCGGATCGGGAGGGAGGAGACCCCGGTGTGCCACGACTGCGGCGCAGCGGAGGACACGGCGCAGCACACCCTCGAGGTGTGCCCGGCATGGTCCGAACTGCGCCGCGGTCTGACCGCGGAGGTTGGGCAGGACCTCTCGCTTCCCGCTGTGGTCGAAGCCATGCTGGAGAGCGAGGAGGCCTGGTCAGCGGTTGCCTCCTTTTGCGAGGACGTAATCTCGCAAAAGGAGGAGGCGGAGCGCGTGCGGGAGGACGATCCTCTCGCGGCGCCGCTCCGCAGACGAAGAAGAGGTCGGAGAAGGCGCCGTCCTTTCCCTCCTCATGGTGGCGACGGGCGGGCGACAGGCGCGGGGGCGCCTTCGCCTGCATTGCACCCGTCACCACCTTCGTCAGACATTCCCGGGCCCGCGTGAGGGCCCGGCCTGAAGGGCACTCGTCGGCGGAGGACTGGAAATGATGGCTGTGCCAGTGATTTCCCAGTCCCCGCCACTCAGACGAAGCGGGAATGCCGCTGGGTTGTTTTAGTGGGTATACCGGGTCAGACCGGGGAGTCCCACATAACCCTCCCATCCCCCCGATGGGAGGGTATGCGTAATGCATTTTTTCCCAGCGCAAAAAAAAAAAAAAAAAAGGTTAGGTTAGGTTAGGTTTTTTTTTTTTTTTTTTGTTGAGGCAGGAGTGGGAAATCCCCACGGACACCTCGGCTGTCTCAGCGTCTCGCTGAGACCGTGAGACAGTCGAGGTAGTGCGGGACTCGAACCCGCTAAAACCCACTCCTGCCCTGCCAGTGTCCCTCTGTCGTAGGCAGAGACCTTGTTGTACATATATAAGTTATTTCCTTACTTAAATGTCGTGGCCGGAGAGACCACGTTATTGGACGGTCAGACTAATGATATTGTTAAATTTTGTACTCATTTTATTACCAAATTTTCGTTTTACTTCAGTATATTTCTTAGGTGTATAATTTAGTTATTTGTGTGTATTGTCCAAAAATTTCCAAAAATAAGTTTGCTAATTTAGTTTTTTCTTTGTTCTGTTTTATATTTACTAAAATTTTGCTTAAAGTTATTTTGTTACTTATTTTTCCTACATAATATTTTTATTTTACCTCGCCTTACTGCGACTACCTTGCGTGATCACTAATATCTATATACTTATTATATAATATAGTATCACTATAGGTTTGTTGGGTTCGACACAACTTGAAGGTTCCACTAGAGTTGACTCACGATCCAGCATAATTGCAGCCACTTTCTCATGAAAGTGGCCCCGATTAACCTTTTTCATTGAGCCAATCCCAGTGGTTCGCTCAATGCATCTGCTATCTGGTTGTGTCGAACCCGTCCGCACTGTGTAGCAAGAAGTGGGCGCATTGGCAACCTTAGCAATACGCAACTGCTGCTCTGGCAAATGCGTCCCACTTCCTGCGTACTGGGCATTCGCTGCTGAAAGCGTTGTGCTCAGTGGCCTCCAATTTGGCTCTGGTGCAGTTCACGCATACGGCCACTGCGCCGTTTCGCCTCTCTGGGCAGTCCACCCTGAGGTGCGAACCGCCACAGTGGCTGCAGAGGTCTGCCGGCTCCGAGCACAGGCGTTTCCCGTGCCCGAAAGCCAAGCAGCGCGTGCACTGCACCAGAGGCGTCTGGTCCTCGACGCGCACTCGCTGCAGGTCTATACGGAGCTTACCCTCCTCGAGTGCGCGCCTCCAGATCATGGGGGACACACTGAGCACAACGCTGTTCACATGAGGATTTCTCGTCTTTTTGCGGTATCTGACCGTCATTTTGCGGTCCTCGTCCTCGAGGCCGCGAAATACCTCCCGGTTCTGGTTCTCAAGGGCCTTCAATAACTCCTCGTCGCTGTGTACCGTTAGCACGTCCTTGAGAACCAGAAGTGGGTCCCTGTTCCTCACGTCCTCGGTTAGGTTAGGTTAGGTTAGGTTAGGTTAGGTTAGGTTAGGTTAGGTTTCCTGCGGGGAGCCCTCCTCCAGGGCACGAGTGTCATCTGCTACGCGGATGACACTCTTCTCACTGCCCGGGGGAGGAACTTTGGGGAGGCGGCCTGTCTGGCCTCGGCTGGCGGATCTTTGGTTGCAGAGAGGATCCGCCGCCTGGGATTGAGGGTGGCGCTGCACAAAACCGAGGCCGTATTCTTTCGCGGGCCCCGGCAGCGCCGCCCTCCTCCCGATGCCCACATCGTCGTGGAGGGCGTCCGGATAGGAGTCCAGCCCCAGATGAAGTATCTGGGTCTGGTGCTGGACGAGAGGTGGCGCTTCGGCCCGCATTTCAGCGGGCTGTCGACGCGCCTCTTGAAAGCCGCGGACGCCCTCTCGTGGCTCCTCCCGAACCTCGGGGGGCCCAAGGCGAAATGCCGGCGCCTGTATGCCGGCATCCTGCGGAGCATGGCCCTATATGGGGCCCCCATCTGGGCGGACTCCCTCCACAGGAGGGAGAATGCGACCGCCATCCGCAGGCCCCAAAGGGCCATTGCACAGCGGGTTGCGAGGGCCTACCGCTCGGTGGGCTTTTCGGCGGCGTGCGCTCTGGCGGGCACCCCTCCTTGGGAGTTGGAGGCTTGGGTGCTCGCCAGAGTGTATGAGTGGACGGCGCGCCGGAAGGCACTCGGGGAGCGCCCCGTCGCCGAGGAGCGCGAGGCCGTGCGGCGGGAGGCGAAGGACGCCATCGTCCTCCACTGGACGGAGGACCTCGCCGCCGCCGCCTTTGGCCGCCGGACGTTGGACGCGCTCGGTCCGGTTCTTCAAAGCTGGCTCGAGCGGTCCCACGGTTTCCTCTCGTTCCGTCTGGTGCAGGTGTTGTCCGGCCATGGCTGTTTCGGATCGCACCTGCACCGGATCGGTAGGGAGGAGACCCCGGCGTGCCACGACTGCGGCGCAGCGGAGGACACGGCGCAGCACACCCTCGAGGTGTGCCCGGCATGGTCCGAACAGCGCCGCGGTCTGACCGCGGAGGTTGGGCAGCACCTCTCGCTTCCCGCTGTGGTCGAAGCCATGCTGGAGAGCGAGGAGGCCTGGTCAGCGGTTGCCTCCTTTTGCGAGGACGTAATCTCGCAAAAGGAGGAGGCGGAGCGCGTGCGGGAGGACGATCCTCTCGCGGCGCCGCTCCGCAGACGAAGAAGAGGTCGGAGAAGGCACCGTCCTCTCCCTCCTCATGGTGGCGACGGGCGGGCGACAGGCGCGGGGGCGCCTTCGCCTGCATTGCACCCGTCACCACCTTCGTCAGACATTCCCGGGCCCGCGTGAGGGCCCGGCCTGAAGGGCATTCGTCGGCGGAGGACTGGAAGTGATGGCTGTGCCAGTGATTTCCCAGTCCCCGCCACTCAGACGAAGCGGGAATGCCGCTGGGTTGTTTTAGTGGGTATACCGGGTCAGACCGGGGAGTCCCACATAACCCTCCCATCCCCCCGATGGGAGGGTATGCGTAATGCATTTTTTCCCAGCGCAAAAAAAAAAAAAAAAAAAAAAAAAAAAAAAAAAAAAAAAAAAAAGGTTAGGTTAGGTTAGGTTAGGTTCGCAGCGATAGGGGGCTGTGGCGTCGCGGCGGTCCAAGGCCGGGACATAAGACCCGGTCGCGGCGGCATGGGCACCATTCGCCTCGAGTGCCCAATCGCCGCTGCCAAAGCCGTCCTTGCGAAGGGACGGCTTACAGTAGGGTTCAGCTCGGGTGCAGTACGGGCACTCGAGGAACAGCCACTGCGGTGTTTCCGGTGCTTCGGCATCGGACACACCCGGCCCCTGTGTCCGTCCACGGCAGACAGGACGGACACGTGCTACCGCTGCGGCAAGGAGGGCCACAAAGCCGCCTCCTGCAAGGTCGCCACGCCGCACTGCGCGGTCTGTGCCGCCAGTGGCCGCCCGGCGGCCCACGTCATGAAGGGGAGGAACTGCAATCCTCCCCCTAAGCGGGGCAAAGCGCAGGCACCGACCGGGCCTGCTACTGCTGCTGGCGCCGTCGTTCCTGCGGCGGCTGTGGAGGGGGGTGCGATGTCGGACTGATGGATAGGGTCGAACATCGCATCCTTCAGGCGAACGCCAACCACTGCAGGGCAGCCCAGGATCTGCTGATGCAGACCATGGCTGAGTGGTTGGTGGACTTGGCGGTGGTCGCCGAGCCTTACTCGTTCCCTGGTCGTTGGCTGGGCGACCGAGACGGCCTCGTGGCGCTGATGACGCGGTCTTCCACAGACTCCCCTCCCCTCTCGCTCTTAGAGAGGGGACCGGGATACGTGGCCGCCGTGTGGGGAGACATAGCGGTGGTGGGGGTCTATTTCTCCCCAAACCGCCCTCTCTCGGACTTTGAGGATTTCCTCGAGGTCCTCACCGCAGTCGTAGGGAGGGCGGCGCCACGCCAGGCCATGGTGTTGGGCGACCTGAACGCCAAGTCGGTGGCCTGGGGCAACCCAGCCACCAGCTGCAACGTCCGGGGACGCGCCGTCGAGTTTTGGGCGGCCTCATGCGGTGTGTCCCTCCTCAACAGGGGGGCGGTCCACACGTGTGTGCGACAACAGGGTGGGTCGGTGGTGGACGTCTCGTTTGCCACCCCCGTACTGGCCGCCCGTGTCGTAAACTGGCGGGTAGAGATGGTGGAGACGTTGTCGGACCACCGATATGTGCGGTTCGACATGTCTACCCGGGGGGGAGCAGTGGCCCGCTCTAGGCAATCCCCCTTCCCGCGTTGGGCTCTCACCCGCCTGGACCGGGAGGCAGCCAAGGAGGCGGCCTTCCTCCAGGACTGGCTGTCGCCCCCTGGCGAGGTCCGGGACGTGGACGCCGCAGCGGTTCGGCTGAGGGAGTCCCTGACCGAGGTGTGCAACTCCAGCATGCCCCGGTCTCGCCGTCCGCCTCCCCGTCGTGCCGTCTATTGGTGGACGGAGGAGCTGGCGGGGCTCCGGGCCGCCTGCGTGGCGGCCAGACGGGCCTTTGCGCGGAGCCGACGGCGCGCCACCCGAAACCAGGAAGAAGAAGACCGCCTATACGCCTCTTACCGGGAGGCGACGACGGTCTTCAAGTCCGCAATGGGGGCCGCCAAGGACTCGGCGAGGGCCGAGATGCTGGAGGGTCTCGACAGGGATCCTTTTGGAAGGCCATACAGGGCGGCGCGGAACCAACTACGACCCTGTGGCCCCCCACTGTCGGAGACCCTCGACCCAGCGTTGCTGGATGGGGTGGTCCGGTCCCTGTTTCCGCGCAGGACCGACTTCACCCCACCAACCATGGATCCCCCGCAAGGGGCGGCCCCGCCGGAGGAGGAGATCCCCCCGGTGACGGCGGCGGAGATCGGGGCGGGGGTTCTTAACCTCCGCCAGAAGAAGACGGCCCCCGGACCAGACGGCGTCCCCGCACGGGTGGTGGCTATCGCCGCCTCTCAAATGCAGGACAGGTTTCGGGACCTCTTCAGCGCGTGTTTTACGGCTGGGAGGTTCCCAAAACTGTGGAAGGAGGGGCAGCTATGCCTCCTCCGTAAAGAGGGACGCCCAGTGGACTCCCCCTCGGCATACCGACCCATCGTCCTGCTCGATGAGGTCGGTAAAATGTTCGAGGGGATTGTCGCTTCCCGGCTTGATAGCCACTTGCGGGGGGTAGGGCCGGACCTGTCGGACGCCCAGTTCGGTTTCCGCCGAGGGCGTTCGACGATCGACGCGCTGGCCCTACTCAAGGGCCAGGTGAAGGAGGCAGTGGAGGCGGGGGACGGAGTGCTGGCGGTGTCATTCGACATCTCCAACGCCTTCAACTCCGTCCCCCACCCCACGATATTGGAGGCGCTCCGGTACCACGGAGTGCCTCAATACTTGCGGGACCTCCTGGCAAGCTACTTGGAGGACCGAGAAGTCCTCCTCGTGGATAAGACATATGCAGACGATACTGCCATCGTTTTCTCTGGGTACTCTTGGGAAGCTATCAAAACTGACGCAGAATATGGTATGTCTAGGGTTGCTAAATGGCTAAAGTATAACCTCCTTACGTTAAACACATCAAAAACAAATTACATTTGCTTTACTATCAATAATAGTACACAACCCAGTCAAGATTTCAGATTAAAAATACATGTATGTAATGAAAATGATAGCACAGCAAGAAACCAATGTGATTGCTCATTAATAGAAAAAGTGTCTTCTTTTAAATACCTAGGAGTTATACTGGATCAGAGACTATCATGGTACCCACAAGTTGAGCAGATTACCTCTAGGATAAGGAAGTTTATATGGATGTTTAAATCACTGCGCCATGTAGTCCCAAAAGTTACGCCCAATAACCCCAACTACGAAAAAAACCTCCTAAATGAAATTTATATTGCTTTAGTACAATCCATAATCTTGTATTGTATTGCCATATGGGGAGGGGCTCTCAAAACCCGGTTTTTAGATTTAGAAAGGGCTCAAAGAGCTCTTATAAAAGTCATGTACTTCAAAAAACAACGTTTCCCTACTGTGAGTCTATATCAAGTGTCCAACCTACTGTCAGTTCGAAAATTATATATTGTGTACACCATATTAAAAAAACATAAAACGCTAACCTATGATCCTTGCATAGAAACAAAACGTAGGAAACACATAGTCACAAATGTTCCTATAACAAAGACTACTTTTGCTAGTATCCAATTCAAAAAACGATCAGCTTATCTTTACAATAAAATTAATAAAATACTACAGATTTTCTCGAAGACCTCTCATGAGTGCAAATCAGTACTGATAAAGTGGATAAAAACCCTAAATTATGAAGAAACAGAAAAAATATTGTTATAATTATGTGGAATAAACATGCATTGATTACAGAAACACACACGCACACATACATACACGAACACATACACGAACACACACACACACATACACGCATACACGAACACACACACACCTATTGCTGCTGAAACCGACCCCAACTTCTTGGGGCTAGGGAATCTTACAGCACATCTTTAGCCTAATAATAAATAAATACTTACCCTCTAAATTTACTTACCCACTAAATAATTTAAATACAAAAAAAAATATGTTTACATGTCTCTTGCTATGCTGATAATACGATAAGGAAGAGCGGAGCCTCCTAACACAGGCATATTTACATGCCTAAAAGGAGACTCCAGCAACTAATTTTAAGAGAAAAATTGTTAAAGAAAATAAAGATTTTTGTATTTGTATTTGTATTTTTTTTTGTAAGACGGTCACGGTGAGGCGGTACGGCGCAGAGTCCGGTGTTCCGCAGGGGTCGGTGATGGGCCCTCCCCTGTGGAACATCGGGTTCAACTGGCTCCTGCGGGGAGCCCTCCTCCAGGGCACGAGTGTCATCTGCTACGCGGATGACACTCTTCTCACTGCTCGGGGGAGGAACTTTCGGGAGGCGGCCTGTCTGGCCTCGGCTGGCGGATCCTTGGTTGCAGAGAGGATCCGCCGCCTGGGATTGAAGGTGGCGCTGCACAAAACCGAGGCCGTGTTCTTTCGCGGGCCTCGGCAGCGCCGCCCTCCTCCCGATGCCCACATTGTCGTGGAGGGCGTCCGGATAGGGGTCCAGCCCCAGATGAAGTATCTGGGTCTGGTGCTGGACGAGAGGTGGCGCTTCGGCCCGCATTTCAGCGGGCTGTCGACGCGCCTCTTGAAAGCCGCGGACGCCCTCTCGTGGCTCCTCCCGAACCTCGGGGGGCCCAAGGCGAAATGCCGGCGCCTGTACGCGGGCATCCTGCGGAGCATGGCCCTATATGGGGCCCCCATCTGGGCGGACTCCCTCCACAGGAGGGAGAATGCGACCGCCATCCGCAGGCCCCAAAGGGCCATTGCACAGCGGGTTGGGAGGGCCTACCGCTCGGTGGGCTTTTCGGCGGCGTGCGCTCTGGCGGGCACCCCTCCTTGGGAGTTGGAGGCTTGGGTGCTCGCCAGAGTGTATGAGTGGACGGCGCGCCGGAAGGCGCTCGGGGAGCGCCCCGTCGCCGAAGAGCGGGAGGCCGTGCGGCGGGAGGCGAAGGACGCCATCGTCCTCCACTGGACGGAGGACCTCGCCGCCGCCGCCTTTGGCCGCCGGACGTTGGACGCGCTCGGTCCGGTTCTGCAGAGCTGGCTCGAGCGGTCCCACGGTTTCCTCTCGTTCCGTCTGGTGCAGGTGTTGTCCGGCCATGGCTGTTTCGGATCGCACCTGCACCGGATCGGGAGGGAGGAGACCCCGGCGTGCCACGACTGCGGCGCAGCGGAGGACACGGCGCAGCACACCCTCGAGGTGTGCCCGGCATGGTCCGAACAGCGCCGCGGTCTGACCGCGGAGGTTGGGCAGGACCTCTCGCTTCCCGCTGTGGTCGAAGCCATGCTGGAGAGCGAGGAGGCCTGGTCAGCGATTGCCTCCTTTTGCGAGGACGTAATCTCGCAAAAGGAGGAGGCGGAGCGCGTGCGGGAGGACGATCCTCTCGCGGCGCCGCTCCGCAGACGAAGAAGAGGTCGGAGACGGCGCCGTCCTCTCCCCCCTCATGGTGGCGACGGGCGGGCGACAGGCGCGGGGGCGCCTTCGCCTGCATTGCACCCGTCACCACCTTCGTCAGACATTCCCGGGCCCGCGTGAGGGCCCGGCCTGAAGGGCACTCGTCGGCGGAGGACTGGAAGTGATGGCTGTGCCAGTGATTTCCCAGTCCCCGCCACTCGGACGAAGCGGGAATGCCGCTGGGTTGTTTTAGTGGGTATACCGGGTCAGACCGGGGAGTCCCACATAACCCTCCCATCCCCCCGATGGGAGGGTATGCGTAATGCATTTTTTCCCAGCGCAAACAAAAAAAAAAAAAAAAAAAAAAAAAAAAAAAAAGGTTAGGTTAGGTTAGGTTGGGGCACGCCGCTATTGCGGCGGTAAGGCCCGTCATGGAGGCGTGGATCGGCAGGAGGCACGGCGCTCTCACCTTCCGACTGACGCAGATACTTTCCGGACATGGTTGCTTCGGAAAGTATCTGCATCGCATAGGTCGGGAGCAGACGCCCGTGTGCCACCACTGCGACGGTTGCCCGGAAGACACGGCGCAGCACACGCTCGAGGAGTGCTCAGCGTGGGCATCGCAGCGCCGTGATCTGATCGCGGCGATCGGCGGGAGCGACCTCTCGCTTCCAAC
Source organism: Agrotis exclamationis (assembly GCA_950005045.1). NCBI lineage: Eukaryota > Metazoa > Arthropoda > Insecta > Lepidoptera > Noctuidae > Agrotis > Agrotis exclamationis. Next base: position 53,960 of record OX465418.1, on the reverse strand, counting down.
TGTCGTTGAGGCCATGGTCGAAAGCGAGAGTGCGTGGGAAGGGGCCGTCGCCTTCAGTGAGGAGGTAATGCTCGCGAAGGAGACGGCGGAGAGGGAGAGGGAGAGATCATCTATCCCTCTCAGCTCCCGCAGCAGACGCACCGAGCGCCGACGGGCGCAAACCGATCTGCGACCTCCATGAGAGGTAGCCTGCGGGCGGCTGACTTGGGGCAGTCAGCCGCCCGACCAGATACAGGCCCGAGCTGGCGGCGACGTGTCCTTCGTCGCCACTCGAAGAGAGGTGCGGCCGTTAGTGAACGGCCGCACCGAGGAGAGGGACCCGGCGATGTAGTCGGGTCAAGGCCTGCCGGGGAGCGGTGAATGCGCAAGTGGACCCGCACCCCCGGCTAAAGGCAGCAGAGGACACCGTGTGGTTTTAGTCAGTCGAGTCTGACATGCCCCTCCGTCTTCCCCAGGCGGAGGAAGTCCATGAGGATTTCCACACGTAAAAAAAAAAAAAAAAAAAAAAAAAAGGTTAGGTTAGGTTAGGTTAGGTTAGGTTAGGTTAGGTTAGGTTAGGTTAGGTTAGGTTAGGTTAGGTTAGGTTAGGTTAGGTTAGGTTAGGTTAGGTTAGGTTTTTTTTTTTTTTTTTTTTTTTTTTTTTTTTGTTTTGGCAGGAGTGGGAAATCCCTTCGGACATCTCGACTATCTCACGGAGATTATGAGACAGTCGAGATAGTGCGGGACTTGAACCCGCTAAAACCCACTCCTGCTCTGCTGTGTTCCCCTGACGTTGTCAGAGATCTTTTTAAGGCATTTTGTTATTTTTTTTTTTTTTTTTTTTTTTAATCAAGTTTTTGTTTTGCTGTCTAAAAATTTTTTAAAAATAAACTGATTTTATATAAATTAAGGATATTCTATTTTAATTTTTTTTTTTTGAATATTTAAAAAGTTTTTCTGTCATGTTTGATGATTTTGTGCTTTAACCTCCATATCCTTTCTAGATAGAAATATTTCATATAGGGTAAAACACAAAATTCATCAGGCATCCTTGTTTCGCCTTATTACTTGTGTCACGACTCTGTTGGCATATTCTAAAAACAGTTCCCTTAATTTTTTGTTTTCCAAAATTTGTCTAACGCTTTCTTTATTAATTTTCGACTCCAATTTACTTTCGGTCTCGTACCTGTCCCTCTCATAAATCGGGCATTCGAATAGGAGATGTTCCACTGACTCCTCTGCATTGGGGTCACAGAGGCACGATGGGCTCCCCTTACACCTGAATCGGTGCAGGTATTTGGAGAACCCACCATGCCCCGTCAAAATTTGTGTCAGCGTGCCTTCTGGTTTCATTTTCCTTACGATACGGTAGGCGTCGGTAGCATTTGGAAGGAAGATTTTTGTCGTTGAGGCTGTTTCCCCCGCCTGATATCTCCGGTTCCATTCGTCAAGCGACCCCTTGCGGATCTCTCGCTTGACGAATGAAACCGGGCAGCGATCATAGTCCGGCCTTCTTTTTGATCGGAGTGCAGCCTCCTTGGCGAGTTGGTCGGCGCGCTCATTGCCCTCGAGACCGGCGTGTGCTTTGACCCAGAACAAGGAGACATCTTTGCTCTGGGCCAGAGCCGCGCCAACATTCGCCCTCGCCTCCACGGCCAGCGCGTGGAGGGAACCCTGGTTTGTGACCGTCTCCAAAGCGGCCCTCGAGTCACTGTAAATACCGAAGGTTCCCTCCCCGCGCTTGAGGATTTCCCGCGTGGCTACGCATACGGCCAGGAGTTCCGCCTGGTAGACCGTGCAGTATGACGGCAAGCAAAGTTTGATGGCCTTGATCTCGGCAGCACCGTCCCAAAGTGACAGCGCTGCTCCGACCCTGCCCTCAATCTTGCTGCCGTCGGTGAAAATTCTCAGTGCTTGGCGGTTGTGGGACTCCACAAGCGCCCGGTCATCCAGGCACACGAACCCCATAGCCGTATGTTTCGCTGGGTGCGGAGTCTCTGCAAATCCCACCACCCGTTCTACCTCCCTGTCCGCAAGCGCTGGCTGAGGCACCCCTCTCTTTGCCTCATACAGAGCAGCTGCTTCTTGGATTCGGAGGTCGAGTGGGAGTATCCCAGCCAGCACCAGAGACGCGTTCAGCGAAACGGTGCGGTAGGACTTGCAGAGCTTCTGGGCGAATCCTCGTTGGACCGTGTTTAGGCTTTTCTGCACTCCGATCTTCTTGGCTGCCGGCGCCCAGGCGGCCGCCGCGTACAAGATCACCGGCTCCACTGCAGCCGTGTAGATAGTGCGAATGATCTCCGGGTGAAGGCCCCAGCTCACTTTGGCCGCACGTGCCAGCTGTTTGTAAATGTTTGCAGCTTTTCTGCAAACATTGGCGACGTGGGTATTGAAAGTGAGCTGGTGGTCGACGGTGAGCCCCAGAATTTTCAGTTCCTTAGACATGCCAATGTCTACCCCGCCCATGCTCAGAAGTGGGACATCGTACTTCAGCTTCTTGGTAATCACCATTGCACAAGTTTTTTGTGGTGCAAACTTCAGCTTGTTTCGGATGCCCCACCCCCGAACATACTCGAGGGCGGCATTGGCTTGCCTCTGAACTTCCAACGCTGTGTCACCGTCGAAGATCATTAGCACATCATCGGCAAAAGCTTGGCAGTGGACCCCTCGCGCTTCCAACTCCTTCAATAGGGGATCCAGGATCAAATTCCAGAGGATCGGACCGCCAATAGATCCCTGAACACAACCCTTATTAGTATCACGTCGATACTCGGCGCCCGCGTACCTAACACGAACGCTCCTACCGGTCAAGTAGCTGTCTAGCACCCTACGTATGTTGACCGGGCACTTTTCCTCAGCCAGTCTGGTTCTAATGGCTGGCCACCATGCACTGTCGAAGGCTCCCTCTATATCAAGCGACACGACAGTGATCAGCTTCTTTTCTCTTAGCTTCCCTTTGATATGTCGCATCATGTTATAGAGGGAGTCCTCGGTGCTCCTCTGGGGCATGAAACCAAACTGGCGAGTACTAAGCCGCGGTATCAGGTGCCATTTAACTCTCGCCACTATCATCTTTTCAAAGATTTTTCCTAGGACCGGTAGGAGACCAATCGGTCTGTAAGACTTCGGGGTGGTGTAGGAATCTTTGCCGGGTTTTCGGAGGACTACCACTGTGGCCTCTTTCCAGGCCCCGGGGAAGTGCCCGAACTCCAGGCACTTATTGGCCAGCGCGAGGAACGCCCCCGGGTCCTGGGATATCGCCTGGGCACAGATGTCGGCTGTGAGACCATCTGCCCCGGGTGCCTTTTTGGGGTTAAAACTCTCCACCGCGGTTTTCAGCTCCTGAAGTGTAAACGGTGGGTCATGCTGTTCATCATGCGCCCAGTCGTTTACACGACAGGCCGCTTCTCGTGTCCGACGGTGGTCTTGAGTTTCCCCCTCTTCCAAGTCTTCCGGGTGGTTAGGTTAGGTTAGGTTTTTTTTTTTTTTTTTTTTTTTTTTTTTTTTTTTTTTTTTTTTTATAAGCTAGCTCCTCCAACGACTGTCGGAGACCTTTCTATACTAATTCTCATTCATTCCAGTTCTCGCAAGTATTCCTCTCGCACTTCCGTTCTGCATACTGTTTCTTTCTTTCATCCTTCCTCATTCATTCCATGGGTGGGATTCCCATTTGATTCTATTCTATTTATTTATTCCTATCCGCTTTTATTTATTTTCTTTTGTAGTGGGTAAATAACATTTGCACAGGCGTTTTATTTTTATTTACATGCAGTTTCCTTAGTCTACTGTCCTTAGTATTTCTATTTTCTTACAATTTAGTTATCTTAATCTATTTTGCTATATTACTGTTTACTTACTACATCTATTTTCTTAACTTTTAGTTTTATGCTTACATTTGATATATATTACAATATATTTGAAGCATAATTTATTTTGTCTTATTTCTTTTAATTGCTTTTTGACATATTTTGACGCAGTAATCAATGAAGACTTTTGACTTTTTACCTGATATTATTTTACTAATTTCTTCTTTTTTCAATTTACAGTTTATTTTATTCTCTACCTCATATCGTTCAGCAGCGTTTACTGGGCAATCCAAGATCAGATGGGGGACCGATTCACTCATTTCCGGGTCGCAGATGCATGATGGACTCTCCTTGCACTTAAAACGGCTCAAGTATTCCGAGAATCCACCATGCCCTGTCAGGATTTGTGTGATGACTGGGTTGATTGTTATCTTACGGATCATCCTGTACGCCGCCACTGCATCTGGGAAGAACATCTTGGTGATTGATGCTGTCTGGCCTGTTGTGTACCTCCGGTTCCACTCGCCAAGCGTAGCCACTCGGACCTGTCGCTTGACGAATGAGATCGGACACAAATCGTAGTCGGGCTTCCTCTTACTATTCATAGCGGCCTCCTTTGCCAACTGATCCGCTCGTTCGTTGCCCTCAAACCCTGCATGAGCCTTGATCCAGAACAAGTTAACCACTTTGTTCTGGAGGGATATGGTCGTAAGGTTATCCCTGGCTTCAACTGCTAGGGGATGAAGGCAATTGTGGTTTTTCATTGTCTGGAGGGCCGCCATGGAGTCACTGAAGATTCCGAAACTAGCGGCCGACTGCTTTTGGACCTCCCTTGTTGCTCGGCACAGCGCGAGTAGTTCCGCCTGGTAGACCGTGCAGTAGTTCGGCAGCGCCAGCTTGAGGGCACGTGCCTCAGTGTTGCCCCTCCAGATGGATAATGCAGCGCCGACGCGCCCCTCTATCTTACTACCATCTGTGAAAATTCTAACTTCCAAGCTGGCGCTTGCTTCAAACTCGTCACGGTCGGCCAAGCTCGCGAACTCTATATCTATTCGTTTAGCTGGGTGTGGAGATTGCAGTGCTGATGCCATTCGCTCCACCTCCCTGTCTTTTAACATTGACTGTGATACTCCCTTCTTGGCCTCATAAAGTGAAGCCACCTCACGGACTCGGAGGTCCAGAGGGAGCATTCCAGCCAGCAGCAATGCCGAGTTTAGGGAGACGGTGCGGTAGGCTTTGCACATTTTCTGTGCAATGCCGCGTTGTACAATACCCAGCTGTTTGATTATTCCGAGTTTATTTGCCGCCGGAGCCCATACACTGGCGGCGTACAGGATGATGGGTTCGATAGTTGCCACATAAATGATTTTTATGACCTCGGGATTTAGTCCCCAGCTCACTCGAGCCGCCCTACTTAATTGCTTGTAGACCGATATGGCCTTCTTGCAAACGTTGGAGACATGCGAGTTGAACGTCAGCCTGTCATCGATGGTGACACCCAAGATTTTAATTTCTCTTGACATTTTTATGTCGACCCCTCCCATGCTCAGCCGTGGGGTGTCAAACTTAAGTTTTTTGGTAATCAAGATTGCGTTTGTTTTTTGAGGCGCGAATTTCAGCTTGTTTTTGACACCCCACGTCCGAACATGGTCGAGAGCGGCGTTTGTTTTGCTTTCGATGTCCATTGCTGTGTCACCATCGAAGACTAAGACAACGTCGTCTGCAAAGGCTTGCGCATAGACTCCTCTTCCTTCCAAACTTTTTAAGAGTGGGTCCAGGAGCAGATTCCAAAGGATGGGCCCTCCTATGGAGCCTTGTACACACCCCTTACTAGCTCCCTTGACGTGTTCTTCTCCGGCATATCGAACTCTGACCCTTCTATCTCTCAGATAGCTGTCTATGGCCCTCCTCAGGTTTACCGGACAATTTTCCTCAGCCAGTCGTATCTTAATTGCGGGCCACCAGGCGCTATCAAAGGCTCCCTCTATGTCTAACGATACTACTGTTATTATTTTCTTCAGCTCTAGTTTTTTGCGAATGTGCTGCATTAAGACATAGAGGGAGTCTTCGGTGCTCCTCTGCGGCATGAAACCGTACTGGCGAGTACTCATCCTCGGCAAGATATAGAACCGGAGGCGGGCCACCAGCATCTTTTCGTATATTTTTCCCAAGACAGGTAATAGTCCAATGGGCCTGTATGATTTTGGGGTGGTATAGTCCGTCTTCCCTGGTTTCCGTAGCACCACCACCGTGGCCTCCTTCCAGGGCTGTGGGAAATGATTGAGCCTCAGACATTGATTTAGGAGGGCCAGGAAAGTCTCCGGCGCACTGTTTATGGCTCTGCTGCAGATATCTGCGGTAAGACCATCCCTTCCCGGGGCTTTTTTGGGATTGAAGGAATCCTTAGCTGCTTTCAGTTCCGCCATAGTAAAAGGAGGGTCGTTGCTGTCTTCGCTTGGATCTTCTTTATTCACTTCCTCGGCCTCCACTCTAATGTGACGATGAAAATCATTGTCAGCACTATGTAGGTCCTCCGGGTAAAATGTGTCTGTGATATATTTCACCGAAGCTTTAGCGTCCAGCTCTTCCCCATCCCTTACCATGGGTACATCTTCTTCCCTGCGCGTAGTTCTCCCTATAACCCTATATATACCCTCCCAAACCCCCTCCTTATCCTGCCTATTGCAAAATTCCTTCCAGCTTTGCGTTTGAGCCCTTGCCGCCTCCAACTCATACTCTTCTTTCTGTTTCAGGTACTCTCCAACGACCTTCGATCTTCGGACAGGCGCAGCGCATTGGATCCTTCGCTTTTTTGTTGTGACTAGTCTCTTCATCACCGCGAGTTTCTCCGACCACCATGGCAAATTAAGTTTTTCTTTGTTACCTTTTCTTGGCATTGCTGACTCACAAGCATCCTGAATTGCTTTTGTGTAATTTTTTACTATTGTATCTAGCTGTTGTGTGTCGCTGGTTTTTTCTATTTCCGTTTTTGTGATTTTATTTTCTAGGGCTAATTGGTTTAGTTTCTCATGAAATTTAGGCCAATTTGCTTTTTTGGTATTGTAAATTCTGGTGGTCCGTTCTATTTTTGTTCCTGTAGATTTATGTAATTTTAAAGTGAAGGTAATGCCATTGTGGTCGGAGCTCGTGAGACCTTCATCAACTTTCCAGTCTACTATTTGACCTAGGATATTTGTCGAACAGGCCGTTATGTCGACATAGCTGCTGTAGCGTTGTCCTCCTCTGATTGTGTCGAAGGTCGGGATTTCCCCTGTATTGAGTATATAGAGTCCTAGTTCTCCGAGAAAGCCACATACGTCCTCGCCTCTGCTATCGTTAATTGGGCTTCCCCACCACATATTCTTGGCGTTGGCGTCTCCTCCAATAATTAGTGGCTTAGAGCCATTAAACGACTCTACCTTTTTTAGGTGATCTAGATATGGCTCCATCGGCTTGTCGGGTTCGAAATAGAGTGAGACGAGTGTGGCCTCCCAAGCTCTGGTTCGGATTCCCACCACCGCGATATTATTTGTGGTGAGTTTTGGGTACTGTATAACATCTATATCTTTGTCGAAGACGGCAATTGCCGCCTTTACAGACCCTTCTCCTACAGTAGCACTTTGGTAGATCCTCACTCCCCTCTGATTCTTTACTATTTGTTCGCTTCCGACGTATGGCTCTTGGATAAGTGCAACGCTTATGCCTCGCTTTTCAGCCTCGATGTACAATTCGTTGGTGGCCAGTCTTTTTCGCTGGAGGTTGGCTTGCGCAAATTTGTATGCAGAATTCCCGTGGGTGCCTTTAGCAGTACGCCACCGACGTTCTTGCCAACTGGTCCCACTTCTTCCTTTGCGGGCATCCGTCGCTAAAGGCATTGTGGTCTACTTGCGGGCTGTTCGCTTTTTTGCAGTTTCTGCACACTGCTGGTACTCCAGTCAACAGATCTTCACAATCGGCTCTCATATGGGGGCCACCGCAATGGCTACACATGTCCACTGACTCTTCACAATATTTTTTAGTATGTCCGTAGCCAAGACAGCGTGTACACTGTATTAGCGGGGTCTGGTCTTCTGCCCGGATGCGTTGGAGGTCTATGTGTACATACCCTTTTTCAACTATTTTTCGCCAGATGCTCGGTGAGGTGCTCAAAACCACGTGGCCAGTAAGCGGATTTCTTGCTCTTTTCCTATATTTTATCTGTACCCTGTCTGTCTCACCGTCGAGGCCCTGAAAGATGTCCCGATTCTGATTTTTGAGTGCCCCAAGGACATCCTCATCGGTGTTAACCAGTAGGACGTCCCTAAGGATCACCATCGGGTCCTTATTCTTGACTTCCTCTACGGTGAGGCAGACTCCGTTTCTTATCAGTCTTTCTTTCATCTTGTCTCTTTCTTCCTTCGTCTCAATTCCCATTATCACCTTTCTATTCTTCGCCTTTCTTATTTTTTCCACTTTTATCCATCCTTCTGATGCGTCTGCAGCCTTTCTTACCCTGTCATACACTTCCTCTCCAGAATCTTCCTCATTGCTGGAGGTGACCACGACTGAGTGCAATGTTCGCTTTTCCAGCGCCTTACTACTCCCAGTCGCGGTCACTCCCGCGTATGTGGGAATTTCGACATTCTCTATCCTTCTGTTTTGAGCTTCTATAGCGGCCTTGAGCTCGTCCATCTTCGTGTTGCTTTCTAGCAGCAATTTGGAGTGCTCCTCGATTTGTGTCATCAGTTTGCTTGTGTCATGTGAAGCTCCACTTTCTGCCTCCGCTACGCTTACTTTGTCCTTGTCGTTCTGTTGTTCCCTGTTTCCTGTTTTTGTTTGGTTAGGTTAGGTTAGGTTAGGTTAGGTTAGGTTAGGTTAGGTTAGGTTAGGTTAGGTTAGGTTAGGTTAGGTTAGGTTTTTTTTTTTTTTTTTTTTTTTTTTTTTTTTTTTTTTTTTTTTAATACTTTCTCCACCAACAAAGCTGGCGCCTGTATTCTACAACCACATTCATACTAGTTCTCGCTTATATGCCTCTCGTACTTCCATGCTTCATACTATGTCTTTCTTGCATTCGTCCACATTCACTCTTATGGGTGGGATACCCATATATACTATCTATTCTTATTTCTTTATCTTTATTTCTTTGTAGGGGAAATGACCTTTTACAATAAGTTTTATTTTTCTTTTGGTTTTTTACATTTTTCCTTATTCTATACAATATTTTTACAGTCTACTTATTACTATTCTTACAGTTCTCTAATTTATATCTAATATTACATTATCTTATTACTATTTCTTAAGACTACTTACATTGCTACTATTCTAATAGGTACACAATTTATTTCCATGTTAACATATAAATATTTACATATATTTTATGAAACATAGCTTATGATCTAATTTTTGTTCCTCTCTGTGACTTTTTGTGCTATATGTAAGCAGTAGCTTATTAAATGTTCTCTATTTTTGCCGCTAAAAATCTCTCCTATGCTGTCCTTGCTTAACTTTGCTTGTAATTTCTGCTCCAAATTGTACCGTTCCGCGAGGTGCACAGGGCAATCCAAGAGCAGGTGTGGGATGGTCTCACTCACCCCTGGATCGCAAATGCACGATGGGCTCTCCTTACACCTGAAGCGGTGTAGGTATTCGGAGAACCCACCGTGCCCCGTCAAGACCTGCGTAAGTAAACCCGTTGGCTGCACCTGTTTTACAATACGGAAGGCAGCTATGGCATCTGGAAGAAACATTTTCGTCACCGAGGCCGTCTCGCCAGACACATATCTCCGATTCCATTCATCGAGTGATCCCATGCGGATCTGACTTCTGATGAATGAAATCGGACACAGGTCATAGTCCGGCTTCCTCCGTGACGACAATGCTGCCTCCTTCGCCAGCTCGTCCGCACGCTCATTCCCCGGCAGATCAGCGTGTGCCTTGATCCAAAACAAGGAAATATCTTTATTTTGGTCCAGGGCCTGAGCCAGGTTGGCTCGTGCGCGGACCGCCAGGGGATGGAGAGAGCCATGGTTTGCAAGCGTCTGCAATGCTGACATTGAGTCGCTATACAAACCATAGCTCATCTCTTTGCGCTTGAGGACCACGTCCGTCGCTCTACAAATGGCCAGTAGTTCCGCCTGGTAGACTGTGCAGTACGCGGCGAGGCTAAGTTTGAGGTTCTGGATTTCGCCTTCATTATCCCACAAGGATAATGCGGCTCCGACCTTCCCCTCAATCTTGCTGCCGTCAGTGAAGATTCGCACTGTCTGCACATTGTTTTCGTCTACCTGCTGTTGATCAGCTAGGCACACGAACTTCAGGGGCATTTGCATTGCTGGATGAGGAGCTTCTGCAAATCTTACCATACCCTCAATCTCCCGGTCTGCTGGCACAAACTGGGACGACCCTCTCCTTGCTTCATACAGGGCGGCTGCCTCTTGTATGCGCAGGTCTAGAGGTAGTATTCCAGCCAGTACCAGTGCCGAGTTAAGAGAGACGGTACGGTAAGACTTGCAGAGCTTCTGGACGAGGCCTCTTTGGACAGAGCTAAGCTTCTTCCGTATTCCCAACTTTTTCGTAGCGGGAGCCCAGGCTGCAGCCGCGTAGGTGACGATGGGCTCTATCACGGCGGTGTAAATGGTTAGTACTACATCCCTGCTCAAACCCCAATTCACTTTGGCCGCCCTAGATAGCTGCTTGTAGAGCTCGGCAGCTTTCTTGCAGACGTTCGCCGCGTGCTCATTAAAGGTGAGCTTCTCGTCTATTACTAACCCCAGCAGCTTCATGCTTTTGACGAAACCAATGTCAACCCCGGCCATGCTCAGAGCTGGTGTGTCGTACTTAAGCTTATTGGTTATAAGCATCGCACAAGTTTTGTGCGGTGCAAACCTCAACTTGTTTCGGACACCCCAGCTCTGAACATGGGCGAGGGCTGCATTGGCTACCCTAGCTACTTCGCTGGCTGTGTCTCCATCCACCACCAGTACAATATCGTCAGCAAAGGCCTGCACGAAAAGTCCTTCCCCTTCCAATTTCTGGAGCAATGAATCCAGCAACAGGTTCCATAGTATTGGACCGCCAATTGACCCTTGAACACAGCCTTTATTTGTCTCTCGTGTGCATTCCTCCCCGGCATATCTAACCCTAACTTTCCTGCTGTCGAGGTAGCTGTCAAGTAGCCTCCTGATGTTCACCGGACACTTTTCCTCTGCCAGCCTGACTTTTATAGCTGGCCACCATGCGCTGTCGAAGGCGCCCTCTATATCCAATGACACCAGGACAATTAGCTTTTTCAGCCTCAACTTGTCCTTCACGTGATTTATTAGCGTATAGAGGGCGTCCTCGGTGCTCCTCTGGGGCATAAAGCCAAACTGGCGAGTACTAATCCGCGGTACCAGATGCCACTTGACTCGTGCCACTACCATCTTCTCCAGGACCTTCCCCAAGACCGGCAGTAGACCTATCGGTCTATAGGACTTGGGGCTCAAATAATTATCCTTGCCTGGTTTCCTGAGTACCACCACCGTAGCCTCTTTCCAGATGTTCGGGAAGTGTGCCAGTTCAAGGCATTTGTTGAGCAAGGCAAGGAATGCGTCCGGGTCCTGGTTGATCGCTCGACAGCAGATGTCCGACGTAAGTCCATCCGATCCGGGGGCCTTTTTCGGATTAAATCCTCCCACGGCTGTCTTCAGCTCTAGCGGTGTAAACGCTGGGTCATGGTGTTCACCATGCTTCCACTCGTTTACCCGGCGGGCTGCTTCCCTCGTTTGCCTGTGGTCCTCGTTATCCTCTTCCGCTGTGTCCTTGGGATAGAACGTGTCGGCGAGTAGGGCTGCCGACTCCTGTGGGTTTAGGAATGCACCATCGTTTTGTAGGGTCAGATCTTCTTTCCTCCTGGCGGTCCTCCCGATCACTCTGTAAATGCCCTCCCATACTCCTTCGCGGTCCTGCTTTCTGCAGAACTCCTTCCAGCTGGCGGTTTGGGCCTGTTTGGCTTTGCACTCATACTCTTCTTTGGCTTTCAGGTACTCGTCGACGACCATTGCTCTCCGGACCGGTGCGGCGTTGCGGATGCGGTTTTTCCGCCTGGTATACTCCTTTTTCAACGCAGCGAGCTCTTCAGACCACCACGGGACAGTAAGTTTTGTTTTGTTTTTAACTTTCGGAATGGCGCTATCACAAGCTGTCCCAATTCCGCTTTGATATTTAACAATAAAATTTTCTAATTCTTGTTTACTTGTAATACTATTTATATTCTCTAAATTGATGTTATTTTCTGATTTGAAATTTGTTATAGATTGTCTAAATCTTTCCCAGTCTGCCTTTCTGGTATTATAGATTCTGGTTGTCCTAATGATATGAGTCCCTTTTTCCCTCTGCACTTTAACTTCAAAGAAAATGGTGTTGTGGTCTGAGCTCGTTGCGTCGGTGTCGACCCGCCAGCCATCCACCAGGTCAAAAAGGTCGAGCGAACATGCCGTGACGTCAACATGGCTCTTCAACGCTCTTCCACCTCTGACTGTGTCAAAGGTGGGCGTATCACCAGTGTTCAGTACCTGGAGCTCCAAATCTCCTAGGGTCCCAAACATCTCCTCCCCCCTAGGGTCCTCTGTGGTGCTACCCCACCAGCTGCTTTTCGCGTTGGCGTCGCCCCCTATTAGCAATCTACTGGTGGCCACTTCTCGCTTGATCAGGGTCAACTGGTCCAGGTAGGGCCCTATGGGTTGGTCTGGCTCAAAGTAATAAGAGACTACTGCGATTTCCCAGGCTTTGGTCCGGATCCCCACCACAACGATGTTGTTCGTGGTGAGTTTCGGGTAGGGGATGACGTCCAAGTCATCATCGAAGACGGCGATCGCCGCCTTGACCCTCCCACTTCCATCAACCTCGCACTGGTAGAGTCTCGCACCACGGTAGCTCTTCATACTCCGTGCTCCTCCCACATATGGCTCCTGGATCATTGCCCATGCGATCTTTCGTTCACTGGCCTCTAAAAAGAGTTCGGTGGTTGCCAGTTCCTTTCTCTGGAGGTTTGCCTGGGCCACCCAGTATGGTCTTGCTGTATTTGACGCCGGAGTATTCTTTGGGACAACTTTAGCAATAGGCTACGGACATCCGTGCTATTGCGTCCCGTTTCATGCGGATCGGGCATTGTGAATCGAAGGCATTATGGTCATTGCGCGTGAGTTTGGCCGCTGTGCAGTTCCTGCAGGTTGGCTCGCTGCCTGACAGCCATTCTGAGCACTGCGCCTTGAGGTGAGGTCCTCCGCAGTGGCTGCACAGGTCCACTGACGCTGTGCAATACCTCTTGCTGTGGCCGTACCCCAGGCATCGCGAGCACTGCACCAAGGGTGATTCATCCATCACTCTTATTCTTTGAAGGTCTATGTATACCGCGCCGAGCTCTGTCGCTCGCTTCCAGATGATTGGAGATACGGTGAGCACTATGTGGCTCGTGTGGGGATTGCGAGCCTTCCTCCGATATTTAATCCCCAGTCTGTCTTCTCCGTCTTTAAGGTTGTGGAAGATATCATGGTTTTGCCTCCTGAAAGCTTTGAGTACGTCCTCGTCGGTGTTAACCGTGAGGACATCAGCGAGCCTCAGGAGGGGGTCGCGGTTTTTCACCTCTTCCACAACCAAATTTTTTCCGGCTTTTTCGAGCCTGCGCTTGACCTTTTGCCTATCTTCCTCGCTGTTGCAGCTCATTATGACCTTTCGATCTTTGCCTTTACGTGTCCTTTCCACTCTGACCCAGCCCTCCTTCGCATCCACTGCTTCTCTGACTTTTGTCAGTACCTGGTCACCGGTGTCGCGTTCGTCTTGCGACGTAACGACCACCGAGTGCAAAGTGTTTTGCAGCAGTGAATGAACGGCGGGTCGGGCTGCTGTGGTCTCGGCATAGGTTTTCATATTCATGCTTTGTTGCTCCATCCTTTCTTTCAGATCATCGATCTTCCGGCCGTTTTCTATTAGAAGACGGCTCTGCTCTTTCAACTGCGCTACAATTTGGCTGTTGTTTTCGGGAGTCGAGCTTTCTGGCATTATTTGTGTGGGTGTTGGACTGTCTGGTGCGTTCACTTCTCCAGTGTTTTTAAGTTTTTTGATTTCGGCTTCTGCTTCTTTGACCAGTTGGAATAGTTTTTCCACAGCCTCCATGACGTTTGTCTTTATATCTGTCCTAGTGTTTCGCGAGTTTCCCAAATTCGTTCTCGCCTTTATAAGGTTAGCTCTGGCTTCCGCCAGGCGAGTCGACAGGACCTTCCTCGGCTGGATTTGTACATCTTGTTTACTGGTCGACGGGGTCGCGCTTTGTTGTGCAGATGCGGCCGCCTCCAATGTCTCAACGCTGCGCCTTACATTGGACGAGATCGTCTGAGTCTTAGGCGGAGACTTTTGAGACGGGAGGGTTCGTGCTGGTGTTGGTGATTTCTGCGACTCATTATCCTGAGAAGGTTTCGCCGGCGTTCTAGCTAACATTTTCGGTGGAGTGCGTCAATACGGGTAAATAAAAATGTATAAAGTAGACGTTACAGCTTGCACTCAGTGTAAAGGGTGAGTGCAAACAAAATAAATAAAATAAGATTGTCAAAGATAAAACAACAGGAATAAAACAGTAACAATAAAATAGAAAACAGGAGTGAAAATATGAGCTCAAGAAGAACTTGGCTGTAATAGCTAGTCCGCGGTCATAGAGAGAGACAGGTTAGGCTCAATAAAGCCTCCGTGCTATATTCTGTAGGTAATGGTGCAATTTCAGTTTTTCTCTATGTAGAGCCAGTCTTTGTTGATGTCAAAAATGGTTTATGAGGTTTTGTCCTCTCAAATCAAATATTCGGGGTCAAAGAAAGTCAATTTTGAAGGAAAAACTTCTCCAGGTCCAAAAAGACCGGTTTCGTAGACGAAGCGGAGAATGGCTCTATGTAGAGTCGATCTATTGCTCCCATCCAATAGATCCCCCCGAGCCCTCCAAAATGACACCAAACACGATGCCAATAGCCCTAAGGGTTCCTGAGATACAGCTGTTCAAAAATTTGGGGATAATTTCCCACTTGTCCGCCTATAAAGGGATATTTGCTATATCTTTCGAACCCCCTGGCCGAATTACCCCGTGCTTGGGTTCAAAGTGATGGGCCGGGTGAGCTCTATCCGATGGGAGGTCTTTCAGGTCTGAAAAAAATTTTTATCCTAGAAACTCCTGAAAAGTATTTCCAGGGTTAGCTGGTGTCAGGCCAAGTTCCACGGAGGAAACCCCGACTCTCTACGACCCACCGTTCCGGAGTTACGGGTGTTTTAATTTTGGCAAGATGGCCGCCACAACTGTCAAACCCAATGTTCAACCTGTGATAGCTCCGGTTGTGTGTGTCGTAGAGAACCCGAGTTTGGGCTTGTTTGATTCAGCCCGAGCACGGCTTTCGGCCGAAACCAATTTCAGGACCCTGAAAATTTTCGGCCCCGATTCTCCTGAAACCGAGAGGAGGGATAGGTTTTGTGCTCCCGAAAGATAATCTGAAATCAGATTTGAATTATCTCTACGGGTTCAGGAGCTGTGGCCAAAACAAAACTTTCAAAATGGCCGCCGAGCTGTCAAATGCTTGACAAAACTTATGTTATCTTGGCCCCCAGGGGTCGTATTGAGACCGGGTTTTGGATGTACAGGCCGGCTCCACTTATTCTATCGCAAGGGATAAGTTTCAGGCCTGAAAGCAGTTTCAACCTGAAATCGCCTGAAAAAGCTAAAATTAAATACTAGGCAGGTTGCCCTTACCCACCGTCAAAACCGCGTCGCTGTAAGTTGAGCGGTTCAAAAGATATTGGTAACACAAACAATTATCCTTACAATCAAAAATGGCCGACTTTTTATCAAAACGGCAATTTTAGGGCTACCTGGCCCAAGTTTCGGCTTAAACTAGTTGCAATACTAATCCTAAACACATATATACCATTAGAAAGTAGAATAAACCTATTATTTACAATTTATTTACTAAAATCGTTAAAAAATCAATAACTTCGAGATCGCTGGTCAAAAAATTTTGAAAAAAATGTTAAAATAAGTAAGAAATAGAGGGCTATATAACTAAAATATCAAACTAATTTTTAAACTTTATCCTGGTGGTGTAATTATAAAAAATGTGGTTTTTTCAGTTTTTTAACGATTTCAGGAAAAAGGTACGTCTGAAAAATCTAAAACTAGAAACTTAGGGTCTACTATTAAGCGCGCAGCAGGCTGCAGTCGCAGATCTTCGAGATTCTTCCCGGTTCCAAAGTTACAAAGATGGGATTTTGCAACTTTTGAATGGTCATGTAAATTCAGCCGATAGTGATAAAATTCAGAAAAATGTTGCACTCGCCTTTGTTAGTGATGGTCTTGCTTGGTGTCGAATTTTGTGCCGCTATCTTTACTCCTTCGATATTTTCAGCGCACGTGGTTTTTAGTTTTTCGTGAATATCTTCACGAGACGACGCGTCCGGATGTCCTGGAGTGGTCCAGGTGGTGGGGGACCAGGATGCCCACAGGGATGCAAAATAATATTTGGGGGTCGTCGATCTCGTTTTCACGGCGTAAGCGTTTTAAACTTAACCACGTTGCACTTAACCTCTTAAGAAGCAGTTTTTCAGGAATAACTATTCCAGCACTGATCACAGACACTTGTTTTAGGTGGCACTTTGTGGGGCTCGTTTTTCCGCACCCAACGACACTTCACTTATTGCTTTAAGTGCACAAAAACCTATTTTTATCGAATTTTTAGTGCGGAGCACATGGGATTTTGCTGCTTACCGCTCGGCAGACCGAGTGCAACTCGGTTAGGTTAGGTTAGGTTAGGTTAGGTTTTTTTTTTTTTTTTTTTTTTTTTTTTTTTTTTTTTTTTTTTTTTTTTTTTTTTTTTTTTTTTTTTTTTTTTTTTTTTTTTACTTGCTCCACCAACGTAATTGGCGCCTATTCTATTCAACCTCATTCATGCCAGTTCTCACATTTATGCCTCTCGCACTTTCATTCTTCATACTGTATCTTTCTTTCGTACATATCACTCTCATCTCCATGGGTGGGATTCCCATTTTATTAACTATTCTCTATTTCTTATATTTATTACTTTCTTTACGAACATGGGGAAAATAACACCTATCCGACACATTTTTTCTTTTCTTTACTTATTCTTACATTTTACACTTATAACACTAGGGAACTACTCTCTTATATCTTATTTTTTATTTTTCTTTTAATAACATCGGGAAAATGACATCTATCCAACACCTTTTTTTATTTGTTTTCTTTGATTATTTACAATTTTGTTCTTAAAATCTAAGATAGTCTTATTTACAAGATAAGTCTTAAAGCAATATACAATTTGCTTATTCTATACTTATTACTATTTACATTACTATGCTTAATCTATTACAGTTTCTTACTACATTTTCTTAGATCAAACTATATTACCGCTATTTTACTTACAATCTTAATTCTATGTTAACATATAAATAATCTAATATTCTATGAAACATAGATTTTTATACCGTCTTATTTCTCCTCACGACCGTTGACGCTATACTTAGGCAGTAATATATTAAGTCATTTCTATGCTTTCCACAGAAGATTTCCCCTATGCTGTCCCTTGTTAGTTTTATGCCTATTTCCTGCTCCAGGTTATATCGCTCGATGGCATGTACGGGGCAATCCAAGAGTAGATGCTGGATGGTCTCATCGACACTTGGATCGCAGATGCACGATGGGCTCGCCTTACACCTGAAACGGTGTAGGTATTCGGAGAACCCACCGTGCCCCGTCAGTACTTGCGTCAGTACACCCGTTGGCTGCACCTGTTTTACAATACGGAAGGCTGCTTTTGCGTCTGGAAGAAACATTTTCGTCACTGAGGCCGTCTCGCCAGACACATATCTCCGGTTCCATTCATCGAGTGATCCCATTCGGATCTGGCTTCTGATGAATGAAATCGGACATAGGTCATAGTCCGGCTTCCTCCGTGACGACAATGCTGCCTCCTTCGCCAGCTCGTCCGCGCGCTCATTCCCCGGCAGATCCGCGTGTGCCTTGATCCAAAATAAAGAGATATCTTTCCTTTGGTCCAAAGCCTGAGCCAAGTTGGCTCGTGCGCGGACTGCCAGGGGATGGAGAGAGCCATGGTTTGCAAGCGTCTGCAATGCTGACATTGAGTCGCTATACAAACCATAGCTCGTCTCTTTACGCTTGAGAACCACGTCCGTCGCTCTACAAATGGCCAAGAGTTCCGCCTGGTAGACTGTGCAGTACGCGGCGAGGCTAAGTTTGAGGTTCTGGATTTCACCTTCATTATCCCATAAGGATAATGCGGCTCCAACCTTCCCCTCAATCTTGCTGCCGTCAGTGAAGATTCGCACTGTCTGCACATTGTTTTCGTCTACCTGCTGTTGATCAGCTAGGCACACGAACTCCAGGGGCATTTGCTTTGCTGGATGAGGGGCTTCTGCAAATCCTACCATACATTCAATCTCCCGATCTCCTGGCACAAACTGGGACGACCCTCTCCTTGCTTCATACAGGGCGGCTGCCTCTTGTATGCGTAGGTCTAGAGGCAGTATTCCAGACAGTACCAGTGCCGAGTTTAGAGAGACTGTACGGTAAGACTTGCAGAGCTTCTGGACGAGGCCTCTCTGGACAGAGCTAAGCTGCTTCCGTATTCCCAACTTTTTTGTAGCGGGAGCCCAGGCTGCAGCCGCGTAGGTGACTATCGGCTCTATTGTAGCAGTATAAATTGTGCGGATAACCTCCCGATTTAACCCCCAACTGGCCTTGGCCGCTCGAGAAAGCTGCTTATAAATTTCAGCAGCCTTCTTACAGATATTCGCCGTATGCTCATTGAAGGTTAATCTGTTGTCGATGGTGAGCCCTAGCAATTTCATGCTGTTAACTAAGCCAATGTCGACCCCGGCCATGCTCAGGGCTGGAGAGTCGTACTTAAGCTTGTTGGTTATGACCATCGCACAGGTTTTGTGCGGTGCAAACCTCAGCTTATTTCGGACTCCCCAGTTCTGAACATGGGCGAGGGCTGCATTGGCTATCCTAGTCACCTCACTTGCTGTGTCGCCGTCCACCACGAGCACGATGTCATCCGCGAATGCTTGCACGAATAGTCCTATTTTGTCCAACTCCTGGAGCAGTGGATCCAGTAGGACGTTCCAGAATATAGGACCGCCAATTGACCCTTGAACACAGCCTTTGTTTGTCTCTTTTGTGCATTCCTCCCCGGCATATCTCACCCTCACTCTTCTGCCATCGAGATAGCTATCAATTAGCCTCCTGATATTCACCGGGCACTTTTCCTCGGCCAGCCTGACTTTGATAGCTGGCCACCATGCGCTATCGAAGGCGCCCTCTATATCCAATGACACCAGGACAATTAGCTTCTTCAGCCTCAACTTGTCCTTCACGTGATTTATTAGCGTATAGAGGGCGTCTTCGGTGCTCCTCTGGGGCATAAAGCCAAACTGGCGAGTACTAAGCCGCGGCACCAGTCGCCACTTGATTCGCGCTACTACCATCCTCTCCAGGACCTTCCCCAAGACCGGTAGTAGACCTATCGGTCTATAGGACTTGGGGCTCAAATAATTATCCTTGCCCGGTTTTCTGAGGACAACCACCGTGGCCTCTTTCCAGATTTCCGGGAAGTGTGCCAGTTCTAGGCACTTGTTGTACAGGGCAAGGAATGTATCCGGGTCCTGGTGGATTGCTCGACAGCAGATATCCGACGTGAATCCATCCGATCCGGGGGCCTTCTTTGGGTTAAAAAGTTCCACGGCTGTCTTCAGCTCCAGCGGCGTAAACGGTGGGTCATGATACTCATCATGCTCCCAACCGTTTACCCGGTTGGCTGCTTCCCTAATGAGCCTGTGGTCTTCGTTGTCCTCCTCTGCTGTGTCCTTGGGATAGAAAGTGTCGGCGAGTAAGGCTGCCGATTCCTTTGGGTTTAGGAATGCACCATCGTTAAATAGGGTCAGGTCTTCTTTTCTCCTGGCGGTCCTCCCGATCACTCTATATATCCCTTCCCATACTCCTTCGCGGTCCTGTTTCTCACAGAACTCCTTCCAACTGGTGGTTTGGGCCTGTTTGACCTTGCACTCATATTCCTCCTTAGCTTTCAGGTACGCGTCGACGACCATCGCTCTTCGGACCGGTGCGGCATTGCGGATTCGGTTCTTCCGCCTAGCGACTTCCCGCTTCATCGCCGCGAGCTCGTCGGACCACCACGGGATGGTGAGTTTAACTTTACTATTTAATTTGGGAATTGCGCTCTCACAAGCTTTTTCAATTCCATCTTGATAGTTTATGACCATTTTTTCTAATTCATTCTTATTATTTATTTTATCTACGCTTTGTAAGTTAATATTATTTTCTAATTTGAAATTTTTAATTACGTCCCTAAATTTTTCCCAATCGGCTTTCTTTGTTTTGTACTTTCGAGTGGTTCTTATTATACTTGTCCCTTTATCCCTTTGAAATTTAACATTAAAAAATATGGTGTTATGGTCCGAGCTCGTTGCGCAGGTGTCGACCCGCCAGCCTTCCACCAGGTCAAGCAAGTCTAGCGAACATGCCGTGACATCCACATGGCTCTTCAACACCCTCCCCCCTCTGATGGTATCAAAGGTGGGAGTGTCGCCAGTGTTCAGTACCTGAAGCTCTAACTCATCCAGGGTACCGAGCATTTCTGCTCCCCTGGGGTCTTCTGACGTGCTACCCCACCAGGTACTCTTCGCGTTGGCGTCGCCCCCTATAAGCAATCTACCGGTGGCCACTTCTCTTTTGATCAGCGTCAGCTGGTCCAGGTATGGCCCTATGGGTTGGTCTGGCTCGAAGTAATAGGAGACTACTACGATTTCCCAGGCTTTGGTCCGGATCCCCACCACAACGATATTATTTGTGGTGAGTTTCGGGTAGGGGATGACGTCCAAGTCATCATCAAAGACGGCGATCGCCGCCTTAACCCTCCCACTTCCATCAACCTCGCACTGGTAGAGTCTCGCACCACGGTAGCTCTTCATACTCCGAGTTCCTCCCACATACGGCTCCTGGATCAATGCCCACGCGATTTTACGTTCACTGGCCTCTAAAAAGAGTTCGGTGGTTGCCAGTTCCTTTCTCTGGAGGTTAGCTTGGGCCACTCGGTATGGTCTTGCTGTATTTGACGCCGGAGTATTCTTTGAGACAACCTTAGCAATATGCTACGGACATCCGAGCTATTGCGTCTCGTTTCCTACGGATCGGGCATTCTGTGTCAAAGGCGTTATGGTCATTGCGCGTGAGATTAGCCGCTGTGCAGTTTCTGCAAGTTGGCTCGCTGCCTGACAGCCATTCTGTGCACTGAGCCTTGAGATGCGGTCCACCGCAGTGGCTGCAAAGGTCCGCTGGAGCCGTGCAATACTTCTTGCTGTGGCCATAGCCCAGGCATCGCGAGCACTGCACCAGCGGTGATTCGTCCATCACTCTTATTCTCTGAAGGTCGATGTAGACCGCTCCGATCTCAGTTGCTCGCCTCCAGATGACTGGGGATACGCTGAGCACTATGTGGCTAGTATGCGGATTTCGAGCCCTCCTCCTGTATTTAATCCCCAGTCTATCTTCTCCGTCCTTAAGGTCGCGGAAGATGTCTTGATTTTGCCTTCTGAAGGCTTTAAGTACCTCCTCGTCGGTGTTAACCGCGAGGACATCCGCGAGTCTCAGAAGGGGGTCGCGGTTTTTCATTTCTTCCACGACCAAGTTTTTTCCGGATTTCTCGAGCCTGCGCTTGACCTTCTGCCTCTCTTCCTCTGTGTTACAGCTCATGATGACCTTTCGGTCCTTTCCTTTTCGGGTTCTTTCCACTCTGACCCAGCCCTCCCCCGCATTCACCGCCTCCCTGACCTTTGTCAGCACCTGGTCTCCGGTGTCGCGTTCGTCTTGCGACGTAACGACCACCGAGTGCAAGGTGTTTTGCTGCAGCGAAAGCCGGGCGGGTCGGGCCGCTGTGGTTTCCGCGTAAGTTTTTGTGTCTATGGCCTGCTGGTGTTGTTGCTCCATTCTCTCTTTAAGGTCATCGATCTTTTTACCATTTTCTTTTAGTAAGCGGCTCTGCTCTCTCAGCTGCAGGATAATGTAGCTGTTATTTTCTGGAGACTCCTTAGGACTTGTCTTTTCCGGCGTTATTTGAATGGGTGTTTGACTATCCGGCGCGGTTACCTCCCCGGTCTTTCTAAGTTTTTTCAGCTCGTTTTCTGCATCCTTTACCAGCTGAAATAGTTTTTCCACCGCCTCCATGACATTGTTCTTAATGTCAGTCCTGGTGTTACGCGAGTTGCCTAGATTTGTTCTCGCCTTTATTAGGCTGGCTTTGGCTTCCGCCAGACGGCTAGGCGGATATTGTCTGGGTTGGACTGGGACTTCTATTTTGCTGGAGGACGGGGACAAGACTTTTCTAGGTTGTATTTGGGCGTCTTGTTTGCTGGTAGACGGGGTGTTTTGCTGCGCAGATGCGGCCGCTTCAAGCGTCTCGACGCTGCGTCTCACTTTAGACACAATCGTCTGGGTCTTGGGTGGGGATGTTGTCGCCGGGAGCATTTGCGCATTTGTTGGCGATTTCTGCGACTCCTTTTCCTGGGAAGGTTTCGCTGGCGTTCTCGCTAGCATTGTCGGTGGAGTGCGTCAAAAACACAGTAAATAAAATTTAAAAAGGAAAAAGCCCCGGATTGCACACAGTGTAAAGGGTGTGTGCAAACCAATAAAATAAAATAACAATAAAACAGTAAAAGAAAAATTTTAAAAATAACAGTAAAAACAACAAAAACAACCAACAACAAATAGAAATAAAATAATATGTGTGCACAAGAAGAACTTGGCAGTAATAGCTTATCCGCGGTCGTAGGGAGAAATAAGTAAGGCTCAATAAAGCCTCCGTACTATTTTCCTAAAAGTAACACGCAAAATTTTTGGTCTTGTCTCTATGTAGAGCCAGTCCTTGCCAGTGTCAAGACAATCTGTCCTCTCGAGTCAAATTCTCGGGGTCAAAAGAGGTCAATATTAAAAGAAAAGTTTCTCCAGATCCGAAAACGCCGGTTTCGTGGAGATAACAAAAAATGACTCTATGTAGAGACGATCTATTGCTTCCATCCAACAGATCTCCCCGAGCCCTATAAAATGACACCAAACACGATGCCAATAGCACTAAGGGTTCCCGAGATATAGCTGATTAAAAATTTGGGGATAATTTCCCAGTTGTCCGCCTATAAAGGGATATTTGATGTATCTTTCGAACCCCTCGGCCGAATTGCCCCGTGCTTGGGTTCAAAGTGATGGGCCGGGTGAGCTCTATCTGATGGGAGGTCTTTCAGGTCCGAAAAAAAAATTTATCCCGAAAAGTCCTGAAAGGGACTCCCAGGGTCGGCCGGTGTCAGGCCAAGTCCAACAGAGAAAACCCCGGCTCTGTACGACCCACCGTTCCGGAGTTATGGGTGTTTTAGTGTTGCCAAGATGGCCGCCGCAACTGTCAAACCCAATGTTCAACCTGTGATAGCTCCGGTTGTGTGTGTCGTAGAGAACCCGAGCTTGGGCTTGTTTGATTCAGCCCGAGCACGGCTTTCGGCTGAAACCAATTTCAGGATCCTGAAAATTTTTGGCCCCGATTCTCCTGAAACCGAGAGGAGGGATAGGTTTTGTGCTCCCGAGTGATAATCTGAAATCAGAATTGAATTATCTCCACGGGTTCAGGAGCTGTGGCCAAAACAAATTTTTCAAAATGGCCGCCGAGCTGTCAAATGCTTGACAAAACCTATGTTATCTCGGCCCCCGGGGGTCGTATTGAGACCGGGTTTTGGATGTACAGGCCGGCTTCACTTACTCTATCCCTAGGGATAAGTTTCAGGCCTGAAAACAGTTTCAACCTGAAATCGCCTGAAAACACTAAAATTTTATTCTAGGCAGGTAGCCCTTACCCACTGTCAAAACCGCGTCGCTGTAAGTTGAGCGGTTCAAAAGATATTGGTAACATAAACAATTATCCTAACAAACAAAAATGGCCGAATTTTTATCAAAACGGCAATTTTGGGGCTACCTGGCCCAAGTTTCGGCTTAAACTGGTTGCAATACTAATCTTAAACACATATACACCATAAGAAAGTAGATTAAACCTATTATTTACAATTTATTTACTAAAATCGTTAAAAAATCAATAACTTCGAGGTCGCTGGTCAGAAAATTTTGAAAAAAATGTTAAAATAAGTGAAAAATAAAGGGCTATATTACTAAATTATCAAACTAATTTTAAACTTTATCCTGATGTTGGAATTATAAAAAATGTGGTTTTTTCAGTTTTTTAACGATTTCAGGTAAATGGTACGTCTGAAAAATCTAAAACTAGAAACTTAGGGTCTACTATTAAGCGCGCAGCAGGCTGCAGTCGCAGATCTTCGAGATTCTTCCCGGTTCCAAAGTTACAAAGATGGGATTTTGCAACTTTTGAATGGTCATATAAATTCAGCCGATAATGATAAAATTCAGAAAAATGTTGCACTCGCCTTTGTTAGTGATGGTCTTGCTTGGTGCCGAATTTTGTGCCGCTATCTTTACTCCTTCGATATTTTCAGCACACGTGGTTTTTAGTTTTTCGCGAATATCTTCACGAGACGACGCGTCCGGATGTCCTGGAGTGGCCCAGATGATGGAGGACCAGGATGCCCACAAGGATGCAAAATAAAATTTGGGGGTCGTCGATCTCGTTTTCGCAGCGTTCACGTTTTTAACTTAAGCACGTTTCACTTAACCTCTTTAAAACCAGGTTTTCAGGAATACTGGCTTAGGCACTGAACACAGACACTTTTTCAGACCGGTACTTTGTGCGGCTCGGTTTTCCGCATCCAACGACACTTTTCACTGTTAGATAACTTCAGAAAAACCAATTATTTCGAATTTTTTAGTGCGGAGCGCATGGGGTTTTGCTGCTTACCGCTCGGCAGACCGAGTGCAACTGGGTTAGGTTAGGTTAGGTTAGGTTAGGTTAGGTTAGGTTTTTTTTTTTTTTTTTTTTTTTTTTTTTTTTTTTTTTTTTTTGAGGCAGGAGTGGGAAATCCCCACGGACACCTCGGCTGTCTCACCGTCTCGCGGAGACCATGAGACAGTCGAGGTAGTGCGGGACTCGAACCCGCTAAAACCCACTCCTGCCCTGCCAGTGTCCCTCTGACAAAGTCAGAGACCTTTTTACATTTCTGTTTGGCGTCTGCAGGCGGCCGGAGAGACCGCTTTGTAATGCTGTCATTTACTTATTTTTTTATGAATAATGTTTTCTCACAATAGTAATCGTGTTGTTATTACTTACAAAAGAAAAGGAATAAATACAAAATGTTTGATACAAAATATATATTTCCTTTATTTTGTTCTACGTTTGCTATCTACTAGATTAATAGAGGACACCTAATAAACTAATAATTTCTGTGGATTTATATCCGAATAAAATGCTTCTACAGCTTGGCAAAAATGTCCTGAAACGGTACTAAAAAATTTCATCGTTGGCAACTTCACGCACTGTCACGTCTAGTCAGTACATGTAATGTCATTTCATGTTATCGCTGGCTGTTTTTTGTGTATTTTTTATTATTGTGTTGAATTTGGTGACTCAAAGGGCTCAAAATGAACAGAAAAACCATTCGCAGCTCCGCTAGAGCGATAATTTATAAGGTGTTCACCAGATGTTTGGCGGAATTTGAAGCCGGACAAATTTTATCGAATATCAACGATGTTTATGAAATAACTGCTGAAATGACAGGTAATATGTTATTTTATTTAAGCAATTTGATATATTATGTTTGTTCAAACTTGCAATAGATAGTATAAACCATTATTATAACTGTTATTTACATTGAAAAACATTGATGAATTAGAGGTTATGTTTATTTGCAAAAGATGGACGCTCATATAATTTTGATACTTTTTGTGTTACTTCCAGAATAAAAATAACTAAGTATTTTTTTTTTCTAGGTAAATCCGTAAGTACCATACGGCGAATTGCTAAGGAAGGGCAAACAAACAAAGGCGTTTTCTCCACTCCAGGGAAACATAAAGCAGGGCGACCCAAAAAACAGTTGGATGATTTTGAATTGTGCGCGATCAGACAAAAAGTTCAATTCTGTTACACTGTCAAAAAGATTGTAAGTCGAATTTAAACCATTTAATATGATATATACCTAAAACGATACAATTGATTTTCTATTGTTGCTTCAGCAACAACTTACCTTTTGTCTTTAGACACATTTACTTTGTTATTAATAAAAAACACTTAAAAGAATCATTGACTTTTATTTTCCTCATAATGAAAATCAATATACACACGTACTTACTTGCGCATTATCATACAAAAGCGAACGTGTGTAACGAGTAGAGAAATTTGTTTATTTGGTTTATTTTAATTTAGGTAATGTTAAACCCGTCAAAGACATCATCATCTGCCTAGCCTTTTCCCAACAAATTTTGGGGTCGGTCCAGTCTAACCGGATGCAGCGTAAACATTAGTATGTTACATGGAGCGACTGACTATCTGACCTCCACAACCAAGCAATTGAGTAATACAATGTCACTTGGAAAGTCACGTTTTCAGATTTTTGAGTTTCTAACGCACAGTAAAAATCTACAAATAACATACAGGACAATCTTCAATCATGGCTTAACCTTGAAGATTGTCATGAGCGGTTGTTTTATAGCCCCGAACTCCTATAAAACCCGTCAAAACACATTTAATAAAAAAAATGATTTGAAAAAAAAAACCAAAGTATCAAGATCGTTATTGCCGTACTATATAGGGTTACAATATGTACGATAGAGGCGCCACCATTATTTTCACGATTTTTTTGCCAAGCTGTACTTATTGAATTTATGGGATTTTCAGGCAATTACTTTAGTTTTCCCGCACGCAACGAAGCCTGCCCGCATGTTTACACGCGTGAAGCACTACGTTGATCTCTTGCTGTTAACTTCTAGTGTGTTATATGAGCCATATAATTAGTATACGGTTAAATAACACAGGGCAAGGTCAACGGTACCTTTAACAGGCTCGACGCAGCTCGGCGATGCCACTACTGTTGACTCATGGTCTTGCGCAACTCCAGCCACTTTCGTAAGAAAGTGGCTCCAGTTCCCACCTCTCATTAAGCCAACCCTAGTGGTTCGCTCAATGCGTTTGCGATCTTGCCGCGTCGAACCCGTTTTCGCTGTAGCGTAGGAAGTGGGCGCAACGAGGACCTTAGCAATAGGCAATTGCTTCTCTTGCAAATGCGTCCCACCTCCCACGGATCGGGCAAACTTCGCTAAACGCATTGTGCTGATGCTCCCCCAATTTGGCTCTGGTGCAGTTCACGCATGCGGCCACCCCGCCGTCCCGCTTTACTGGGCAGTCCAACCGAAGGTGTGGACCGCCACAGTGGCTGCAGAGATCGGCTGGCTCTGTGCAATATCGCTTGCCGTGGCCAAAAGCTAGGCAACGGGTGCACTGCACCAGAGGCGTCTGATCTTCGACGCGCACTCTCTGGAGGTCAATTCGGAGCTTGCCTCCTTCGAGTGCCCTCCTCCAGATAATGGGGGACACAGTCAGCACAATGCTGTTTACGTGCGGGTTGCGCGTCTTCTTCCTATATTTAACGGTCATTCTCCCTTCCCCGTCGTCGAGGCCGCGGAAGATCTCCCGATTCTGACTCCTGAGGGCCGCGAGCACTTCCTCGTTACTATGTACTGAAAGCACATCCCTCAGAATCAGAAGCGGGTCCCGATTTCTCACGTCCTCGACGACGAGGTTTTCTCCGGCCGCCTGCAGTCGCTCCCTGATCTTTCTTCTTTCCTCTTCTGTCGCGCACCCCATAATGACCTTTCGGTCCTTGGCCTTTCTCACGCGTTCCACGCGAACCCAGCCGTCCTTCGCATCCACCGCTCTCCTGACCCTTTCCAGGATCTCGTCACCCGTATCCATTTCCTGCGTGGAGGAGACAACCACCGAGTGCAGTGTCGTTAGCTCCGGAGCTTTTGCTCCGGTGTGACTTTTATTCGCGGCTGCTACACTCGCGTAGGTGCCCCCCTCCACGTTCGCCCCGCCGGCCAGACTGTCTCGGAGTTTTTCCATCTTCTCGGAGTGGTCTTTCAACTCCGAGATATGCTCCTTGAGGGTGTTGAGGAGCTCAGTCTGGCCAGCAAGAATCTCGTCAGAGACGGGTGAGGAGCTATGGACAGCGGTGGACGCGGCGGTCACCGGCTCTGGTACGGTCACGGGCGCATCAGGGGCCCGCTCAAGTTCCGCGTCCTCAACCAGCTCGAAGAGCCGTTCCAGGGCCTCCAGCACCGCATTTTTTATGTTGGTCTTGAGGTTGCGAGAGTTGCCTAGGTTGAGCTTTGCCTTCTGTAGGCAAGCTCTCGCCTCCTCAAGACGACTGCGGCGCTCGACCCCAGTCCCTTCGAGCAATCCGGTGGCGGACACGGGAGGCGGGCGCCCCTTTGGCGTGGTGAAGACCTCGATGAAGTCACGAGGGGTGGCGTCCTCGAAGGTTATCCTTCTCTTTATTTCGTCGCGTTCCATAGGGGAGAGACACTTCTCCCCCATGGACTCACCCGTCGACCGATGCTCGTACGGAGCGTCATAAGGGTCGGGGGTGTCCATCGGGGCGGAGACAAACGGATCCTTGTAAAGGGAGGGTCGCGTCTGTCTCTTCGCTGCCGAGAAGGAGAGTAGCATGGACACTGGGCCTTCTGGGTCCCTGTAAAGGGGGGACACAGAGTACAGTTATAGCAAAACAATCACAAAAAAGGTGTTTTAATTAAATAATATACGTCAAAAAAGATTTGGTTAAAATGCGTCAATACTGTGTCCCTGTAAATGGGGGAACACAGTTTAAATAAAATAATTATGATTGTCAAATAAAATTTAAAATACTTAAAACTAATGTAGAATCGTCAAAATCAGACCCTGTCCGCGCTTACAGCGACAGTCAAACTTCCAATACGATGTAGAATGTAAAACACTCAAGAAAATTTTTTGCCAAAAATTATGTTTACCCTCCCAGCTATAGGCCAGAGGGCGGGCGGGTGGGTGGGGAAATTTTTTGCGAGCTAGACGCACGTGCGGGGTGTCGATAGATCGGGCTCCGCGCGGGCTAGCCGAATACGCAATAAAATTTCTCACGACAGGAGACAAAATTTTGTGTTATGGCCGAAAAACCAGTTTTTTACGTGAAAATTGGTGTTTTTCACCCCCACTCCGGAACTCGGGCCACGGATCGCGGACCTGATCACGGGATTAATAGGGGGCGGTCGCTGAGACTAATTTAAAATTTAAATGGTTGAAATTGATCTAAAAATGGCAAAGTTAATGAATTAAATATGGTGAAATTTTGAAAAAATGCAAAATACGGGTAATGCAAAATACGGGTAAGGGTTGATTTTTAGGGGTTGCGATTCGTGTCAAACGATAGGCGTCCGCCTTTTTAGGTCTAATTAGCTGAAAACAGCTTCAAAATCGCACCTATAACAAGGAAATTATCGATACTTTTTTCAAACACTTACTCCGGTATATCAATTTTTGGACTCTGACGAAATTTTGAAAAATTGAAGGGAAATTTTTTGCGAGCTAGACGCACGTGCGGGGTGTCGATAGATCGGGCTCCGCGCGGGCTAGCCGAATACGCAATAAAATTTCTCACGACAGGAGACAAAATTTTGTGTTATGGCCGAAAAACCAGTTTTTTACGTGAAAATTGGTGTTTTTCACCCCCACTCCGGAACTCGGGCCACGGATCGCGGACCTGATCACGGGATTAATAGGGGGCGGTCGCTGAGACTAATTTAAAATTTAAATGGTTGAAATTGATCTAAAAATGGCAAAGTTAATGAATTAAATATGGTGAAATTTTGAAAAAATGCAAAATACGGGTAAGGGTTGATTTTTAGGGGTTGCGATTCGTGTCAAACGATAGGCGTCCGCCTTTTTAGGTCTAATTAGCTGAAAACAGCTTCAAAATCGCACCTATAACAAGGAAATTATCGATACTTTTTTCAAACACTTACTCCGGTATATCAATTTTTGGACTCTGACGAAATTTTGAAAAATTGAAGGGAAATTTTTTGCGAGCTAGACGCACGTGCGGGGTGTCGATAGATCGGGCTCCGCGCGGGCTAGCCGAATACGCAATAAAATTTCTCACGACAGGAGACAAAATTTTGTGTTATGGCCGAAAAACCAGTTTTTTACGTGAAAATTGGTGTTTTTCACCCCCACTCCGGAACTCGGGCCACGGATCGCGGACCTGATCACGGGATTAATAGGGGGCGGTCGCTGAGACTAATTTAAAATTTAAATGGTTGAAATTGATCTAAAAATGGCAAAGTTAATGAATTAAATATGGTGAAATTTTGAAAAAATGCAAAATACGGGTAAGGGTTGATTTTTAGGGGTTGCGATTCGTGTCAAACGATAGGCGTCCGCCTTTTTAGGTCTAATTAGCTGAAAACAGCTTCAAAATCGCACCTATAACAAGGAAATTATCGATGGGTTAGGTTAGGTTAGGTTAGGTTAGGTTAGGTTAGGTTTTTTTTTTTTTTTTTTTTTTTTTTTTGTTGAGGCAGGAGTGGGAAATCCCCACGGACACCTCGGCTGTCTCACCGTCTCACTGAGGCCATGAGACAGTCGAGGTAGTGCGGGACTCGAACCCGCTAAAACCCACTCCTGCCCTGCCAGTGTCCCTCTGTCGTAGGCAGAGACCTTGTTTTGTCTTTTGTATTTCCTTGCTTATATGTCGTGGCCGGAGAGACCACGTTATTGGACGGTCAGATATCTGATGTTATTTTGTGTTGTATTAACGGATTTTCTTTTTCATTTAATGTTTTACTTTGTTGAGAATTAACTTGATTGTGTGTTTAGTCCGAATATTCCAGAAATAGGTATACTAAATTTTGTTCTTCTTTTATTTTATCTAATTTACTTAATAATGTTTGCTCAAATCTTACTTTGTAATTTATTTATTCCAAATGGTTATTTTGCTTTGCCCTAATGCGACTACCCTATGTGATCACTTATATCTATATACTCATTATATAATATAGTATCGCGGTGGGTTTTTTGGGTTCGACACAACTTGACGTTCCACTAGAGTTGACTCACGATCCAGCATAATTGCAGCCACTTTCTCATGAAAGTGGCCCCAGTTAACATTTTTCATTGAGCCAACCCTAGCGGTCCGCTCAATGCAACTGCTATCTGGTTGTGTCGAACCCTTACGCGCTGTGTAGCAGGAAGTGGGCGCACTGACAACTTTAGCAATACGCAATTGCTGCTCTGGCGAATGCGTCCCACTTCCTGCGTACTGGGCATTCGCTGCTGAAAGCGTTGTGCCCAGTGGCCTCCAATTTGGCTCTGGTGCAGTTCACGCATACAGCCACTGCGCCATTTCGCCTCTCTGGGCAGTCCACCCTGAGGTGCGAACCGCCACAGTGGCTGCAGAGGTCTACAGGCTCCGAGCACAGGCGTTTCCCGTGCCCGAAAACCAAGCAGCGCGTGCACTGCACCAGAGGCGTCTGGTCCTCGACGCGCACTCGCTGCAGGTCTATGCGAAGCTTACCCTCTTCGAGCGCGCGTCTCCAGATTGTGGGGGGGACACTGAGCACAACGCTATTTACATGTGGATTCCTTGTCTTTTTCCGGTACCTGACCGTCATTCTGCGGTCCTCGTCCTCGAGGCCGCGAAATACCTCCCGGTTCTGATTCTTAAGGGCCCCCAGCAACTCCTCGTCACTGTGCACCGCAAGCACATCCCTAAGAATCAGAAGCGGGTCCCTGTTTTTCACGTCCTCGACGACGAGGTTCTCTCCTGCTGCCCTCAGTCGCTCCTTTACTTTCTGCCTTTCCACCTCGGTCGCGCACCCCATTATCACCTTTCGGTCTTTCGCTTTCCTCACGCGTTCGATCCTCACCCAGCCCTCCTTCGCGTCCACCGCCTTTCTAACCCTTTCGAGGACCTGGTCCCCCGTATCCATTTCATCCGTCGAGGAGACAACCACGGAGTGCAGCGTCGTTCGCTCCAGGGCCTGTGCCCCAGTGTGGCTCTTACTTCCAGACGCTACACTGGCGTAGGTTGTCCTCTCCACAGTCTCCCTACCAGCCAGACTGTCTCGAAGCTTCTCGAGCTTCTCGGAGTTGTCCTTCAACTCCGAGATATGCTCCTTCAGCGTATTAAGGAGCTCAGTCTGACCGGCAAGGATTTCGATGGGACTGGGCTGGGGACCACATTCGGCGGCGGACGCGGGTACCGGATCAGGTATGGGTGCGGCAGGGGCCCGGTCTCGATCCATCTCCGCCTCCTCGACCAGCTCGAAGAGCCGTTCTAGGGCCTCTAGCACCGCATTTTTTATGTTGGTTTTGAGGTTGCGAGAGTTGCCCAGGTTGAGCTTTGCTTTCTGTAGGCAATCTCTCGCTTCCTCAACACGACTGCGGTGCTCGGCCCCAGTCCCTCCGAGCAATCCGGTGGCGGCAACAGGAGGCCGGCGCCCCTTTGGTGTGGAAACGATCTCTATATATTCCCGAGGGGTGGCGTCCCCGAAGGATATCCTCCTCTTGACCTCGTCGCGTTCCTTCGGGGAAAGCAGCTTCTCCCCCATAGATTCACCCGTCGACCGATGCTCGTACGGAGCATCATGTGGGTCGGGGGTATCCATTTGGGTGCAAGCAGACATACCCTTGTAGAGGGAGGGTCGCGCGGGTCTGGTTGCAGTCGAGAACGCTAGTAACATGGGACACTGGTCCTTTCTGAATCCCTGTAAAGTGGGGACACAGAGTATAATAAATAACTAATAATCACAAACAAAAGGTACGGTATTTTAATTAAGTAATAAACGTCAGAAAGACTTGTTAAAATTGCGTCATTACTATGTCCCTGTAAATGGGGGAACACAGTTTAAATAAAATAATAAAATTAAAATTGTCAAATAAAATTTAGATTACTTAAAACTATTGTAGCTTCGTCAAAATCAGACCCTGTCCGCGCTTAAAGCGATGGTCAACCTTCCAATGAGACGTAGAATATTAACACCAAAGAAAAATTTTTTAGCATAAATAAGTTAACCCTCCCAGCTATAGGCCAGTGGGCGGGTGGGTGGGAAAATTTTTTGCGAGCTAGACGCACGTGCGGGGTATCGTTGGATAGGGCTCCGCGCGGGCTAGCCGAATATGTAATAAAATTGAAAGCGACAAGAGACAAAATTTTGAGTTTAGGCCGAAAAACCAGTTTTTTAAGTGAAAATTGGTGTTTTTCACCCCCACTCCGAAACTCGGGCCACGGATCGCGGACCTGATCACGGGATTAATTGAGGGCGGTCCCTGAGACTAATATAGAGTTTAAACGGTTGTAATAGGTCGAAAAATGGCGTTGTAAATGAATTAAATATGGTAAAATTTTGAGAAAATGCAAAATTCGGTTAAGGGTTGATTTTTAGGGGTTGCGATTTGTGTCAAACGATAGGCGTCCGCCTTTTTAGGTCTATTGAGCTGAAAACAGCTTCAAAATCGCACCTATAACAAAGAAGTTATCGATACTTTTTTCAACGGCTTACCGGGGTATATCAATTTTTGGAGATAGACGGAATTTTGAAAAAATGGAGGGAAATTTTTTGCGAGCTAGACGCACGTGCGGGGTATCGTTGGATAGGGCTCCGCGCGGGCTAGCCGAATATGTAATAAAATTGAAAGCGACAAGAGACAAAATTTTGAGTTTAGGCCGAAAAACCAGTTTTTTAAGTGAAAATTGGTGTTTTTCACCCCCACTCCGAAACTCGGGCCACGGATCGCGGACCTGATCACGGGATTAATTGAGGGCGGTCCCTGAGACTAATATAGAGTTTAAACGGTTGTAATAGGTCGAAAAATGGCGTTGTAAATGAATTAAATATGGTAAAATTTTGAGAAAATGCAAAATTCG
Source organism: Agrotis exclamationis (assembly GCA_950005045.1). NCBI lineage: Eukaryota > Metazoa > Arthropoda > Insecta > Lepidoptera > Noctuidae > Agrotis > Agrotis exclamationis. Next base: position 20,244 of record OX465418.1, on the reverse strand, counting down.
GTTAAGGGTTGATTTTTAGGGGTTGCGATTTGTGTCAAACGATAGGCGTCCGCCTTTTTAGGTCTATTGAGCTGAAAACAGCTTCAAAATCGCACCTATAACAAAGAAGTTATCGATACTTTTTTCAACGGCTTACCGGGGTATATCAATTTTTGGAGATAGACGGAATTTTGAAAAAATGGAGGGAAATTTTTTGCGAGCTAGACGCACGTGCGGGGTATCGTTGGATAGGGCTCCGCGCGGG